>CM046444.1:60039171-60639171 GCA_025506515.1 Flaveria trinervia | reverse complement strand
ACAATCTATGATTATTTAACCAGACCGACACATCGGTATGGACTAGCTCCAAATGTGCTATTGACTTGTATGTTGACAAGTGAAAAAGTTGGTGATGAGACTTTCCAAACTAACAACCCAAACATACAGTACCTTTGTGCATCTACATATTTTGTAATTCTACTACAAGATTCTTGCTCATTGTCATACTCAACTTATCATAAGTAATGTGCCCTATCCTCAAGTGCCACATATTAGCAATATGATTTCCTTAAGACTTCTCAACATAGGTTAATTTAACCAATAATATGTACACAATGTTGCATTTTAGCCGCTCAGAATAGCTTTTGATGGTGTCAAGAATCATCATAAATCTTATCATCATCAAACCGTAGACCACATACTCTCCTTAGAAGTTATCCAAGAGACATAAAACATGTTTGTTGGGTTTCAAGATTCAAACCCGATAGTTGTTTAGATAGATGATTAGTAACATTAAAGTATAATGTATTTAATGATAAAGGAGTAATAATCATCAAACAAACCACAAATGTTCAATATTATGAAGACTTCAGATAATTCGAAGACCTAAAGACCAAACCAAATGATATAACATTTATTGTATTATTGTTTCTTTTTATTTGGTGTATGTATTGTGTCTAGGTTTTGGGACATATAACATTATAAATAGATATGAGCTTCAATTTGTTTCGAGTGTTACTCATAGTATGTCTTCTAGATATGTTAACTGCTTTCTCCAAGGGCTCCATGGTTTGTTCATCCATGAAATCCAAAGAGTGAATAGTAGGTAATGTAATCTTGTGATGATTATTGGATAACATTTGATCATCTATTGATTCTCACTTCATCATCAATATTAGGTTTTTTAGATATTTATTAATAACACACTAGCATTACCCACCTTCTAGATTTTCATTTTTTTTATTTGATTACATCTTCACAAAAACGGGTTGACCACTTTTGCATCATATTCGAACCATGTTTCAGCAATTGGTATCACAACCAGGTAATCATGGTTATCATTATAAGAAATGATTCTCTTAAAATTATGCTCAAACCATGTTGTTATGAAGTTTTTGTTAAAAAAATATAAATTAAAATTGTTTTGTTAATGTGTTTTTGAAATTTATTTTAGGTTTTGTGTTTTGAGTCATTCAAACATAGAAGGGCTTTGATTCTTCTTCTTTTAGACACAACCTCATATAAATTTGACATTATCAGATTCTTAAGTTTATTTAAGATATAATCTCTTAACGAACATCTGGACTCTTTTACACTTTATTATCTTCTCTTGAAATGGGATTTATGCTTTACTAGGGTGTATATTAAGATTCATTATTTTCACATTTAAATTGTAAATCCATTTATTATGAGCGACTTTATGTTAAGAACTACTAGTACATAATAATTTTATGTTTATATAAATTACAATTATAAAAGTATTATTACACTAGCAAGTTTTAAATAAAAAAAGCAGTGGTAATTCAGATCATAGTAGTTATGGTTAGCTAAAACATGTGTAAAGAGAGTGCATTTGTATAAGCTTGTCATAACTAATCAAACTCTACCCCTCTTGATCGACGCTACAATAATTTCTAGTAAACATACATTATATTATATATATTAATAAAGTTGTATGTCGGTGCGTATAGTATAGTTATAGGTTTCATATATTGACCACTAGATTTTGATTATTCGCACAATGGTCCTTACTTCCTTAGATTAACTGTTGCTACACAAATCCTAATCAAGGGATTAAGGCTTGGGAGCAGTGCGAGAATGGGGTTGTTACCAAGGATCAGGCTGGAACTTGGCCTTGACATTGACTGTTAGGAAGCAAGATATGGCTGGGCTTGGCTTCGGCTAAGCAGAGTGTCAAGGATCAGGCTGGAACTTGGTCTGGACTTCCGCTGACGGGAGGTCGTCAGGAAGTGAGTTCAAGCTGGGCTTGGTTTTGGCTGAGAGAAGTATCTGCGAGACAAAAACAACACCATGAGCCTCGCCTCGGGCAGAAAGGATTTTCTCCCCGAGACCACACTATGGCGTGAGAATAAATATATGTATTCAGAGAACTTGAAGGGAAAGGTTAGTAAGTGATTGGTTTGTTATGAGAGTGTTCTGAGAATGGTTCTACCTGTGGAATGAAAGAAGTATTTATAGTGTTGGTGTATGCGAACAAGATATGACATGATTCTATTCTTGGAAGCCTATGGTCAATGATATGAGACTAAAATCCCCCAGCCAAGGGTTTTATACCCTTCTGGTATAAAGGGTTTCTGACTAGCATTATATGATTTGTCTTTGTAGTTGACTTGGTGATTTTGGGGGCTGCTCTAACCTTCTACCCATGTTTTGGTTTTATTCGTTTTGTTCTCTTGTGTTTCTTTCGTATTCCCTTGCAACCAATAAATAACTTTCTTGTTTACCAAGTTACATGAAGGTTTTCATAAGTGTTGCACACAAGGACTCACAAAATTAAGCGTTTGTTTTGGTAGTGACTTGCTCAGTCGCAGCTTTGGGCCTACCCCCAGCTGCCCCTCGAGGTTATTTCATAAGTGAACTGCGAATTAGGTTGTGTGAACCGCGGCTAGGGCTTGCAGCCCGACTGAACCGCAGCTTGGGCTTGCAGCCCGGCAGAACTGCGGCTGGTTGCTTGCGGCGCGGCTTGGGCTTGCGGGTATTCTTCTTGCCCCTTGCGTCGACCGCGGCTGCGTCTTGGTGGGTGCTATCCCAATCCTTTGTCTGTCGGTTCGGGTTTTTCTTGACTTTTTGGGGTGAACCCTTCATGTGCCCCAGTCCAATTTTATGATAACGATCATGTCATTGGAATAATAATTGCACGAATTTTGATTGATGTGCTTTTGTCATCCATGTGTCTTTAGTCACCGTCAATCAATTCCTTGTTATTTTTGTCTCGAGCCATGGTCAATGTCTGCATCAATCTACTTCTAGTCGCCTTTTGCCTCGAGCCACGGCCTACGTCCGCACCGACCACCTCTTTCTCGAGCCGCGGTCTATGTTCGCGTCTATCATATCGCTTGTACCTTTTGTTTTAGGCCGCAAATATGTATTTGTTAATCAAATCCCTTGTGAAAAGTCCCCTTGAGCCACGACCCTATGGTCTTGGACTCTCTTGTCTCGAGCCGCCACTACCCCCTTGGGTTTTGCGCACCTCTTGGACTTCTCCTAGATTTTTCTATTTAAACCCCTCATCCTCATACTTCCATTCTTCACACCTCTTCCATTTTCTTTCATCCTAGAACAAGCAATTTTCTGGTAAGTCTTCGAACCCGCCTCTTTGCTTTCCAAATGGATTCTAGAAATGACATGGGTCTTCAAACCTCGGTTGTTTCTCAAGATTTTCTAAACAACTTTGTGCTTCGCTATGGCGTTCTCGCCGAGCTTATTCCTCTTGTCCCTCCCCATTCGTCGACCGTGAGGGACGCTCCGGCTGGGATGATAGCCCTTTATACTTCTTTCTTTACCTTTTGTAACTTTTGGGTCCTGGTTAGTCATTTCTTGTATTTGCTGCTTAGGCATTATGATTCATTTGTCCAACTTGTTCCCTTAGGATTAGTCAAGGTATATCATTTTGAGATATCCTGTCGTGCCCTTAGTTTGGAACCTGAGATAAATCTTTTCAGGGCGTTTTATAAGTTAACTAGGGTAGCGGATTGGCTGACCTTTGAGAAGAGAAAAACACCCAAACCTCCTTTGGTGTTACGAACCATAACTAGTTTGAAACACTGGAAGGATCATTTTTTCTTTATTTTAGCTAGGGTAATTCCTTTTGAGATGCACTGGTTGGAAACTAGTAAGTCCATTCAAGACCATTTTCCTGAACCCGACACGTTTGACATGTCTACTTATGACCTTTTGAAAGCCGAGCCAACTCCTCTTCGTAGCTATTCTGAGCACTTCCTCGTGATGGCCAGTGTTAGTCGTAACTAGAACGACCTTAACATGGTTCTGTTCATGACTTATCAAGGGAAACGTAAGTGGCTTTCCCTTTCATGTCTTAATGTACGTGTTCATGCACCTGATTATTGTTTATATGTTGTACTTTCACAGGTATGGGGTTATTCGAACGCATGAAATTATCTGCCAAGGAAGATGTTTCAAAACAGGTGGAAGCCTTGTCTGAGGGTGCAACTCCTATATTGGAGTCGACCGCGGGCTTCGCTGTTCAACCGGGTGAAACCATGCCGCCACCTTCCCGTAAACGGAAAAGCCCCGACGAAGCCGCGTCCCGCAAGCTGGCCCAAGATGAAACGTAAACAGGGTTGGGGGCCCGGGGCTCCGGCCACGGTCGTCGCTTCCCAAAGAACCTGTCGCGGCTCATAGGGTAGGTCCCTCAGTCGCGGCTGGGGTATCTTTTGGCTCGAATTCAGGCAGTTCTACTTCTGCCCCTCCATCTTCTAATGGTCAGTTAGTTGGTGGTTCCGGTAAAGGAAAGATGGCTGCTTCTTCTGAAGATAATAACCTGAATGCGAATGAAAACTTTGTTCCTGACTGGGATTTGACTAATGGAACCACTTTTGAAACCCCGGAGTCATGTAGGGACTTTATGTTCGCGTCACGTACGCCTGCTGAATTTTACCGTGGGGAAGGTTTGAAAAACAGACAATTATCGAACGCCAGTTGTTGGCCGTGGTGAATAGTTTATTTTCTTTTGTTGAGATTCATGGTCGTTGGGTTGATGGTGTTAATGAAATTCGTGATCTTAAGAAGTAAGTGTCAAAATTAGAGGCTGAGAACGCGTCTCTCAAGTCTCGTTGTGATATGTCTGAGCTTGCTAAAGAAAAACTTACTCAAGATCTCAGTGGTGTCTAGGAGGAGCTTGGTATTCAACATGCTGTGGTGAAAAAACTTTCTTGGGATTTGAAGGATAATAAAATGGCTTCTGAAAGTCGCATTGCTAGCCTTAAAGAGCGTGTAGTTCTTTTTTCATCTGAGAGGAAATGATTTGTCTCGGATGGTGTCGGTTGGCTTTCAATAAGATACGCGATAGTGATGAGTTTCATGATGCTTTGGCTAGGATCAATTGTCTTTTAGACAAAGTAGGGTACAATGCGGGTTTGTTGGATGGAGCTCCTCTTGCCACGGAGGGCAAGAAACCCGAGGCAGCCAAGAATTTTGATAAAAGTGCATTGAAGAAACTACGAGCTGAATCTGATTGCTTTGACAAAGCCACTTTTCCCATGGTTGAGACTATTACTGCTATGCGTGATTCGAGCATTAAAGAGATCAGGTCGTTCTGGCCCCTCCTGCTGAAGACCCTGCACGTGTCTAGCTAGTTCATCTTTGGGTGTCTTTTCTTTTGTGTTTGTGTAATGTTTCTAAACATGCACTTGCTCTATGTTGTTTCCTTTTGTAATGGTATTACACTTTGGCACTCTATATGTATGTTTGTAAACTGTGGTTGGTTATTGTGCAGGATCGGTTAAGGTCACTTAACACTTAGCTTTTCTCTCAAACTCACTTAGAACAACACTCGGATAAATATAGAGTCAATAAGAGTTGATCACAATATAGCAAGTAATAAGGAATACAAGAAGTAATTTTTAAGGTACTTTTATATATTGCTTCTCAACTCAAGTATTAGAGACTCTTACAAGCTGTATCGAATGAGTACAATGAGAACCTATATATAATACTACCTACAGCCGGATATACTTTGATACTAGCTGGATCCTAAAACTAAAGCCTATACTACAAGACTATAGTTTAAGGTATCTCGGATAAAGTCTTATCTGAGATTTGGTAGTCAGGACATATCCCTGACTTACCTTTTGCCACCAACTAAAGTTGGTAACATGTACTATCATAAAAGGTAAACACTGGAATAAAGTATGGTCAACTGCATGGCTCTTTGAGAAAATGCCATACAGTATCAGAGGTCTGCAACGGAGTGTCAGAGACCATACTTATGCCTACTGGTTCATAGCAGTCTCTTCCGAAGGTTAAATGGCTTCGGAGAACAAGTACTTCCGCTTCTTCTAATGCTTGGGAACTTTTCCTTCATACTTCGGAAGTAGTCTTCTGATTGCTCTTCTAAGACTTGATCTTCGGAAGCATGCTCTTAACTTCGGAAGTAGAATTCTGTCTTCGGAAGTTGATATTTCACTTTGTCTTCGGAAGAACTCTACAACCTTCAGAAGTTCCATGCTAAGCTTCGGAAGCCTTTGCATGTAGCACCAAAACTATCTAAGTGATTTCGTTTTGGTTGCACCAGCCTTCTTCTTGATCTAACAAACTCTCCCTAGGCTGATGCTACCAAAACCTCACTTGTTTTGCTTCTCAAAACTTTCAGCACCAAGGAGAGTAGATATTATCTGTTTCCTTGTTCTTCCCTAATGTGGTGCTGAGAAGTTTGTACAAATCATTGGTAGACAGGAACCCAGTCTGTCACCTTGGATGATATGTACCTTTATTGTTGCCCTCTAAAAAAAGTTAGTTGATGGGACTGTAATCAAATTCCCATCTAACTATAGGTTCCAATTCAGGTCCCTCTACCATCTGGAGAAAGGTAGTATCTTTGGTAGGAGGTCTTTCGTTGTCTTCCTGTCTTCTCAATCTCAACTCTTCTTCAATCTTGGCCTTTGCAGTTAGCTCAGCTAGATGAAGACTGCTGAGATGATTTCTGATAAGTGCAGCAGCTTCAAAGTTGGAGGGGTTGGAGAATGACTTCTCTGCTAACTTAACAATATCAAATCTGCTGGAGTGTAACATAGAGGTTGCATTAAGTCTGTTGACTTCGCTATTCTTCCTCTCAACAATAAAGTTATGAGAAGTTTCATCGAACCTCCACTGGATTATTCCTTTTTCTAGGCACAAGAGACTGACTGGGAATCTTGTCCTCTTTCTTAGTATCTAGCAGAGTCACTAGTTTCCTTTTAAGTTTCTTCTCTTCATCATTCAGTGAATCTGAGTTGAGACCCAGAAATCTAGCTACCTGGTCTAATGTTCCTCTAGGTTAATCAAGGAATTGATCTCTTGTGAGGGAACAAGAGGATCCATCAACATAAGTAATGTTGACAGAATCTTCATCACATGAGACTTCGCTCAAAGTTGTGTAGTTGATGAGCTTGGTCTTGATTACCTTGAACTCCTTAAGAGAGAGATGTTGAGAAGGCTGAGGGGATGGTTTGGATGGTTGTTGGGTAGGTTGAGGTTCAGAGGTTCTGGGAAGGTTTTTGGTTGGAGGATGGGATTAGGTAAGATGTGAGTTCAGTGGTGAAGGGTTCAGTTTTGATGGTGAAAGGTAGGGGTGAGGGTTCAGGTTGTGGTTGGGTGGTTGCAGTGAAGGTCATCCCCTTTACCCTTCTGTACATCTCTTTTTCTTTCCCAACCGGATGTCAGCCTTGATTTCACTGATAATCCGTTGGAGTGTCTTCTCAGACATGGGACCCACCTGCCTTTCAGAGAAGCCATAGGTCTGAAGATAGTCTTTCATCCAGGCCTTTTAACTGAGCTTCCTGCTTGCAGTGACCCTAGCTTCTTCCTCCTTCTTCTTCTTCTTCCTTTGTCTTTTCTCTTGCAGCCTTTATTCTTCTTTCTCCATTTGATCTTACTCTTTGTTGTAGAGCCAGAGGATCGTCTCATCATTGTGTGGAGAGAGTTCTTGAACATTAAAGCCACTGGAGATTAGGAAATTTATCCTGTCTCTCCTTAGCTGCAATTCAGCTTCCTTCTGTTCTTTTTATTTCTCCAAGGCCAACCTGGCTTCTTTCTTCAAGTTTCAGCCGGTTGCCTTTTCTAGATTCACCAACTCCTCTAGTGGTAGCAGGAGTGTTTCTTCATTGCAGCTCCCAATTGGATAAGCTGGTCAATGATCTCTTCCTTTCTCTTATTATTGACAGCCTCCTGATTGGCTGCAGCTGCTTTTGTACTAGCAGCTAACAACTTTTCAGTTGGAAGTCTTCCTTTCTTCTTTAGTTTCTCAATCTTCTTCTCTTCCTGAAGCTCTTCCGCAATCATCTTTCTTTTCCCTTTATCTTTTGAAGATCCTGACTGTGGTGGTTCTTAGAGAGTGGATTCTGATTGTGAGTGAGACAGAGATGGTGTCTGGGATGGAGGTAGATTCAGAAAGTCCTTGCTGTTTACCTCAAATGCCATTTCAAGGATTGCATCTATGATGATCAGTTCCTCGGACATTTTAAATAGTCCTTCCGCAGCTTCCATTTCAGCTTCGGAAGATTCAGCTTGTTCTTCCAAGGCTTTAACTTCAGCTTAAGAAATTGAGAAGATGTAGATTATGTCCCAACTGTTTCAGTTGCTGGGCCATCAGTCCTCATTTCCCCTTCGAAATGAATCTTAGGTTCCATGTGGACCTTAGGTTGACCAACTGCTTCCACAGTGGTAGAAGGTGCAGTAAGCCTCTGAAGCTCTTCAGTTCCGAAGTAGATCATTGCAGCATCAGGACTTGGCTGATCAGAAGAGGATCTCAACAGAAACCTGGTGAAGAGTCTGTAGAGATCTCTGAGCATCTTTGGTCGATTTGAAGTACAACTTGAGATGGCTCAAACAAAGTGATGACAGGAGTAGAAGATGTTGAGGTCGAAGTTTGAGACTGTGGGTCCGCAGTGTTTGTCTCTGAACATTCTTCCTCTTTTTGGTAGCATCATCTTGAGAGCTAGATAAGCTAGAGGAAGAAGTCAATGAGACCTGAACAGGTACATGCCTAACAGATCTCTCGTCTGTTTCTCAGCTAGTTTCGCCTTGAGATTGTCAATCTCAAGTTGCTGAGTGGCGAACCTTTCTTCTAAAGTCCTAACCAAGGATTCAATTTTTGAGACTTTAGATAGAAGGTCTTTAATGAGGAGTTGCATGCTTCCCTCGTCTTCTTTTGAAGAATCACGGGGAGATGAGGTAACATACCTGGTATGTTCAGCCTCATCACCAGATGTGGTTTCTTGGCACCGTGGTTTCATGTGCGTAATGATATCTCTTTCAGAGTCATCAAATGGCTCGGTTGTCGCAGATTCAGTCTGAGATACGTTACCACTATCCATAAGGTCCATTGAGGCACCTCTGTAGTGGCAGCTGAATCTGCATGAGTCCCCTCCACATTAGTGGGACTCACCTGGTTATGGGTTGCTAATGGGGGCTAGAGATAAGGGATTTCTCTGGGCTCTGTTGATCTAGGAGAGGGTGTTGTAGATCAACGTCATTGCTGTGGAGAGATGTTATATCTTCATCAGTTTTGAAGAGAAGGTCAGTAAAAGATAGGGAGGTTAAGCCTACTAACCCGGGACCTTGTTCAATGTCTGCAGGGATTGAGCCTTTGGTGGGGATGTCCCTAGTTGGCTGCTTAGAAGAGTGTAAATACTCATCCTGAGGGCTGTTGGTTAGGGTGTCGGGCTCCTGGGTTTGAGACTGAGGAGACTCAAAACCCATATTGAGGTCAAAGGAGAAGGATGGAAAGACCTCAAACTAAGTGGGAGCCCATGTTTCCACTCTAGTCTTTTTTGGATTGAACAGGAGGGGCTTGTTCAATCAGAGTAGATTGAACAAGGGTTCGTTTGGGGGTCTTTGGTATGTGATGGTGATGGGTGGAGAAGGCAGTGTAGGCATTGTGGAGGAGGTTGCTGGTGTGGGTTCATCACCTGTGGGGTGAACAGGGATGTCACCAGGAGCTATGCGCTCAATCATAACTAGAAGTAGAGAAGTGTACCTTCTAGTGAAGTTGGTGGACACCTTCTTTAAAGTCTTGAAGATGGTAGGCCTCATGTGAGGGACAATCAGAGCAGCTGCACAGACAAGCATACTCTGGTCCAACTCACAGTTGATTATGTGTTGAATGAATCGGGGATACATAAAGAATGTCTCCCTTTGAAGATTCCCAATCAGATTGGTGAACACAAATCTTGAGTAATTGAATCGCAGGCCTCTCACCAATCCATGAACTAAGCATCCTAGTTCATATGGGATTTGATCCCATCCCCCAGAATTGTTTGACAGGCAGTGGAGAACAATGTGCAGGAGGAACTTCCAGTTGTAAGAGAAGTTGAACTTGTAGATTGTCGACCTACTTATGTCTCCACTATATCCTATTAGGATGTAAGTGTTGTCTAAATCTTCTTTGGGGAATTCAGTAGGAGCTCCTTATATGAAGCTCTAGATGCTCCCCGATGAGTTGTTCAGTAATGATCAACTCCTGTTCACAAATGTTGGACCTCAATACACGAATCCCATTTAGGGTTTCGGCTTGACCATTTCCCTAAAATTCGGTCATTTGGTTAGAGTAAACAGTGGGGTTAACGGTAAGGGCTGTGTAGTAAGATGATTAGGTGAGAAAGGAAATGATTTCAGAGAAGTCAGCATCTCTTGATAAATCAAGAAGTGCGACTTGGTTGTGCTGAGGATTAAGTGCCATTGGAGAAGGGTGAATGCAGATGACATTTGAGTTCGGGTAAAGTTTAAGTGAAGAGAAATTTCTAGGGTAGTAAAAATTGCAAGTAAGAAGATGAAATTGAATAGTCGAGATTATTTAAAAGAGGATGGGAAGGCAGTAATGGTTAGGATAAGTGATGTGATGGTTTAGTGGATGAATTGACAGTGGCGGTATGGTTAAAATCGGTTAAATAATCCGACATCATTAACAAAATCTTTGTTTTTACAGTGTGGGGCCCAAGAGATTTACGTTACACAGTGGAATCTTTCTTCCGAATGTAAAACATTTCCAAAGGTAATTTGTAATCCGAAGGCAATTCTTACTTCCGAAGCAAATACTTTGCTTCCGAAGATTAGGATTGCTTTCCGAATGGAGTGTGTAAACCTCGGAAGTAGATCTGATACGTAATCAATCGCTTCTTCCGAGACCAAAAACTCTTCCGAGAAGACAACTATCCTTTGAGAAATTTTACTTCGGAAGATACAGAAATAACTTCCGAGGATTAATTTCTCTTCGGAAGAAATTTACACTTAGAAAATTTCAGAAAGACCTTTTGTAACAGGGCTTAAATTGTATTGACATAAGACATTACATATTACAAGGTTTTCAAAAGAGGTAGTCTAATCAATGTTTATCATCCCAATAGCTATTATGAGATATTTAAATCTTTGTTCATCAAAAGCTTTGGTGAACAAATCAGCATATTGTTCATTTGAGTCAACTTTGATTAACTTAATTAGATTTTTCTCATGAATATCTCTAATGAAATGGTACCTGATGTCAATATGCTTTGTCTTGGAGTGCTTCACCGGATATTCAGTAATGGAGATAGCACTGTTGGTCAATATGGATAGGAGTACTCATAAAGTTGAATCCACAATCTAACATCTGATTTTGAATCCATAGCAGTTGAGCACAGCAGCTAGCAGCAGCAATGTATTCAGCTTCAGCAGTTGATGTAGAGACACAGGATTGCTTCTTGCATTACCATGAGATGATCCTTCACCAAGAAATTGACATCCTCCTGATGTAGATTCTTGTCAATATTGCAGCCGCCATAGTCACTGTCAGAATATCTATAGAGATGAAATCTTTGTTTCTGGGATACTAGAGGCTAGTTTAGGTGCTCATTTGAGGTATCTTAGGATTCTCTTAACAGCACAAGTGAGACACCTTTAGAGCAGCCTGATATCTTGCACAAATGCATGTAGCAAACATTATATCAGGTCTACTGGCTGTGAGATACATCAGAGAACCAATAATTACCTTATATTGATGTTGATCAGTATCCTCCCCCTCAAGGTCAGGAAAAAAAGTGGTTTCTGGGTATGGGTGTCTTGACAGGCTTACAGTCTTTCATTTCAAATCTTTCTAAGATGTCAGAGACGTACTTAGATTGATTAACGAAGAACCCTTCCTTCATTTACTTCACCTAAATTCCAAAGAAAAAGTCCATTTTTCCCATAAACCTCATCTCAAACTTTTTTCTTCATAATGCTCTCAAAGTCCTTACACATTTGGTCATTTAAAGAACCAAATATGATGTCGTCAACATAGACTTGAACGGGCAAAATGTCCTTTCCAGACTTTCTGATGAAGAGAGTCTTATCAATGGTACCTCTAGTGTAGCCATTTTTCAAAAGAAATTGAGACTGAGTCTCATACCACAGCCTAGGTGCTTGGTGCAGCCCATATAGAGCTTTATCCAATGTACACACATAGTTGAGTGCTGTGGGTCTTCAAATCCTGGAGGTTGGCATACATAGACTTCCCTATCTATATCCCCATATAGAAAGGCACACTTGACATCAAGTTGGTAGACAGTGAAGTTCTTGGATGCAGCATAAGCAAGGAAGATCCTAACTGCCTCAAGTGTTGCAATTGGTGCAAAGACATCAGTATAATCAATTCCTTCCTCTTGTGTGTATCCTTGAACTACAAGTCTAGCTTTGTTCTTGATGATCAAGCCTCTATCATCTTTTTTGTTTCTGAAAACCCATTTAGTGCCTATTGGTACTTGACCAGATGGTAGCGGACATAGGTTTCATACCTTCTGTCTCTTGAATTGAAGTAGCTCCTCTTGCATCGATTCAAGCCAGCTACTATCTTTCAAGGCATCTTCTACCTTCTTGGGTTCCATCGGGATAGAAAGCATGAGTACAAGCGACACTCCCATGATGAGTCTGTCCTCTTGTTCTCACACCCTCAGTGACATCCCCTATGATGTTCTCAGCAGGATGAGTGTTATGAATCCTAAGGCAAGGAATCACTTCCAGTTGTAGAGATAGATCCAGGTGGACATATTCTGCTCAGGAACTGGCACACTCTGTCCAGCGGCTGTTTCAAAATCATTCAATGAGGACTGATTAAATGAGTGAAAAAATCATCAATGGTTGGCTGTGAAGTAGTATTAATAGTTTTCTGTTCCTTCAAAACACTATTTCCTTCTTCCTGGTGTTGTGGTGGATCACCTGATGAGTTTTGAGGCTCAGCAAGTGATTCACTTGTTCAAGCCTCATTATTCCTTGATATGGTTAAACTATCAGATCTGTGAATGGTGGAAACTTGGTGAGTTGCAGCACTTGGAGAATTTGGACTTGGCCTGGGTAGCTCAAACAGTTGATCAGCAGCAGCAGCATCAGCATCATTTTGAGCATATGTACCAACTGAAACATTCTCACAAGATGGTTTAGAATAGTTTGGAAACAATTCTAAATCAAAGTAGGGTCATTCCCCCTAACACAAGGAGTGTGCTCATTAACAACTATATTAGATGACTCCTCAAATTGTTGATTCTTAATGTTGTATACCCTATAAGCTTTGGAGCTAGAAGAATATCCAACAAAGATAGCATCATCTGACTTTTCAGCAAATTTTGCTAAATTGTCTTTTGTGTTAAGTATGGTACACCTGCTGCCAAAGGACCTTAGAAAACCAATGAACGGTGGCCTCTTGTTCTATAGCTCATAAGGGGTTTTTTCATGGGGCTTAACTACAAGAACTCTGTTCTGCATATAGCATGCAGTGCTGACTGCCTCTGCCTAGAATGTTAGAGGTAGTTTTGAATCAGCTAACATAGTTCAAGCAGCCTCAATAAGTGTCACGTTCCTCCTCTCAGCAATACCGTTTTGTTAAGGAGTTCTGGGAGCACTATATTGTTTGGCAATCCCTTTTGAGTTACATAATGAGTCAAGAACGAAGTTCTTAAACTGTTAGGATTAGTGATCTACGTTTTATTGATTTGAGAGTATAGCAGCGGAATTCCAACAATGAATTAGCCAATTCACAAGAACGAAACGATATTCAATGAAGAACAAAGACGGTTATAGAGAGAGAGAATTCTGCAAATATATTTCATTTAATATTCGCTTTCGTGGTAAGGAATGTCACAATTACAATTAGGTCGACACCTCTTATATAAGAGATGTGACGGCTGCTGATGTCACTTGATAGTGACATCTAACAGAATTATTCCAACTAAAACACAACTACTGAAGATGTCAAAACAGCTGACATCTTTTTACAAAAATACTAAGTGTTATCAGTTATTATAACTACTGAAAAACATAAAATTACTGAAACTACAACGACTGAAGAACAAGCTCTTCAGTCGTTTTACAAAACTACTGAAAGTAAAAACATAAAACTACTGATATCACAACTACTGAAGAAGTACTCTTCAGCTGTTGTGACAAACTACTGAAACTTTAGTACTTGGTCTTCAGACTTGAACTTCAGATGTTTCATCAGCTGATGACTTCAGTAGATATCATCAGCTGATGTCTTCAGTCTTTGTCTTCAGACTTTATACACCAGTTGTTGATCTTCAGCACTTGTAGACTCTTCAGCTGTTGTACTTCAGTACTTTGGTCTTCAGCTTCAGCACTTGTGTTCTTCAGCTGTTCAGCTTCAGCACTTGTGTTCTTCAGCTGTTGAACTTCAGCACTTTAATCTTCAGCTGTTGAAGTCTTCAACACTTGATCTTCAGCTGTTGGAGTTTTCAGCACTTGTCGAACTGCTGATGAAGCCTTCAGCAGTTGTTGTGATATCATGTGGGACTTAGAGGTTTTCTGATCTTGGCTCATTGGTTCTTTTGGTCCAACAAACTCCCCCTAAACCAATGCAGCCAAAACCTCTAATTTGTTTATTTTCCCACTTATTGTTGGCAAAAAGGTTGGTCTTTTTCCTTCTTGATCAGTAGAGAAGATGACCCATATAAGCTCCGGCCTGGGAAGAAATCTCAGATATTTGTTTGGCAAGATATGAATGGGAACTCTGTTTTGGGGAACTGGACACAGAGTTGTTATCCCATTCATGAGATCTACTTCCCGTGTATAAGCCTGTAGGATTCTCTGGTGTATGCTCTGAGAAACATGATTTGTTCTTCCATGGTCAGGTTCTCGGCTTCACCATCAAACAATCCTTCTCGCCCATACAGCTCTGAGATGTACTTGGCCTGTTTACCATTTTTGAGCTCAACTGTTGTAATCTGTCTGTATGCAAACTCATCAGGATGAGTCCCTTCAAGTAACAGACTGAGCTTATTTTGTTTGAAGTTCTCAAGCCTCTTGTAGACTAACCCCTTTTTATAATTCTGTTCTCTAACATCTTTTGGGGTGGTTGTTTAGTCTCATAGGCCTTCTTGAAGTCTTCGACAATCTCCCAGGGTGATACTACAAGGGCCACTGTGATCTCTTCATCTACGATCCTCTTGACTTGACCCTTGTATCTCGAAGGAATGTCTTTCTTTACAATCCTGTGAGCCACCCTCGGATCAGGCCATACTCTCACCCTTTCCTTCTGATATTGAAATGTGTTGGCGAGAGTGTACAATCTCAGAGCTTCTTTCTTCATGCTGATAATTAATGACGACGCAACATAGGTTTTGTCAATGCTTTTCAGCATTTCATCATCATGAAGCTTTTGCTGCTCCTCTTCTTCAATCTTTACTCTCACAGCATCCATCTGTGAGGTGGGAGTGATGGGCATAGGTTTGGCTTTCGTCAATGTTAGGACTGCAGACAGAGGCATCCTATCTTCTTCCACATCATCCTCTTCTTCTTCTTCTTCTAGCCTCAACACCCTTCTCTTCTTCTTCTTAGGTGCATCATCGGCTGTTGGTTTAGATGGTAAGGGAGTGGTTTTGTGGGTTGAGGAAGTTTGGATTTGGGCTTTGAGATTGGTTTGGAGATTTGAGGGGTAGGTTGTTTTTGAGTGGGTGAAAGGGAAGGTTGTTCCAGCATTTTGGTTGTGAGTTTAGCTTTTGTAAGTCTTGCCATTTCAAACCTTTTCCAGCCCCAGCCTCATCAAGGGCTTCGATGATAATCCCCTTATGGAATTGCTCAGACAGACAGATTCTGGTGGCTATAGCCAGAATACTGTCTCTGGTCCATGAACGAATCTCCATCAAAGATCTTCCTAAGTATTTGGCAATGAAACGAATCATGATCTCCAATCTCTCCTTTTCCAGTACATCATACCCAGCCCATCTGGTTTAAATCTCTTCCACTTCCAACTTCCTGATCTCACTATCTAATGTGGCTGTATCAAAACCTTGCTTGAAGAGTTGCTCAATGATTTTGTCCATGGATCGGCTGTGTGTGTCATCTGCATCTTTTACCAGCTCTTCCAAGGATTTTTCTTCAGCAGTAGGTTGATCACCAGCACTTTTCTTTCTTTTGTAGGTGATCAGTTGTTGTTGCTTTTCTTTTTCCAACTCCTGGGCTTTCTCTTGTGCCTTCTCATCCTTAGTTATTTTCCTATTCTTTTCTTTCACTGCAGTACTCTCCCCCTTTTTGGATGCATTGGAGACAGGGGTTTGTACCGCAGAAAGTTTCTTGAGCACAGCATCATCAATAAGTGGTTGTAGACTCGAGGAAATCCTCTCATCAATGGCTTTAGTAACAATTTCATTGATGATGGGAGTAATGAGAGGGAGGGATTGTTGGAATACAGCAACTATCTGCTCTAGGGGGTTCTGTCCCGGAGAGATAGTGCCAAAAGCAGAAGCTGGAGGCTCAGTGAGATGAGAGGGTAAAGTGTTTGGAGAACCTTCAACTGAAGGTGCCATCTGTGGGTTGGTGGAGGCAGATGGTCTTTGTTCCTTAGAAGTTTTGGCAAGCAGCTCTTTGAGTCTGCTCACCTCCTCCTCCAGGATGGTGTTTTGGGCGATTACATCGTAAAAGAAGCCCAGGTCATCATCAGTAGATACTGAATCACCTGACCTCCTGATAGGATCAGGATGAACATGCACTGAGTGTAGCTCAGTTGTAGCATGTGCCCCTTTGTCTTGGAACTGGGGACTTCCTGCCTCAGGACTGTGTCCGTCATCAACAGTTGCCTCTGGTAAGGTCTTAGTAATGGTACCAACTACAACCTGATCATATGCTGACGCAGGAGAAGTGGCAGCCTCACCAGAAGTTCCAATCTCCATTGCTACACCAGGAGAAGGAACATTGTAACCCCTATGCTGTGGGTTCTCAGCTGCACTTTGGTCCTCCCCCTCAATGGTAGAAGTGTTCCAGTAGTAATTGGTATCTGGGGAGGGGGTGAGGAGTGCAACTGAGTCAGCACTTATGCAACAAGCAATGTAGGACTTTGGGGGGCGGTTGCATGGGGAAATGGGGCAGAAGCAGTCTGCACCTGGGGAGGAAGGTGCTCTTCAATGGCAATCTCCTCAAGTGAGGAAGATCCCAGATGTGTGGGTACCCCTTGTGTGGTGCTGCAGGCTCCTTTTGAGAGGAATCCTGAGCGGCTATGGCTGGAAGAGTCCTTATATCCACTAGGGGGTTATAACCAGTGGATATAGCCTGCGTTTGTGTTGCAGGGGCATCCTCAGGGGACTCATTTCCTTGAGTAGCCTTTTTGGGTTTCTTTTTAGTGGGTTTGGTGGGGACTGTTGATTTGGAGGTGGTGGCTGGGGGTTCCAGCTGCGTGGGTTTGCGCAGTTGGCAGCCAATTTGAGTGATTGGTCAGAGTTGTGCCGGGAGTATACTTCAGGCAAAACAGCCATAGCAAGGACTCCCAAGCCAACAAGTCCCTCGGCTTGAAGCTGGTTTGTAATTATGGCCATTATGAACCGCGGATATAATATCCAACGGTTAGCAGTTTGTTTTTGTGCCGTATCCTTGAGCCCTGAAAATAGTATTTCTGAAAAATTTAAAGGTTGTTGCTCAAGAATGGAGTACATTACCTGCTGCCACTTTGTAGACATTTGATCCCAAGACGAAGTCTTAGGAGCCAACAAACATTTACCATGTGAAAGATTAGACGTTCAGCATCATGGAAATGTTTCTTCAGTATGGTGGAGGCACTGAGGTTTCCCTGATATCCATGGTGGGCAAAGGATAAATCAGTTGTGCCCTTTAGATATCCAGCAGGAGAAGTGGCATCATCCAGGTGTAGAGTTTGACGAAATATATCGGGAGTGATGACCACTTCATGGTTGTTGACGACCGACCGAGAGACGCTGTGTTGTTCTCCCCAGTGGTGAGGGTGACGTTCATCCAAAACTGGTTAAGGGATTCGGCATGAAGGATTGGATTGAGAAGAAAGGTCGTTTTGTAGGGTGACTGGACCATAAGATCAATAGCATTATCGAACTTAGCCCAGAATGGCGATTTGGTGAGGTAAGCTACACAGTTGTGTCACGGTTTGAGTTGCATGGACGCCATTTAGGAGAGAGAAGTTTTGGAGAGATGAACGTTAGGTTTGAAGAAGATGAAGCTCTGAAGGATTAGGTCAGGAATATTTATAGTGTACGGGTTAGAAAACGACTGAAGGGTTGGTGTTAGTCATCAGTAGTTTAAATGACTGTTGACATGGTATTACCCTTGCAGACGTTGAAACAGCTGAAGTCGTGGTTTTAGACATTAGTAGTTAGAAAACTACTGAAAGCCATGGTTTTGACTTCAGATGATGAAACAACTGAGGACTTGATGTTTGTCATCAGTAGTTGTGAAACTACTGAAGACAATGGTTTTGCACATGGGAGTAGAACAGGGCTTACAGTTTTGTAAATAAAACTTATTCAAAAGATCTTTGGTATATTTTGACTGATGAATAAAGGTTCCATCAGCCTTTTGTTTAATTTGCAAGCCTAGAAAGAACTGTAATTCTCCCATTGCACTCATTTCAAACCTCTTTTTCATTAATATTGTAAAATCATCACACAACTGGGGATCAGAGGATGCAAAAATGATATCATCAACATAAATCTGAACAAGTAGCTTATGCTGATCCACCTTCTTAATAAACAAAGTTTTATCAATGGAGCCTCTAGTGAAATTATTCTTAAGAAGAAAAGTAGAAAGTGTCTCATACCAGGCTCTAGGAGCTTGTTTCAACCATAAAGAGCTTTATCAAGTTTATACACCCATTCAGGATGTTTATTATCCTCAAAACTGGTGGTTGACACACATAAACTTCTTCCTTTATTTTACCATATAAAAATGCACTTTTGACATCCATTTGAAAAACTTTAAGATTGTGGAATGCAGCATAGGCTAAAAACAATCTGATTGCCTCTAGTCTGGCTACAGGGGCAAAGGTTTCATCATAGTCAATACCTTCTTCTTGTGAAAACCCCTGTACAACTAGTCTAGCCTTGTTCTTAACAATAAGCCCATTTTCATCAGTTTTATTCCTAAACACCCATTTAGTGCCTATTGCACACTTACTTGGGGGAAGAGGAACCAGTTTCCACACTTGCTGTTTCTTGAACTGAAGTAGCTCAAGCTGCATAGCTTCACCAATAATCTGAGACATGGGGGATTCTTCAGTTCTTGATAAACAATGAGATCTATGCAAGTGTTTGTAGAACCTTCAGCAGCAGCAGATGTTGATGCAGACTCTTGAAACCAAGAATTAGATGGTAACTCAAAAGATGTAGAGGAAACAGAGATCTCATCAGCATTTGTGTGGATGGAACTGCTGAAGCTACAGGAACATCAATTTAGCAGACACAGGCAGTTGGTCACTAAACTTGAAGAGGTGAGTATTGATATATCATCATCATCATCAATACCACCAGGTGGAAGACATGCTGCAGAAGATGATTTATCCACAGGATCTGCAACAGCTGGAGGTTGATAAGGAACATATTGCAGTATGTCCAAATCAAACAACTCCACAGGGTTTTGTGGAATCTTGTCCAAAGGAGATTCATTAAACTTCACATGCAAAGTCTTTTCAACTATCTTTGTTCTGCAGTTGAAGACTCTGTATGCCTTGCAAGTAGATGAATAACCAACAAAATATCCTGCATCCACCTTAGGATCAAATTTATGGAGTTGATCCTTTGTGTGAGAATAAAACAGGGACACCCAAATGCTTTGAAAAATGAAATTAGAGGAGCCAAGTGATGGAGAACTTCATATGGAGTCTTCATCAACCTCTGATTTACTAAGACTCTATTCTGCACATAGAAAGCTGTGTTAACAGCTTCAGCCCAAAAGGTAGTGGCAAACCAGAGTCAGCCAGCATGGATCTTGCAGCTTCAATTAGGGTCATGTTCTTTCTCTCCACTACTCCATTTTGTTCTGGAGTCCTTGGGATGCTAAACTGCCTTTTGATTCCCTTTGAAAGATAGAAGTCATCAAGTGTATGGTTTCTGAATTCAGTTCCATTGTCACTCCTAATACACTTGACTGGAAGGGAATACTGCTTCTCAATATACAACACAAAGTGAATAATCTTCTAAGCAACCTCATCCTTTGAATGTAGAAAGAAAGTCCATACAAATCTGAAGTAATCATCCACAATTACCAGACAGTATTTTCTTCTTGCCATGCTCATTACTCTCACAGGACCAAATAGATCCATATGCAGTAATTGCAAGCAGGCAGTGGACTTAGGCTCTTCAATAGGAGGGAATGAGACTTTGTGTTGTTTTCCTTTTAAACAAGCAGTGCATGTTTCATCACAGTGGAACTCCTTTATTGGTAAGCCTCTGACTAAACTATTGTGGATTAACTGATTCATGTTTTTGAAATTAACATGACCCAGCCTTCTGTGCCACAGTTTAGATTCTTGAGAAGAGGCTTTGGAAAATAGGCAAGGATTGCCTCTGAGATCTATTTTCTTGGAAAGATCTAAGGCATACACTCTTCCTGTCCTGTTGGCTCTCAGGAGAGTGTGATCATCCAACACCTTATCAATCAAATGCAGAACTTTGGATGACAGAATCCTACAGTTCTGACTGGTGAAAAGAGCAACATGGCCTTTATCACACATTTGACTGACACTCAAGAGATTGTACTTGAGATTTTCCACATGATTAACATCATCAAACTTTATTTCTCCATTGGAGACAAAGCCATTTCCAATGATGTAACCCCTAGCATCATTGCCAAAAGAAACAAACCTCTTCTTTCCTTGAGAGTAGTCATGAAGAAGAGTGTTGTTCCCAGTCATGTGCATAGATCCCCCACTGTCTACATACCAGATGCTACTTTGGCATGTTGGAGAACCCTACAATAATAAACAATCAGTTAGTTTTGGAGACCCAAACCTTTTTGGTTTTGGGCCTGGTCTCATCAACACATGGTAAACTAACAGGTTTATTAGAAACAACAGCCTGAGAAGAGGAAGATGGTGAAGAAGAGGAATCCTTTGGCTTGGATCTCCTTTTTTGTGGTTTCAACATAGGAGCATCTAATTGGTTAACTCTTCCCAACAGATGTTGAACCATCATAACTAGCTGTGTCTGATTTTATGATAAAGCTTTCAGCTCATCAGACACATTGCCAGTGGAGTTTGATAAGTTCCTATGTTGCACCTTCTTCTTCTAAGCAATCTCAGCTGTTACCTGTTTAACCCCTTCCTTTTTGGATTTCTTTGAGGACTTAAGGGTTACAGGATTTGATGTTGCTGATACAAATGTGGTCTCAAACTCAGTTTTCATTTTTACCATTTTCTCTTTAATTTCTTCTTTATGTTTGAGTTTGGAACCTCTTTTGTACCAGCAATCATCTGTAAGATGATTGAACAAACCACATACTTCACATGGTTTCTTCTTCATCTTAGGTTGATCATCAACTAAAGAGGGCGAAGCAACTGAAGACTTGCTCTTCAGTGCTTTGGAAGCATTGTTTGCTTTCTTGACTTCCTCTTTAGTAGTCTTCAAACTCTTTCTACTGACAGTTTTCTTCTTTTCAGTACTGGCAGTAGTTGGAGTTTGAACTTCAGGTGTTAATCCTGCTCTCTAGTCCTTTCAGGACTTTCAGAATTAACTCCTGAGTTGATCAACTCATTGATCATGTGAGTGTCAGCATTGGAACCATCAAAATTAGCAGATAGGTTCTGAGAGGACTTGATGCTGACTTCTATTTCTGATTGTGCTGTATCAGAAAGTAGATCACATGATGAGATGGTTGGTTACTACTCTCACCATCAGATTCTTCCTCTGCTCTGGGAGTAAAATCTGTAGGTGGAGCAGTGTGATTGTAACCAATGCCAAACTTCACATTGGAAGCAGATTGCTTACTAAGAAGCATTTCAAAACCTTTGCATGATTGTACCCATCTATCACACTCTACCTGGATGACTGCAAGGGTTTCTTTGAGATCTTTATACTTCTCTAGAAGTATCTCTTCCCTAGCCTTATCATCAGTTATTTGGCATTTAAGTTTGTAAATCTCATCATTCTTATCATTAAGCACAGACTCAAATTCAGCTTTGCTTTTGGAAATTATTTGTTCTAGCTCAATGTTCTTGTTGATTAAAGCTACATTTGCTTCTCTAATAGATGCAAATGCTGCTATGCATGTTTCAGAACATAATTTGGCTTTTGCCTCAGAGGATACCTGTGATACCTTTGGTGTAGAGGCATTAGTGGATGAAGTATCAGCAGAATCCAAAGCCATAAGAGCTAGATTTCCAAAGGGACTTTCACCACCATGTTGACCAGCACCTGAGAACAGTTGTTCATGACCAGACAAGTCATCTGGTAAACTGCTCCAGTCAACAACTCCTGGGGTGAAGAAGCTGTGTTGTTGAGGTTGAGTTTGTTGATGAGATTGGGAAGGTTGTGGTTCAGGCAATGCTTGTGGTTGTTGTGCAATTGGAGCTTGAACAGGATTTGGTTGAGGCATATAATAGCAGGAATAAGGATATGACATTTGACCCTGGGGAACAAAGTATGCAGGAGATCTAGGATGTGAATGATGACGAGAACCAGCAGGATGTTGCCCTCTGTTTTGTGGACTAGTACAAGAAAAGTCACAAAGGGTGCAGAAGAGTTAGATCCAGTTGATCTACACTCCCTTGCAAAGTGTCCCAGCCGTTGGCATTTGTGACACCTCAACTTACTCTTGTCAAAACCAACTTTGGTTTTGCCAGAGAGTCCAGGAAATTTCCTGCCAGTTCTCTTATAGAACTTCTGATATCTGATATTAATCAGTGCCATTTGGCTCAGAATATCCATCTATTCTAGATCATCATCAGCTATTCCTTTCAAATCATCCATGATGAAGCATAAATTGTCACTATTACTGCCAGAATGACTCTCAATACCAACAAATGCATGATCAGAACTATTTGTAGAGAAATCAATATGCTCATCATAATTGCTTTCAGATGCAGCATATTCTGACTCATGACCAACCAAGGCAGTATTCCCTGGTACAAAGTCATCACTGAGCTTTCCTGATGAGGACAGTTTCCTCTTCTGCTCTATCTCTCTTTCAAATGTAAGCAGTTTCCCATGAAGTTGGGTGAGAGATAGGCTATCCAGATTTGCACTGGAGCGTAGGACAATAGTGTATGTGACCCATCTCTCAGGCAGTGATCTGAGGAACCTGTTATTCATCTGGCTATTGGTGTATTCCTGTTTCACCATTTTCAGCTCAGATATCAAGCAGGAAAAATGCTCAAACTGTTGAGTCAGTGTCTCACCCTTTCTATGAGAGAATGTCTCATATTGTTGGGCAAGGATTTCTCTATTGTTTGCTAAGACCTCATCTGTGCCACCGAATTGTTCCTTCAGGGCATTCCAGAGATCATGAGCAGTTTCATGATGCATAAGCCCTGAATAGATTTATTAGGCAGTGCCATGGCCAGAATTCCATGGGCTTTAGCATCAATCTCAAACAGTTTCCGATCTTCATCAGAGTATTGTTCCTTCTTTTTCGGAACCATTTGATTGGTTTCCGGATTGTTCACCATAGGCTTATGTGGTCCATGTACCACAGATGTCCAACAACCTGAACTGTTAACAGACAGGTGATGAAGCATTCTTCGTTGCCATATGTTATACTCGGTCCTAACCAGCATCGGAGGCTTGGTTGAGGAACCGGTATTGTGAGGATCATTAGAAGGAGTAGTCATCTCAGATTCAATCAAATTCAATTAAGCTAAACAAATTTAGAACAAAACACAACAACCAATTGAGCCAAGAGAGATCTCAAAATAAATAACGAAAGCGACAGAAATTCAATAATCTATAACCAGTTCTTGCGAATATGCTAATTCAATCAAACACAGATATCAATTAGCAGTTTCAATGATCAATTGTTAGATCGATCAATGATTAACCTGCTCTGATACCACTTGTTAGGATCAGTGATCTACGTTTGATTGATTGAGAGTATAGCAGCGGAATTCTAACAATGAATTAGCCAATTCACAAGAACGAAACGATATTCAATGAAGAACAAAGACGGTTATAGAGAGAGAGAATTCTGCAAATATATTTCATTTAATATTCGCTTTCGTGGTAACGGAATGTCACAATTACAATTAGGTCGACACCTCTTATATAAGAGATGTGACGTCTGCTGATGTCACTTGATAGTGACATCTAACAGAATTACTCCAACTAAAACACAACTACTGAAGATGTCAAAACAGCTGACATCTTCTTACAAAAATACTAAGTGTTATCAGTTATTATAACTACTGAAAAACATAAAACTACTGAAACTACAACGACTGAAGAACAAGCTCTTCAGTCGTTTTACAAAACTACTGAAAGTAAAAACATAAAACTACTGATATCACAACTACTGAAGAAGTACTCTTCAGCTGTTGTGACAAACTACTGAAACTTCAGTACTTGGTCTTCAGACTTGAACTTCAGATGTTTCATCAGCTGATGACTTCAGTAGATATCATCAGCTGATGTCTTCAGTCTTTGTCTTCAGACTTATACACCAGTTGTTAATCTTCAGCACTTGTAGACTCTTCAGCTGTTGTACTTCAGTACTTTGTCTTCAGCTTCAGCACTTGTGTTCTTCAGCTGTTCAGCTTCAGCACTTGTGTTCTTCAGCTGTTGAACTTCAGCATTTAATCTTCAGCTGTTGAAGTCTTCAACACTTGATCTTCAGCAGTTGGAGTTTTCAGCACTTGTCGAACTGCTGATGAAGCCTTCAGCAGTTGTTGTGATATCATGTGGGACTTAGAGGTTTTCTGATCTTGGCTCATTGGTTCTTTTGGTCCAACATAAACTCAGCCCCTTGATCACTTCTATTAATTTTAACCTTGTGATCAATTTGATTTTCTATTTTAAGAATAAAAGATTTTAATGTTTCAGCAGTTTCATCTTAGTTTTTAAAAAGAATACCCATGTGAATCTTATAAAATCATCAACTATCACAGGCAGTATGATTTCCTTCCAATTCTCATTATACTAGTGGGACCAAAAAGATCCATGTGCAATAAGTGTAATGGAGTAGTGATAGAGTTAACACATTTGGATTTGTGAGATGTCCTGTGTTATTTCCCTTTCAGGCATGCAACATAGTTATCTTTAGGTAGAAAAACTCCCTTTCAGGCATGCAACATAGTTATCTTTAGGCAGAAAAACTCCTTTTTAGGTAAACCATGTACCAAGTCTTTTTAGCCAATTTATTCATTGTCTTAAAATTTACATGACACATACGTTTGTGCCATAGTGTTGACTCATCACTATCAGCTTCGGAAAGAAAGCATGATACTTCACCCATTGGGGAAGCATTGTTCATATCCAGCTTGTACATGTCCCCTTTCCTGGGAGATCTAAGAAGCACTAATTCTGGAGGAATTGTCATCCCTGGTTTGAGTATAATGCACTCATGTTCTATGAAAAGCATTTGGTGCTTTTGATCACAGAATTAAGAAACACTTAACAGATTATATTCAAGCTGTTTGACAAAGTGAACTTTATCAACCTTTAATTTACCATTGGATATACTCCCTCTGCCATAAATATATCATCCGGCCTCACCTCCAAATTGGACAGGACCTCCATCATAGTGTTGAAACTGTTGAAGGAGAGATCTGTTTCCTGTCATGTGCTTAGAGCATCCACTGTCCACAATCCAGACATTGTTGTTCTTGTCATATGGATGTCCCTACATATAAGATAAGATTGTTAGTTTTGTTTGGAAGCCCAAGCCTTGCTGGTCTTAGGTTCTTCCAAAGATAATGACGTAATTGAACCAAATGATATGCATGGGGGCTCAATAGAGATCATTGAAGAAGAGGTTTGGGCTGCAGCATCTTCCTTGATCTTCCAGTCCACCCTTTGGTTGATCTTGGAGGATGAGCTTGTTGAAGCTTTTGCAGTATGGCCTTCTTCCGAAGCTTCTTTCTTTTCGGTGGAAGCCTTCACCACCTTTTCTTCCGAAGCAGTCTTCTTCTAGGATGGTTTCAAGGGAGCTTTCTTGTTCTTCCGAACCTTGGTAGCTTTTGCTTCCGAAGCCATTTTCCCTTCGGAAGAAAGAGTTTCTTCCGAAAGCAACCTTGCTTCCGAAACTAGCTTTCCCTTCTTCATCACTTGAACCATTTGAAAAGGTCTAAATGTGAAACCTTCCCTGACTCCTTCTTTTCTAACATTATTTGCATAATGTGTGCTTGTAGGATTGTAGTAACAATATTTTGTCATGTGGTTTTACAGACCACACATTATGCATGCAATGTTAGTTTTTTAGGAATGTGAGGGTTGCTGTTTCTTGGGCTTCTTCTCTTCATCAGCAACTTTTTCCTTAACTTCTGATCCTTTGTCAGGACAGGAGTGTTGGTATTACATTCCTTTCTAAATCAGAAGTACCTAACACTTGAAATCCAGCTGAGATAAAGACACATTTATGCTTTCGGTCAATCTTCAGCTTGAACTCAGCCACCTTCTTGGCAGTTCTTCTAGCAGCTTTAGCTCTGCTTCTTCTGGCCTTAGAGGTTAGGATTTGATCTTCACATGAGGAGATGGGTATATCTACCTGTTCCTTCCCTGTGGTGGCCACTATTGTTGCTTCATCCTTCAACTCTAGTGAAGAAGGGTCAGCAGTTGGAACCTCTTGCTCCTCAGTACCATATCTAGGTTGTCTAATAGACTCATAGAAGTATGGTGGAGCAATTTCATTGGTTGCCAACCTTCCTTTGTTCTGATAACAGAGTTTGGAATAGGAGGATGATGCAAGAATAGCTTGAAAGTTCTGCTTAGAAATAACATGCTTCCTGGCTTGAGCCTCAGCAGTGACAAGTTGGGCTTGAGCCTCAACAGTGACAAGCTGGGCTTGAGCCTCAGCAGTGACAAGCTAGGCTTGAGCCTCAGCAGTGACAAGCTGGGCTTGAGCCTCAGCAGTGACAAGCTGGGCTTGAGCCTCAGACAATTTGGATATCAGATCATTAATTTGAGTCTTGTAGTTTGTGTGTTCATGTTTTAAAAAAGATATAGTTTTCTCTAACTCCTCAATTTTCTTTTAATAGTTAGATTCAGCTCTCTTAAAATCAAATTTTAAAATATTTAAAGACTCAATATCAGATCTGATTTCCATATTGTAGTCCTAATAAAGTTTAACTTTAGCTATACAGGCTGGAGTACAGAGATGTTCATATACCTAAGTATCGTCTGTTCCGGCCATGAAAGCTTGAGCAGGAGTCACATCCTGTACCATGAAGCTCAGTCAACTTCTTGAGCTATTACAGCTGTTTCAGTTGACTTTTCAGTGGTCTTTAAGGTTGAGGGATGTGTGGAGGCCTGTGGGGTTTCTGGATTGGTCTTGGGAGCCTTGCATTCCTTTGCAAAGTGACCCAGTTGGTTACAGTTGTAACACTTGCCTTGGTCTTGTCAAATCCAAACTTGCTGGTAGTTGGGTTTTGAGGGAATTGCTTTCCAGTTCTCTTAAAGAACTTCTTCGCTCTATAAGTTAAAAGAGCCATCTATTAGACAATGTACACGTACTCTACATCGTCTGGACTGAAACACTCAAGATCATCAAAGCAGTATTGAAAATCTCCAGAGTGTCCATTTCCTGAGACAAAGGCACGACTTTCCTGAAAGGAATTGTGTTGAGCCTGTTGAGACCTTGGAGTCTCAGGGAAGTGATGTATGGTCCAGAAGAGCAGGATGGTTGCTAGTAGGTCAGGTAATGCTGAGGTTATAGGGGTAATGAGCCTTCAGCAACCATTAAAGCATTGCTAGCAGGAAGACTCGTGGGTTTGCTTGTTTGGTGGCCCTTCTTACTCTCCATCTATAGGCGATATCCATCGAATATGCCATAGAGTTCAGTCATGGTGAGAGTGTTCAAGTTTTCTGTCCTCTTGATAGAGACACAGTAGAATGTCCACTCGTTTGGAAGAGCACTCATGAACTTTCTAGTAAAATCTCTAAGTTTAGGAGTGATCTTCACAGACTGAAGAGAGGAGATAAGATCCATGTACCAGAAGTACTGCTGGCTAAGGGTCTCTCCAGCAATGTAAGTGAAGTTCTCAAACTGCTGCTTCAGTGAGTCCTTCTTCGAGTCGTTGGAGCTTGAGTACATCTGAGCAAGTGCATCAAATAATTCTTTGGCAGTCTTGCACTGCTCGAACCCCACCATGATGGAGTTCGGTATCGCAGTCATAAGAATGGTCATAGCATTGCTGTCGATGTCCATCTCTTTCTGTCTTCATCAGAATAATCCTCAACAGCCTTTTCTATCATGGCATCGTTTCCACTAGGTGATACCACCTTTGGCTTATACGGGGCATTGACAATGGAGTTCCACATCTTATTGTCTTGGTATCTGATGAAGCCTTCCATTCTCCTGCTCCAAGACCTGAAATTTTCAGGAGTAATGATGGGAGCATTTGTCATGGTTCCCATCTCTACCAAAGACTTTTTAAGGGCCATTTTGAGTGAGTGAGTTGTAGGGAGGAGTGAAAAACAAGTTGATTTGGATGGTTAGATCACGCAATCAAGAGCCTGAGAAGCTCTGATACCAATTGCAGGATCGGTTAAGGTCACTTAACATTTAGCTTTTCTCTCAAACTCACTTAGAACAACACTCGAATAAAGATAGAGTCAATAAGAGTTTATCACAATATAGCGAGTAATAAGAAACACAAGAAGTAATTTTTAAGGTACTTTTATATATTGCTTCTCAACTCAAGTATTACAAGACTCTTACAAGCTGTATCGAATGAGTTACAATGAGAACCTATATATAATACTACCTACAACCGGATATACTTTGATACCAACTGGGATCCTATAACTAAAGCCTATACTACAAGACTATAGTTTAAGGTATCTCGGATAAAGTTTTATATGAGATTTGGTAGTCAGGACATGTCTACTTAACTTTTGTCACCAACTAAAGTTGGTAACATGTACTATTATAAAAGGTAAATAGTGGAATAAAGTATGGTCAACTGCATGGCTCTTGAGAAAACGCCATACAGTATCAAAGGTCTGCAGCCAGTGTGTCAGAGACCATACTTATGTCCACTGGTTCATAGTAGTGTCTTCCGAAGGTTAAATGGCTTCGGAAGAACAAATACTTCCGAAGCCACTTATACTTTGGAAGAGGCTGTTTCTTCTAATGCTTGGGAACTTCTTCTTTCCTTCATACTTTGGAAGTAGAACTCTGTCTTCGGAAGTTGATCTTTCACTTTGTCTTCGGAAGAACTATACAACCTTCGGAAGTTCTATGCTAAGCTTCTGAAGTCTATGCATGTAGCACCAAAATTATCTAAGTGACTTGGTTTTGGTTGCACCAGCCTTCTTCTTGATCTAACAATTGGGTTTGTTAGACTTTCTTGATTGCAACTTGGTTTTTTGCGTGTTTTTGACTTCCTTTAGGAAAGCAATGTTAGTCGCGGCTCGCGTTGCAGTTATTGCTTCGACAGCGGCTCACCTTGTGGTTGTTATGAACGGAACCTTGACCGAAAGTGAACGAAACCACAACGAGACCAACAACTATGAGAGATCACGGATCTGAGCGAAATGAGGGTAAGCCGCGACGCAAAATGAGTCCTGTCGCGACTGGGGATTATACGCCGAGACGTATGTTTCGTTACGACATGAGCACCACATTGTCATGCGTGCTTAGCTTATAGGCTTTAGGTTAACACTTGATGTGTTAATGTTTGATGATTAGTACCTTGGATTTGGTGATCTTGGGTCATGGTCGCGCCATGTATTGGGGTTACGACTTTGGACGCGGCATGCCCCCTGATTGTGGCTTTTAGCCGCGGCGCGTCACTTGGTTGTGGCTCCCGGCCGTGACTTGTCACTTAGCCGTGGCATGCCCCCTGATTCATGCTTGTGATATATTTTTTTTATTTGCGACTTGCTATTTGGTCGCGGCTTTTGACCGCAAATTGCTTCTCGGCCGCGGCTCTTGGCCGCGCCTTGCTTCATGGTCGCGGATTTTAGCCGCGACTTGCCACTAGCTCACAATATAATTATGGTTACATTTTTAGCCGTGATTTGTAACGTCGGTCACAAATGGGGCTTAGGCCGCGACTTTGACTTTGGCCGCGACTCTAGGGTTTGGCCGCGACTTGCCTATTGTTTTGGCCGTGGCTTGTTTCTTGGTTACGGTTTTGGCCGCGACTCTATGCATCAATGTATCTTTTGGTTATCGTTGTTATTCATCCTATAAAAGATGTTATTTTGCCTTATACACAACGTATTGGCAACCGTTTCACTCGTTTTGATTTCGAGTTAGCTGTTTTTCTGGCCTGGGTTTTTAGCCAAATGGAAATGCACTTTGTTGAGTGGCTCTAATTATCTGCCAAAGTATAACCATGTGTTTGGAGTGACGTATTTGGTTTTCTTTGAGATCTGATTACGAACAACGAGTTCTACTATCAAACCTCGAGAATAGCCCGTACTTGCTTATTTGTTTGCTCTTGTCATGATTTCTTGTGGTTTCGTTTAACTTAGCTTGGCAAACATTAGATTGTTTGGTTACTTATTGTACCGTTCACAAACATTGCTTGAATAATTGCATTGGTATCTCGCTTCGCTTTCTTACTCACACGTCATTGTGGTTTCATGACTTGTTACGACACTGGTTATATAAAAAGATTCATTAATCTGGTGTAAATATTGGTGCTCGAGTGCACCTTCTTAATGAAAAACAAGTTACACCGTTAAGATCTTACTGCATATTACATGTAGCATCGCTGGAGATGAGCTCCATTCCAAGTTCGCGGAACGAGCGTCCCGTCTAACTTCCTTAATTTGTAAGCTCCATTCATCTCCGCTTCAATCACCTGATATGGGCCTTCCCAATGGGGTCCGAGCTTACCTTGGCTTTCAACTCGACTTGCTTCATTGCTTCGCAAGACGTAGTCTCCCAGCTTGAAAGATTGTTTTTCTTCACCCTTCAATATAATATCATTCTACTTCCTTCTTGTGTCTTGCCTCACGAATAGCCACTATCATCCTTCATTCTTCAAGTAGGTCCAGATTTAGACGAAGTTCTTCCTCGTTGTTGGTTCGCGAGACTTGTAAGACACGAGCTGATGGCATCCCAATCTCAGCAGGTATCATGGCCTCTGATCCATAGGTCAAACTGAGTGGGGTTTCTCCGTGAATGGTCTTTGGCATGGTTCTATGCCTAGAGGACGCTTGGTAATTCTTCGAGTCATTCTTGCCTTCTAAGCCTAGACGCGTCTTGATTACTTCTACAATAATCCTGTTCACTCTTTCAACCTGGCCATTGCCTTAGGGATGGGCTACCGAAGTTAAAATCTGTTGGATTTTCAAATCTTCGCACCATGTCTTGAAAGGATTTTCAGCGAAGTGCTTGCCATTATCTGTTACAATGAACAACGGAAGGCCAAAACGACATATGATATTTTCCCAAACAAATTTCTTAACCTGTTGCCCTGTAATTGTCGCGAGTGCTTTGCCTTCTACCCATTTTGTGAAGTAGTTGACTACTACCAGCAGAAACTTAACTCTTCCAGCCGCTTCTGGAAATGGACCAACGATGTCCATTGCCCATTTTTTAAAAGGCCAAGCAGCACTCACAGGTATCATATCATTTTTCGGATGGTGACATATGAGGGCGTGCTTCTGACAGCTTTCGCATCTTTGGATCTCAACCATGGCACTCCTATGCATACCCGGCTAGCAGTATCCTGCTCCCATCGCCTTAACCACCACCATCCTTGGTCCTGCATGGATTCCACATATACCCTCATGTATCTCTCTGGTGACATAGTTGGCTTCATCTGGTGTGAGACAACGCAACAGTGGTCCCATATATGACTTACAATATAGGACCCCTTGCTGTAATTCATAATGCAAGGATTTTGCCTGTATTGTGCGTGCCTCTCCTCTCTCTTCCAGCAGGTCTCCATTTTCCAGAAATCTGACAATCGGACTCATCCAACACTCCACCACCACACCTCCTATGGAGGCTACATCATTCTTTTCGATTGACGGCACCTAAAAGACCTCGACTTTAACTTCCTTTGCTAGGTGCCCGAAGGCAACTGAGGCCAGTTTGCTAAGGGCATCTGCTTTCTTGTTCTTGCTTCGCGGGACGTGTGAAACGCGACATTTTTTGAAACTGCTGATCATGCTTTTTGCTTTATCCAGGTACAACTTCATCGTTTTCTCCTTAGTATCATAGGACCCGTTAATCTAGTTTGCAACCAGCAATGAGTCTACATGAGCGTGGAGTGTCTGGATGCCCATCTATTTGGCCAGCCTTAAGCCGGCCAGTAACGCCTCATACTCTGTTTCTTGTTGGACCTCGTGAAAGCTAACCTTAAAGCATAAGTTATTTCCTCTTGCTCAGGTCCTACTAGTATCATCCCAACGCCTGATCCTTCATCGTTTGATGCGCCATCAGTATGCAAGCACCATTCCTTGTCATCCTGACTTATGGATTTTTCATTGGCATTGTGACCTTCTTTCTCTTGTGGCATTTCTATCAAGAAATTAGCCAATGTTTACAGAACCGGATCGGACGTCGAACCGGACGCCTTACAGGTTTGGTGGTCGGACGGTCGGACCGGTTGGACCGGATTTAACTATATTTTAATTATATTTATATATGTAATTAAATATTTATTGGAAATAAGGGTGTGAAAGGGAGTCTCTCTAAGACTCTAACACTCTGGTCCCACATTGGTGTGACAAATGAAACATTATGTGTTTATATGTGATAACAAGGTGAAAGGTATTGAATGTCTTTATGATACCTTTTACACCATGACCTACCCGCGCGCAGAGGGGCTGCAAAAACGGGTTTCTGACTGGAAAATTTGGGTCGCCCACGCACTACATGCGGACACGAATGCCGTTCAAAATAAACCGGGTCCGCGTGAAGCTAGTTTTTTGTTTTTTTTTTGCTCTTAGTTTATGGTTTAACATCCCGTTTTTACCCATTAAAACATAAAAAAATAAAACTAAAAATAAAGTGGAAATCCAGTCCGGTTTTCCGGTCCGACCACCGGCTCGGGACGAACCGGCCGATTCAACCTATCCAAAACGACTCACCCCTGACTGGACCGGACCAGGCACCGAATCTCGGCCGAACCGATCGGACCGGCTAGTCCGATACAGTCTTAACAACATTGAAATTAGCTATGACCTGCCCCCTGATTGCAACCCTTGGCTTGTATTCTATCTCAAAGACCCCCAACTTGATAGCTCATTCTGCTAACCTCCCTGATATCTCTAGCCTTCTCAGTATTTGTTATATAGGTTGGCTAGTCCAGACCTCAATCACATGGGCCTGAAAGTACCTTCGCAATCTCCTGGAAGCATACACTAAAGCAAGAGTTAGTTTTTCCATAGGTGAATACCTGGTTTCTGGGTCTTTGAGAGCCCGACTGATGAAATAGATCGGGGTATGTTCTCCTTCTCTATTTGTCATCAGCACCGCGCTTATGGCTTCTTCTCCTGCGGACAAGTACATCACCAGTCGTTCTTTGGGGAAAGGAGCTACTAGCCTGGTCAGGTTGCTTAAGTATACTTTTATTTGTTAAAATGCTACTTCTTCTTCCTTTGTCCATACAAAATCCTTCTTACTCAAACAGTTGCGTAAAGTAGTCATTAAAGGCAAAGCACGCTTAGCATGCTTCAACAGGAACCTGTTTAGGGCTACCAATCGCCCATTAAGTGTTTGTACCTCTTTGACGGATTTAAGTGATGGCATGTTGAGTATAGCTGCCACCTTCTCAGGGTTAGCCTTCAACCCTTTCTTTGTCACAACCACCCCCAGAAACTTCCCTTCTTCCACCCCAAATGAACATTTCTTGGGGTTTAACTTCATATTGATTGTCTTCAATGTTTGGAAAGTCTCGGCGATATTTGCTAGCAAGGCTTCTTCATCGCGACTTTTTATCACCACATCATCCACATAGATTTCAATGTTTCTTACCGTCTGTTGCAAAAGAGCTTTATCCATTAATCGTTGGTATGTTGCCCTTGCATTCTTCAAACCAATTGGTATTTTTTGTGAAGCAAAAGATGCCAATATCTGTGTAAAAAGCGGTCTTATCTTCATCTTCGGACGCCATTTGCACCTGGTGGTATCCCTTGTAAGCATCTAGGAAGCACTTCAGAGGAAAGCTCGCCAAGGAATCCACTTTCAACTCAATATCCGGGAGTGGGTAGCAATCCTTAGGGCATGCGTTGTTAAGATCCTTGAAGTCAATGCACAACCTCCACGTTTTATAACGTACCTCCCTGATAATACCCGCCTCCAACAGTTTCTTGACTTCTTCAACCACAGCCCTACTTTGCTATGGGCCCATGTGTCGACGCTTTTGAGCAACTAGCTCCTTTGATGAACATGTGTTCAGCTTGTGCTCTGTCGTGCTACGGGGAACGCCCTCCATGTCAGTGGGTTGCCATGCAAAAACATTCAAGTTGTGTTACAGCAGATGACGAAGTCGTAGTAGCATCTCCCAGCTGTCCCCCGATGGTATCTTTTGTTCCGGGAAGAGGGGGTTAATTACCCACTTTTCCAATGTTGGACATACCAGCTCATCCTCTCCGGCTGATGTTCCTGGAGCGATTGCCTTTACATCCTTGTATTCTCTGCTGGAATATACAGTGACGACCCCGGTTGGGGTGGGGAATTTAATTGCAGCATGAACTGTGGATATGACCGCTCCAAGCATGCACAAACCCGGCCTTCCAAGTAAGAAATTGTGAGATGACTCTAATCGCACAACCAAGAAGGTCATGGTGACCTCCCGCCACCTCGCGTTGTTACCTATTGCGACTGGCAGTTGTATCTGGCCTAGGGTTTGTACTGCCTCTCCTGTAAAACCAGTGAGTAGATGTGTCCTTGTATCTAGGGTTCTTTTAATTTCCTCATCAAACTGCAAAAAACAATGTTCGTGCATAATTTCTGAACTACTCCCGCTATCTACATATATTCTGTGCACTGATGCCCGGCGATGATGGCTAAAATCATGAGAGGGCCATTGGCAAAACTCCAGCCTTGTATTGGAGGGAATGAAATCTCTTGGGCCATCCAAGGCTCCATGTGGTCAGAATGACGCTTGACGCTACACTCTGCGACCCTTATCATGAATATCTCCTTCCTTTTGTCTCCTGCTTGAGGTGTTTTCTTCAGCGTCTTATCTTTCAATTGTTTGCACGCCTTCTTTTCCCTGACAAATGCTTTGGCTCTCTCCAATATCTCCTCCACTGTCTTTGGAAGGTGCTCGTTGAATCTTTCTACCAACTAATCATTTCTCACCTCGTGGATGAAAGCTAAGATTCGGATTGTCTCCCCGGCTCCTCGTACCTGCATGCTTTCTTTTGAATACCATGTGATAAAGTTTTCAATGGACTCACCATAGCCTCTCTTGATGTTGTGCAACTCAGTTGGGTCCTTGGCAGACAATCTTTGTTGACTGAAATTCATGAGGAGTCCTCTTCCAACTCCTCAAAGCTACTAATTCCTACGATTGGAAGGCTGTTGAACCATACCCTGGCTGCACTAGTTAGGGTTTGAGCAAACATGTGACACCAAACAGGGATTGACCACCGCTCCACCTCAACAGCGCCTATGAAGATTGCAAGATTATCGTCCAGGTCTCCCATGCCATTATACTTCCCCACATTGGATGGCATCTTGAGTTTTGAAGGAAAGGTGAATTCCGTTATTCTTGGTATGAACTTGGACCTGACCCGCATCGTCGATGGTTGGTATGGCTTGCTGAAATTATCGTTGGCCTCCGCCTTTTCTCTAATTATGGTGGAGTCTCGGTTCATATTTTCTCTTGATTCGCCCTCGACGTTCTTCGTCTTGTTTCCCCGACCATCCTCTTCTTCTTCATGATTCCTTCGCTCCGGGGTTTCTTCATACTCTAGGCATGTTCGAACTTCCCTCAAGCGTCGTTACCTCTCTTCCTGCTCCAGCATGGAAAGGATCTGTTCTCGGTTTTTGTTGATGAACTTCGGGGTGATGACATTACCATCGTTGTTGTCACCCCCCGCTGTGGATCCTAGTGTAGAGGTATTGGTGGGTGGGTTCTCGGTGTTAGCAGCGTTCTTATGGTGAGAGTTTCCTTGATTTGAATCCATGGTGGTTTTTCGGGTAACATTTGGTTCCCACGATGGCGCCAAATGGTGCTACACAAATCCTAATCAAGGGATTAAGGCTTGTGAGTAGTGCGAGAATGGGGTTGTTACCAAGGATCAGGCTGGAACTTGACCCTAACTTTGACTGTTAGGAAGCAGGATGTGGCTGGGCTTGGCTTCGGCTGAGCAGAGTGTCAAGGATCAGGCTGGAACTTGGTTTGGACTTTCGCTGACGGGAGGTCGTCAGGAAGTGAGTTGCAACTGGGCTTGGCTTTGGCTGAGAGAAGTATATGCGAAACAAAAACAACACCGGAAGCTTTGCCTCAGACAGAAAGGGTTTTCCCCCTGAGACCACACTCCGACGTGAGAATAAATATATGTATTGAGAGAACTTGAAGGGTAATATTAGTAAGTGATTGGTTTGTAATGGGAGTGTTCTAAGAATGGTTCTACCTATAGAATAAAAGAAGTATTTATAGTGTTGGTGTATGGGAACAAGATATGATATGATTCTATTCTTGGAAGCTTGTGATCAATGATATGAGATTGAAATCCCCCAGCCAGGGGTTTTATACCCTTTAGGTGTAAAGAGTTTCAAACTAGCATTAATATGATTTGTCTTTATAGTTGATTTGGTGATTTTAGGGGCTTCTCTAACCTTCTAACCATTTTTTGATTTTATTCATTTTGTTCTCTTGTGTTTCTTTTTATTTCTTTGCAACCAATAAATAACTTTCTTGGTTACCAAGTTTACGTGAAGGTTTTCACAAGTGTTACACACAAGGACTCATAAAATTGAGCGTTTGTTTTGATAATGACTTGCCCGGCCGTAGCTTCGGGCCTACCCCCAGCCACGGCTCCGGGCTTATTTCGTAAGTGAAGTGCAAATTGGGTTGGGTGAACCACGGCTCGGGCTTGCAGCCCGGCCGAACCGCGGCTCGGGCTTGCAGCCCGCCGAACCGCGGCTCGGGCTTTCAGCCGGCCGAACCGCGGCTCGGGCTTTCAGCCCGGCCGAACCGCGGCGGGTTGCTTGCGGCGCGGCTTGGGCTTGCGGGTAATCTGCTTGCCCCTTGTGTCGACCGGCTGCGTCTTGACGGGTGCTATCCCAATCCTTCGTTTGTAGGTTTGGGTTTTTCTTAACTTTTTGGGGTTATACCCCTTCATTAACCATTTAGAGAGAGAAGAGTGCAGAAGACTCTTGATTGTTTTCCAACGTGAGGGACAACGCTGTAATCGGAAGATCAAAGAATAGATTTCTAAACGACCACGAATCTCCGTATCGCTGTAAACAAAATCGTACCTTTACCGGATCTCCGATCAAAGACACTGCCTCCGACGCACCTCCACCCCATTTAGCACAAGCGTCGGCATCGCCTCAACATACGACGTACTGAACGCCTTAACCGTTCCATAATCCAAAGTCACAAACCCTATGTGCTCTCCTCTATACTCGACGGAGACATTAAGCGATCGATAATGAAGCAAGTAAACATCCGGATTACGAACTTTAAGCTAGGGGTCGGAGGGCCCGAGGAAGAAGAGGGCGACGGAGATGAGGAGGAAGGAGACGATGTAGTGGTGTACAAGGGTAAAACGACGTAGTATTAGGGTGGTTGTGGTGGTGGAGTGGGAGGGAGGGGATTATGTTGGAGAAGAAGAAGATCACGAGTTAATGTTGTGCTTATAAGGAAGAAGAGGGTGGTTGGTATAAGAAACATTATTAACAATTAAATATATGCTTCAGGGATTTCTTACGAATATTGACTTTAGCATTTCAAATAATTTGAAAATAAAATATAAAAGCATCGATGCTCAAATAAAGTGTAAGATTTCAATCAAAATATTGGTACAACTTGCAATGAAAGATACATAAAGTATAAACATGAAAAGCATTATTGTTGGAAATATAATAGTTGAAAACTTGAAATGTGTAATTATATATGGACAGAATTTTGTTGTTTGATAAATAAAATCGGATGAAAAATGAAAGTAATTTTAAATAAATTCAATTACATATAGTTTCTTTATATATATTATAATAATAGTTAAATTATTTACTTTGAAAAACATTCTGTAGATATCTTTATAAGATTAAATTCCAAAGTTAAACGAAACATTATTTATTTTATAAAAGTTGATACGTAAGTTTTTTTATAATCATCAGTCTGTGTATACACAAATAGTTTATGTATATATTTAACCAAACTATCATATTGTGTAATTGTTGGTCAATATACGAAATCAATGTACTTTTATTTTTAATTTTGTTGTGATATTTTGACACTCAAAATCTGTTAATTAAGCTAATATGGTTTTCACGACACTCCAAAAAGACCCCGCGGCAATACACGTGATGGTCCAATCCTAGTTATTATAAAATAAATGTCTAAGCAAAATTTATTACGCAAGAGCATTTACTAGTTAGATTAATTACTTTAAGATTACAATACATATGTGTAATCATGCTAGCATTATCATCGTAAAATACATGTCATATTCTACATAAGCCATCAAAAGATTAACTTCATTATAAATCAAGGTAGTGATAAATAAAAGTTCAACTAATGATACAAGATAAAACAATACTAAAGCTAAAGTATCTAGCAATAAACATGGTAAGAACAAAAGAAAGTTCAACTAGCTAAATGTGTTAGATGCTTCCTTGGTACACTTTAGAGTTGCTTACTTTCATAGTACTTTCATAAATAATGTTGGAATGCTAAAATGGCTTAGAAACGATTTGGGATGGCTAAGATTCACCCCACAAGTTCTCTCAAGATTCCACACCTAATATGATAGGAGAAAGGTTCTATTTATAGACGTTTGAGGGGGTATGGTCATGCCTGGGACTAGTACGCTCGTGCCTAATACACCGACAACCGCAATAACAACCTATAGTGCCTCCACGCCTATTTTTCTTTAGCTTTGGTCAGGCACGACCGTGCCTAGTGCCTTCCTAATATATTTTTCAACTTAGGACATTTCTCACAACCAAACATTAACTTTGCCATTACGTGTGTTGTTCACTTTCAAACTATTTGCTATAGTATATACTAGTATCAATATAATAATTTGCTTCTTGTAAGGAATACCCGACTTCTAGACTCGATTCGATGAATCAAACCATCACCGGTCAAACTCACCATGGGTTAACCAACCCACTACTCCATTAACTCCTCATGAAGAGGTCACCTATCTTAGTGGGAGCTTCATCCCACTACTCCACTACATGGTTCTAACCACTAAAAGTACATATAAAAAAGGTAACATCATTACAAGTTTACCATACATTTACACATGCATATTATACTTTCTCATTGCGGCCCTGTCTTTGTCTTGACTTGAGCGTCATAGTCCACAGGGCTTAATGTTCCTGGACCCTCTAGCATGTTTTCTATGGTTATAGAGATAAAGAACAACACAACAAGATGCCCCAAGCTGGAAGAATCTCAACCATCCATGAAGCATCTACCCAAAACCACAATGTGACTAGAATTTGTTTCAAACACTTGTATTGGATCAAACTGTTAAAGCATTTGTAATGCTATAAACTATACTTTATCCATGGCATTGTCAGTATTTTAAATAACAATATTTTATTATAAACAAGGGTAGTCAATTGTCCATACAATTATCTATACATTTTATGCTAGACCTAACAACGCTACCTCAGTCACAAGATGCCAGGTGACTTGAGCATCTATCTTTGATCACCACAATGCAGCCATGCAGGCGTTGTAAGCAGTTTGATTCACAGGTTCAGAACATTGATGCAACAAGGTTCATGACCCATTAATTTGGCTTAATACTCAATAAAACACGAAGTTGAAGGGAGAAAAGGGTTCAAAACACCACAAGAAGCCATAAAGTCATGGACTGGAAACTAAAATATACATTTACTAATCCTTGTGCTAATAATCAATAATAATAATACCTGAAAAACCAAGCAAAAGGGCTTCATATGATATCCATAGCTAGATTAAGTGCAGCAACTGGATCATGCAAACTCACCAGACAGCACAGCACAATTTACAACAATATTAAATCACTCGACCTTACTCGCTCCCTAATTACATAACATTCTCGGTTATCCTTTTTCCTATGCTAAACTCCATCCATTAAACTCTCATTTAGGTCTTGAACTTGAGTGGTGGTGGCCTTTGCTGTCCTGTTTAATTCTATCTGCATACATTGGCAACTGAATTATCTCATTTATCTCATCCAATAACACTTCCTCTGTGATGTTGTCCTTTATGCTCCGCATCACCTGTGTATTAGCGCGTCATTTAACACAACCACGTTTTATATGTGACTTGATTCAAAATTACATAAGGGGTAGACGTAGACATGTCTCTTCACTTTTGTAAATCTTCTTTGGGTATTGGTTATAGTCTTCCATTCTTAAATATGAATAGATGTCATATGAAACCATCCTCTCTCTGTTTAGATCTTGTTTCATGTTCAATCTAAGGATTTCCGTTTTGTGTAGTATTTAATCCTTGTAATCATGAATTAATCAATTATAATCACAACACCCATATGACAACCACTTGCAAGGAAATGAAAAAGTACAAGAATAGGGATATGTGTGTGAGAGAAAGGGCACCTTTCTATATGTGTTAAATTCATTTGGTGTAGCTTTATCTGTCCTGACCCGCATGCAGACCCATACTTCTTCCTCTGAATTCCAAGCACACTCAATAATTTTCCCCGAGTATGATGCAAGATCGATATCATCTGCCAATTCACAAGAAAGTAGACCAACAAACGCAAAAGTTTTTAAAAAAAAAAACGTGAATATAGTTTTTGTGTTTGAGCAGACATCAGAAATTAAGAATTAGAGGTGGGTTTGTTTCAGATGTTGCACAATGAACATGTCAGCCAGTCGGGCAAGTATCAAAACAGGTAATCTTTAATACCTGCCAACACTGGTTAGAATGAATCCTGACTCATTCTATCCAATTATAATTTTTTTGTTAAAAACTGATGACGAATATAATTAAGAAAAATGTAATAATCTAAACTTTTAAATAATGCGGATTTAGAAGGTGTATGCACTAATAATAAACTTCAGGCTTTTATTAACCATTTAACCTTTTTCCACCCAATCTTTAGCTAAATTGTTAGTTATTTACTATAATGAAAACATAACCCAATTTGACCAATTTTGTAAGTAAATAGGCCAAAGTTGCAACTTCTTCTAATTAGTTATTTACTGACCACCAAATGCAATTCTGTTCCCCTCCATCAGCTTCTTCTTCCCTCGTTCAAAAAGAAAAAGTAATTGGCGATCTTCAGCCATCTGTGGATGCAAGTAAGCACACAATGATTACTGGCCTATAAGAACATGACATCCCTGAACAAAATATAAAAAAATTTGAAAATCAAACCTCAAAAGAAAATCCACAGAGTTCATTGATGCATATTTCCACTTTAAAAGTCCTTCATGTGTACGAGGGACATAAGGGTCATCCCAACCCTGTCCACATAGAAATAAAATATTTACCAAGATAATAAAAGATGTAAAAGAACAAAGCTGAAAGTATTAATTTGAATATCAAAAATTAAATCTGTAAGTGTGTGGATGTAGAACCTGAAATACAAGACCATCTGCGTCATGCGAAAGCCTTGGAATGAACTCTTTCAATAGCTTAGTGACTGTAGAAAGCAACCAAAAGTCCTTCCTCCTTACCTAATAAAACTTCACAAGATAAGTAACGAATTTGCCAAGAAAGATCTTCAAATGAGGCAGTTAAAATTATAATCTTAATTAGTTAGCGTGAGGAAAAAAATACCCTGAATGGCTCCAAGTCATATCTATACAAGAATTTCCGTTTCTGTAAATATTATGGCGCTCACGGTTTCGAGGTTCAACCACTTCCTTCTCCAGCATTTTCCATCGTTCGTAAAAAGGTCTCTGTATCAAGTTTTATAAAGATAAATTAGAATAGATTACTTTATCAACTAAATCAACATATTATAATGCTGAATAGATTGAATAAGGTAATATATGCCAAGACTGATGATGCCTTCAATACTACAAACTGCAGGAGAGAAAGCATTCCATAAATTTATTTGACTTCCACTCACTAGTACAGAAATCAGAGATGTTGACTTTAAATGATTATTCTCGGCCTTATATGTCAACCATAATGAAAAGGTCCCATCATTCGCAACCCGAAGTATATTTTAATACTTATAACTTCTTAAGTTTTGAAAGAAGGGTAGTATTCTAACTATATATTTTTCATAATCATATTATTGCATAAAATTTTAAAAATGTAAAAGGGGACGAAAAATATATCTAGATCAACCCAACCAATCCCTACTTAAAATTACATATTATGACCCAAGCCCGTTTCAATCATTTCCCATCCACCCATTTTGCCACATCTAATAACATACCATGGCCGATAGCACAAGGTTATAATCAAATTTAAACGAAACAAATCACCAAAATCAAATTATTATACTTACCTCAATGATGGAGATTTGATTTATTGCCATCAAATCATAAATCAGATAACGTCTTTCTTGTTTCCGAGTGTCAGGTACAGTATCAATTATCATCTCACCGTCAAGGAGCGTGTAGTGATGAAGTTTCTCAGCTAAACCCTTGCAAAAAGATCCATTTTTTTATGTCAGAATGAGCATTAACATGAGTATCTCTAAAAAAAATATATTTACAGTAAACTCCTACTTCATTATTTAGTTTCCAGGGAAATCTCATCTGGACCCTCCGGAAAACAAAATTTCTATCAATCAGATAACATCCATCCATAGTAATTAACATCATATATCTTGTTCCATCAGCTTTCCATGTAGCATAATAGTAACGCTGCCTAAGAAGTTGCAAGTTCTCCCTGCACAGAATTCAATGATTAAATAGTTGTCAATGCAAAGAAATAAAAAAAATGAGAATGAGATTATGAACATGAATTTGAGTCAAGACATTAGACCTGTCTAGAGAAACTGGATGTGACCCTGGAAACTGATGGTTCCCTCTAGCCTGAAAAGCAAGAAAACATAAATAATAAGATAAATCATAAATGAGATGGCCCAAGAGAAGTATAATAGCTGGCCTTTCTATGCCAATCTGATACAAGTGATTTAATAAAATTTGAAGATGTATCATGATACAGATGGTTTTCAAGTCAAGGGAGCAAGGTAAGAGTCTGATGTGGGAGCCTTTTAAGTAAAGGAAACTAACGTTCTTGCAAAAGGGCAAGAGTCAGAAACAAACACCCCTTCACTAGCATTGCAAGACAGCTGCTAAGATTACCTAAACCTTAAAGCAAACACCTCTTTCACCCATTTACTCGTGAATGGGCAATTTTGGTTGTTTAGCAATGACAAGGAGACTAATCTCAATTTATTTCCTGGCAATTGAAGGATTCTATTAAACCTCTTTCCAGCCTTGGTCAAATAGCCACTGGAGGCAAGGGAGCGCAGTTCTTAAACAGAAGACTGGCGATAAGTAATTAAATTCAAGAAGAAAAGAGCCGAACCGGAAGTCAAGTAAGAAGGAAGGAAGCTAACCCCCAAAAATGCTCCGCACCTAGGTTATTTTGTCGTTGGGGCTTACACCTTGTGACTTATTCATTCAGTCGAGTGGTCCTCGGGCTTCGTATCTTAAATCAGTTAAACCAAAAACTTTACCTAACAAATGGGGAGAAAGTCACCAAAGGACTCTATTTAAATGTATGAAACCTCCAAAATAACAAATTCCTCTTATTCGGAAATTTAAACAGTCATTGAAATACTATAGCTTGTGTAATCATAACTAACTCGTTAACTATTTAAAAAATAAAATACAGACAAAAAAAGTGTTTGTGGATCAACCAGTGGGCCTGTTTTGAACAATGCTGAGACCCGTATTAAACCCACCCACCTTGTGACCTCTATCCATCAGCTACCACCACCACTCCAGAGGCATACACAAATGAACTGGTGGTACATAAATAGCAAGCAAAACAATTCTGAAAGATAACTTATTTAGATCGGAGATCAGGTAAAACCCTAATTAAAGTAAACAAATTAATCCCTAAATTGATTATGATTGTCATTGTACACTCCTACAATTGCAGGTTATGTGATTTTCTTTTTGGGGGGTGGGGGGGCAACATACACGTTACACACACAAGGAAGAAGAAAATAAATGATCCTCAAGGCAAGCAGTTTATTTTTTTCCAATAAAACCTTGGTGGCACATCAACATAAAAGGAACATTCAAGCATAGTCGTCAAACGCGGACTGCACTCAAAGAATAAGCCTTGGGCCTAGACGCTTACACAAGAGTTTTTTTCTAAGAGTCTAGGCACACACCTTGTGTGCATTTGACAACAGACCATTCAAGAATCCTCTTATTAGTCTCCAATTTATAAACTAGTTCTACTTTGTACCGTTTAGAAGTTTCAGAATTCAGTCACCATGTGTCCAAAATACTTGACGCTAAATTTCAAGGTAACATGAGTTGTGTTAAATGGGCGTTCATAACATCAAAGTGGTTCTTCCCTCAAACCATTTGGTGATTCATATAATTTTACAAGCTTAAGTATTGCTAATTCTTTAGTTAATGAAGCACAGTTGCATCAATATAAGCTGTATACTTTCTATAACTAGTTTAGATAAGTGGTTCACTGGTTTGCCAATGCTAATGTTGATGTTAGTTGTAAAAGAATAACATACACAGAAAAGGGTGAATTATACCAAACCCAACACCTTACAAAAAGATGGTGTTCAAAGACCTGGTGTGCCCTCAACATTGAAGTGAGGCCATAAAAAGGGTTCTAAAATGTTAATTGAAGATATTATTGTTCCAATTTTATATAATTATCTAAAACATTCAAATAGGAAATAACTAAGTTTTCCATAAAAAGGGTTCTAAAATGTTAATTGAAGATATTATTGTTCCAAATTTTATATAATTATCTAAATTCTAAAACATTGAAATAGGAAATAACTAAGTTTTCCATTGTGCTTCTAGAGATATATAAATAAGATAAATTTGGGTGTAGTTGAAGTAAAGCCCCTCAAACCAAACTGCAATGGTTTAAAACTAGGGACAGTAAACATTTGTGTTTTGTTCTAGCAAAACACTACAATAATTTAATGGATGAAGAATTATCAAGGACGTTAAAATCTTTATGTTCAGTTCTAACAAAACACTAGAATATTTTAATGAATGAAGGATGATAGTATACATTAAAAGATGATTTGTAAAACTAGGCCCTACAATTACATGTTCTACATGGACTCTAGTGAAATTAAAATAACTAGGAGCCAGGAAGTTTAAACAACACAACAAAATGATGCAGGTCATCTATTATGCACTGTATTTACCAGAACTATAACTGCACAAACAATGAAGAGAATTTTACTTACCCCGGCACTTAATTTTAATGCTTGATAACAGAACAGTCTGAAAGAATCTTGCTGATCTTGAGGGATACTATCACCCAGAACATCATCATTTGTCATGACTCCTTCAGCATCCTGATTATTCTCCTGATACAAATAGAAGAGCACTTAATGTTAATGTTGTGACCATTGAATTTAAACAATTAGTAGAATAAGGGAAAGTTCACATTCAGAGAATCCAGAGGTATTCCATCATCATCTTCATCGGGTAATGCCTCTCCATTCAGATCAAATTCAGAAGATCTTTTCCACTCAGGAGTCGGAGGGCAAGTGACCATATCAGGTTTTCTTTCATGATAGAAGGCATATAAGGCATCAATATAATCTGGTTTATATATTCCAGGCGGTCGTGCTTCAGAAAATATTCTTATTGCCTGTGGCACGAGTAATTAGTAGAAGTCCACAAAACAATGTGAATTTACGAAACAAAAAACCAGCACACCAACTTAACTAACCTGAGTTACAGATATTGGTAATGTCCGCATGAGATAATGAATAATCATATACCCTGTACGATTATGCCCGTGCGTGCAATGAACAAGAGCATACTTCTTTGAGTTCTTCTGTCGAGCTAGAAATTGAGAAACCTGATGAGGATTAAACTTATTACATGTTCTTTCACTACCTTCTTTAGAAAGTGGTAGGACACATTTTGAACAAACAACAGGGATAAGTAACTTGTGAGAAAAACTTACCTCATACACAAACTGATTTACGGCCTCATTCTCTGGTACTGAGTCACGCCCCTTGCAGTTGATCTGAATCATATAAAACATGAATAAATGAATAATCATTATTTGATGGAATAGGATAAGATTAAAAAAAAGAAAAGACTTACAATACTTTTTCTTCATAATTAGAAGTTGATTTTGAAGTATTTGGAAACTAACCTTAACATACTTGATGCCTTCTTTCTTCCAATCATTTACAGAATAATAACGAGTTGTATTTGTAAGATCTATCACTAAGCCCAGCTGAAAAGGTATCAGACAAAAGTCAAGCTAATAGATTTTATAATAAAAAAGGGTTTCCTTCCTACATCAGTATCATTTATATTTGATTTGTGCATACTCACCTTCGGCCCAAAACTCGTTGTTGGTGAATGACTTGTTTAAATGATATCTTTTACCAGGAATGATACAGTCATTAAAAGACTCGCCAAGAGGAACTTTTGAAGGAACAATACCACCTATTTCTTGACCATATGCTGGGCAATCCAACCATCCTAGGATACAAAAAATCAATCAAAATGTAAATTTAACAAGTTGAAATACATCAAGCAAATTCTAAACTATTGAGATCAAAGTTTACCTGGAGGAAGCCTACTCTTATCATAAGTTCTCTGACTCTTTGTATTAAATATATGATCATTCATAGACTGGTAAGCCTGATGTTTTGGTTGTCATCCGGGCGTTCTCTTTTCAGTCTTAGTTTTCTTTCTTCACGCTCCTGAATCAAGAATACAATTGGAAGTGAACACATGAAAATTGCATTTAATGTTAACCTCTATATGTGGCAAATATCATTGAGCATTAGTAAAGTACCCGACGCATAATATCCACTGCTGTCTCTACATGTTCTACATGATGATGATGGCTATGTTTTTCTTCTGGTGCACTGTCTTCACTAAAACTTGGTTCAAAAGTCTCTTCATCTTCTTCAGGTTCTGGCGATGCATTTAAATCCATGCTTATGTTAATTCAAGGCACACTACTCCCCTGAGTAAACCAAAGAAAAAAACCAACAAACATTAAAAGATTTGACAGAAACACACCAACAACAGTGAAATAAATGATTAACAACCAACTAAACAATGAATTCAATCATATTGGTTTAACTTTTCAAGGTATTTGCTACAATCAAACAAAAGTATACATTAAGAAAGTTTTTTCATCAAAACACTTGTCTATGTTAGCAAGTCTAACAAGATTGTGAGAATTTAGCACAGTTTTACTTACCCTGATAAGTGTTAACCGAAATATACGTATGTAGACCAGATCCAACATAGTCAAACGAAAACAATTTGACCCTGTGATAGGGCAACAAGATCGAAAAAGCACATTTATGCAAAGCAGCTCCAAAAATTTAGAAGGGAAATAATAGTTCACAACAGTCTTCATCATAATTGCACACGATACCGACAAAAAGGGTAACTGCGGTTTAATGTATCAAAACAACAAAAGAAGATGATAAAAGTTCCACAAACAGAAAAAAGGGCTACACTGGGACTTTGAATGCCAAACGGAACCCTTTTCATTTTCAACTTCAGTGTATAAGTTTTTCTAAGTGAACTCGCGGGCTGAGACGAAACCAGAAAAATGCTGGTGGCAGTTTTGCAAAATCATCCATTCCAAACCGACTTATTATATGTTTGTAAAGTAGCGTCACACTTGAAAAAAATTAAAAAATCAAGCCATCTCTAGTTCTGTTGAAACGAACGACCGCAATAAGCCACTAAATGCAACCCTAATAGCTGATTTCCTAAAGTTCCAAATAATCAGCAGGATCAACACCACATTCCGCCCTATTCTCACAGACTTAGAGAAAACCTAACTTACAAATCCAAGTAAAAACCACAAATAGGCGGTGCAAAATCGCTTTCGCAGAGGGAAAAAGGCGGATAACGAACAAGTTATAGGGGAAAGAGCTGAAACCTGGTGTGGAAATCGGGCGAAATTCACTGCAACAGCTCCATGAGGCATGCAGATATAGAATCGTTGGAGGTTCAATCGGAGGGATGCGATGGAGAAGGAAAGATTTGTGGAGTCATAAACCCTAGAGTGGGGAAGAGAAACAAAACAAAACAAAACAACAGAGATCGCAAAATTAGATACCAAAGAACATGACCAAGGACGACGACCGAGTATATGTATGTATATGTGTATATATGTATGTATATGTATATATATGTATGTATATGTATTAAAGAGATTCGAGGGAGCTGGAGAAACACCCAGCTATCACAAGATTCCAATTTTCATTTTCACTAATTCATGTTTTCTCCAAATCTTAAACCTAAAATTATAATAATTATGGTTTCTTGATGATCATAAATAACTATAATTAGTAATAATAATAATACTGATTTACTATGCTCAAGTTTAAATTTCTACAAAAATATTAATTTAGCATAGTTACAAATATTAAACCATGAATAACTAAGCCTGATTTGATTGAAAGTTAAATAATTAACCTAGTTATTTGTATACAGTAGTAGATTCAAAAATGTTTTGTTTTAGAGTGATAAGATTAGGGTTAAATCAAAACCATTTGAGTAAAAGGAGATTACATGGTAAGCAAATAGGTGTTAATGATTATTTTTCTATTTGTAAGTTAAGTATAAAACCATTTTTAACGCTTTGATGTGGAAGGAGTCTACATAAGAGTTTGGCGACTAGAATAGAACCAAGATTTGTAAAGAGTTGGTGCCCTTGTATTAATGGTAATTGCATGACATAAAAGTTTTACTTTTGTTGGACTTAGGACCCTAACAAATTGAGTAGAAAATTATACATAGAAAGCTTATAGCTACATGAAATCAAGTTTAAAAATAATTAAAATAAAAAAAATAAATACTATAAGCAAAGAGAAAATATATAGAGACAACAATTTAAATATATTTACGACTAAAACCGAATTATACAAAAGATACTTACGGTAAATTCATGCCCTCGTATATAGAAATTCAATGAAATATCTTTAAAGATAAAGATATATTAACTTTGTACTTTGTGATTTAGTATAATTAGTAATTTGTGATTTAGTACACTCAAGTTTAAATTATAAGTATTAAAAACCAATCCATTTTATATAAATACTTAAACTGTACCTAAAAGTACTACTTATGAAGCATGTGGTTCTATTTCTCATTGTGTGTGTCTCGTATTTAGACATAGAGAACGAGTAGTTCTTAACGTCCTGTTGTCAACGGATCTCTTCGTTTCCAGTTGTGACATGCCACTTGGCTCCCCAATTGGTTTCTTCTTCTTCCAGCCACCTTGTTGTTGTCCATCGCTGGCAGGTCAGAGCTGCATGTCGCTTGGTCCTGGTGGTTTCTTAAGCAGCGACGATGTTGCTAGTATCCTCTCTTCGACGTTAGACGCCCCAGATCTGTTTGTTCCCATTGCTTCTATCACGTACGTTGTCGTGCATTTACGCCGGTGGTGGCAGTTATGCATTACCACCACCATGGTAGTGCCTACTTGATAGATCTAGTTACGTGGGTAGTATGGCATCTACCCAACCGTGGTGGTCTGTAGGTTGGTTGCTATGATGTTGGTGGTGGTGGTTGTATATTAACACTATCGTGGTTGCGCCTATTAGACAAATCTAGTTACGTGGCAGCTATGTGGCAGTCGTGAACCGTGAATGATACCATGGAGGCGAACAAAGTTGTTGCATCGACAGATCGGGGTTTTGTAAGGTTTGTTAGGATCTGGTATTTGAACGAAACACCAACTGATTAACGTGTTAAACCAAACCAAATAGTGCGGAATCCTATTGATTGGCGATCCAATCAGTGAGAACGCACGTAGAGACAATAACGTATTGAATCTAACGTCAAGAATCGATTAGGAATCGATCTACAACATTCTATGAACTTGGAGTACGAACTTAGAGGCTTCTGGATGGCTAGGGTACGTCTGGAGTCGAAGTAGATTGAATGCTTATTTTTCCACGAAATAGGTGGTATTTATAGGTTAGGATTGCTCAGTCGTCCGACTGAACCATTAGCATGGTTCATTCGTACAATTGAGCCATGCGGTTGATCCATTCGCACGACTGAGTGTTCAGTCGTGCGACTGAGTCAGTCGCATGAAGTTGTTCAGGCGTATGACTATTTAGGCGCATGGACACTCAATCGCATGGCCATTCAGACGCATGACCACTGTTGGGGCGCATGGTCCAATCGGACGCATGAAAACTTCACTTCACCAAGTTTGAATGTATTCAATATTATAACATTATGCATAACAATTCAAACAATCACAAACCTATATAATCAAATCAATAGCGTTAAACAACTCATTAGTGAAATATTAAACATTATAAACACAAACAAACATACGTATTTCATTAAGTACCCAACGATTATGTAAGTGTAAGACAATAAAGACATATTACATTCAGATCAGAATCTAGGTACATATGTATCAACAAACTCCCCTTGGACCTGGATTCATTAATTGTCTTACCTTCGTCATAACCTCTTCGTACTTCTTGTACTTCTCCTCTCTTGTGACTCCTGCGTGTATCTCAAATGCAAAGTAGAGTCGTATCACATTTTGGAATTGGAGGGCTTGTATAATATCTTGCGTGTCATAGAACAGTGGCCACTTGTATAAGTGTATACATCATCAGCAAACAAGTTGTAAGCCACATTGGGTCAAATACCCTGATAGTATCCATTTTGCCCTCTTTGTTCAGAACTATGACCGCCTCCCCTATTCTCCAATCATAGTACCACCATTTAAAGTGGAGAGTGAAGTCCTGTGGCATTTCCCTGAGAGGGATTCTTGACATTGTTCTTGGGGGACTCCACTTCAGCACTATCTTGGGCTTTCAGTTATGGGATCAACTTCAGAACGTCTGATATACCTCGTAGGTTGTTGAGGTTTGAAGTTGACCCACCTGGTGTGGTACTCTTTCTTCAGGGCAGCCTTAAACCAGCCTGACATCTTCCTCGGGTCAGCATATAGTAGCTTCAGTTAGCCAGCTGGTTGAGCTCAAAACTAGGTAGAGACTTTAGATCATGCAAGAATCTAAAGTACTCGATACCCATCTCTCTCTTTACCGCGTATACATTAAGATCATCAAAATAAGCCCACGCGATAATCTTGCCTGACACCTTGTGATGTTTCTTCACTTTGTAGAGCTTGGTGTAGACATTCGGTTTAGAAGCAACACGTTGTGCTCGGATCTCCTCAAAACATGCAGCCCATTCAACCTTTCTGATATCAACATCAGCGTTTGAGGCTTGGGCTTGTTCTTCAACCTTCTCAGTCTCTTGCTCCATCTGATCCAATATATCAAATGTATCACTAACTAGGGAATCACCCAGATTGGGGACCATATTCCCTCTTTGTCAGCATACTCTGGATAGTGAGCTGCTGTGACATCCTCAATCTCTATCTCATCGATGTCTTTCAGGTTGTCATCACTGTCTCCTTCAACAATTGGAGCGTCTTTTACAATCTCATCAAGATTGAGCTTGAACATTTCTGCCAGTTGCCCATCAGTAAGATCATGAATTATTTCCCCTTCTTCAGGGGTGTAACTCACTGATCTTCTGACAATCCCTTGCAGATCAAGAATCATGGTTAGTTGAGTCTTGATCTGTTGGATGGGAGCAATATCGTGTTCATCCCTTTGATAATTTGGATCTGCTTGATTTAAACATGTAATATATCAATCATTAGTTAACAATCAAGACAACCATAATAATCAAGTCATAACTATTTAAATTACATATAAACATGCATGTCATTAATTTTATACATGATCCAAATACAAAAGATTTTAAATAACAATAAAAAATCTAAGCATTACTCTTGTCCTGGATCATCGGCTCTTCAGCTGCCGAGTTGGATGTGGAGGAACTCGGATCTTGAGTACGTTTGGTCCTCCTTTCGCTTGTTGATGTAGCACCCGCAGCTGAAGAGTCATCATCATCATCATCAGCATCTGTATCACCAAGGTGATCGTCACCATTATCATCATCATCATCACTCTCATCATCATCATGATCTTCTTCTCCATCCCCTTCTCCGATCTTTAAGGGCTTGTCTCTGGATCCTTTGAGTTTTAGCAAGATGGACTTGTTTGCAACCTCCGGCTCTTCATTCTTCTTGTTGTGTTGCTCCTGGAGCTGAGACATCTGATGAGCCTGCTCATCGATCAATCGAGCCTGATGCGACAGCTACTGAGATTGGGCAGTGGTCAGGTCTATAAGCTGTCGTATCTGAGTGCTCTTCTCCTCATCTGCAGCTAACAGCCTCAGCACCATATGGTTGAGTGCTGAGAGCTGTCCTCTACCCCACTAGGAGGCAGGGGTGATCCTGATGAATATGGTGGAAGAAGATGGTGCTGCAGGATGGCTACTGGTGGTGGTGACTGTGGTGAAGATGGTGGTAATATAGGTGAAGGTGGTGGTGGTATGGGAGTGAAAGATGTGGTGACAGATGGTGTGGCTGTAGAGGTGGTAGGTGGAGTAGTGGTGGTGGCTGTGGTGGTGGTTGTGGTGGTGGCTGTGGTGGTGGCTGTGGTGGTGATAAAGGTGATTCTGCGCTTCTTCTTTTTCAAGTCGTGGGGCTGAGCCATCCTCTTCTTCCTCGATCCTGTCGAGGAGGATGCTCCCCCTAGAACACGACATGGCGGATCGGAAGCATAAGTAGGGTCAGCAGCAGTCTCTCCCGATCCACCTGGGCGTTCACCAACCGCCCGGAGCCCTCGTTCTATGGGAACAACTTTACTTCCCACAGTCCGAGTCAGAGGCTCCTCATCCGACTCCTCCTCTTCCTCACCAGGTATGAAACCCTGGTGGAATCCAGCAGTCTCAGTGATATCTCCAGTGAGGGCAGATGCTGGAGATACAATATCAGCAGTGGGGCCCGTTGGTTGAGTGGGCCCTACATCTCCAGCATTCCCGCTATCATCATCGTCGGAGTCATCATCTGGTAGCTGCAGTTGCTCTACCTTAGAGTCACTGTCAACGTGACGCCATTTACGTCTAGTTGGCGCCACGTAATCCTCCCGGGCCAGATGCCCAAATAGTCTCCTCACAGGGGGCTAAACCTGCTTCCCCCTGTAGACTTTCATCCTACCCAAGGTGGTATCGTCTATCACCTCTAGTACAACTGCATCCTCCTTCTCCTTCGGCAAGGAAGGGAGCTTCTAGTCGATAATCATCTGTATAAAACGAGGGTACATTCTAGTCGATAACCAAGTAGGTGAAGATCATCGTGGAGAAGCTGAACGGGTGGTTCAGCACCAACGCAGCATATGCGTTCTGAATCTGATCGGAGAGCTTATCAAAGCCTCCCTTCCGTGACGCTATACACTTTAGCAGAACGTGTGCAAGGTACTTGAACTGGGGGCACAGGTTGCTCTTGTTGAGCACCCCTGCATTTATGTCCCCAGCGTACTTGGCGCGCAGAAAACATCCCCGAACAGTAAGGGGATGTAGTCTAGTAGGGCAGTCAGCGTCGTCCCCAAACTGCAACACCGTCCTGAGATCATCCTCAGTGATCTCAATGACCTCTCCAAATATAGAACTACGGATACGATGAGGCTCTGAGGATCTATCAACTACAACGCCTTCCCAGAAGGCCTGCTGAATAGAACGGTATGGTGCACATGGAGTAGATATGGTGTGAAAGATCCTTGATCTCCTGAGAAACATGATGATGCCAAGAAAGTCAGGAGCATGTCTGGATGACTGATCCAGATGAGCACAAATATTATGCTTAGTGCTTATGGTCCACCGACTCGCCATCTGTTACACAATGAAAATAAATGTTAGTATCCATTGATTAATAATATCTTGAATCACTTGGACTTGAAAATATTCTTTTTGATCTGTCGTGCGAATGAGACTGTGCGACTGAGATCTAGTCGTGCGAATGAGTAGTGTGACTTAGATCTAGTCGTGCGAATTACCTCATACGTTCGACTTGTCATGCGACTGAGCTCACACGTATGTAAACTCATTCGTGTATATCAGTCGTGCGTCTGAACTCACACGCATGATTCAGTCGTGCGGTTTAGCCGTTTGCACTACTCAGTCGTGCGACTGAAGTTCATCAACCTATCCAGTCGCATGACAGACTGTGTTCAATTCAAATTCAAGTTTTGACCAATTCTTATCATTTGACGTCGTGTTTTGGTTCATTTGACTCACAATCATTATACTTAACCCCTGATAACATTGATTTCAGTTGTTGGCTTATTTTAATTGGTAACTTAGTCCAACAGGTCTCGTTTCTTGTTTTGGGCCGAACGTATCAATTTAGGAGTCAAATTGAATGAAACATTGTTGGATTGAACCGCATTATACATGTAAAGTCAGTAAAAATCATCAGTTCACAACAATCTAAGATATAGTAAGATCGAATGAAAATTTGGCAGAGTAACGTTAGTCGTGCGAATTAGGGCTAATTTGGGAGTGATGAATCGCTGCGACCGACTCCCCCTCTATTTATACTGAATGTGAATTCAATCGTACGACTGAACTCATACGCTCATTTTATTCGGGCGAATGGACCTAAATCGTGTGACTGGATCAGTCGCTCACCTTCAGTCGTCTGACTAGAGTTCAGTCGTGCGACTTGTTCATTTTCCCACTCTTAATCGGCCGAATGGCTCATTAGTATAAGCCATTCGGTTTAATGGTCCATACTCAAGTCCATTCGACGTTTAATGCATGATTATGGTCCATTCGCATGATTGGTCCATATTCATGGACCAGTCGTGCGAATGGGTCATACACTTGACATTTTTTTACTTTAAGACCATTTGACATTTAAGCCCTTGTAAACTATTGATTAAACATTATGAACGTTTGATCATCTCAAACATGATCATTTTAACTTAAAACTTTTGATCACCTAGACGTGATACTTTTAAGACATTTTGTCACCTCAGATGTGACCCAACTTTTACTTGAAAGCACATGTGGTCACTTCAGACGTGACCTTTTAGATGATAAGGTCCCTTATCAAATTCCATGACTTAGTCCGACACTACACAAAACTGAAATAACTTACATGAAAAGAATTAACACTGAAAATTACACTAAGACATGTTTTTGTGTTTTCTAAGGGTTAATTCCTAAGATGTAACTCTAAGGAATAATTCTTCTGAGAGGGCAGCCTCAATCTTTTAAACCATACATGGACCAATTCAAGCTGGAATCATACAGGATATTCAAATCATTTGAGACAAGTTAGCTAAAACATTTGATGCTCTATTCGTGTTTTTCATCTAGAGCCATTTTGCAAATTTATGAAATCATACTAGTACTATTAGGTCCCCACACTGATTTGAACTTTCAAGAATTGTAGCTACAGTGATTGTCAGTATACTTATCCTCTTAAATCCATACACAGACTTTCAACTCAGTTGGGTGATCGTTTTAAGGTTTGTTTATTTCAACAAGCATTTGTGGATCCCACACTTATATGGTAATCAACATTCCTCAGGAGATTTTGAGCGGTCTTAGGGTAGAGTTCAAGAAGAGACTATTCTTAGAATTTTCAAAGAGAAGTCAATCCTCAGGTCAGTGCCATCGCACAGCAGAGAGGCGGCAAACAACAATGAGTTCTAGAATATATAGGTTATGCTTATCCACAGGTCAGTGCCACCGCACAACAGAGAGGCACATAACCTATCTTCTTGTTTGAGCAATTTTCTTCTTTTGCACAGATCTCACCAACACCATAGGTTATCAGTTTGATTGTATTTGCATTTTTCATGTGCTTTTGCTCATGCTTTGGTCTTACACACACTTTTGTGGCGTTTATTTTGCTCGTCACCCCTTATTGGAATCTTGTTGATTGTGTTAACCAGGGATAAGAGCGTTACCACAGCTAGTCAAACATTTTAGTTTAATCTTGAGATCACCAAAAAGGTCTAGTCATCTATTGTGTTGAATCTACCGACATATCATCTGTGGTCTAGCAACCTCTAGGTCTACTTTCTTTGTGTTACCTTAGTAGTAGCTAGCTTATCTATCATATTTCCTTTTATATTGCTCAGACTATACAGACTTATACTTGAACTTTGCATCTTTTTCAATTTTGAATTTTAAAGTCCCAAATGATTTGTACCTGTGTACTATCATATTCCAAACATTGAATCGGTATCACACATATTATCTTATTTATTTTCAGCTTGCCTATCCTTTTCCCTCGTTTTTTTTATTTCCAAGACCTATTCTCCCCTAAAATTATAAAACCACTATGGATTGCGTTTTAGGATTTTAATGGGCAAGGAAAGAACCTAATTGTAATTAAACGAATTAAAATTAAACAAAACAAGAGAATAAACTAAAAGAAAATTAAAAATTTTAAAATTTAAAGAAACTAGACGCGACGCATCGGACTATACATGGTCATCTTCGGGAATGACCTCACTTTTCTTTTTAACGCCATTGACCTCTAACAGATATAGAAAACATGGTTTGTCAAAAGCCTTTGTATAGAGGTCAGCGCGTTGAAAATCAGTGTTTATTTTTATCACATCGATTAAATTCTTTTCAAAACAACCACATATGAAGTGATATTGATTCCGATGTGTTTGGTCTTAGGATGTTGGATTGGGTTTTTAGTGACTGCAATCGCAGCAAAGTTATTAACAAAGATAGGAGTGGAATTGAAATGCAAACCGTAATCCCGCATTTGCTGTTGAATCCATATGATTTGAGAACAGCAGCTTGTAGCAGCAACGTATTCGGCTTCACAGGTTGACAATGCAACCGAGGTGCTTCTTACACTGCCAGGGTACTAATCTTCTCCCAAAGAACTGACACCCTGCTGATATAGACTTGTAGTTCATCTTGCAGCCGCCGTAATCCGAGTCACTATACGCTGTAAGTTCAAAGTCATCATCATGAGGATACCACAACCCAAGTGTGGGTGTGCCCTTCAGATAACGAAATATCCTTTTGACCCCAATTAGGTGGTTCACTTAGGCTTTGCCTGATATCGTGAGCATAAACATGTAGCATACATGATATCAGGTCTTGAGGCAGTGAGATACATGAGAGATCTAATCATCCCTCGGTACATAGTGGCATCTACCAGATCACCATTCTCATCGGGTGCTACATCATGGTTTGTAGCCAGTGGAGTGCCAGCTGTGGAAGCATTCTCCATGTCAAACCTACTGAGAATATCCCCTACATACTTGGTCTGATATAAGAAGATCCATTTGGTGTTTGATCCACCTGTAGCCCGAGAAAGAACTTCATCTCCCCCATTGCACTCATCTCAAATTCCGCCTTCATTACTGCTTCAAATTCTTTGCATAATTCTTAATTCTTTGAACCGAAGATTATGTCATCTACATATATCTGTACTAGCAGTAAATCTCCATCTTTTTCTTTGATAAGCAGTGTACAGTCAATGACTCCCCTGCGAAAGCCGTGTTTCACAAGATGAGTCGAGAGTTTCTCATACCAAGCCCGTGGAGCTTGATGAAGCCCGTATAGAGATTTGTCGAGTTTGTAAACTCTATCCCGATGATATGGATCCTCAAATCCCTCGGGTTGACTAACATACACTGTTTCTCGGATCTCACCATGAAGGAATGCACTCTTAACATCTAGTTGATAAACTTTGATTTTCATATAAGATGCATAGGCAAGGAAGATGCGAATGGCTTCCATCCTTGCCACTGATGCAAATACTTCTTGCATTTCAAGACCATTTGGTGCCAATGACCAACAAGCCGGGCCTTGTTTCTGATGATCACTCCCTGATCATCTTTCTTGCATTTCAAGACCCATTTGGTGCCAATGACTTTAGCACCTTGAGGTCTATCAACTAGTGTCCACACACCTAACTTCTTAAACTGAAGGAGTTCTTCCTGCATGGCACTAACCCAAGCCTCATCATTTAGTGTTTCACTAACATACTTTGGTTCAAACTGAGACACAAAGCAACGGTATGCATCGTTGTGAAGGTATCATTTTTCCATCATGGAGGCATAATTAGCTGAGTATAACTGATTTCTAGTCTGAACCCCTGATCTTACATCTCCTTTAATATTACCCAATAGATGATAGACGTTTAGACGTGAGTCAGGAGTTGTCGAAACAACCACCTCAGAGTCAAGATTATGAACATTTGGGTCTGGATCTGAGGCAGTCGGAGTCTGAGGTTCTGATGGTTCAGAAGCATCACTAGCCGATGCTTATGAACTTGTGGTAGTCGGAACCTGTACATCCTGGTTGATCTGATCATTTTCTTCATTTTCTTCATCAAAGGAAGAATCACTCACATCAATAGCTTCCCCTGAGTTGGTAGTGTCAGGACTTGTTGAATCTTGAGACGGTGTGTTCAAGACATCGTACATCATCTTGTTTGCCAACTCATCTTCTGAAGAGGAAAGAGGTATGTTGAAGGACTTGAAGAATCCAACATAGTCGAAGAAGTAGGCAGGCCCTTTTCTAGCAGGCGGTGTGATATATCTCTGAACATCAACGTTACACCACACCTCTACTTGGCCTATTGAGTTGTTGTAAACTCTCTTGTTCGGTATGTTGTATCCTAGAAAGATACCTTCATCAATCTTCTCACTGAATTTTCCCTCTGAGTCTTCTTCAGCAGGGTGCACGGAGCGCCAAATGGCTCAACATATTCCAAGTTAGGTTTACGTCACTGTAATAACTCGTAGCACGTTTTCCATGCCGTTTTACTACCAAAACTCGATTAAGGGTATAACATGCATTTGCCACAGCTTCCTTCCAAAATTGGATAGACAGTTTCAAGTCTGCCAACATAGTCTGTGCCGTCTCTATCAAGCTGCGGTTCTTCCTTTCAGCAACTCTGTTCATCTGAGGGGTATAAGCCAAGGTAAATTGATGCACAATTCCCTTTTCCTTTCAATAGGCCTCCATCTTCTGATTCTTAAACTCGGTTCTGTTATCTGAGCGCACCTGTCGTACCTTCAGCTTGTATAGGGATTCCAGTATAGTTACCAATTCCTTGAAGGATTCAAATGTTTCTGATTTGGATTTCAGAAACATTACCCAAGAGAACCTTGAGTAGTCATCGGTAACTACATAGGAATACAAGTCGCCAACGATGCTTCTTGTACTGACTGGGCCAAACAGATCCATATGAAGAAGCTCAAGAGGAAGTTCTATGGAATGAACTTTCTTTTCCTTATGAGATTTCTTCGTCTGTTTGCCCTTTTTGCATGCAACACAGAAATCCGGGAATTGAAAGTTTTTGGCATTTACTCCTCTCACAAGATTATTCTGGATCAAGTGATTCATTTTTCTCGAATTTATATGTCCCATTCTCCTATGCTAGGAGATGGAGTCCTTCTCAGTAGCTTTGGACAAGAAGCATTGGACTTCACAATCAGTTGTGGAGGCCTTTGAGAGGTCCAAGACATAAAGATCATTATATCTTGAAGCTGACATTAGGATCTGGTCCTTCGGGATCACATAGTCCTTCATTAGAACGTAAAACTTTTTGTTGTCAAAAACTACCTTGAATCCTTTATCACAGATTTGAGAGACTGAAAGCAAGTTATTTTGTAATTGTTGGACATAGTTTACCTTGTCAAACTAAACCTTCTCATTTCCCACTTCTCCTTGGGCTGTGATGTACCAACCTTTGTTTCCAGCAAATGAAACATGTCCTCCTTTAATTTGTCTGGCATTTGATAAGAGAGCTCTGTTCCCTGTCATGTGGGATGCTCCGCTATCTACAATCCATGTGTTAGTCTCAGCACTATAGCGAACACCCTGCACAATCAATAAGAACATTAGTTTATGTTAGGAACCCAAGCCTTAACTGGCTTGGGTTTCCCTGAGGCATCACACATCATAAACTCAACCCATTGAACCTTTGAGGTTGAGGGTTGCTCAGATTTCTGTTTGTTCTCATTTTCAGGCACTGAGGAGGTTTTTCTTTCCATAATCTAGATTGTGTAAGGCCTGTTTGTGATAAACAAACGACTGGCTGATGGATTGAACTTTGGATTCACTAGCCCGTTTTGGAGGCGTCACTGAGTTCTCTTAGAAGAGCTAGTTGTAGTTGCAGAAAGGTCAACCTTCCTCCTCAGTGTCTAGGAATAAGGACAATGAGACGCTATGTGACCATACTCCCCACAGTTATAGCAGCTTTTAACTTGATGGTTTATATTTTTTGGTGGAGATGCAGATATCACACAGTTGACCTTATTATGTTTGGATTGAGACACTTCTTTGTTAGATGAATAAATTGGTTTTACAAATTTAATTGCTTTACCTGATTTTACATCTTTGATCTCCTGTTTACCTGGACTGTGACATGATGCACTTGATTGATTAGGTTTTCTAGTCTTTTTAGGTTCTTGTTTGACTTTGTTTGACCCTGACTTTAAACTAACCTTTTCAAATTCTTTTTCCAGGTTAACACAAGGCAACCTTCCTATTGCCTTTGAAGTGGCCTCCTTCTGTTTAGAGTCGGATTCACTTGATTTACTTATTAAAACTGGATCATTAACAAGAGGAGTGGACACCACGTGATCCTTGATGGAGTTATTGTTAATTGGTTTACTTTTGGTGTTCATCAAGGTCTCAGGTGGTGGTGGAACCACTTTATATCCCAGTCCCTCCCCATTATTTCTCTCTCTCACTAAGTGTTGGACAATGTGTGATGAGCTTGTCCAACTATGTAGTTTTTGTTTTAGCGAGTTGACTTCTACTTCTAAAACTGCTTTTTGCTTCTTAGTGTCCTCTAGGGAGTTCAAATAGTACCTAATGTCATTTGCTTGGTTAAAAGCAACTACCTCAGTTTCCCTAAGCTGTTTATTCAATAGGTCTATCTTTTCCTTGTAACTGTGCTCATTTTGTTTTAACACTCTATTTGCCTCCGTGCACAGTTCTAGGTCCTTTACTAAGCTATCATTATGATCTAATAACCTAGAAAATTTTGAATCTATACTTTCTTTGAATTTATTACATTCTAAGCAAGCATGATTATTAAACAGTTGGTCAGTAGTACTTACCTGAGATGTTGAAGAGGAATCAGCCATAAGTGTACACTCGGTTGTCTCTGGTTCTGGTGATTCAGATGATGATGCAGATTTTTCTTCTTCAGGCAGGTGATTGACCACATTTGCAGTGTCTTCAGAAATTAACATCGCGAGCTCTACTGCTATATCTCCCTCACTTGCAGAATCGTCATCAATATCCTCCACACTAGCTATATTGGACTCTCTGGTGACACGAACCGAAAGCTCTAGTCTTGTCCTTCATCCTCGTTAGCAGTTAAGGCTTTTGGGTCCTTACTGGATGAGGTAGAACTACTAGATGTGGCCTTGTCCTGACGATTAAAGGACGAGAAGGGATTGCCATTACCCGTCTTCTTTGGTTTTACACACTCCCTTTTGAAGTGTCCCTTCTCACCGTAGTTGAAACATGTAACCTTTAACTTGTCGAACCCAAAGGTTGTGTTTTTTGTGGCAACCAAGTTCTGTCCGGTCTTTTTGACAAACTTTTTAGCTCGTCGGACAGCACTTGCTAGGGCCTACATTATGTCCATACGTTCCAACTCCATCTCATCCACCTGCTCATAATCTTCATCTGCCAGGTGGCAGTTTCCTATCTTTCCAGCAACTAATTCATCATAGGATTGAACCACCGCAGCTAAGAGGTCCATATGTTCTCTGGCCACCTCCACAGTCATATTCCCGAAGTTGTCAGTTTTGAGCTTTGCTGCATTAGCTTCAGGTATCATATATTGGGTGCTCGACGACCCTGACGTTTCGGATCCTAAAGTTGAGGGTTGTGCTGGAACTGCTGCGCTTGAGATGAAGGCGGTTTGCAGTGGTGCTCCAGATGTCTTGACCGAAGGAGTAGCATTGTAGAGTGCAGGATTCTGATCGTAGTTGGCCTTTTGGGCTCGATACTTCATTCTCAGCTCCTCTTCTCTCAGTTTCAGAATGAAGTCATTTATATTTAACTTTGAGAGCATTCTATTCTGTCTGAGATTTGAAACAAACGAACCCCATTTTTCTGGTAATCCATCAGCCAAGTTGGATACCTTATCCTTCATTGATGTAATCACTCCATGAGTGTGCATCTCACTCATCAAGTGGTAGAATCTATCGATCACATCATCAAGGCCTTCTTTTCCAATAGAAGTGAAGTTGTCAAACTCCTTCTTCAAGGCTTTTTTCTTGATGGCCTTCAGAGAGGCATTTCCGTCATACCTCTTTTCCAATGCATCCTAAAGTTTCTTTGTTTGAGTATACTCCGAATACTGATGAAAAATATCCTTTGGAATAGACTGAGTAAGCAAAGCATAGACTTTCTTCTCAGCATTGAGTTTTACCTTTTGAGCATCCGACATGCCACTTAGAGTAAGTTTGACTCCGTCAGCTCCTACTGGCATGCTATAACCCGACTCGATGGCCTCCCACAAATTTGTATCTACACCATTTAAGTAGATTTCGAAACGTTGCTTCCATTGTGGGTAGTCGTCTAACGTAATAAGTTTTGGGGGTTTATTGTGAATCCCCACTTCATTCTCTAACAACAGTAGATTCTGAATACGTGTGTCTCTACTTGCTGTGTATGCTGAAAATCGGTCCTCCATTAGGTTTAACTTTACTGTTTAACAAACTGCTAATGTATGCGAATGAAGGTATGCGATTAAACTTATTCGTGCGATTGAACAATGCGGATGGTTCAATTGTGCGACTGAACAAATGTGGATGAGTCAGTCGCCCGAATGAACAAATGCGATTGAACAGTCCGAATGAAGTTCTCAGTCATACAATTGAAGGTACGAATGGGTCCAATCGTGCGGTTGGAGAGTGCGAATGAACTCAGTCGTGCGATTGGTCTAATCGTGCGACTGAACTTGCTGAAGTTTGATAATTCGTAGATTTAACTTGATTTGTCCGTAAAAACTCGAATTTTATCAAACCCTGATAGCCGTATGCCGGAAAAACTCAACTTTTCGATCAGGAAACGTCTAAGACTCCGTTAGACACAAAAGAATTGCGTTTTTGATCCAAAAACACAATTTTTGTATCAAAACTATTGAATCAACACGTAATCAAGAGCCAAGGCTCGGATACCACTTGTTAGGATCTGGTATTTGAACGAAACACCAACTGATTAACGTGTTAAACCAAACCAAATAGTGCGGAATCCTATTTGATTGGCGATCCAATCAGTGAGAACGCACGTAGAGACAATAACGTATTGAATCTAACGTCAAGAATCGATTTGGAATCGATCTACAGCATTCTATGAACTTGGAGTACGAACTTAAAGGCTTCGGCTAGGGTATGTCTGGAGTCGAAGTGGATTGAATACTTATTTTTCCATGAATTAGGTGGTATGTATAGGTTAGGATTGCTCAGTCGTGCGACTGAACCATTAACATGGTTCATTCGTACGATTGAGCCATGCAGTTGATCTATTCGCACGACTGAGTGTTCAGTTATGCGACTGAGTCAGTCGCATGAAGTTTTTCAGGCGTATGGACTATTTAGGCGCATGGACACTCAGTCGCATGGCCATTCGGACGCATGACCACTGTTAGGGCGCATGGTCCAATCGGACGCATGAAAACTTCACTTAACCAAGTTTGAATGTATTCAATATTATAACATTATGCATAACAATTCAAACAATCACAAACCTATATAATCAAATCAATATGCGTTAAAAAACTCATTAATGAAATATTAAACATTATAAACACAAACAAACATACGTAGTTCATTAAGTACCCAACGATTACATAAGTGTAAGACAATAAAGAAATATTACATTCAGATTAGAATCTAGGTACATATGTATCAACAGTTTTATGTAAGGTTGATGCACCTAAAACATCCAAAGTCTTTCTTACAAGCATGCACTGAAATACATCGTAGAAATACTTCGGAAGTTTTACACTATGCACTAGAAATATTCTAAGTGTAAAATCTTCCAAAGTCAAGACCATCATATTCTGAAGCCAAAAGTGAAGTCTTCCAAATCTTCAAAGACAAAGTCTTCTGAAGCCAAGAAGTGAAGACAGATTTCTTCCGATGACTTTTGAACACATGTTTTATCTGATGTACTTAACCATAAAGTTGGACCATTTTCCGTTGCAACTCTGTTGACTCACCAATTTTCACAAGCTGGTGAAAGGTCCATGTTGGACCCTGAAAGGATCATACATGTCAATTCAAGTGGTGGATTGATGGTTGTTCTGCTGAAATCCCACAAGTGCAAGAAGATGTGCAAATAAAAAATCTGGAACAATAAAAGAAGACAAGTGTTGGCTATCCACATTTGTATATGCGGTGACCACAGAACAAATGTTGACAAGTATTTGTTCTTCCACATTAACAAATACGGACAACAGAACAAATGCTGAAAAGGAATTGTACATCTACATCAACTAATGCAGATGCTCAACAATAAATGCGCTAAGTGTTTGTTCATCCGCATTTGTCAATGCTGATGGCCAAACACTAATGCGGTAGAAGAAAACAATTGCTGATGAAGACTTTTTGTAGTTAGATTAGATTATATTATAGGGGTAATTTAGTCTTTTTTTGTGAGGCCCCGTTCTCGGGACGCTTACAGCTGGTCAATCATCGCACATAATACATGCTAAATCAATATTTCAGATTCATTGAGCTTGGATCTTAGGATTCATCATGTTCAGATCTAGAAATCAAAATTAAGATGGGTGGATGTGTGTGAATCATAGAACAAAGAGATGGACAATGATAATGTTATGATTTCATTAATGTTGATAAACAAGTTATAATGAGAATCATAGATGGCTGGTGAAATCAAACCCACCCAAAGGAAAGGATTTCTCCTTTGATGGTGATTTACACCATGAGAAACATACACATAAAAGCCACACATGCATAAATGCAGTAGTGGGTCTATTTATACTAATATTACAACATGACCTAGTTTTGACTTTCTAATTGTCTTGATGTTGACTTTGTCATGTTGAATTGTCTTGTTTCGTTGTAATCAACTTGGTCTCTGAACTTGTACAATGAGATCTTCAGTTGGATGTAATTATGATTTGGTAAGCTTCAGTTTATTCAATTGTTGAACCCAACAATACTCCCCCTAAACTGATGCTTGCCAAACCTTGAATTTGAAGATCTTCTCTTTCACATGTCTTCTTGATCAATTGATGTTCTGGCACAATTCATTGATGTTCTCCTCCTCAGATTAAGCTCCTCCTAATATATTTCTGACAAAGGTTAGAATCTCTTGAGAATACTTCTTGGTATTGTATATGGGTTGTATCACTCTTGGATTATAGTTCATATAACAACTCAAGGATTAGTATGTATTAGGCATATGGTGAGGCTTTGAACTTCAATTGAATTAATGTTGAAAACACTTCCACTCTTTTAAAATAACTTGATAAATGACATTCTTCTGATAATGAGTACTCCCTTGATTAAAGTCCAGCTAACACTCCACTCAGTAGTCAGACACGGGTGCAAAACATCATCAGAAAAAATGTGAGCCCAAGTACTTCAAAAAGGGCATCTGATAGTTGTACAAGTCCCTAGATGAATTTGTGAAAAAGTGACCAAAGTTGATTCCTATACTCTTTTTTTTGTTTTTGCTTTCATGATCACAATGGACGTGCCTGTTGGTTGCAATCATCCATGTTCATGTTTTTCTATTCTTTTTGAAGTCCTGTTCATCAACTATTCATAAGCATTTCTTGCAACACATCCGCATTTCATTTCCAATCCGCATTTGTTTGCAAAGCATCCGCATTTGTTTGCAAGGCGTCCACATTTGATTTCAGTGCATCCGCATTTAACTTCAAAGCATCCACATTTGTGCTTAGAGTACCCGCATTTGTTTATAAGTCAACTGCATTTGGTGTCAAGGCATCCGCATTTGGTGACGAGTCATCCGCATTTGGTGATAAGTCATCCGCATTTGTGACAAGTCATCCGCATTTGTGACAAGTCATCCGCATTTGTGACAAGTCATCCGCATTTGTGACAAGTCATCCGCATTGTTGCCAAGTCATTCGCATTTGATGACAACTCATCCGCATTTATGTATAAAACATCCGCATTTGATGAAGCTTCATCCGCATTTGTTTGTTCATCCGCATTTATTTTCAGACTTGAAAGAAAACAATTTCACACTGCAGTGCAGGTTGGGAAATCAGCAGTAGCTTCCATTTCTTCATCTTTTCTTTGTTTTTAATGATGATCGTGTTCAATTGCATCGAATTTTGAAGGAATAATCCAGTGAATGATTATATTTCTTCAAATCGTACCATATTAGAACAGATCTGTGATTTATCTTCTTGATTTTTGAGATGAACAAATGTGTTTTCTTCTTTTTTGATGTTAATCTTGTTTAATTGCATTAAATTTTGAAGGAATAATCATGAGCATGTTCAAGGTTCTTCAAATCGTACCATAGTTGAATAGATTTGTTGGTTTTTCTTCTGATTTTGGGTATGAACAGGTGGGTTTTTGATGAACGGAGACTTTGTTTTTCATTTTTCTTATTTTCTTCATTGTTCTTGACATCATTAAAGATGAAATTAGATCTAAAAACTAGATAAATCTAGCATCCAATAGCTCTAATACCATTTTCCTAAATCAATATTTCAAATTCATTGAGCTTGGATCTTAGCATTCATCATGTTCAGATCTAGAAATCAAAATTAAGAAGGGTGGACATGTGTGAATCATAGAACAAAGAGATGGATAATGATAATGTTATGATTTCATTGATGTTGATAAACAAGTTACAATGAGAATCATAGATGGCTGGTGAAATCAAACCCATCTAAAGGAGAGGATTTCTCCTTTGATGGTGATTTACACCATGAGAAACATACACAAAAAATCCACACATGCATAAATGCCCTAGTGTGTCTATTTATACTAATATTACAACATGACCTAATTTTGACTTTCTAATTGTCTTGATGTTGACTTTGTCATGTTGAATTGTCTTGTTTTGTTGTAATCAACTTGGTCTCTGAACTTGTACAATGAGATCTTTAGTTGGATGTAATTATGATTGGGTAAGCTTCAATTTATTCAATTGTTGAACCTAACAAAACATTTAATTTCATTAACTTCAATAAAATGTTGCAGCGGAATCATTAAAATAACCTTTCATTTCAATATAATAAATGCTTTTGCAAGTTAATACAACATTCATTACAAAATATTATTTGTTCGCATTACAATGCAAAAACATTATACAAGGGATGCCATCCAAAACAAGCCAAGTAGCCGCCCCGTGCCACCCTCAGCAACTATTACCTGCCAACTGGAAACACATAAAAGTCAGCGTTGTTGAGTGAGTTCTAGTTTTATAAAACTTTATATTACCTTTCATTCATTAAAGCATTTTTAGTACTATAGCACGTGATCACACATCCTACGTACATCAAGGTAATAATTGTTATCTTCATCATCGTTCGTTTCATACATTTTTCACTTCTATCTAGGTCCTATCATGTACTTAACCCTCCTCTTATGAGTTTGCCAAGATCGAACGCTGTATAACACACAGTAATTAGGAAAAAACACGTATTGGAGCAGTCACCTAGACTGAACTCTTACTGTGTGTATGAACCCTTATGAGTTAGCCAAAACGCACGCTGTAGACACACACAGTTGAGCTAACAACTCTCAATGAGTTGTGATCCTCCTTCCAGTTGCTTGTAAGGCTTTTTATTTGTTTATTCATTATGTTCTACTTTCATTATCTTAAATCTTTCACTTCGTTAAGATAATACTTTACGTTCATTAACAATATTATAGAGAATATCTTAAATCTTTCACTTTGTTAAGATAATACTTTACGTTCTACTTTCATTATCTTAAAGTACTAAAGAAGAATGCTTTGGAAGTTTCACATAAGCAACAGAAATATTCTAAGTGTGAAATCTTCCGAAGCCAAGACCAATATCTTCCGAAGCCAAAGATGAAGTCTTCCAAAGCTTCAGAGACAAAGTCTTCTGAAGCTCAACTCTTGAAGACAGATTTCTTTCGAAGACTTTTAACAACATGCTTTATCTGATGTACTTTTCATAAAGCTAGACCCTTTTCCGCTGCAACTCTATAAAGTCACCAACTTACATGACTTGGTGAAAAGGTCCATGCTTTTGGTAACTGTACATTTAGGTCTTGAGTCTGTAACTTTCTACTTCATGTATTTTATCAATTTTGTAATAGATAAGGATGTGAGCTATGGCATGTCATAGTCACAAAGTCAAAAATCAATCTGCCTTTTTGACTCTATAATTGATTTTGTGTTGTATCTAGTCAATTGTATCCAGCTGGGTTTCATAGTATGGCCAGCTGTAGGATGTAGTATAAGTATCTCATGTTCTTGTAACTTTATTTTTATGCTTTGTAACAATTGTAATAGAACATTGAGAAAACAATATACTACAATCTTGAAAACCATCTCCTCGTGTATCTTGTTCTTCTATTCTGTCTCTTAATTACTTGTGTTCTTAGTGTCTTTACTTGTGGTTAATCCAGTACAGTGTTTGATTAAGTTTAGTTACTCTCCTCATTGTGTTGTTGTGTTGTATTTGACCACTCTTCAACGATCTTGCATTTGGTATCAGAGCTATCAGGCTCTTGATATAAGATGTCACCATCTTAAGATCTCTCACTCACACAAATACTAAACTTTTCAAATGCCAGCCATTTCCAAAACTGATATGGAGATTGGAACCATGAACAAGTACCCACTAATCACTCTTGATGAATTTGATACCTGGTGCCTGAGAATGGAAGGTTTCATCAGATCTCTAGACTCAAGAATGTGGGAGTCTGTTGAGAATAGACCTTACATACCAAGCATCACTTCTGCTATTGGTGGTGGTATGATCCCCAAGGCTGTGGCAAACTACTCTGATGAAGACAAGAAGAGAGTAGAGATTGATAGAAAAGCCATGACAGCCCTTTAGACTACTCTTCCAAACTATGTATACAGAAGTTTCAAGAAATGCAAAACAGCTAAGCAGTTATGGGATGCATTGAAACTGATGTATGAGGGTTCCTCTAAAACTAAGGAGAACAAGAAGGATCACCTGAAGCAGTAGTTTGAAAACTTCACCTTCAAACTAAGTGAAACCATGACTCAGCAATACTTCAGGTATGTTGAGATTGTTGATACCCTTGTGGATGGAGGAGTTCCTCTTGAGAATAGAGACATTGTAAGGAAGTTAATGTCCTCACTTCCTAGGCAGTGGACACACTACTGTATGGTGATCAAGAGGACTGAGAATCTCAAAAATCTCACTCTAACAGAGTTATATGGGATTCTTAGTGGCTACTAGATGAAGATGAACATGCAAGGTTCATCTGGCAACTCCAACAATCAAATGGGTTCAGCCCTTCATATGGTTGGAAGGGATAGCATAGAACCCAAACATCATCTCATATCCTACCCTGACAACTCACCAAAGGGTCCTTTCATCACCTTCCCAGAGACACCAAAGGAGAACTACACTCAAGGAAGCCCATTCCAAGAGACAAGCTCTTCCCAAGCTTTCGTGTCTTCTAATGAAAGTTATGGCAGCTTTCTTTTCACCCTTGAAGACCTAGACTATATCCATCCAGATGATCTGGAGTACATGGAGATAGTCCAGTAGATGGCTCTTCTCACTCATAGAGCCAAGAAGTTCTACAAGCGGACTGGAAGGAAGTTTCCCAGCAGTGCAACCAGTGGAAAGTTTGGCCTGGACAAAGGCAAAGTCAAGTGTTACAACTGTAACTTGATGGGCCACTTTTCCAGGGAATGTAAGGCACCTGGAACAAATGGTGGCCAAACACAGTCCAGACCCAACTACACTAACAAAGCTCCCCAGAATGAGAAGCCAAAGCAGCAGGCTGCTTTTGTTGTTAAAGATAGAGGCTTAGCTTTCAAGTGGAAGATGCTTCTCCAAACCAGCACTGATGGCAGATCATGATGAAGCCAAGGTATTGGAACATCTCTGTACCCCTGAATGCATTGCTAAAGTCAATAGATATAGGTCTCACAACTTGGAAATGAGATCTGATCTTCAGTCCTTAAACATTTTAAAAGCTGATTTTAGAAAGTCTGAAAATGATTATAAACTAAAGATAGAGGACTTAGAGAAAACTATTTCAATTCTAAAACATTAGCATATAGATTTTAGGACTCAAATCAAGGATCTCATAACCAAGCTGACTAAGTGCCAGGCTGAGCTTGTGATCAGCAAAGCCAGGGTAGACAAGTGTGTTCTTGAAGAAGAGACCTTCAAGAACATGATATCCTCATCTCTTCATAACAAAGTGTGCTTCCAAAAAAAGCAGGGACTGGGATCAAATGAGATAGCTCCTCCACACATAATCTTGTCTGTAAGATCACCTAGGTGAGGAACTTGTGAATATGAGCTTCCTCTCATAGATCCTTTGAGTGAAGAGGATGAAGAAGCGATAGTGAAGAATTCCTCTGAGAAGAGTGAAGAGGAGGGTTCTAAGAAGGGCCAGTATCCTTCTGAGGAGAAGAAAAAGACTGTGATGACCAAGTCAATGAGAAAGAACTTGATCAAAAAGAGTAAAAAAAAACAAGGAAGGCTTAAGAGATCAAGGCTACTTTTGACTCCAAGCGGAAACAAATTTTTATCTCTACAGGGTTTGAAGTGGTAAAGACTGAAAACATCAATCTCAACTCTTCTGCTAAGAGTTCTGGTTCATGTTCAAATCATCTCAGTACCAAGAAGAAGACTAATCTGCTGTGTACCACTGCTACACAGCCTGGACCATCAAACTCCAAGAACAGTCCTTAGCCCAAAAGGACTGTCTTAGCATCTGCAAAGATGAGGATGGAGAAGGGGTGTGATCAAAGTTAGTCTTGTTCCCAGAAGGCTCTTGGGAAGAAGAAAATGGAGTGTGTTATGTGTGAAAGTACTACTCATCTTGCTAAGGATTGCCCATACAATCCTAAGGGTAATCTTCACATGATCAAACCAAAGACTTCCAAGAGTTCTAAGAAGATTCAAGCTTTGGAAGGAAAATCTGTTTCCTTCGAAAGCTCTAAAACCAATAAGAAGGCAAGTGGAAAATTGCCTTCGGAAGAAAAGTTAGTCTCGGAAGGAAGGAATACTTCCGAAGCACTAAAGTCTATTGCAGTGTCTGCATAATGCTCCAAAGGTCCAGTCATCATAACTTCTGAAGTATTGAAGGTCAAGTCCAAGACTCCAAAGGTGGTGTGGATGTCTAAGAAAGACCAATTGACTGAAAATTCTCCATCAACAACAGCTCAAGATCCTCCAAGCACAACCATAGGATCTATTACTGTTGCATTACCTTCTGGTTCACTTAGTGAGCTCAAGACAAGTAAGGGTTGGGTTTCCAAATGTAACTAATCATTTTCTTTGTGCAGGGATAACTCAAGACAAATAGAAATGTCTGGATCATTGACAGTGGCTGTTCCAAGCACATGACAGGCAATAGGTCACTGCTCTATAACTTTGAAAGGATTGATGGAGGGCTAGTTGCTTTTAGAGGAGATGAAGGTGGTTACATTTCTGGAAGGGGCAAGGTCATAAATGGTAAGCTCATCATTGAAAAGGTAAACTTTGTTAAGGAGCTTGGGTACCATCTTCTGAGTGTATCCCAATTTTGTGATAAAAGTCATAACATGCTCTTTACGGAGCATGAGTGCGTTGTTCTCAAGCCCGGGGTGGTCATTCCTCATGAGCATATTTTGCTTAGAGCCCCCAGGAAAGGGAACATATACAAAATGGATATGCAAGAAACATCTCCCTCAAGCTATGTGCAGAACATAGTTTTAGTGGTTAAGACTTATGGCAAGACTCCTTATGAACTTTGGCACAAGAGGAAACCTTTCATTGGTTTTCTCAGGTCATTTGGTTGTCCTTGCACCATCTTGAATACCAAAGATCAAATTGCCAAATTTGTTGAGAAATCAGATGATGGACACTTTATTAGATACTCTTCTTAAGCTAAGGCTTACAAAGGAGTCAACCAATGTGACTTTCAATGAACACACACCCTGTATGGCTGGTTCAGGTCCTGATTGGCTTTTTGATATTGATGTTTTAACAAATCTTGTGAGACTACTTCAGGATCTGCAAAAAACTTAAATACAAGTGATCCTGATCCAAGATTTGAGCTGAGAAGATCTTTAAGTAACCCCTCTTCAGCTCCAGTTGGGACTACTTCTGCAAATGAAGTCTCTATCAGCACCACAATGACACACTCAGCTGATACATCTGGTATGCCTTCAAATTCCAACTCAGAGGCTCCACAACCAGATAAAGATACTTCAAATGCAGAAGACAATGATGGTAGTGGTGATAGTGATCAAGACTTTCTTGATGCTGATAACCACTCCATAGATGACAACATCAATGATGTCACACACTCCTTGGATCAAGTTTTTCTTGATAAGTATGCTGATGTGGTCGGAGAAACATCAATGCCAGATCTAAATTTCTCTAATTTAGATCTTTCCACAGCAACTTGCTGTGTTCCCTCAGCTAAGGATCCACAAGTCTCATCCCACTACAAACATCATTGGAGATGTTGTCTAAGGGGTAAGAACAAGAGGACAAACCCATGAAGCAAATGTTTGTCTTCACTCTTTTTTCTTGTCCCAGATAGAGCCAAAGAAAGTTGATGAGGCTCTGAAGGATGGAAGTTGGGTTGAAGCTATGCAAGAGGAGCTGCTTCAATTCAAAACACAGAATGTTTGGAACCTTTGTCCTCTTCCTCATAGGAAGACTATCATTGGAACCAAATGGGTGTTTAGGAACAAGAAGATGATAGAGAAATTATCATCAAGAACAAAGCTAGACTAGTTGTTCAAGGATACACACAAGAAGAAGGAGTTGACTACACTGATGTCTTTGCTCCTGCAGCAAGACTGGAAGCTATTAGGATATTTCTGGCATTTGCTGCATCCAAGAACTTCAAGGTCTATCAGCTTGATGTAAAGTGTGCTTTTTCAGTATGGGGTGATTGATGAAGAGGTGTATGTCAAACAACCACCTGGTTTTGTAGATCCTGATCATCCTGATTAAGTCTGCAGGCTTGACAAAGCTCTTTATGGGCTGCATCAGGCACCTAGGAAGTGGTATGAGACTCTATCTCAGTATCTTTGGAAACATGGATACAGGAGAGGTACTATAGATGGAACTCTCTTCATCAAAGGCCAAGGAAATGGCATATTGCTAGTTCAAGTATATGTGGATGACATCATCTTTGTTCAACTAATCCAAAGCTCTGCAAAGACTTTGAGAAGCTGATGAAAGACAGATTTGAAATGAGTGCCATGGGGGAACTTAATTTCTTTCTAGGAATTCAAGTGAAGCAAGTTGAAGATGGCATATTCATATGTTAGTCAAAATATGTTCAAGACATACTCAAGAGGTTCAACATGACTGATTGTAAGATTGCTAAGACACCCATAGCTAGAAACCACTCCCTTGGACCTGATCTTGAGGGGGAGTGTGTAGATGAACACTTATACAGGGCTATGATTGGGTCTCTTATGTATCTTATAGCTAGCAGGCCTGATATTATGTTTGCCACTTGCATATGTGCAAGATATCAAGCCAACCCTAAGATGTCTCACCTTATCACTGTCAAAAGGATTCTAAGATACCTTAAAGGTGCTTCAACACTTGGTTTATGGTATCTTAAAAATCCTGACTTCAATCTGTATGCTTATACAGATAGTGATTATGGTGGTTGCAACATGACTACAAAGTCTACATCTGGGGGATGTCAGTTTCTTGGTGGAAGGGTTGTCTCATGGCAATGCAAGAAACAATGTTGTGTCTCTGCATAAACTGTTGAAGCTGAATACATTACTGCTGCAAGCTTTTGTGCTCAAGTGCTTTGGATTCAAAATCAGATGCTGGACTATGGATTAAACTTCAAGGAGACTCCTATTCACATAGACAACAATAGTGTTATCTCAATCACAGAGAATCCTGTTCAACACTCAAGGACCAAACACATCAATATCAGGTATCATTTAATAAGAGATAATTATGAAAAGGGATTAATTAAACTAGTCAAAGTTCACACAGATGAATAATATGCTGATCTGTTTACAAAGGCTTTTGATGAACAAAGATTTAAATATCTAATATAAGCTATTGGGAAACAGAGATTTAAATATCTAATATAAGCTATTGGGATGATCAACTTTGAGTAGGTTTTTCTTAAAACTAATTCTTATTATTTCCTAAAATATGTGTGTCCTAAGTTGTCTAGTTCATCATTTTCATAAGCTCTTTTTTTCTTAGCTAAAACTTTTTGAAGATTTTCTTTAGAATTATGATAATTTTGATCCTTCGGAAGTTATGTTTTTAACTTCAGAAGAAACTTATGCCTTTAAAACAACTAACTGCCCAAGTATTATACCTTCACAAGAAATTTCTAAAATATCTTTCGAAGCTTAAAATCTCCTTTGGCACTTATATGTTTTCAAGAACAATTTTCTTCTGAAACAAATTAACTCTCGGAAGTTTTGTTCTTCCGAACAAAACTCTCAAGTCTTAATTTTCTTCCGAAGTCAAAATTCTCAGAATCCTTAGGAAATTCTTCCAAAGTCATTTTAGCTTCGGAAACTTTTTCATTAAAACTTCCGAAAATAATTTACCTTCAAAAGCTTTTTGACTTCCAAGAAAACTACTTTTTGAGCAAAAGTAAACTACTTTTTCAGAGGTGGGACCGACATTTGAATTTCAAAGTTTATCCTCTTTCATTAAACTTTGTCTGAAATCCTTTTCACATATAAACCCAACGGTTTCCCCCTCTTTCTATCTTCTGCTTCTTTCCTCCAAACCTAAAAACCCAAATTTATCTCTAAAATTTCTTTCTTTCTTCTTTCTTCATCCTTAAGCTCTCTAAAAAATGTCCAACCCTCAACACGGAAATGACCCAAACTTTACCATGTAGTTACACAGGCAACATAACCAGGTTGCTCTGTTAAGCTCTGAGAAAGATCCTCATTTCTCAAAGGTTTGTCGCTTCTTAGCTCTATCGAACTACTTCACCTCCCTAACCATTGATCCTCCACTTTATGAGGATCATCTGCTAGAATTCTAAGGAGCAAACCACTCCCATCTATTCAAGGATCAGTGCTGAGGTTTCTCATGCTCAACCTGATGACCTCATAAGCCAAACTGCCTTAAGCCATCACTCTGAGTCTCAACACTCAAGTGATCAACCTTCAGGGGACAGTTACCATCCCCAGCCTTTAGATCTCAACCAACCAATCCCCAACCTTGACTTCTACATTGATGAAGATCTAGGTTTCAGTGAGTACCATGATTCTCTCTTCTTTTCTACTCAAAGAGAGATGAGTGCTTTTGAGGCTCTTTTATCTAGCCCACATCAGTCACCTACTACTAAGGCGGACACTTCTAAACCTGTTCAAGATGTCCATATGGAAGAGGCTCTCACTTTTGAAAGTGATTACATCATTAAGACCTCAACCATGGCAAGTCAGCCCACTAATATCTCAAGTGAGATTACCAGTGAGCAGTGGAAATCCAGCAGCCAAGAACCTGAAGTTGGTGGTGAGAGTGAGGACTCTGGTCCAATCATCTCATCCCCCTATGATTCTTCTGATGAAGATGAAGGGAATTTAAGACTAAAGGTGCAAAAACTATCTCAAACATGCACCTATTTAGTCTCCAAGGTTAGTCACCTTGAATCTCAAGTGACTACCTTGCAGAATAGGGTCAATGATCAGCAACTTGAGATTTCATATCTTAAGGAAAAACTAGTTGGGAGACCTTTAAGAAGAGCTCAGCCAGGAACACAAGAACCTATGGATGTGATTGACCTAACTCCTAGCTCACCTATGCAAGTGGGTGAAGGTACCAAAAAGGGGGAGAAAGTCATTACAATCATAGAACCTGGGAGTTCTTCAGAGAGAATGGACACTGAGGACTCCCCATCCTTACTTGTAATTGTACATCCTCAGCAACCTCCTCAAGTTCACATTGATGTGGACTACATAGACTCCTTCATACAGAGTCCGTTTGAGGAAGGGATACCAAGGGCTATGTCATCTCCACCATCTTCCAATCACATCATTGGGTGGAGGTATGACAGTAACAGGAAAGCCCTTATCATTATTAGAGTTCAAGGACAACAGAGATCTTCAACTTTCACACCTTGAACTTCTATGATAGTCTGGATTTAGTCAGTATGCCACTTGTCAATCAAAGCTAATCAAGACAAGCTGATAAGTTGGCTCAAAGAATCCAAGACCAGATCACTGCAGAGTTCAGCCTTAGATGAAAACTATGGCAATCATGCAATGTCATCGGTCAATTGGATGTTAAGGCAGACCCTAAGATTAGTTTCATAGGTGAAACCTTGACTGAAGGCCCAGTGACAGAACCTGAGAACCCTATCTTATCACCAACAACTACTGCAAAGATCAATTCCCTTTTTGAGACACCTGCTGGTGAAGGTGCTTCTCAACCTCTCTCTGGCCAGAGCTTGGAAGCTACATCAAGCAATGAAGGCCAAAGCTCTCTCCACCCTGAGTCACAAAGGTTTATGAGTGACAAAGGGAAAAGAAAAATGACTTCTGAGGAGATTGAGAAGGAGAAGAGAGAGAGGAAAAGGAAGCTAAGGGGAGGAAGTTCCTCCTCTGAGTCTGCAAGACTCATGGAGTCTGCTATTAGGGTTGCCCCTAGACTAGATACTCAGAATGATGAGTTAAGGGCAGTCAGGATAACTACTTGCAGACAAGGAACTATGACATAGACAATGCATTTCTCTCCCCTTGGAGGAACTAAATGAACTGGTTGACCTGGAAAGGTCGAGGGAGAAGAAAGAGGCAGAAGATGCAGAGCTACTAGTACAATTCAAGGAAGACATAAGAAAGAAAAGATTGTACAAGCATGCGCTTACTCTCTCCCCAGTTCAAGAAAGCCCTACATATGAGGATGTGGTTTAACAAGAACCTCAGGTAGATAAAGAAGAAGAAAGTATCAAGATGATCAACTACCTGAGTGCCACATGCCTCTATCAGGCAGAAGCACTTCTTCCCTTATCCTTTGACTATATTGAGTTTGAGTATCTCAAACAACTCGAACTTGAGATAGTCAAAGAAAAAAAGACAACCAAAAGAAAGCTAAGGGAAGAAGTTTCTAAGTCAAGAGCCATTATCCAGAAAAGTATGATGAAGTCTGCAGGCAGGCAGAGGATGATGAGCTTCTTGAAGCTGTATGGATTCTATGGAAGGAGACTTGGCCCCATGTCTCTATCCATTATGGATGAGCATATTAGAGTGATCAAGCAGAAGATAAGAGTGGAGAGCTAGTTGACTTACATTTCCCTCTAAGTCAAGCTCCACCTGAAGTGGAGGTTAAGGTTGAATAACCAGAGACAACACAACCTGGACCTCCTACTGAATCTGAGCAAGCTTCATCTTCTGATCCACAGCAAGGTTAGACTCACTCTCAATCTGAACCTATGAGAGTGGAAGACCCAACTGAGAAAGACAATGAAGATAAATCTGGTACTACAGGCCAGTCTTCTCAGTTAAAGGTTGTAAAAAGAAAGAAAAGTATGGCTTCAAAGCCAAAGCCAAAGAAGAAGAAGAAGACTGCATCCTTTTCTGAACCTCAGAATGAGTCAGAACATCTTGGGGATGTGCAGCCAGATGATGCTCCATCATCTCCCATTCTAATAGCTCCTCTAGCATCAGAAAGACCCATCCTGTCCTGGACATACACTAAAAATCCATGTTGATACATATATGTACCTAGATCCTGTTCTGAATGTAATATGTCTTACACTTATGTAATTATTGGGTACTTAATAAAATACAAAATGTTTGGTTGTGTCTATAATGTTTAATACTTCATTAATGAGTTGTTTAATGCATATTGACTTGATTATATAGGTTTGTGATTGTTTGAAGTGTTATGCATAACGTTATATATTGAATACATTCAAACTTGGTGAAGTGAAGTTCTCATGTGTCCGACTGGACCATGCGCCGCAACAGTGGTCATGCATCCGAATGGCCATGCGACTGAGTGTCCATGCGCCTAAATAGTTCATACGCCTGAACAACTTCATGCGTCTGACTCAGTCGCACGACTGAACACTCAGTTGTGCGAATGGATCTACCGCATGGCTCAATTGCACGAATGAACCATGCTAATGGTTCAGTCGCACGAATGAGCAACCCTAACCTATAAATACCACCTAATTCGTGGAAAAACATAAGCATTCAATCCATTTCGACTCCAGACGTACCCTAGCCGTCCAGAAGTCTCTAAGTTCGTACTCCAAGTTCATGGAACACTGTAGATTGATTCCTAATCGATTCTTGACGTTAGATTCAATATGTTATTGTCTCTACCTGCGTTCTCACTGATTGGATCGCCAATCAAATAGGATTCCGCACTATTTGGTTTGGTTTAACACGTTAATCAGTTGGTGTTTGGTCAAATACCAATTCCTAGCATCAGTTAAGACATCTGGAGCACCACTGCAAACCGCCTTCATCTCAAGCGCAACAGTTCTAGCATAACCCTCAACTTCAGGATCTGAAATGTCAGGGTCGTCCAGCACTCAATATATGATACCTGAAGCTAATGCAGCAAAGCTTAAAACTGACAACCTCGGGATTATGGAAAGAAAAAACCTCTTTAGTGCCTGAAAATAAGAACAAATAGAATTCTGATCAATCCTTAACCTCAAAGGGTCAGTGGGTTGAGTTTGTGATATGTGATGCCTCAGGGAAACCCAAGCCAGTTAAGGCTTGGGTTTCTAACATGAACTAATGGTTTCATTGAATGTGCAGGGTGTTTGCTATAGTTCTGAGACTAACACGTGGATTGTTGATAGCGGAGCATCCAGGCACATGACAGGCAACATAGCTCTCTTATCAAATGTCAGCAAATTAAAGGAGGACATGTTTCATTTGCTGGAAACAAAGGGGGTATATCACAGCCTAAGGAGAAGTGGGAAATGAGAAGGTTAAGTTTGATAAGGTAAACTTTGTCCAACAATTACAAAATAACCTGCTTTCTGTCTCTTAAATCTGTGATAAAGGATTCAAGGTAGTTTTTGACAACCAAAAGTGTTACGTTCTAAAGAAGGAATACATGATCCCGGAGGACCGGATCCTAATGTCAGCTTCAAGATATAATGATCTTTATGTCTTGGATCTCTCAAAGGCATCCACAACGGATAGTGAAGTCCAATGCTTCTTGTCCAAAGCTACTGAGAAGGACTCCATCTCCTGGCATAGGAGAATGGGACACATAAATCCGAGAAAAATGAATCACTTGATCCAGAATGATCTTGTGAGGGGAGTAAATGTCAAAAACTTCCAACTCCCGGATTTCTGTGTTGCATGCAAAAAGGGTAAACAGACGAATAAGTCTCATAAGGAAAAGAAAGTTCATTCTATAGACCTTCCTCTTGAGCTTCTTCACATGGATCTGTTTGGTCAAGTCAGTACAAGAAGCATCGCTGGCGACTTGTATTGCTATGTAGTTACTGATGACTACTCAAGGTTCTCTTGGGTATTGTTTCTGAAATCTAAATCAGAAACATTTGAAACCCTCAAGGAATTGGTAACTACACTAGAATCCCTATACAAGCTGAAGGTACGACAGATGCGCTCAGACATTGGAACCGAGTTTAAGAATCAGAGGTTGGAGGCCTATTGCAAGGAAAAGGGAATTGTGCATCAATTTACCTCAGCTTATACCCCTCAGATGAACGGCGTTGCTGAACGAAAGAACCGCAGTTTGATAGAGACGGCATGGACAATACTGGCAGACTCGAAACTGCCTATCCAATTTTGGAATGAAGCAGTGGCAAATACATTTCTGGTAGTAAAACGCCATGGAAAAACATGCTACGAGTTGTTACAGCGACGTAAACCTAACTTGGAATATCTCGAGCCGTTTTGCGCTCCGTGCACCCTACTAAAGAAGACTCAGGAGGGAAAATTCAGTGAGAAGGTTGATGAAGGGATCTTTCTAAGATACAACTTACTGAACAAGAGAGTTTACAACAACTCAACAGGCCAAGTAGAGGCGTGGTGTAATGTTGATGTTCAGAGATATATCACACCACCTGCTGGAAAAGGGCCTGCCTACTTCTTTGACTATGATGGATTCTTCAAGCCCTTCCACATACCTGTTCCCGCTTCAGAAGATGAGTTGGCAAACAAGATGATGTATGATGTATTGAACACACCATCTCAAGATTCAACAAGTCATGATACTACCAACTCAGGGGGAGCAGTTGATGCGAGTGATTCTTCCTCTGATGAAGACAATGAAGAAAATGATCTGATCAACCAACATCTTATATGAAATCAAAGTTTATCAACTTGATGTGAAGAGTGCATTCCTTTGTGGTGAGATCAGAGAAACAGTGTATGTCAGTCAACCCGAGGGATTTGAGGATCCGTATCATCGGGATAGAGTCTACAAACTCGACAAGGCTCTATACAGACTTCATCAATCTCCAAGGGCTTGGTATGAGAAACTTTCAACTCATCTTGTGAAACACGGATTTCGCAGGGGAGTCATTGACTGCACACTGTTTATCAAAGAAAAAGATGGAGACTTACTGCTAGTACAGATCTATGTAGATGACATAATCTTCGGTTCAAAGAACGAGGAATTATGCAAAGAATTCGAAGCAGTTATGAAGGCGGAGTTTGAGATGAGTGCCATGGGGGAGATGAAGTTCTTTCTTGGGTTACAGGTGGATCAGACACCAAATGGAATCTTCTTACATCAGACCAAGTATGTAGGGGATATTCACAATCGGTTTGACATGGAGAATGCCTCCACAGCTGGCACTCCACTAGCTACAAACCTCATAGCACCCAATGAGAATGATGATCTGGTAGATGCCACTATGTACCGAGGGATGATTGGATCTCTCATGTATCTCACTGCCTCAAGACCAGATATCATGTATGCGATATGTTTATGCTCATGTTATCAGGCCAAGCCTAAGGTGAATCATCTAATTGGGGTCAAAAGGATATTTCATTATCTGAAGGGCACACCCACACTTGGGTTGTGGTATCCTCATGATGATGACTTTGAACTTACAACGTATAGTGACTCGGATTACGGCGGCTGCAAGATGAACTACAAGTCTACATCAGCAGTGTGTCAGTTCTTTGGGAGAAGATTAGTAACCTGGCAGTGTAAGAAGCAGACCTCGGTTGCTTTGTCAACCTGTGAAGCCGAATATGTTGCTGCTGCAAGCTGCTATTCCCAAATCATATGGATTCAACAGCAAATGCGGGGTTACGGTTTGCATTTCACTTCCACTCCTATATTTGTTGATAACTCTGCTGCGATTGCAGTCACTAAGAACCCGGTCCAACATCCTAAGACCAAACACATCGGAATCAAATATCACTTCATACGTGACTGTTTTGAAAAGAATTTAATCGATGTGATAAAAATAAACACTGATTTTAACTCGCTGACCTCTATACAAAGGCTTTTGACAAACCACGTTTTCTATATCTGTTAGAGGTCAATGGCGTTAAAAAGAAAAGTGAGGTCATTCCTGAAGATGACCATGTATAGTCCAATGCGTCGCATCTAGGTTCTTTTATTTTTTAAATTTTAGTGTTAGTTAAGTTTAATTCTCTTGTTTTTGTTTAATGTTAGTTCGTTAATTACACTTAGTGTCTTTCCTCACTCATTAAAATCTAAAACGCAAATCTTTAGAGGTTTTAGTATTTTAGGGGGAGAATAGGTATGAAAAAATGAGGGAAAAGGAGAGACAAGCCGATAATAAATAAGATCGTACATGTGATACCGATTTAATGTGTGGAATATGATAGTACACAGGTACAAACCATTTGGGACTTTAAAAAATCAAAATTGAAAAGATGCAAAGTTCAAGTATAAGTCTGTGTAGTCTGAGCAATATAAAAGAAATATGATAGTTAAGCTAGCTACTACTAAGGTAACACAAAGAAAGTAGACCTAGAGGTTGCTAGACCACAGTTGATATGTCGGTAGATTCAACACAATAGATGACTAGACCTTTTGGTGATCTCAAGATTAAACTAAATGTTTGACTAGCTGTGGATAACACCTTATCCCTGGTTAACACAATCAACAAGATTCCAATAAGGGGTGACGAGCAAAATAAACGCCACAAAAGTGTGCGTAAGACCAAAGCATGAGCAAAAGCACATGAAAAATGCAAATACAATCAAACTGATAACCTAGGTTGTTGGTGAGATTTGTGCTAAAAGAAGAAAAATTGCTCAAACAAGAAGATAGATTATGTGCCTCTCTGCTGTGCGGTGGCACTGATCCGAGGATAAGCATAACCTATATATTCTAGAACTCATTGTTGTTTGCCGCCTCTCTGTTGTGCGATGGCACTGACTTGAGGATTGGCTTCTCTTTGAAAAATTCTATGAATAGTCGCTTCTTGAACACTACCCTAAGACCGCTAAAAATATGAGATTTGTTGATTACCATATGAGTGTGGGTTCCACAAATGCTTGTTGAAATAAACAAACCTTAAAACGATCACCAAACTGTGTTGAAAGTCTGTGTATGGATTTAAGAGGACAAGTATACTGACAATCAATGTGGCTGCAATTCTTGAAAGTTCAAATCAGTGTGGGGACTTAAGAGTACTAGTATGATTTCCTAAATTTGCTAATTGACTCCAGATGAAAAACAAGGAAAGAGCATCAAAGTTGTTTTTAATAACTTGTCCTGAATGATTTGAATATCATGTATGATTCCAACTTAAATTGATCCATGTATGGTTTAAATGATTGAGGCTGCTCTCTCAGAATAATTATTCCTTAGAACTACATCTTAGGAATTAACTCTCACAAAAACACAAAAACATGTCTTAGTTTGTTTAAGTTTTCAGTATTATTATTTTATTTCTGTACAAAGTTTGTCAAATTCTGTATGTTAGTATCGGACTATGTCATGGAAGTTGATAAGGGACCTTATCATCTAAAAGGTCATGTTTGATGTGACCACAAGTGCTTTCAAACAACAATCAGGTCACATCTGAGGTGACAAATTGTTTAAAAGGATCACGTCTGAGGTGATCAAAAGGTTTTCAAGTTAAAATGATCATGTTTGAGATGATCAAATGATCATAATGTTAATTCAACAGTTTAAAAGGTTTTAAATGTCAAATGGTCATAAAGTCAAAAAAATTTCAACAGTATGACCCATTCGCACGACTGGACCATGAGTATGGACCAACCGTACGAATGGATCATACTCATGCCTTTATAGCCGATGGACATGAGTATGAACCATTCACCCAAATGACTTATCCGAATGAGCCATACGACCGAATGGGAGTGTGTGAATGAGTCAGTCGACCGACTGAGCTTCAGTCGACCGATTGAGCTTCAGTCGGCCGACTGAAGGTGATTGACTGAGTCAATCGCCTGAATGAACTGAGCGAATGAGTCCAGTCGGCCAATTGAACTCAGATTCAGTATATAAAGGGACACAGTCGATCGCACTCTTCACACCACTCCCAATCGCCCTTAAATCATACATCATACGTTACTCTGCCCAAATTTCTCTAGACCTCGAATATACTTCCTTCTTGATCTTCTGAAGTGTGTTTGCGTCCATACAGATTGATGGCTGCTAGATGGTCAATCAACCCTAAGCACAACATATGTGCTCATCTAGACCATACTACTCGGAATGGCGCCAAGTTTACAGAGATCATCACATTTCTTAGGCGATCAAGGATCCACAAGGCCATTTCTACTCCTTGGACTCCCTACAGGTCTTTACACCAGGCATTTTGGGAGAATGCTTCTGTTGATCGATCACAAGAGCCGTATAGCATACGAAGCTCTATATGTGGGATGGCTATCAAGATCACTGCTGCCAATATTCAGAGAGTACTTGAGCCGGGGGACGATACTGATCATCCCACCAAGCTACATCCACTGACAGTAAGAGGATGCTTTCTGAGGATTAAGTATGCTGGGGACATCAACTCAGGTGTGCTCAATAAAAGCAACCTGTGTCCCCAGTACAAGTACTTGGCACATGTCATATTGAAGTGCATCGCTTCAAGAAGAGGTGGGTTTGATGATCTTTCAGACCAGATCCAGAATGCCTATGTGGCACTAGTGCTGAACTACCCTTTCAGCTTCTCGAGCATGATCTTCTCTTACCTTGTGGAGAATCTGGAGGCAAAGGGTAAGGAGGGTTTTTGCATGTACCCCAGATTCTTGCAGCTGATTTTCAATGAGAAGCTGCCATCACTTCCTAAGGAAAGCCACGATGATGTGGTTTTAGAGATCATGGATGATACGACCCTAGGTCGTACGAGAGTCTACCAGGGTAAGCAAGTAAAGCCCCAGCTGAAGAGACTGATAGGCCATCTGGCCAATGAGAGTTATGTGGCACCAGGGAGACGTAAGTGGCGTCACACAGACAGCGACTCCGACGACGAGCAGCTACTGCTCCCAGAGCATGACTCTGATGACGATGATAGCGGGGATGCTGGAGATGTAGGACCCACTCAACAAAGGGGCCCCACTGCTGATATTACATCTCCAGCATCTGCCCCCACTAGAGATGGCACAGAGAATGCTGGGTTCCACCAGGATTTCATGCCTGGTGAGGAAGAGGAGGAGTCAGATGAGGAGCCTCTGACTCGGACTGTGGGAAGTAAAGTCGTTCCCACAGAACGAGGGCTCCGGGCGGTTGGTGAACGCCCAGGTGGATTGGGAGAGACCACTGATGATCCTACTTATACTCTGGATCTGCCAGGCCGTGCTCTAGGGGGAGCATCCTCCTCGACTGGATCGAGAAAGAAGAGGATGGCTCAGCCCCACGGATTGAAAAAGAAGAAGCGCAGAATCACCTTTATCACCACCACAGCCACCACCACAGCTACCACCATTCCACCCACCACCACTACCACTACATCCACTACCACCACTACCACCACTACCACAAGCTCATACACCACATCCACACCTACCCCACCGGATACTCACTTCCCATCCACCACCACTATAACTCATCCACAACCATCCACATCTATACCAACCCCAATCTTCTCTACATCCACTACCACCGCCACAGGCCATGGAGTTAGGACCTCCTCACAGGTCCCACCTGTTTTTGGATCCGCTTATCCATCTGTCGGGTTGGAGGAGCAGTTGGCTAACCTTAACCAGTTAGTTCTGAAGCTGCTGGCGACGGATGAACAGTGAGCCTCTCAGCTTAATCAGCTGATGGAGCTTAATGCATCCCAAGCCCAAAGGATAGAGGCCTAGAGCCAAGAGATCACAGAGCTGAGAGAGATGCATACATCCTCAGTACAGAGGATACAAGATTTAGAGGCCCAGAACAAAAAGCTTATGCTGTGACTGAAGGGATCCAAAGATGAGCCTCTAAAGATCTGAGAAAGAGATGGAGATGATGGTGATGACGATGACAGTGATGATGATGATGATGATGACTGTGATGATCAAGGGGATGACACTGATGCAGGTGATAATGTCGATCATGATGATGATGATGATGAAGAAGGAGATGCAGTTGCATCTACATCAGCTCAAGGTCAAGAGAGGCACACAAAGAAAAATCAAGACCAAGGAGCCCCATCATCTTTTGCTGATCCTACTGACACACCAGCTATTCAAGACAAGAGTAATGCATAGCTGTTAATGTTATTTAAATCATGTGTATCTGAATATTGTATCAAATAAATGTAATTAATGTTTATGGTTATTATTGATGTTTACTGCTTTGATTGTTGACTAATGATTGATGTGTTACATGTTTTAAATCAAGCAGATCCGCATTTTCAAGGAGATGAATATGATGTTGTTTCCCTCCAATAGATCAAGACTCAACTCACAATGATTTTTGATCTGCAGGGGATTGTCAGGAGATCGGTGAATTACACTCCTAAAGAAGGAGAAATAATTCATGATCTCACCAATGAGCAACTGGCTGAAATGTTTCGACTCAATCCTGATGAGATTGTGAAAGATGCTCCAACTGTGCAAAAGGAGAGTGACGATGAACTTCAAGATGTCGATGAGATCGAGATTGAAGATGTCACTGCACAACACTATCCAGAGTACACTAACAATGAGGGAAATGTCATTCCAAATCTAGGAGAAACTCTTGTCAGTGACACTTTTGAGACTCTGGATAAAGTGGAGCAAGAGTCAGAAAAGGATAAAGAGAAGGCCCAAGCCTCAGACGCCAAAGTCAACATCAAAAAGGCTGAATGGGCAGCATGTTTTGACGAAATCAGAGCCCAACGCAGCGCTACAACGTCAACTGTCTACACCAAACTGTATAAGGTCAAGAAACATCATAAGGTGGCAGGCAGGATCATAGCGTGGGCACATTTTGCAGACCTTAATGTTTACGTGGTTAAACGTGAGAAGAGAATTGAGTACTTCAGATTTCCACACGATCTGAAGACTCTTCCAGGTTTTAAGCTCAACCAGTTAGCAAAGTTAAACTTGCTATATGCTGACCCTCGTAATATGTCAGGCTGGTTTGAAGCTACTCTAAAAAGGGAGTACCACACCAGATGGGTCAACTTCAAACCTCAACAACCAACGAGGTACATCAGAAGATCTGAGGTTGATGCCATAACTGGCAAACCTAGAGTAGTGCTGAAGTGGAGTCCATCATGTACAATGTCAAAGATCCCACTACGTGAGATGCCTCAGGACTTCACTCCACACCTCAAATGGTGCTACTACGATTGGAGAACGGGAGAGGCCGTAATAGTCTTGAACAGGAATAGCACAATGGAAACCATAAGGGTGTTTGACCCGATGTGGCTCACCAACTTGTCAGCACAAGATGTTTATACTTTATACAAGTGGCCACTGTTCTACGACCCACAGGATATTATACAAGCTTTACAGTTCCAGAAAGTGATAAGACTCTGTTTTGCTTTTGAGATAAACACAGGAGTCACCAAAGAAGCTAAGTACAAGAAGTTTGAGGAAATCATGAAAGATGTTAGACGATAGATAGATCTAGGTCCAAGGGGGAGTTTGTTGATACATATATGTACCTAGATCCTGATCTGAATGTAATATGTCTTACACTTATGTAATTATTAGGTACTTAATGAAATGCAAAATGTTTGGTTGTGTTTATAATGTTTAATATTTCATTAATGAGTTGTTTAACGCATATTGACTTGATTATATAGGCTTGTGATTGTTTGAAGTGTTATGCATAATGTTATAATATTGAATACATTCAAACTTGGTGAAGTGAAGTTCTCATGCGTCCGACTAGACCATGCGCCCCAACAGTGGTCATGTGTCCGAATGGCCATGAGACTGAGTGTCCATGCGCCTAAATAGTTCATAGGCCTGAACAACTTCATGCGTCTGACTTAGTACACTCAATTGTGCGAATGGATCAACCGCATGGCTCAATCGCCCGAATGAACCATGCTAATGGTTCAGTCGCACGAATGAGCAACCCTAACCTATAAATACCACCTAATTCGTGGAAAAACGTAAGCATTCACTCCACTTCGACTCCAGACGTACCCTAGCCGTCCAGAAGTCTCTAAGTTCGTACTCCAAGTTCATAGAATGTTGTAGATCGATTCCTAATCGATTCTTGACGTTAGATTCAATACGTTATTGTCTCTACGTGCGTTCTCACTGATTGGATCGCCAATCAAATAGGATTCCGCACTATTTGGTTTGGTTTAACACGTTAATCAGTTGGTGTTTGGTCAAATACCAGATCCTAACAATCCAGAAAGGTGGCATGTCATCATAGATCATGGCATTGAAAATGTCTACAATTGGCAAGACATGTTTCAGTTGCCTCTGCATGATCTCTTTGACATGAGAAGACACTTTGATAGTCTAAAGGATCCTGATCATCTTATGAAGAAAGGGCTGGTTATTATCCTGATGAGGACTGTTGATATCTGAAGTCTTCAAGTGTTTTGGTAGCATCAGTCTAGGGGGAGTTTGTAAAGAATATTTAAAGAGGCTGAAGCAACCAAAGTCTTTTTGCATGCATGCTACACAAGTACTAAAGAAGAATGCTTCGGAAGTTTCACACAAGCAACATAAATATTCTAAGTGTGAAATCATCCAAAGCCAAGACCAATATCTTCTGAAGCCCAAGATGAAGTCTTCCAAAGCTTTAGAGACAAAGTCTTTCGAAGCTCAACTCTTGAAGACAAACTTCTTCCGAAGACTTTTAACAATGTGCTTTATCTGATGTACTTTTCCATAAAGTTGGACCCCTTTCTGCTGCAACTCCGTAAAGTCACCAACTTACATGAGATGGTGAAAAGGTCCATGCTTTTGGCAACTATACATTGAGTTCTTGAGTCTGTAACTTTCTACTTCATGTACTTTATCCTTTTTGTAATAGATAGGATGTGAGCTATGGCATGTCATAGTCATAAAGTCAAAAAGGCAATCTGCCTTTTTGACTCTACAATTGATTTTGTGTTATGTCTAGTCAATTGTATCCAACTGGCTTTCATAGTATGGCCGACTGTAGGATGTAGTATAAGTATCTCATGTTCTTGTAACTTTATTTTTATGCTTTGTAACACTTGTAATAGAACATTGAGAAAGCAATATACTGCAATCTTGAAAACCATCTCCTTGTGTATCTTATTCTTGTCTCCTATCTCTTAATTACTTGTGTCTTAGTGTCTTTACTTGTGGTTAATCCAATACACTGTTTGATTAAGTTTAGTTACTCTCCTCATTGTGTTGTTGTGTTGTATTTGACCACCCTTCAACGATCCTGCAAATATCACACCACGTAAAGTCACATTGTACATACGTAATAAGGAACATAATAAACATATCATACATAAGCATAACATCATCATGCAATCATATAAAACCGTCATACATCAATCACACATCAATCATACATCATCATTCATGCCCATTACAACATCTATGACCTCAAAAAGTCAAATTACATATCCCCTGGGAACCTCCTAAGTCAAGGCCTTCATCTACCCATTTCTCCGAAATCAGAAAAAATATAAACTGTCTTCATCCGCATTAGCATGTTGTTCATCTGCATTAACCTGTTGTTCATCCGCATTAACATGTTGTTCATCCGTATTAACTTGTTGTTCATCTGCATTGACTTGTTGTTCATCCGCATTAACTTGTTGTTCATCCGCATTGACTTGTTGTTCATCCGCATTAACATGTTGTTCATCCGCATTAACATGTTCTTCATCCGCATTAACATGTTGTTCATCCGCATGAGCCCTATTTTAGGCGCATGAGCAGTCTCATTCGCACCTAAACATCAGATTTCAGTCCCCAAACATCACCTATCATGTCCTAAGCTTAAATCTTACATTCTAAGCAATAGAAACACAACCATAACATCATAAAACCCAAACATAGCCCAAAAATCAAACCCCACCCGTATCATACACAAAAATATACACACAGGTATCAAACCCATTTTAATAAAAACATTCATACATGCATTTCCAACCCCAAAATAGTTAGAACAAGTAAAAAAAGGGGTTCTAGAACTCACCTTTGCAGCCTCTTAGGTTTGAATTCTTTCAAACCCGTTTGCAATTGAGTGCAACCACCTAGAAACCCATCAAAACACACACCCGAACACATACAACATACATAAGCATACACCCGAGGATAAAACCAGTTAAGAATACTCAAAAACCATGAATTCTTACCATAAATTCGAACTTTTCCTTCTTGTTCTTCAAAGAACCGAAACTTTCTGCTTTCTCGCAAAACTTGAAAGAAATGGGTGTGTTGGAGGTGATGGGCGGCCATCACCTTTTACTCACCAACTTTTGTCCTTTTTACACTTTTTACCCTTCAACTTGGGGTAAAATATCTTTTCTCTTTTTTTCTTCCTTCTTTGGCTTCAAGGAAAATAACTGGGTGTTACAAGTCCACCCCCTTATATAGGTTTCGTCCCCAAAACCTTTATTCCTCAAACAAACATGCGTAATGCTGTCTCATCTCTTCTTCAGTCTCCCACGTAGACTCCGATCCCTTTCTATGCTTCCATTGTACACACATAAGAGGAACCACTTTATTCCTTAACCTCTTCTCTTTGCGATCGATGATCGCCACTGGTTGCTCCACATAATTGAGCCATTCATCTACCTCGATATCTTCTAGTGGTACAACCATATCCTTGTTTGCCAAACATTTCCTCAGATGGGATACATGGAATGTCAGATGAATCCCACTTAACTTATCTGGTAACTCTAGTCTATAGGCTACCTCTCCTACTCGAGCAATGATTCAAAAAGGCCCTATGTACCTTGGGCTCAACTTGCCCCGCTTTCTGAACTGGATGATACCCTTCCAAGGTGAGACTTTCAACATAACTCTATCACCCACCTGGAACTCAATCAGTATACGTCGTTTGTCAGCATAGAACTTTTGCCTATCGTTTGCTGCCTTCATGAAGGCTTTGATCTTTTCAAGCGTCTCAGTCGTAGCCTCGATCACCTCGACGCTCCCTAACTCTTTCTGACCAATATCACCCTAACAGATGGGTGTTCTACATCTCCTACCATATAGCATCTCATAAGGGGGCATACCAATGTTGGCATGATAACTATTGTTATATGATAACTCAGCTAATGGTAGGTGGTCATCCCAACTTCCTTCGAAATCAATGACACATGCCCGAAGCATATCTTCCAATATCTGAATGGTCCTTTCTGACTGACAATCCGTCTAAGGATGATAAGCCATGCTAATATGTAGCCTCGTTCCCATCACATCATGGAATTTCTTCCAAAATTTAGATGTAACCGGGTGTCACGATCAAACACAATGGACATTGGCACACCATGACGAGTTACAATTTCTTTGATGAACAGATCTGCCAACCTCTCAGATGAATATGTCTCTCGAATCGGTAGGAAGTGAGCGCTCTTCGTCAATCGATCAACTATCACCCATATGGCATCGTATCCGCGCGCGATGCGCGGTAGCTTCGTAATAAAATCCATGGTGATATGCTCCCACTTCCAATCCGGTATATCCAATGGTTGGATCTTCCCATATGGCTTTTGGTGCTCGGCCTTCACTTGTAAACAAGTAAGGCATTTACTTACGTACTCCACCACATCACGCTTCATACCCGACCACCAATAATCTTTATTCATGTCTTGGTACATCTTTGTAGCGCCGGGATGAATAGAGTATCGAGTCTTATGAGCTTCATCCATAATTTTCACGCGTAGATCCCCAAAACGAGGAATCCACATCCGCCCGAATCGGGTTCTAACACCAAGTGTGTTTTCACCCAATTCCGCAACCAGACCTCTCATTCTTTCAGAGTTAAGATGATCTTCTTTCAATTCCTCCTCTTGAAACTCTTTGACTTGCTTCATCACATCAGAGGTCATGATCAACCGGTAACCCTTACTCAAATCGGCTCGGGTCTCTCTTTTTGGCTAAGGGCGTCCGCCACCATGTTGGTCTTGCCCTAATGGTAATGGATCTTGCAATCATAATCCTTTATGAGCTCTAGCCATCTCCTTTGCCTCATGTTTAAGTCCTTCTACTCGAAGAAGTACTTCAAGCTCTTGTGGTTAGTGAATATGGTGCACTTCGTCCCATACAGGTAGTGCCTCCAAATCTTTAACGCAAAGACCACGACTGCTAGCTCCAGTCATGCGTAGGATAATTAACCTCATGGACTTTCAACTATCGGGATGCATAGGCTATAACCTTTCCTCTTTGCATTAACACACATCCCAACCCCGAGTAAGAAGCATCTAAATAAACCACCAAATCCTCGCTTCCATTAGGTAATAACAGAACTGGAGCTTGAGTCAACCTCGCCTTTAACTCCTCGAATGCCTTTTCTTAAGCTTGACCCCACACAAACTTTACATCTTTTCGGGTCAACTTGGTTAATGGAGAAGCAATCTTAGAGAAGTCTTGAATAAATCTCCTGTAATAGCCCGCCAAACCCAAGAAACTACGAATCTCGGATGGCGTCTTGGGAGACTTCCATTGCATTACCGCCTCCACTTTTGTCGGGTCCACCATAATCCCGTCAAGATTCACCACATGACCCCAAGAATTGAACTTCGTGCAACCAGAATGCACACTTGGAGAATTTTACATATAACTTCTCCCGCCTCAATGTTTCTAACACTTCTCGAATATGACCATCATGCTCCTTGTCATTCTTGGAATAAATCAAGATATCATCATAAACACAATCACTGATTTATCTAACATCGGCTGACACACTCGATTATCAGATCCATTAAAGCAGCTGGTGTGTTGGTTAAACCAAATGACATAACAGGAACTCGTAATGACCATAACGCGTGCGAAAAGATGTTTTAGGAGCATCTTGCTCTTTCACCTTTAGCTGATGGTAGCCAGATCGAAGATCTATGTTGGACAAAAGAACCAATGAGCCAAGATCAGAAAACCTCTAAGTCCCACATGGTATCACAACAACTGCTGAAAGCTTCATCAGCAGTTTGACAAGTGCTGAAGACTTCAACAGCTGAAGATCAAGCGCTGAAGACTTCAACAGCTGAAGAACTAAAGTGCTAAAGTACAACAGCTGAAGAACACAAGTACTGAAGCTGAACAGCTGAAGAACACAAGTACTGAAGCTGAACAGCTGAAGAATACAAGTGCTGAAGCTGAAAGACCGAAGTACTGAAGTACAACAGCTGAAGAATTTACAAGTGCTGAAGATCAACAACTGATGTACAAAGTCTGAAGACAAAGACTAAAGACATCAGTCGATGATATCTACTGAAGTCATCAGCTGATGAAACATCTGAAGGTCAAAGTCTGAAGATCAAGTACTGAAGCCTCAGTAGTTTGTCACAACTGCTGAAGATTACTTCTTCAGTAGTTGTGATATCAGTAGTTTTATATTTCTAGTTTCAGTAGTTTTGTAAAACGACTGAAGAGCTTGTTCTTCAGTCGTTGTAGTTTCAGTAGTTTTATATTTCAGTAGTTATAACAACTGATAACACTTAGAACTTTTTGTAAGAAGATGTCAGCTGTTTTGACATCTTCAGTAGTTGTGTTTCAGTTGTAATAAATCTGTTAGATGTCACTATCAAGTGACATCAGCAGACGTCACATCTCTTATATAAGAGGTGTCGACCTAATCATAATGGTGACATTCTGTTACCACGAAAGCGAATATTGAATGAAATATATTTGCAGATATCTCTCTCTCTATAACCGTCTTTGTTCTTCATTGAATATCGTTTTGTTCTTGTGAATCGACTAATTCATTGTTTGAATTCCGCTGCAATACTCTTCAATCAATCAAACATAGATCACTGATCCTAACAAGTGGTATCAGAGCAAGGTTAATCATTGATCGATCTAACAATTGATCATTGAAACTGCTAATTGATTTCTGTGTTTGATTGAATTAGCGCATTTGCAAGAACTGGTTATAGATTATTGAATTTCTGCCGCTTTCGTTCATTATTTTGAGATCTTCTGGTTCAATTGGTTGTTGCGTTTTTGTTCTAAATCTGTTTTAGCTTAACTGAATTTGATTGAATCCGAGATGACGACTCCTTCTAATGATCCTCACAATACCGGTCCTCAACCAAGCCTCCGATGCTGGTTAGGACCGAGTATAACATATGGCAACGAAGAATGCTTCATCACCTGTCTGTTAACAGTTCAGGTTGTTGGACATCTATGGTACATGGACCACATAAGCCTATGGTGAATAATCCGGAAACCAATCAAATGGTTCCGAGAAGAAGGAACAATACTCTGATGAAGATCGGAAACTAATTGAGATTGATGCTAAAGCCCATGGAATTCTGGCCATGGCACTGCCTAATGAAATCTATTCAGGGCTTATGCATCATGAAACTGCTCATCATCTCTGGAATGCCCTGAAGGAACAATTCGGTGGCACTGATGAGGTCTTAGCAAACAATAGAGAGATCCTTGCCCAACAATATGAGACATTCTCTCATAGAAAGGGTGAGACACTGACTCAACAGTTTGAGCACTTTTCCTGCTTGATATCTGAGCTGAAAATGGTGAAATAGGAATACACCAATGGCCAGATGAACAACAGATTCCTCAGATCACTGCCTGAGAGATGGGACACATACACTATTGTCCTATGCTCCAGTGCAAATCTAGAAGGCCTATCTCTCACCCAACTTCATGGGAAACTGCTTACATTTGAAAGAGAGAGAGCAGAAGAGGAAACTGTCCTCATCAGGAAAGCTCACTGATGACTTTGTACCAGGCAATACTGCCTTGGTGGTCATGAGTCAGAATATGCTGCATCTGAAAGTAATTATGATGAGCATATTGATTTCTCTTCAAATAGTTCTGATCATGCATTTGTTGGTATTGAGAGTCATTCTGGCAGTAATAGTGACAATTTATGCTTCATAATGGATGATCTGAAAGGAATAGCTGATGATGATCTAGAAGAGATGGATATTCTGAGCCAGATGGCACTGATTAATATCAAATCTTAGAAGTTCTACAAGAGAACTGGCAGGAAATTTCCTGGACTCTCTGGCAAAACCAAAGTTGGTTTTGACAAGAGTAAGTTGAGGTGTCACAAATGCCAAAGGCTAGGACACTTTGCAAGAGAGTGTAGATCAACTGGATCTAACTCTTCTGCACCCTTTGTGACTTTTCCTAGTACTAGTCCACAAAACAGAGGGCAACAAAGGGTGCTTAATGACAGGTATCCTCTGAGGCAAAAGCCAAATTATGTTCTGACACATGTTAGCAGCATTTGCATCTATTAGAGAGGCAAATGTGCTTTAACAATAAGAACATTGAGCTAGAAACAAATAATTTCCAAAAACAAAGCGAATTTCGAATTTGAGTCTGTGCTTAATGATAAAAATGATGAGATTTACAAACTGAAATGCCAAATCACTGATGATAAGGCTAGGGAAGAGATACTTCTAGAGAAGTATAAAGATCTCAAAGAAACCCTTGCAATTACCCAGGTAGAGTGTGATAGATGGGTACAATCATGCAAAGGTTTGAAATGCTTCTTAGTAAGCAATCTGCTTCCAATGTGAAGTTTGGCATTGGTTACAATCACACTGCTCCACCTACAGATTTTACCCCAAGAGCAGAGGTAGAATCTGATGGTGAGAGTGATATATACCAATCCATCTCATCATGTGATCTACTTTCTGATACAGCACAATCAGAAGTAGAAGTCAGCATCAAGCCCTCTCTGAACCTATCAGCTGATGTTGATGGTTCAAATGCTGACACTCACATGATCAATGAGTTGATCAACTCAGGAGTTAATTCTGAAAGTCCTGAAAGGACTAGAGAGCAGAATTTAACACCTGAAGTTCAAACTCCAACTGCTGTCAGTACTGAAGAGAAGAAAACTGTCAGTAGAAAGAGTTTGAAGACTACTAAAGAGGCAGTCAAGAAAGCAAACAATGCTTCCAAAGCATTGAAGAGCAAGTCTCCAGTTTCTTCACCCTCTTAGTTGATGATAACCTAAGATGAAGACAAACCATGTGAAGTATGTGGTTTGTTCAATCATCTTACAGATGATTGCTGGTACAAAAGAGGTTCCAAACTCAAACAAAAAGAAGAAATTAAAGAGAAAATAGTAAAAATGAAAACTGAGTTTGAGACCACATTTGTATCAGCAACATCATATCCTGTAACCCTTAAGTCCTCAAGAAATCCAAAAAGGAAGGGGTTAAACAGGTGACAGCTGAGAGTGCTCAGAAGAAGAAGGTGCAACATAGGAACTTATCAAACTCCACTGGCAATGTGTCTGATGAGCTGAAAGCTTTATCACAAAATCAGACACAGCTGGTCATGATGGTTCAACATCTGTTGGGTAGAGTTAACCAACTAGATGCTCCTATGTTGAAACCACAGAAAAGGAGATCCAAGCCAAAGGATTCCTCTTCTTCACCATCTTCTTCCTCTCAGGCTGTTGTTTCAAATAAACCTGTTAGTTTACCATCTATTGATGAGACCAGGCCCAAAACCAAAAAGGTTTGGGTCTCTAAAACTAACTGATTGTTTATTCTTGCAGGGTTCTCCAACATGCCAAAGTAGCATCTGGTATGTAGACAGTGTGGGATCTATGCACATGACTGGGAACAGCTCTCTTCTTCATGACTACTCTCAAGGAAAGAAGGGGATGTTTCTTTTGGCAATAATGCTAGGGGTTACATCATTGGTAAGGGCTTTGTCTCCAATGGAGAAATCAAATGATGATGTTAATCATGTGGAAAATCTCAAGTACAATCTCTTGAGTGTCAGTCAAATGGTGATAAAGGCCATGCTGCTCTTTTCACCAGTCAGAACTGTCGGATTCTGTCATCCAAAGTTTTGCATTTGATTGACAAGGTGTTGGATGAACACACTCTCCTGAGAGCCAACATGACAGGAAGAGTGTATGCCTTAGATCTTTCCAAGAAAATAGATCTCAAAGGCAATCCTTGCCTATTTTCCAAAGCCTCTTCTCAAGAATCTAAACTGTGGCACAGAAGGCTGGGTCATGTTAATTTCAAAAACATGAATCAGCTTATCCACAATAGTTTAGTCAGAGGCTTACCAATAAAGGAGTTCCACTGTAATGAAACCTGCACTGCTTGTTTAAAAGGAAAACAGCACAAAGTCTCATTCCCTCCTATTGAAGAGCCTAAGTCCACTGCCTGCTTGCAATTACTGCATATGGATCTATTTGGTCCTGTGAGAGTGATGAGCATGGCCAAGAAGAAATACTGTCTGGTAATTGTGGATGATTACTCCAGATTTGTATGGACTTTCTTTCTACATTCAAAGGATGAGGTTGCTCAGAAAGTTATTAACTTTGTGTTGTATATTGAGAAGCAGTATTCCCTTCCAGTCAAGTGTATCAGGAGTGATAATGGAACTGAATTCAGGAATCATACACTTGATGAATTCTATCTCTCAAAGGGAATCAAAAGGCAGTTTAGCATCCCAAGGACTCCAGAACAAAATGGAGTAGTGGAGAGAAAGAACAGGACCCTCATTGAAGCTGCAAGGTCCATGTTGGCTGACTCTGGTTTGCCACTGACCTTTTGGGCTGAAGCTGTCAACACAGCTTGCTATGTGCAGAATAGAGTTTTAGTAAATCAGAGGTTGATGAAGATCCATATGAAGTTCTCATCATTTGGCTCCTCTGATTTCATTTTTTAAAGCATTTGGTGTCCCTGTTTTATTCTCAACACAAAGGATCAACTCCATAAATTTGATCCTAGGTGGATGCTGGGTATTTTGTTGGTTATTCATCTACTTGCAAGGCAGACAGAGTCTTCAACTGCAGAACAAAGATAGTTGAAGAGACTCTGCATGTGAAGTTTAATGAATCTCCTTTGGACAAGATTCCACAAAACCCTATGGAGTTGTTTGATTTGGACATACTGCAATATGTTCCTTATCAACCTCCAGCTTTGTAGATCCTGTGGCTCAATCATCTTCTGCAGCATGTCTTCCACCTGGTGGTATTGATGATGATGATGATAATATCAATACTCACCTATTCAAGTTTAGTGACCAACTGCCTGTGTCTGCTAAACTTGATGTTCCTGTAGCTTCAGCAGTTCCATCCACAACAAATGCTGATGAGATCTCTGTTTCCTCTGCATCTTTTGAGTTACCATCAAATCTTGGTTTCAAGAGTCTACATCAACATCTGCTGCTGGAAGGTTCTACAAACACTTGCACAGATCTCATTGTTTATCAAGAACTGAAGAATCACCCCATGACTCAGATTATTGGTGATATCAATGCTGGTGTTTCAACCAGAAGTCAATTGTCTAATTTCTGCTTCTATGCTCTCTTCATCAGTCAGCTAGAGCCAAAGAACTATCATGTTGCTTTGAGAGACAATGGATGGGTTGAAGCTATGCAGCTTGAGCTACTTTAGTTCAAGAAACAGCAAGTGTGGGAACTTGTTCCTCTTCCCCAGGTAAGTGTGCAATAGGCACTAAATGGGGTTTAGGAATAAAACTGATGAAAATGGGCTTATTGTTAAGAACAAGGCTAGACTGGTTGTACATGGGTTTCACAAGAAGAAGGTATTGACTATGATGAAACCTTTTGCCCTGTAGCCAGACTAGAGGCAATCAGATTGTTCTTAGCCTATGCTGCATTCCACAATCTTAAAGTTTTCAAATGGATGTTAAAAGTGCATTTTTATATGGTAAAATAAAGGAAGAAGTTTATGTGTGTCAACCACCAGGCTTTGAGGATAATAAACATCCTGAATGGGTGTACAATCTTTATGGGTTGAAACAAGCTCCTAGAGCCTGGTATGAGACACTCTCTACTTTCTTCTTAAGAATAATTTCACTAGAGGCTCCATTGATAAAACTTTGTTTATTAAGAAGGTGGATCAGCATAAGCTACTTGTTCAGATTTATGTTGATGATATTATTTTTGCATCCTCTGATCCCCAGTTGTGTGATGATTTTACAACATTGATGAAAAAGAGGTTTGAAATGAGTGCAATGGGAGAATTACAGTTCTTTCTGGGCTTGCAAATCAAACAAAAGCTGATGGAACTTTTATTCATCAGTCAAAATATACAAAAGATCTTTTGAATAAGTTTGATTTACAAAACTATAAGCCCTGTTCTACTCCCATGTGCAACACCACACAACTGGATGCTGATCAGAAAGGTAAAGCTGTTGATGAAACGCTTTACAGATGTATGATTGGGTCCTTGATGTATCTAACAGCTTCTAGACCAGATATTATGTTTGCTACATGTGTTTGTGCTAGATTTCAGGCTGCTCCTAAAGAGTCTCATTTGATTGCAGTCAGAGAATCTTAGATATTTGCAAGGTACACAATCTCTGGGTTTATGGTATTCCACTGGACACTCTTGCAAATTAGTTGCTTTTTCAGATAGTGACTATGCAGGGTGCAAGTTAACTAGAAAGTCAACTTCTGGTGGTTGTCAATTCCTAGGAACTGTTTGATTTCTTGGCAGAGTAAGAAACAAACATCTGTTGCTACATCAACTGCTGAGGCCGAGTACATTGCTGCTGCAAGTTGCACCTCTCAGGTACTCTGGCTTCAGAACCAGCTTCTGGATTATGGCATTACAGAGACTAAGACTCCATTGTTAATGGATAGTGCTTCAGCTCTGTGTATTGTCAAAAATCCAGTCCAGTCCAGCACTCTAGGACCAAACATATAGAGATCAGACATCATTTTATTCGGGATTGTTTTGAAAAAGGTCTGATTGATCCTAAGTTTGTGCCTAGTGCTGATGAGCTTGCAGATATTTTTACTAAGCCTTTGGATAGTTCTACTTTCCAAAACTTGTGTTAAGGCTTGGTATGCTGCAGCTAGAATAAGTGACAACTACTGATGATTTCAGTAGTAATTACTGATGATCATTGGTACCCATGTCACATATAAGTACTGATGAGTCCTTTTCCCTTCAGTAGTTTTATAACTACTGATGGCTAAATGCCTCACAAGTACTGAAGTACTTTATCTGTTCCAAACTACTGATGTAGTTACAACTACTGAAATCAGTATAAACAGATAAGTACTGATGTCCTATGAAACACCTGAAATCAGATGCAAAGTCTGATGAGTAAGTGTTGAGGACAGCATGAAACAGCTGAAAGGCTATGAATTGACGACAACTACTGAAGAGAACTTTCTCTTCAGTTGTTCAACAACTGCTGTTTCATTCTAAACAACTGAAGCAAACCATGTCTTCAGTAGTTTTATAACTACTGATGACTAATACCAAGTCTTCAGTTGTTTACAAAGCTGATGACAAAACCACTGTCTTCAGTAGTTTCACAACTACTGATGACAAACACCAAGTCCTCAGTTGTTTCAATCATCTGAAGTCAAAACCACGGTCTTTAGTAGTTTTCTAACTTCTGATGCCTAACACCACGACTTCAGCTGTTTCAACGTCTGAAAGGATAATACCATGTCAACAGTCGTTTAAAACTACTGATGACTAACACCACATCCTTCAGTCGTTTTCTTACCCGTACCCTATAAATATCCCTAACCTAATCCTTCAATGCTTCATCTTCTTCAAACCTAACGTTCCTCTCCAAAACTTCTCTCTTCTCAATGGCGTCCATGCAAATTAAACCGCGACACAACTGTGTTGCTACCTTACTAAATCGCCTGTCGGGCTAAGTTCGATACTGCTATCGATCTTATGGTTCAGTCCCAATACAAAACGGCATTCTTCTGAATCCCATACTACATGCCGAATCCCTCCAACAGTTTTGGATGAACGTTACTATTACCACTGGGGAGAACAACACACCATCTCTCCAGTCGGTCGTTAACAACAAAGAAGTGGTCATCACTCCTGCAATAATCCGCCAAATTCTTCATCTGGATGATGCTATTTCTCCTGCTGGATATCCAAGGGCACCACAGATCTATCCTTTGCCCAACATGGATATCAAGGCAATCTCAGTGCCTCCACTATCATGAAGAAACACTTCCATGACGCCGAACGCCTAATTTTTCACATGGTGAATGTATGTTTGGCTCCTAAGACTTCGTCTTGGATCAAATGTCGTCAAAGTGGCAGCAGGTAATGTATTCTATTCTTGAGCAACAACCGTTAAACTTTTCAGAAATAATATTTTCGGAGCTCAAGATATGGCTCAAAAACTAACTGCTAACCGTTGGATACTATATCCACGGTTCATAATGGCCATCATTACAAACCAGCTTAATGCTGAGGGACTTGTTGGCTTGGGAGTCCCTGCTACGGCTGTTCTGCCAGAAGTATACTCCCGGCACAACTCTGACCAGACACTCAAATTGGCTGCCAAGCTGCGAAAACCCACGCAGCTGGAACCCACAGCCACCACCTCCAAATCAAAAGTCCCCACCAAACCCAAAAAAGAAACCCAAAACGGCTACTCAGGAATTGAGTCCCCTGAGGATGCCCCTGCAACACAAACGCAGGAGATATCCACTGGTCCAAACCCCTAGTGGATATAAGGACTCTTCCAGCCATAGCCGCTCAGGATTCCTCTCAACAGGAGCCTGCAGCAACCACACAAGGGGTACCTACACATCTGGGATCTTCCTCACTTGAGGGGATTGCCATTGAAGAGCACCAACCTCCCCAGGTGCACACTGCTTCTATCCCTTCACCCCATACAACCGCCCCTCACAGCCCAACTTTAATAGTTGCACAAGTGCTGACTCAACTGCACTCCTCACCCCCTCCCCAGAAACCACTTACTACTGGGAACACCTCTACATTGAGGGGGAGGAACACAGTGCAATTGAGAACCCACAGCACAGGGGTTACCACTTCTATCTCCTGGTGTAGATAAGGAGCTTAGAATATCTAGTGAGGCTGCACCTCTTCTGAATCAGCACATGATCAGAATGAGGCTGGTAACATTGCTAAGACCTCACTAGAGGCAACAGCTGATGATGGACATTGTCCTGAGGCTGGAAGTCCCCAGTACCAAGCAAAAGGGGCACATGCAACTACTGGTCTACACCCAGTGCATGTTAATCCTGCTCCAAGCAGGAGGTCAGATGATTCAGCTTCGGCTGATGATGACCTGGGCTTTTTCTACGATGTTCTTGCCCGGAACACAATCCTTGAAGAGAAAGTCAGTAGGCTGCAAAACCTACTTGACCAACTCTCACAAGGAGAAAGACCATCTGCCTCCACAACCCACAGATGGCACCTTCAGTTGAAGGTTCCCCAAACACTGAGCCACTCCAAACTCAACCACCTGCCTCTGCTTCAGGCCCTATTTCTCAGGAAAAGAACCCTCCTGAGCAAATAGGTGCTGTACTTCAAAATTCCTCCCTCTCATCACACCTATAATCACTGATATTGTGATAAAGCCATTGATGAGAGGCTTTCCTCAACTTTACAACCCTTGATTGATGCTGTTGTGCAAAAGACACTTTTGTGGTACAAACCCCTTTCTCCAATGCATCCAAAAAGGGGAAGAGTACTGCAGTGAAAGAAAAGAAGAGGAAAAGATAGAGGAAGAGAAGGAAGAGAAGCAAGCCCAAGAGGAGGAGAAAGAAAAGCAACCTCTGCTCACTTACAAGCGAAAGAAAAGTGCTGATGATCATACTGCTGAAGACAAATCCTTGGAAGAGCTGGTAAAAGAAGCTGAACTACACACAGCCGATCCATGTATAAAATAATTGAATAACTCTTCAGGCAAGGGTTGATACAGCCACATTGGATAGTGAGATCAGAAGGTTGGAAGTGCAAGAAATTCAAACCCGATGGGCTGGGTATGATGCTCTTGAAAAAGAGAGATTGGAGATCATGATACGCTTCATTGCAAAATACTTAGGAAGATCTTTAATGGAGATTCGCGCGTGGACCAGGGACAGTATTCTGGCTATAGCCACCAGAATCTGTCTGTCTGAGCAATTCCCAAGGGGATTATTGTTGAAGCCCTTGATGAGGCTGGGGCTGGTAAAAGGTTGGAAATGGCTAAACTTACAAAGGCGAAACTTACTACAAAGATGCTGGATCAACCTTCCCTTCCACCCACTCAAACACAGCCTACCCCTCAAATCTCCAAACCAATCTCTAAGCCAAAGTCCAAACATCCTCTTTCTTCAAAACCAATTCCCTTACCAAACCAACCATCATCCAGTGATGCACCTAGAAGGAGGAGAAGGGTGCTGAGGATGGAAGAAGAAGAAGAAGAAGAGGATGAAGATGATAGTCTGCCACTCTCTGCTGTTCTAAAGCTACCAAACCAAAAGTCAACCCATGATCACACCTGACTCTCAAAGGGAGATGGTTAGAGTCAAGATAGAAGATGAAGAACAGCAGAAACAGCACGATGAGCAACTACTGAAGATGGTTGACAAGGAATTTCCTAGTTCATCATCTATTCAAGCCATGAAAGGGCATGCTCAGAGGCTGTACACTCTCAGGCACACTTTTCAGTATCAGAAGGAGAGAGTGAGAGTATGGCCAGACCCCAGGGTGTGTTCTAGAATCCATAAAAGAACTATTCCACACAGATACAATGGCCAGGTTAGAAAAACAATAGATTCTACCATCATGTTGGCCATTGTAGTCACACCCTGGGAAATCATTGATGAATTCAAGAAAGCTCATCAAGCAAAGATGACCCCTCAAGCCTTACTAGAAAACAAGATGATTAAAAAGGGGTTGTTATATAAAAAGCTTGAAGACATCCAAAAGAATGAGCTCCAATTACTCCTTGAAGGCACCCATCCTGATGAATTTGTCTATAGGGAGGTAACTACAGTGGAGCTGAAAAATGGCAGGACCATGAAGTACTTATCTGAGTACTATGGTCCGAGTTCTTCTTCGAAGGAGGAGTAGAAGAACTCTCCAAGGAGGAACAAGTTGTTCTCCTTGAGGCCTATGTTCGAGAGTCATACAGACTCATTATGGGGAAGTAAATCTCATGAATGGGATAACAACTCTGTGTCCAGTTCCCCAAAACAGAGTTCCCATTCATACCTTGCCAAACAAATATCTGAGATTTCTTCCCAGACCGGAGCTTACATGGGTCATCTTCTCTACTGATCAAGAAGGAAAAAGACCAACATTTTGCCAACAATAAGTGGGATAATAAATAATTTAGAGGTTTTGGCTGCATTGGTTCAGGGGGAGTTTGTTGGACCAAAGAACCAATGAGCCAAGATCAGAAAACCTCTAAGTCCCACATGGTATCACAACAACTGCTGAAAGCTTCATCAGCAGTTTGACAAGTGCTGAAGACTTCAACAGCTGAAGATCAAGTGCTGAAGACTTCAACAGCTGAAGAACTAAAGTGCTGAAGTACAACAGCTGAAGAACACAATTACTAAAGCTGAACAGCTGAAGACACAAGTACTGAAGCTGAACAGCTGAGAATACAAGTGCTGAAGCTGAAAGACCAAAGTACTGAAGTACAACAGCTGAAGATTTACAAGTGCTGAAGATCAACAACTGATGTACAAAGTCTGAAGACAAAGACTAAAGACATCAGCTGATGATATCTACTGAATCATCAGCTGATGAAACATCTGAAGGTCAAAGTCTGAAGATCAAGTACTGAAGCCTCAGTAGTTTGTCACAACTGCTGAAGAGTACTTTTAGTAGTTGTGATATCAGTAGTTTTATATTTCTAGTTTCAGTAGTTTTGTAAAACGACTGAAGAGCTTGTTCTTCAGTCGTTGTAGTTTCAGTAGTTTTATATTTCAGTAGTTATAACAACTGATAACACTTAGAACTTTTTGTAAGAAGATGTCAGCTGTTTTGACATCTTCAGTATTTGTGTTTCAGTTGTAATAAATCTGTTAGATGTCACTATCAAGTGACATCAGCAGACGTCACATCTCTTATATAAGAGGTGTCGACCTAATCATAATGGTGACATTCTGTTACCACGAAAGCGAATATGAATGAAAAATATTTGCAGATATTCTCTCTCTATAACCGTCTTTGTTCTTCATTGAATATCGTTTTGTTCTTGTGAATCGACTAATTCATTGTTTGAATTCCGCTGCAATACTCTTCAATCAATCAAACATAGATCACTGATCCTAACAAATCTATCCTTGAGAACCATCTGGCACCTTGAGCTGATCAAACAAATCATCACAATCCTCGGTTAACAGGTATCGATTCTTCACCGTCAACTTGTTCAGCTCACGGAGTCTATACACATCCTCATGCTACCGTCTTTTCTTACGATAAGCTGGAGCACCCCAAGGAGAGATACTCGGTCTAATAAAACCCTTATCAAAAGCTCTTGCAATGCTCCATCAACTCTTTCATCTCAGTCGGAGCCAAATTTACGGTTGCATTGGCAACAGGTGGGGCACCTGGTATCAATCGATCCGAAACTCGATCTCACGGAGGTGGCACCCTGGTATGTCTTCAGGAAATACATCTGGAAAGCCACAACAACTGGTACATCGGACAGTTGTGGGTGATGTATCCACATCATTCACATAGGCCAAGTAGGCACTACATCTACGCTCATGCACTTTCCTGTCACGCCATCGAAATCACCTTCGGAATCGTAGTGACTCGATCACTCCCGTCAGGCGCTGTTACCGAATCATCTTCTTGCGACACATAATGTTCGTCTTGTAGTCCGCTAACCAATCCATTCCAGAACTACATCAAAACCACCTAAGGTCATCACGAATGGTCTAACAAGAAACTTGTGACTTCGAGTTCAACGTCACAACTTTCTATCATCTTGGAAATCCTAGTAGACTTACCTATGGCAGTTTCTACATCGAATGGCATATCCACACTCTTACTACTAATAGGCAATTTAGCATAGAAAGCAGCAGAAATACATATTTTAACAGGCACCAGAATCGAATAACATAGAAGCTAAAGTTTGGTTTATAGAAACGTACCAGACATAACATCAGGGTCCATCCTAGCCTCCTCCTACGTCATCATAAATGCTCTGGCGCTCGCCCTCTATCCTTCTCCTCTGGTCTTCTTCACCCCCGAACCCTCGGCCCTCGGCTTCTTACAATCCCTGCTCAGATGGCCATTTTCTCCTCGGTTGTAACACCTCATAACCCCACAATCTCTAGCCATATGACCAGGCTTCCCACACTTGAAGCAGATATTTGATCCCCATTTTCATTCTCCCGAATACTCCTTCCCGCATTTCCCACACCTCTTCGACCCAGCTCCAGGTGTGACCACATGATGATCATCCGTTCGTGCCTTCTTGTTACTCATCGGGGCACCACACTGACCAACCTTTTCCATTCCAATTCCGTCGCCACCACCCTTCTTGCTCACCTCAGCCACCACCACCTCACGCTCGTCGTATATCTTCTCGCCAAATCCACCGCCAACCTAAACGTGCTCGGTTGGGCAGCGATCATGTGCCTGCGGATGTCCGCCGGCAAGCCCTATATATACCTCTTGATCTTTCATGATGTGGGTGTCACTTGATCTGGCACCGACCGTGCCATCTCATGAACTTAGTGGTGTATGCTGATGTGTCATTGTTCCTGCTTCCAGGTGCAGGAATCTCTCTCAACCTTATCCACCTCTCGGTGGGTACAGAACTCCTCAATCACCAGCCTCTTCAGCTCTGCCCACTTCATCCTTCCTATCGCCCAACTACCCTCGGTTTGGACGATATTGTCCTACCAGCACAAAGTCGAGTCCACGAATGAATGGGCAACGAACTTCACCTTTTGGTCCTCTCAGCACTAGCTGATATTCAGAACAACTTTCATCTCTCTCACCCACCGGTGTGCAGCAGCAGTAGTGTCGTTACCATAAAAGGTAGGGGGCTTGCATCTTTGAAATGCCCCATAGTTGCAGCCTCGTGCCACCTTTAACATAGGCTCTTCTTCCTCTTCTTCATCATCGAGAGGACCGTTTCAGGCTCCGGTCGCTCCCGTCCTCCTGAGGACTGTTTCTCTCCTTACTTTCTCCTTCCCTTACGACCTTTATCACTTCGGTCACCACAGACGGTAAGATTGTCTGCATGACCCGGTGAACTTCTTTATAGCAGCCTCTTTTATTGAGGCTCTCAAATCAGCACTCTCGTCACCGCCCTCTAGATGAGGGGTCTCGGGTTCTTTATGAACCACCTTTTCGGCCCTAGGCCTTCCTCTCGTGACTCGTGGTTCAGCACCGCTTCCACTAAGACCTCCACCCCGTGAAGCTTTTGACGATCTACCACCGGCCATCCTATACGCATACTATAAGATTCAAACATTAACACAGTCATTCAAGGGAACAACTCAGTATATGTCAGTATAGTAAGTCCCTAATTACAGTGGACAGTTGTGATTAGCCACTTATTTTACTCTTCATACCCCAAGCATTACCTATCTTGACTACATTAGTATCTAAATCTACAAAAGGCACATAAACCACACAACATACGCACGTAATGCCGATTAACGTTAAGAAAATACCTGATGGCACGTAGCTACTCGGACTGGCATCCCTTCCCTTTCCATCCCATTCTCAGTTTAAGTTTAGGTTTATTTTGAAAATTTACCCGTTTCACTTAAACTTTGGATCTAATACCAACTTGTAAGGCCCCGTTCCCGGGATGCTTACAGCTAGTCAATCATCGCACATAAAACATATAATTTCATTAACTTCAATAAATGGTCACAAAATATCGTTGTTCGCATTACAATGCAAAAACATTATACAAGGGAATGCCATCCAAACAAGCCAAGTAGCCGCCCCGTGCCATCCTCAGCAACTATTACCTGCCAACTGGAAACACATAAAAGTCAGCGTTGCTGAGTGAGTTCTAGTTTTATAAAACTTTATTTTACCTTCGTTCATTGAAGCATTTTTAGTACTATAGCACGTGATCACACATCCTATGTACATCAAGGTAATAATTGTTATCTTCATCATCGTTTGTTTCGTACATTTCATACATTTATTATCTTTCACTTCTATCTAGGTCCGGTCATGTACTTAACCCTCTCTTCAAGAGCACCAAGCAATTCATCCAGGGTTAAGCGACAAGGACCCCACAACACACATACGGAGTGGTCACCAGGACAAACTCCTCCTGTGTGTGAACTCTTATGTGTTCGCCAAGATCGAATGCTGTATAACACATAGTAATTAGGAAAACGCACGTATTGGGGCAGTCACCTAGACTGAACTCTTACTGTGTGTATGAACCCTAATGAGTTAGCCAAAACGCACGCTATAGACACACACAGTTGAGCTAACAACTCTCAATGAGTTGTGAACTCCTTCCAGTTGCTTGCAAGGCTTTTTATTCGTTCATTCATTATGTTCTACTGTCATTATCTTAAATCTTCACTTTGTTAAGATAATACTTTACGTTCATTAAAAACATCACACCACGTAAAGTCACATCGTACGTACGTAATAAGGAACATAATAAACATATCATACATAAGCATAACATCATCATGCAATCATACATAACCATCATACATCAATCACACATCAATCATACATCATCATATATGCCCATCACAACATCTATGACCTCAAAAAGTCAACTTACATAACCCCGGGAACCTCCCAAGTTAAGGCCTACATCTACCCATTTCTCCGAAATCAGAAAAAAATATAAACTGTCTTCATCCGCATTAGAATGTTGTTTATCTGTTTACATGTTTTTATCTGCATTACATGTTCATGTGCTTGTTGACTTATCCGCATTAACTTCATGCATTAATTGTTCATCTGCATTAACTTGTTGTTCATCTGCATTGACTTGTTGTTCATCCGCATTAACTGTTGTTCATCGCTTGACTTGTTGTTCATCCGCATTAACATGTTGTTCATCCGCATTAACATGTTGTTCATCCGCATTAACATGTTGTTAATCGCATTAACATGTTCTTCATCCGCATTAACATGTTGTTCATCCGCATTAGTATGGGAACACTTGGGCAAATTCTAAAACTTAGGCGCATGAGCCCTATTTGGGCGTATAAGCAGCCTCATTCGCACCTAAACATCAGATTTTAGTCCCCAAAACACCTATCATGTCCTAAGCTTAAATCTTACATTCTAAGCCATAGAAACACAACCATAACATCATAAAACCCAAACATAGCCCAAAAATCAAACCCCACCCGTATCATACACAAAAATATACACACGGGTATCAAACCATTTTAATAAAAACATTCATACATGCATTTCCAACCCCAAAACAGTTAAAACAAGTAAAAAAAGGGGTTCTAGAACTCATCTTTGCGGTCTCTTAGGTTTGACTTCTTTCAAACCCGTTTGCAATTGAGTTAAATCACCTAGAAGCCCATCAAAACACACACCCGAACACATACAACATACATAAGCATACACCCGAGGATAAAACCAGTTAAGAATACTCAAAAACCATGAATTCTTACCATAAATTCAAAATTTTCCTTCTTGTTCTTCAAAGAACTGAAACTTTCTGCTTTCTCTCTTCTTTTTCTCAAAACTTGAAAGAAATGGGTGTGTAGGAGGTGATGGGCGGCCATCCTTTTACTCACAACTCTTCCAACTTTTTGTCCTTTTTACACTTTTTACCCTTTAACTTGGGAAAATATCTTTTCTCTATTTTTCTTCCTTCTTTGGCTTCAAGGAAAATAACCGGGTGTTACATTTTTAAAGGCTTCTTGTCAGCCTATAAATAGAATAGAAATCCTCGTATGTGAGGTGACTGTGACCAACATTAGACAATCAAAATATTTTGTTTAGTCTTATGTTCAGAAGGTGTATTGTTACTATTTAATTCTCAAACTCTAGCATTCATTGTAACCATTCACCTCAATAGATACAAAAAGCATTTATGAGTACTTCTAGCATTCAATGTTTTGTGTTTGTATGATTTCACCATATAAATACTAACTCAATCATCATATTCGATCCTAGTTGATTCATTTCAATTGAGAATATCATTCCCTCACCCAATCAAATGTATCAGAGCCTTGGCTCTCGGTTCATCTTCAGATCTGTCACACCCCGACCGACGGCGGAATCATCGGGGCGGACGAATGTGAAACGATTGGTTATAGCACATGGAACTAAATAAGTTGGAGTAATATTAAATACCATTTTTCATTGTACAATACATGACAATTAAGTCATTAAAACAACAAAGATATAAACAACAACATAAGATGTTTAATTAAACTGAGAGGGGACAGAACCCTGCTGTGGATCAGAAGTAGAAGCTTGCTGATGCTCAGTAAGAGGTTCAGGTTGTGTTGTCTCAAATGGTTCAATCTTAACCTCCACTTTTTGAGGGACCTGACTTGGTGGGGAGTGTAAGTCAACTAGTTCTCCTCTTTGAATCTTCTGCTTGATTACCCTTATGCTCATCCATAGTGGATAGAAACATGGGCCAAGTCTTTTCGGAGAATCCATATAGCTTCAAGAAGCTCATCTCCTCTGCTTATCAGCAGACTTCTTTATACTCTTCAGGATGATAGCTCTTGACTTTGCAGCTTCTTCCCTTAACCTTTCTTTGTGATTTTTCTTTCTTTGGTTACTTCAGGTTCAAGCTGTTTGAGATACTCGAACTTAATGTATTCAACGGATAGGGGAAGAAGTACATCTGCCTGATAGAGTCCTGTGGCACTCAGATAGTTGATCATTTTGATCCTATCAGTTTCTTTGTCTACCTGAGGTTCTTATGGAGCCACATCCTTTGTACAGGACTTTCTTGAACTGGGAAGAAAGTAGGCACATGCTTGTAGAGTCTTTTCTGTCTTCTTTTTTCTTTGATTTGAAGAAGTAATTTTGCATCCTTTGCCTATTTTATTTCCTTTGACAATTCCATCTTAGCAAGTTCATTTAATTATCTAAGAGGAGGGAGATGATATTATCAATATCATAGTTACTGGTCTATAAGTAGCATATCTAGACTACTCTCAACTCATCATCCTGAGTGTTTGGCCTGGGGGAGCCCTGATAGCAGTTTCCAAATCTTGCACCTAGTAAAGGAACTTTCTCCCCTTAGCTTCCTCTTCCTCTCTCTCCTCCTCAATCTCCTCAGAAGTCATTTTCCTTTCCTTTTGTCACTCACAGACCTTTGTGACTCAGGGTGAAGAGAGCTTGGTCTTCATTGCTTGGTGTAGCTTCCAAGCTCTGGCCTAAGAGAGGTTGTGATGCACCTTCACCAGCAGGTGCTTCACTGAGGGAATGAATTGCTGAAGTAGTTGTGGATGTGACAGGGCCTCAGGCTCTACCATTGGGCCTTTAGTCAAGGTTTCCCCTTCGAAGCTAATCTTAGGGTCTGCCTCAACATCCAGTTGACCAATAGTATTACCTAATTGCCTTTGTCTCCTTCTAAGTCTGAACTCTTTAGTAATTATGTCGTGTATCCTTTGAGCCAGCCTGTCAGCTTGTCTAGATTGACTTGGGTTAACAAGTGGCATACTGATAAGGTTAGGACCTTCATAGTAGTTCAAGGTCTGAAAATTTAAGACTTCTTGCTGCCCTTGAACTATTTGAAGAATAATGGCTCTTCTGTTGGCATCATACATCCACCCAATGATGTAGTTGGAAGTTCCTTGAGGTGGAAATGACACTACCCTTGGTATCCCTTCCTTAAAAAGACTCTGAATGAAGGAGTCTATAGAGTTGACATCAATATGAACTTGGGGAAGTTGTTAAGTATGGATAGTTGCAAGTGAAGGTGGTGAGTCCTTAATGTCCATGCTCTGTGAAGAACTCTCAGGTTCTGTGTCTGTGGTGACTTCTCACCCTTTTTGATAGCATCACTCACTTGTATAGGGAGCTAGAGGTTAGATCAACCACATTCACAGATTCTTGTGTTCCTGGTTGAGTTCTTCTTAAAGGTCTCCCAGCTAGTTTTTCCTTAAGATAAGATATCTCAAGTTGCTATTCATTGACCCTCTTTTGCAGGGTAGTCACCTGAGATTCAAGGTGACTAACCATGGAGACTAGATAGGTGCATGTTTTGATAGTTTTTGCACATTTAGTCTCAAATTCCTCTTATCTTAATCAGAAGAATCATTAGGGATGAGAGAATTGGACCAAAGTCTTTTCTCTCACCACCAGCCTGGAGTTCTTGGCTGCTGGTTTCCCTCTGCTCAATGACAACTGCATTTGAAGTGTCAATGGGCTGAGTTGCCATGGTTGAGGTCTTAATTGTGTAATCACTTGCTGAAGTGAGAGCCTCTTCCATATGGATATATTGAACAGGTTTAGAAGTATCCACCTTAGTGATAGTGACTGATGTGGGCTAGACATAGGTGATCCAGGATCACTCATCTCTCTTTGAGCAGGAGAGGAATAGAGAGATTCATGATACTCACTAAAACCTAAGTCTCCATTAGTATAGAAGTCTAGGTTAGGAATTATTTTGGTTTAGATTTAAAGGTTGGGGATGGTAGATATCTCTTGAAGGTTGTTCATCTGAGTGTAGAGACTTAGAATGAAAGCTTAAGGCTGTTGGGCTTATGAGCTCACTAGTCTGAGGATGAGGAACCTTAGGACTGATAGTTGAAGGATAGGAGGGTTTGTTCCTCAGAATAAGTTGGGAGCTCTAGAGTCCACTTCCTCTTATGTGGGTAGTGATATGAGGTCCTGCACAGACTAGATAGCTTGTGTAGGGGTTCGTTTGGATCTTCTTTGGTAAGTGAGGGTGATTTGTGACAGTTTTGGTGGTTGAGATGTAGAAGGTATGGGTTCAACACTGGCTTGTGTTGCCAGGTTGTCACTTTGAGCAATGAGCTCTAACATTTTTAGGACCAGGGATGTTTCTACCCCAGAGAAGCCAACAGTTGGATTCTTCAAGATTTTAAAGATGATGGGCTTCATCTATCCCAGTTTAAGAATATCATCTGTTTCCCTCAACTGTGAGCCCAGTTCATAGTTAAGAATGTGTTGAACAAATCTAGGAAACATGTAATATTCTAAAGAGTCTAAGTTAGCAAGCAGGTTTGTATAAACAAATTGAGAATACCTGAACATGACCCCCCAAACCATCCCATGCACTATGAAGGAGAGATCTTCAAGAATCTGGTCCCAACCCTCATGCTTGTTGGATAAGCTGTAGATGACCACATATAGTAAGTACTTCCATTAAGATGAGACCTTCCCTTTCCTGAAGGTCTTTACAAAGAAATCCAACTGATAAGCAAAAGAGATGATTAGAAAGCACTGTGAAGAACAACAACAGAAAGAAGAATCAAATGTTAAGCTCAAAGAGAAAGAACAAGCTAAAGCTAAAAAGAAAGGGGCTGAAAAATTACCCCAAGAAGTTGAAATGGCTGAAACCTCTTCTGGTCCAAACATGCAAACATATACCAGAAGAGGAAATACTTTCTGAAAATGCAAAGGGAAAAAAACCAATAGAAAAAGAGTCTGTTAAGAAAAAGTAAAAAGATGATCCTCGTAGCCTTGCAACCATTGTTGAATTTTAGATGAGCATGAAAAGGTTGAGGTATAACTAGGAAGAGAGCTGAATTATAGATCTTGAAAAGGAGAGATAGAGGGAGGCTATATGGTTGATGAACCAAAAGCAAGAGAAAGCCATGTGAAGGTTAAGTCTTTAGTGGATGAGGTAGTGGAGAAAGCTAAAACATATGACCTGATGGTTAGGGCTATGTTTCTCATCAATAATGCTTATGAGCAGATGAGGTATTTGGGATGACCTATGAGGGTATGATAGTAGAAGATGAAAAGCTAAACAAGCTGCTGGACCCTTCATATGAGACTGAGTATGAAAATACTCAAGCATCCAAATCTCTAGTGCTTAATTCTTATCAAAAGCCAAGTAGACTGAGGCTCCTCATTTTTTGTATCCTAATCCCTACAAAATGATTGACATGAAAATGAAAGACTATCTATCTGAACAAGGTTTCACCAAAAGAAATCTTGGAATATGAAGACAAATTGTTTAAGAGATGCAATCCTTAAGCTGATAAATGAGAAGAAAGAAAGGTTAAAAAAGCTTGAGGAAGAAATTATCAACAAGAAAACAAGAACAAGGGTATCTGCCCAAGACATCCAACTCAACCATAGAGATCATGACTCTTTGGCACCTATTCTACATAGAAATCCTGAGTGGTTTGCAGAGCCTTCCCAGTTAAATCTTCAAGATGGACTCACCACTAGAAAAATGATAAAGGGTGTATCTACTACACCCTTGGGAAAGACTAATCAAAAGATAATTTCCTGGAAGTATGATAGTGACTGGAACATATTCATGATCAAAAGGATCTTAGGGTTGGTTCAATTCTTCACTGAGTATACTGCTCTAAAAAACTCCCTGCAAATTCATGATCTGAAAGAACTAGCCAATCTGGAGCTGATCAATCATAAGGCTAGGTTTAAGGGTTATGAGTTTGAAGACATTCTAAAGATGTTCAAAAGAACAGACAACTTCAAATCTCTCAAGGCCATCTGTATGAGGAAAGTTAGGTCCTTTGTCAACCCCCTTAGAAGAAAAAGACTAAGGAAACTAAAGAAGTGGTATTCCTAGAACTGAAGGTGAAGGCAACTAAGTCCTTGAAAAGAAAAATGGTGGCAGGAACTCACCCTTCCAAACCAATCTCAAATGTCTATCATGATGAAAAGACTTATGAGTTGGTGATTGAAATGAGATGGGGAGGTAAAGAAGGTGTTGAGATACGGCTTTTTAGTGGATATGAGGTGAGACTGCTAGATGAATCCTATATCCACTACATATACACCATACATTTCAAAGAAATAAACAACAAACTAGGAGAAACAAACATGCACTTCTTTCTTAAGTGCATTAAGATTCTGAAGACGGCTTATGATAGAATCATAGCAAAGAGAGAGAGCAAAGGAGGAAGAAGAAGACTCCCTTGAAACTTGGGAATATTGTAAAGCTGGAGGTAGATGTGGAAGGATCTCTATTGATTCATAGAGATGGGTTATCAACTATGTCAATCTAGGAACCTATCTCATTGAAAAAGCTGCCCATTAAAGCCATCTACATTATGAGCCAAATGAAGATTCATCTGCTGAATAGAGAAAAGATGTCTGAGGCAATGACTTTATCAATATGATAAAGGCCATTTTGGATCCATCGCTTGCAGAACCACTAGCATTATCTCTTGCCGCACAAGACCCAACAGAATCCTCACAACCTCATCCACCATCAAACCCTTGAAATACATAGGCTGTATAATCCCTAGGGGAGTATTATTGGACCTTAAAAGGATCATACATACCAATTCAAGTGGTGGATTGATAGTTGTTCTACTGAAATCCCACAAGTCCAAGAAGATATGCGAATGAAGCATGTGCAATAATAAAAGAAGACAAGTGTCAGTTATCCGTATTTGTATATGCGGATGACCACTGAACAAATGCTGACAAGTATTTGTTCTTCCACATTAACAAATGCGGGCAACCGAACAAATGCTGACAAGGAATTGTACATCCGCATTAACTAAAGTGGATGCTCAGCAACGAATGCGCTAAGTGTTTGTTCATTTGCATTTGTCAATGCTAATGACCAAACACTAATGTGATAGAAGAAAACAAATGCTCATGAAGATCAACACATCCACATTAGTTAATGCAAATGAACAAAAAAATTACTCAAGAAGACATTTTATACTTAGATTAGATTATAGTACAGGGGTAATTTAGTCTTTTTTAAAAGGCTTCTTGTCAGCTTTTAATAGAATAGAATTCCTTGTATGTGAGGTGACTGTTGACCAACATTAGACAATCATAATATTTTGCTTAGTCTTATGTTCAGAAGGTGTACTTTACTATTTAATGTTCAAACCCTAGCATTCATTGTAACCATTCACCTCAATTAATATAAAGAGCATTTATGAGTACTTCTAGCATTCAATGTTCTATGTTGGTATGACTCCGTCATATAATAACAGACTCAATCATCATATTCGATCCTAGTTGATTCATTTCAATTGAGAATATCATTCTCTCACCCAATCAGTACATGTTTTTGATAACTGTACATTGAGGTCTTGAAGATCATGTATAGGTTGGACTCACATTAGATTAGATTTTGTTTTTATTCCTTTGTAAAAGGTTTAATGTTAGTTTATTTTTGAATATTGTTTATTTTGTGTTGTTTTGCTGCCCAGTAAAACTATAAGCAAAATTACAGTTTCGCTCATAATTAGCTGTTTAGTTCATCCGGGCAAAAAGTCTGTCTCTGCCGGGCGAAACTATAGTTTCGGCAGCATAATTTCCCTGTCAGCTAAACTGTCAGCAAAACTATGACTTGTATATATAGTTTTGATCTTACTTATTGTTAAGCAATTCTTGCAAAACCCTAACCAAATATTATTGTTGCAAGTGAGTATTGTAAGCTGATGAAATATATTTGAGCTTGTTTCTATTGATTGTATTAGAACCTTATTGTTCATATATGAATACTTTATGTCTATTATTATTCTAGTTCTTTTTTGTTGTTTGAGTATTATTTATGATATTGAAAAAATTGAACACATCAATTATACTACAATTCCATCACATGGACCATGGTATCAGAGCATTCTAAAAATTTGAAGAATTATTAATGATGTTCAACAAAGTTTAGAGAGAGAAAGTGAGTTTTTAGAAAGAGAAAGTAAATCTGAATTTCAAATTTCATCACACACTCAATCATTTCTTCAGATCTACAACGATCTACTGCAAATTTGAAAATATACAATATAAATTTCTGATATACAATATATTTTTTACAAGAAATTAAAACAAATATTCAGATCTGAAAAAGTTTCTCTCACACATACTAGTGTGTGCATTCTTGGTGTTCTTGAAGCTTCAACATCTTCATCTAGCGAATTTGGCATCATTGTAAAATGAAAGTTCAAAGTTTCCAGCGAAATTACAGTTTCGTGACGAAACTGCAACTCCGACGAAACTATTCTAGCTCAACTATCAAATTCCAGCAAAACTGCAAATTTTCTAGTGAAACTATAAAACCTGTGAAATTAAAAAATTCAAACTAGGAAATTATTAAAATCTTGCTGCGAAATTAATAATAGCTGCCGTGAAATTAAAAAATTCAACTTATCAAAATCATAGTGAAGAAATTCATTGAGTAACCATAGCCACAAATGGAGATTTCTCAGCTTCAAACATAGATTTCCATTTAGCTCCACCCTGCGTAGCAACAACAGAGCCTGATTTTCCTGAATTCCTCCATGAAGACAAAGAAAGTAGTCAAAGGATGCTTTGGAGCACCGGAATCCTTACTCGAGCACTTCCCACCACTGTCGTTGTCACCAGAGATTCTCGTTGCTCAAATTGACCGCTGCATTCGCCGACGAGACGCCAACCGGAAGTTCTGAATTCGACGGTGGTGGCAGACCGCCATAGATTCTGCTGGAAGTTAAGGATCACACGACAGTTATTTCTGAATCGGGACAGAAGATTCTCAATGGTGTGAACCTCTTGACCTTCGTCTTCGTAATTGTGTCTGGATTGAGCTTCTTCTGTGCGATGTTTGCAGTGTTATTCGGTTCTCTGAATGTTGTCACGGGAAACTTTCCGGCGGCGCTTTGCTCCGCCATTGCCTAACCCCTTGCCGCCTTTGCCTCTGCCGAACATTGTGGGTTTGTGGATGGTTGTCTGATGAATGGAGTGTGTGAAGATGTAGAGGTTAGGGTTTGTGTGTGTAGAGATGAAATGTGTTTAGGGTTTAGAAATGTTTAATGGGTTTTACATGTGCATTGGACCTGAATATAATAATTGGTTTTATAATTGGGTTGGATTTTTTTTTAAAAACTGTTGTATGGGTTATTAAAAAAATATAATAAAGTTGGGCTAATTAAAAATTAAAGAGTGGGCTCATTAAAAACAAAAAATAACAAAATTGACCTTAGTTGCTAAGATTGTATAGAGTGATATTTAAAAAAAATTATTTTTTCCAGGGGAAAATTACAATTTTTGGGAAAAATACTTTTGGGGCGTTAATTACTAAATGGTTTTTGCAGAATTGTTTAAATTCTTCGAATTTGATAATCTCACAATTGCACAATGTCGGTTTGATATTTTTGTAGCTTTAAAGAATGAAAGGATGTCCGATTTTGTTGATCGTTTTCTGTTGATGGCAAGCAATCTGAAGAAGTTTGATGCCCAATTGGGAAATCATGAACAAGTTTTGAGATTGCTTGATTCCCTCCCATCAGAATGGAGCTCACATAGTAAGTCGATTAAACGAGATAGAGGCTTTCAAGATTATCAACTAATGGAGGTGATCAACAAACAAAAAGAAATTGAGTTGGATATCAAACGCCGTGAGTACTATTGTAACGCCCCAAATAATGTCTAAGCGAGCCAAATAATAATAATGGGCTTAGACGAGATCATTTGATAAAAATAAGATGGATATGGGTTATAGACCGAGTTAACTCTTCGGGTTACGTGTATGGCGCGTTTAAGGTCCCGGGAACGCCCAGTATATATAAACGGATTAGCTTGAGCAGCTCTCATTTGCAAACTCAACACTCTAGTTCTAGAGAGAGAGTAGAGAGAGAAAGTAGAGAGAATTGAAGATTCAAGGCTCGGTTGATCTCGGGATTGAAGATCGGTGTTCGTGGGCATCCAAACAACAAGAAAACACCAAGAATCCAGGTAAGAAACATCATTTAATCGTTGCTTTTGATGTAAACCCGGATTTTAGGTTTGGGGTTTTTGAAAGTGGCAAAGATTCACCCAAAATTCATGTTTTTGTGTAAGAAAACATGTAAGAAGCTTAGATAAAGCTTATTGGGTGATAAACCAAGGTTTTGGGTGGAAAAGATTGAAGTTTTGGGTAAAAAATGGGGTGGTTCGTAAATTTCAGCCCGTTCTGCGAAACCGGGTGTTCATCCAATGAAATTATGTATTCGTCCAACGAAACTGTGGATCTTCCTGTGAACTATAGTTTCACAGGTAGTTTTGCAGACATGGTTTTCTAACGAAAGTTGGGCGAAACTGGCAGCGAAGATGCCAGCGAAACTAGCAGCGAAACTGCTGATCTTACAGCGAAATTAGGCAGAAATTAACTCCTTTGAGTGTTAACTTATCGCAGGCTGTGCAGTGCAACCCTTGCTTTGTAAGCTTGATTGAGAAGCTACTTATCGAGTACATGTGAGTTCTAGATCCCTATTTTAAAGGTTTTGAACTAGTTGGGGCTGAAAATGCATACAAAATATACGATTTAAATGACGAGATTTTAAGAGGTTTTAACAAGAAGATCGATTTTTTGACCCAACCAGGGGCGTTGCTCCTTGGACCCCACTAGGGGCTGCTGCCCCTAGGACCTCGCTGTCAGGGGCTGCCGCCCCCGAACCCCTGCTGTCCCACGATGGGTCAGCTATGTTTTATGATGACTTATGCTTGTTGTGCATATGTCTATGTATGTGAGTGTATGATGCATGAGGATGACGTGTGATGGTTTATGTGATGCATGATTGGTGATGATGGGATGGGCATGATGGGCATGATTAATATTATGTATGCATGCCGGTACGTATGATGATTGGTATAATCTTATTTGTGTTCCTGTGTTATGTATGTATTTTTCCGTGGCTTTGCGTTGATAGTTAATGAATGAAACGGAAAGTACTATATAACGTAAAGTGGAAAGTAATGAAAAGAGAACATAATGATGGTATGTATGCATTAATGAACGATGAAAGGTAATGAAAGTCTTGCAAGCCTTGTATGTCGGGACACGCCCCTTTGTAAGGTGTTAGCCGAACGGTGTATGGGTTCGCTACCCCGGGAGAATGCACATCGGAGTCTTTCTTTGTGATTTACCATTTTAATGGAACCATTGTTGCTTTCCTTAGGTACCGTGACCAGAGGTGCTGGGCACCGTGAATGAAGGTCTATGATAGGCTTAGGTCCAGTACCATGAACACGAAGGGCATAGCACATGACAATGGTATACCTGAACTTTATCTTAGGTACCGTGGCCAAAGGTGCTGGGCACCGTGAATGGAGGTCTATGATAGGCTTAGGCCCAGTACCATTAGCATGAAGGGTAAAGTTCATGGTGTTGATGAAAGGAAAAGATGTAATGATGAACGAACGAATGAAAGTAAGAATGTATGAATGAATGAAAGTTAAAGGATGAATGATGAAGATAATAATTGTATTATCTATGTGTACATATGATGTGTGATCGCATGCAAAGTAAAGGATGGTTTAAATGAATGTAAAGTATGTTTTATGTTAAAACTAAACTCACTCAGTAACGCTAACTTTTTATGCATTTTTTTTTCAGTTGGCAGGTGAACATTGCTGAGGATGGCGGGACGGCTACTTGGCATTTTTGGATGGCATCCATTTGATGGAAATGACGTTTTTGTAATGTAATGCAACTAATGATGTTTTGTAACCAGTTATTATTTTACAAAAGTGATCATAATAAATTGGATGTTTATATCTTTCCGCTGCAATGATTTTTTTAAGTTAATGAAAATATATGTTTTATGTACGATGATTGACCAGTTGTGAGCGTCCCGGTAACGGTGCCTTACAACTATTAAGTGACATATCTAACTCCAAAGATCACTTCAAACTCCAAAGAGAAACCAGAAGAGAGATCAGCTTCTGGCACTAATTCCAAGGTTTACCGAAACCTGGAATTGAAGAGGGAACTTAATCAGACATCAATGGGTAAAGGTGGGGCTGAGTTGAATGATGAAGTTTGTGATGTTGAGAAGGAAGAGGAATGGAAGTGAAATACTAGAGTTTGCAATTACGAGAAGGCTCTTACCGCTGAAAGAGTCATCCTGGATCTTCCATACAAGACAGTTCAGGATATGTGTTCTTTGCTTGCAAAATTCGTTTATTTGGTGTGTATAAAGCTAATAGGTTACTTTTAGATAACCAAAAGGAATTAACCACCATAAACGTAAAACTTAAAAAGAATGAAGCCAAGTGTTTCATAAAATAAATGAAGCTTTAAAAGAAAATGATCTTTTAAAATGAACTCTTCTTGAAAGATGTTGAAATTAATCTTTTAAACGAAAGAGTCACCTTGGCTGAATTTGAAGCATGCAAGCTTAAAACAAATCTTCGTAGATGGACCTCATTCAGAATGAAACAGGAAGAGCTACTGTATAACAAAAGGGGAGCTAGGACTAAAACGGGAGTGGGTTGTGGTGAAAATCCATACGTCTATCCTCCTCCTAGCACCCATTGTTACTATCCTATGCCTTAATCTCATCCATCTAATGATTTGATTGAAGCTGCAGAAACTAATAGTTTAAATACACGTTTAAAGCAACATTAATTTTAAAGAGGTTAGAGATGTGCAAGATTCTCCTGTAGGTTTGGAAATCATCAGGCAGGGATTTGATAAGAAGATTAATGATGATTCCACCACTAGTGTTCTAAAACCTATATCAGTTGCTTCTCCAATCTTCTTCAACAAATTCAAAATTGGTAACATTCCTTCGTTTATTCCTTTTAGGTTTGTCAAAGAAGGAACAATTGTTGAATCGTCAGGCAATCAGAATCCTATAACCGAAGCTGACAGAATAGGAGGTTTCAGTCAGGATCCGTTGGAGAAAGATCTGTGTAACGACACGGGATAAGCTCAGATGATGAATCAAACATAGAGGAGCATGTTGGATCCTCACAGAACAAGATATCTCCTGACATTGTCAAGTCTCAAAAGCTTCCAAAAGCTGAATCAAGACCAATACGGATCTTTTCTCCAATTGCAAAACAACCCGGTCAATCAGTGAAGATCTCATTCCCTGTTCACCACTGGAAACTTCAGAACAAGCAAGAATCTGCTACAAGCTCAAAGCAATCCTTATCCCCACCTGGACAACACAGGACTACAAAGAATCAAAAGCCTTTCAAGGCTTGTTTTGAGTGTGGAAAATAAGGTCATATGGTAAATAAGTTCCCTTAAAGACATGCTTCGAATGGTAAAGGCAAACCAAATTGCTTTTTCGGATGTAAGTCTACAAAGAATGTTCCAGACAATCTTTTAGTAATCTGGTTTGAACAGTTGGATGAAAAACTCTTCATTCAAACCTTTCATGTGAAGCCAGTTTCACATGATTTAAAGATGAAAATGACCAAAGTTTCAAAACTAAATTCTTTTCCTTTCGGTCCTAAATAGAAAATGATTTCCAAATTTAATTCATTCAAATCCAAATTAATTGAATTGAAACAAATTTGGCAAATTAAAAAGAAAGATACAATAATCCCCGATTGTTTAAACAGTTGTGTGCCGAAGTAGGTTACTTATATTGATGAAAAAGGAACTTCTAGGACTACGATGGTCTGGGTTCCCCTTTTTAACTAATTTGTTAAGGAGTGCAGGAACAATTCAGGAGGACTGTTAGTAATCCGGTTAACTGACAGAGATTGTTCCTAATTCAAATTTGAGGCGAAACAAACAAGTTAAGGTCATGGTATTTATCCACAATCTGGTTTTTTATTTGCACAATCACAGTTCTAACTTCACAATCACTTCATATCTCTTGATAATTCATTTCTTATCTTGATAATTAGTGTAGTTTCGAAGACATTCTTTGGTAAATTTATATTTTTTTTACAATTTTATTAAAAAAATAAAAAAATTATATATAAAAGAAACAAAATAGGTTTGCCAAAATAAATTAGGGGGGAGTATATCAAAATTAAATAAAAAAATAAAAAGAGAACTGGAAATTTGATTCAAAATGACTGAGTCATTCGATGTTTTCTTTAAAAGAACCAAAACATGATAACAATTGCTGCGGTGCACTTGTTGAAACGAAGAAGGCATGGACTTAAGGGGACTAGTATATCATCAATCCTGTCCAAATTTTACTCTCCAAAAGATCTCTTTAGCTACTCATTCATATCCTTAATCGTTTGTTTGCTTTTGTTTAAAAATACGTGAAGTGTGGTGAGGTCTTGTGGGGCAAAATTCTTTTGTCTTCCTTTATTTTCTTTTTAATTATTAATTCTTTTTTGCATGATTTTTTATTATTTTATTTTTATTTTAAAAGCAATTTTTTTAATTTTTAATATTGTGTTCTAGTAAAATTATACTTTCGCTGGTAGTTTTGTATACTGAAATTATAGCTTCACCGGCCTTTTTCGCACGTCGCGTGGTCAGTTAAGACCTAAGCTTATTCGGGCGAAACTATAGTTTTGCTTCCTGCGATACTAAAGTCTATATAACTCGTTTTTCGAATTTATCTTCTCATTTTCGCACTATCAGGGTTTTCAGGTCATCGTGAACGATACCGTGCCTTTGTTTTACGATCTTGAGATTTTGTTCTTGTTATACTCGATTGATCATCGATTTCTCTTCGCAAGTGAGTTTCGAACTCAAGACCTTAGTTTAATCTAGGTTTCAACACCTCTTAACGAACTGATTTAATTTGGACTCTTCGGTACCTTCACAGTGCTTAGTGCGAAAGTATCAATTGTCTAGCGAAATTGAACAAAAGTTCAAAGGTTTTTCAGCAAAACTGTGTTGTTATGTTGTCCGAGCAAACATAACGGTTTTGCTGACAATAATTCAGTTTCGCCGGGTCGAAACTATAGTTTCGGTGTGACGAATCTACTGCTTTGTATTGCCAAAACTAATCCACAACTGCTGTTGAAATTACATTTTTGCTTGCCGAAACTAAGTTTTCTTCCAGCGAAATTATAATTTCGGCTAGCGAATTTATATTGATTATGATTCATTTGTATTATTTTAATTATTTTTCTTTTATATTACGTTTTAATATATCGTTCTAATGCGTTTCATCTGTTTTCAGGTTATATGGCCAATCTAAACTTTGACGAGCGGAATAACATTACTGCTCTTTTGGATGACTCTCATCCCAAGGCAGCTAGGTTTAGAGACTGCATTCGTTGGTTGCAGAGATCTCCAATCGCCTACACGATATCAAACTCTTCTACCATATATGACTTACACATTCAAGATTTTTGGCGTACAGCTGAGTATGACACAAGAGGCAATCCTCAAAAGATTGTGGCTAGGGTACTGGAGAATGACTTGATTTTCACTTCTGAGATTATATCAAGGGTATTGAGATTGGACGAGGATACATGAGAGGAAGTGATTTTGTCATATCAGAAGGCGTTTGATTCAGGTTGTTGGGTTTGGCACAAGAAAGGAAATTAAAAAAATCCTTTCTCTCCAAGGAGTGGAGATATATAGCCCACATGTTTATCATGTGCTTAGATCACCGAAATGGTGGATCAGATGGGCTTAACTTGGATTGGGCTAAGGCTATGGTGATTTGTTGTAGAGGACAAAAGGCCAACATTGCTGACTGATCTTTGATTGTATGGCTGAAAATATCATGGCTCTGAAGAAGGACAAGTGGTTGATATACCCAAGATTCATTCAAATGATTATAGATGACGCTATTCCGAATATTCCAAGGCATGGAGAGATTATGAGATTGGTGCAGATGAACACCCGTATATATGCAGACTGTTGTGCTATCAGACATGATTTTAGTGGGAAGATCACTCACCTTTGGAAAACATGTACCCTCTGGAACGATGGAACTACATCAGGAGAGTTAATGAGTCATTGGAGAAAAGAGCAGAGGAGACTAGACTGAAACAAATTGAAGATGTCAAGAAAAGGAAGAGATAGGTGAAAGAGAAGGACTATGATTTTGAGGAGGAAGTTTATGAGATGGTAGAGGGATCCAGAGTTAAGAAAGAGAAGAGGTAAGAAGAAAGCAGATGTGGTAGAGACTGAGAGGAGAACCAAATAGAGACATCAATCTTTCACTGAGCCCACGAGGAGGAAGGAAAAGGGCAGGTTTGGATGAGGATGTTATAAGAAACCTCAACAGATCTCTGGCTAATGACTTGAGCATGATCAAGACAAAACTTACCAATCAAGAATTGAGGGAAAGACAGAAAGATGAAGTGATTGATGGTATGAAGAAAATGATGATGGATCAACAAGGTTTGATCAAAAGACTGATGACTGAAGTTAATGAACTTAAGAAAGCAGTCGGCCTGCCCAATCAGCTAACTCAACCTGAGTTAGATGATTTGACTGACACCTCCAAATACACATTTTTAAATGTGGGTAAATCTTCTCGGGCAGGAGAGGGCACATCTGGTGCTGCAACTGCGGAGGTTGGGTGTTCTAGTGTGAGACAGGATAATGTGAATGTAGAGAACGTGGAAAAGGTGTATAAGGCTAGGTTTGTTGATGTAAGGATGAACTTTGATGATTTTGGAGGAGAAGAAATATTCCCAGAACGTACCGAAGGGGTTGAGAAGTCTGTTGAGAAAAGAATGGTCGATGAAGAAGAGGATGATCAACAACTAGTAGATTATGACTCTGAGCCAGAATATTATGAAGTGGATGAAAGACCACTAACATATGTAGTCAAGAAGGAAAATGAAGAGAATGATGTGATTAAGATCTAAAAGACAGAGTGGTTCATGAGAGAGAAAGTCTGAAGAGTTAACTCCTTTATTCCAAAACATAGAAGGATTGAGCAAGAAAGAGGCAGATAAGAGAATTATCAGTTGGAAGCATAACCCTGACCTCAAGATGTTTATGATAAAGAGGAGAGGAGGATGTATTTTTGCACCCTGAAAGAATCATACATGCCAACTCAATGGGTGATTTGACGATTGCTCTGCTGGAATCCCTCAAGTCCAAGAAGAAATGCGGATGAAATTCTGCTAAGGAAAAAAACAAGTGTTGTCTTCCGCATTTGTCAATGCGGAAGACATAATGCTAATGCGGACAAGTATTTACTCTTCCACATTGACTAATGCGGAAGACTAAAAGTTAATGCGGACGAGACTTTGTTCATTTGCATTTGACAAATTCCGGATGACCGAACAAATGCGCATAAGTATTTGTTCATCCGCATTACCCAATGCGGATGACCAACATACTAATGCGGATGATCAAGTGAAGAAATGCTGATCAAGTTAACTCATCCGCATTTGTCAATGCGGATGAACAAGCAAAGACGCCGATGAAGACTTAGACTAGTTCTGATGTAATAGGTCAGGGGTAGTTTAGTCATTTTATAAAAGGCATCTTGTCTGCCTATAAATAGAATAGATACCTCGTACATGAGGTGACGGCTGATAGATAGAGAATTTTTGTTGTAATTATTCTCTGTAATTTATCAACTTTCATATATACAATACAAAAGCATTTATGAGTAATTTTCTTGCATTGAATGTTCTTTGATTGTTTGTTTCCACCATTCAATCACTGACTTGATTACCATATTCGATTCACAGTAAGAATCTCACTCTTACTCAACCCCAGTCAATTGGTATCAGAGCATTTGCTCTTGATTCTCTTTCAGATCTGCATAAGAACTGAATAGAATTTGATTGATCTGGTAATCGAGTTGCTAGTAGAGTATATCATCTTCTCTACTTAGTAAACAAAGAAAATATTCTTGTCAACACATACTCACCAAAATACTCACAACAGCAAGAAACTCAATATCATCACAGATCTAATTCTGAATTCCATTTGAACTGTTTGGACTAGTTGGACTAATCAATCTTAAAAAAATCATCTAAATCTATATTATACCTATTAAACACATAGTTAAAATGGATTCTAACAGCTACTCAGAACTTGGTCATACACCTAAACATCCAATGCTTAAACATAAATCTGAGTTTAAATAGTGAACAATCAGGTTTAGGAATTACATCACAGGTGTAGATCCTGATTTCTGGATCTCAATATACAAGGGGCCACACATCCCTGTTACTCTGTCTGCAGATCAAGCTGCAATACACAGAACTTCTAGAATACCCATTGAAGATCCGACCTTAGATGAAGAAGACTACAAGAAAATCAAGATAGACCTCAAAGCCTACTCAATTCTGACTCAAGCACTCAAGATGGATGTGCTGAAAAGATTGGAGAAGTATGGAATTGCAAAAGCTGTGTGGGATGCACTCAAAATCATGTGTGAAGGAAGCAGTGAGGTGGCTAAAATCAACAAAGACAGCTTGTTAATTAGTATGAAACATTCCACCACACCAAGGGAGAATCAATATCTAAACAACTGCACAGATTTGTACAGTTAGTAAATGACTTGGAAATCATGGGAGTCACTTACAAGATTAAAGAATTAAACAAAAAGATGCTTCATAGTCTCCCTGAAAGCTAGAAACAGAATGTAACCATGCTAAAAAATACTCTTGATCTTGAGAGTACTACTTTAGACATCATGATATCCAAAATTGAAGCTTTAGAGCTTGATGAAAGAAGCAGAAATCTTGGTGGACCAAGAGTGATTGAGGCTTACGAATTTCCATCAGAATCTCATTTTGTGGAAAATGCCTTCATCACTGAGGAAGATGATTTTATCTCATCAAGAGATCAAATGAACAACACTGGGTTCATTACAACTCCACCAATCAATCATCTTTCAACCTCTTCTCAAATACCTAGAGTCACTACTGCTCCTCAAACTTCCAGAGTCACTGCTGATCCTCAAACCACTCCTAAAGACTCAAGATCAGAAGAACAAAAGGCAACTTACAATGCATTTGTTGCAAGCTTTGAAGCCTACTTGGGAGGAAGACTCACTTCTGCTCATCTAATTCAAGAAGATCTGGAGGAAATGGATCCAGATGATGTGGAAGAAATGGATCTACAATGGCAAATGGCCATGATTGCAATGAGAGCTAAGAAATTCTTCAGAAAAGGAAGAAAGCTGAGCCTGGATGAATATACAAAACTTGAATATGATAAATCTAAGGTGAAATGCTTCAACTGTGGCATGGCTGGCCACTTCTCAAGAGAGTGCAATGCCCCCAAGAGAAACAACTATCAAAGGAACTCTCCAGGCCAATCATCCTCACAGCCTAACTCAAGCTTTCACTCAAACAACCAACAACAACAGTATCATCAACACCAATCATATTAGAATCCACCCCAACTGACATCAAGCTCATGGAAACAGTCAGTCTTTAGTCAGTGCTCTAGTGATAAAGCAAGATGGAGTATGTGACTGGAGTGTGTATGTAGAGGAAGTAAAGCCTCAATTTCAAAATCATGCTCTTATGGCTCACATCAATGATGGATCATCTCCAATGCCTACTGAGGTAAAATCTAACCTTTGTAGTGAAACATGCATTAATGAATTGCAAGGGTATAGGGAGCATAACCACAAATGGCTAATAAAATCAAGAAGAAAAGGTAAAGTCAGAGATGATGAAAAGAGAAATAAAAAACTTTGAAATCAAAATTAAATCTCTCATCTCTGACATAGAAAAACTGCATGGTGAGAAGTACACTCTTGCAGCTGAGAATGAGCTACTTACTGAAAAGTTAGCTCAATCTAAGGCTCAACAAACTATGACTGAAGTGAAACTTGAAAAGTTTCAAATGTCTTCAGTCAAGCTGCAAGAGATGCTTGATTCCTAAAAGGATCCAAAGGACATGTCAGGGATTGGGTATAATTCATGTCCTCCACCATACAATGACAACTACACTTTCATGCCTGAATCTGTCTCACTCTCTGAAGCAATTGATCTTGAAACTATGGAATCTAAATCTGTAGTGAAACAGTGACCAATCCTCAAAACAAACCTGATGTTTATATTGAAACCAATAAGGATAAAATCAAGTTAGGTCACCCAATCAAAATCAAAGAGTGTTCAGACAAGACAGTAAGTGTCATGAAACCATCAAGCCCTGTAAAAGCAATTGTACCTTTTATAAAATTCATACCATCTGTTTTACAAGGCAAAAAGAAATATGTGAAGACAGTGAAACCCCCTACTAAGAGTACTTCTGATAATGAGATTATATCTCCACAAAATTCAAGCAAATCAAAAAAGGTTTCACTGCAAAAGAAACAAACTGTAACACTGAGTTCAACATATAAAACATCATCAGACCCTCGGTCTTCAAGATTAAGGCAGGGAGTTGGGGTTGATATCTGTAACAAGGAACATGTTGACCAGCTTGAGAAAGAAGTAAGAAATAAGTTGAAGAAATAATTACAACCCAGACAATTAAACAAAAGTAGTGTTGTGAAGCAAACTACTAAAAGGGCTGATTCTGATTCATCACCTAAAGAAAAGAAAATGACTCATCAAAAGAATATCAGTTGAGTCACACAAGGAAAAATTTGATTCAAGAAACAAACAATGTATTGTGACATTTGTGAAATGTTCAATCACAAGACAGATAAATGCTTCTTTAATCAATATTGCTCTATCTGCGATATGAACAACCACTCCATCAAAAACTGCTATTTCAACAAGTATTGTTCAATCTGTGACATGAACAATCACAATACATTTGATTGTTACTTCAATCAGAAGGGTTTGAGAATTCCCCAACACAAGCCCGTCTCAAAAACATCCACTGTGATGCATTCTGTCAGACCTCATTTTCATAATACTCAATCTAGGACACCTAGATCAACAAATGACAGGAATAATTTGAAGGAATTGAGGAAGGATCAAAGAAATCATCTCACAATGAAACACCAACTTAACCTTCCAAAACAAAAATCTACTTTTGATCATGAAAAACGGGCTAAATTTTTACAAAGAAATAGAGACCAACTATTGCATTATTCATCTAAATCCTCAGTAGATGTTGATGAGATGACTTAACCCATTCATTACCAAATATCTCCCAGGACACCTTCATCTAAACCACAATTTAAAAGGAAATACTAGGAGGTGACCATCATGAATAGGAACGGGAACCCAAGACCATCATGGCTTGGGTTCCTTATTCTAATTAGTTTTGTTTGCTTGCAGGTTCATCCACACAGGTCTAATAGCCTATGGTACGTAGACAGTGGATGCTCCAGACACATGACTGGAGATTGTTCCCTCCTTCATGACTTCAAGCACATACAAGGAATTACTGTGGCATTTGGTGGAGATTCAGAAGGTGGTAGAATTACAGGAGAAGGATCTGTGACAAACGGGATGCTGAGCTTTGACAGAGTGAACTACTACGAACAACTGAATTTCAATATGCTAAGCGTGTCTCAGATCTGTGACAAGAAATGTTCCACTCACTTTACAGACACTCATTGCTACATTCTAAACCCTGGATTTCAGATCCCTGAAGAATGGGTTGTCTTAAAGACACCGCGGAAGAATAATACATATGTCTTAAACCTGTGTTCAGCATCACCTAAGGAAGAAACATGTCTTTTGTCTAAGGTATCATTTGATGAGTCACAGCTTTGGCATAGACGTTTGGGGCACACTAACTTTAAAAATATGAACAAGTTAGTCAAAGGAAACCATGTCATTGGTCTTCCTCAAATAGAATTCAATTTTATTGATCAATGATCAGCGTGCCTCAAAGGAAAACAACACAAATTGTCTCACAAAACCAAGCTTGTGAACACTAAAAATACTACATTGAAGCTACTTCACATGGATCTATTTGGACCAACTCATGTAATGAGTATAGGAAAGAAACAATATTGTTTAGTGATCATTGATGACTTTTCACGATTCACATGGGTGTTCTTCCTACTTCATAAAAACGAAGCATCCCAAATCATTCAAGAATTTATCACTAAAATTGAACATCAACTTGATCTTAAGGTGAAAATAATAAGAAGTGATAGTGGTACTGAATTCAAAAATGAAAGTATGAGTTCCTTTTGTACAACCAAAGGCATTGCTCATCAATTCAGTGCAGCTAAAACTCCTTAACAAAATAGGGTAGCTGAAAGGCGAAACAGAACACTGATTGAAGCAGCAAGAATGATGCTAGCCGATGCTAAACTGCGAATCACCTTCTGGGCAGAAGCAGTTAACACATCGTACTTTGTGAAAAATCAAACTCTGATTGTTAAAGAAGTAACATGAGACCTTATGAACTGATCATTCATAGGAAACCATTTATTGGATTCCTCAAATCATTTGGTTGGCCAGTCCCAATATTAAACTCCCGAGACCATTTGGGAAAATTTTCATCCAAGTCTGATGAATGATTCTTTGTAGGTTATTCTTATGTTTCAAAGGCTTATAGAGTGTTAAAATCCTAGATTGAACATTATTGATGAATCTACAAATGTTCAATTCAAGGAACATTCGTTTCCCAAATCTACAAATGGTCCTGACTGGTTGTTTGATATTGACACATTTACAAAATCATTTGGCCAATTCCACTTGTCTGATGCAGGAAATATACATTCAAGTGATACTTCATCAGCTATAGAAAGAAGAGATAATTATCCATTGATTCCACTTACATTTGATGAACACTTGAATGAAGATGTTCCTCTTCAAGCTGATCCTATCAGACAACTATCATAAAACCTTAGTGTTTCTTCTGAAGAAGGTCCCAGCCTGGTACCATCTCACTCAGATGACTTATCAAATGAGATCAGAAATCAAAAACAGGCTTCTCACCCAGTTGAAACACAAGGTACATCAAATGATGCAAGCAATCTCAGTGCTGCTAAAGATGTAGCAGTTACTGAAACAGAAGTTGACAATCTTCATAATTCAACAACAATACAAGATGAATGTGCCTATGACCATAATGAACTGAATGTCTCCAATCTTGATGTAACTATTGCTGGTGACACCATTCCAACCACAAGAATACACAAGAATCATCCAGTTGAAACCATTATTGGTGATCTTAATGAGAGGGTGACGAGAAGCAAGTCCAGTATTGCAAACATCTGTTTTTTCTCATGCTTTCTATGTCAAATTGTACCCAAAAACATCAAAGAGGCTCTTGAAGACAATAGCTAGATTGAAGCAATGCAGGAAGAATTACTACAATTCAAGAAGCAAGAAGTATGGAAACTGGTAGATCTTCCCAAAGGACAATACCCTATCGGTTCAGATGGCTGTACAGGAACAAGACTGATGATAGAGGGATCATCATCAGAAACAAAGCAAGACTAGTGGCATATGGATACACTCAAGAAGAATGAATCGACTACGACGAAGTGTTTGCACCTGTTGCCAGACTAGAAGCAATCAGAATCTTTCTTGCATATTCTACATCCATGAAATTTACTGTTTATCAATGGATGTAAAGTGTGCCGTCCTGTATGGAAAGATTGTTGAGGAAGTCTATGTGATTCAACCACCTGGCTTCGAAGATCTAGATTTCCCTCACAGAGTTTACAAGCTTGACAAAGCTCTGTATGGTCTTCATCAAGCACCAAAAAAGTGATATGAGACTATATCATCCTTTCTTCTTGAACATGGGTATGAAAGATGAAAGATTGATCAGACTCTTTTCAGAAGAAAAAGAGGAAAAGACATGCTGTTAGTCCAGATCTACGTGGATGACATTATATTTGGCTCGACAAACAAGCAACTCTACAAAGAATTTGAAGACCTTATGCACTCAAAGTTCCAAATGAGTCCTATGGGGGAACTCACCTTCTTTCTAGGGGTGCAAGTCGAACAGACAGCAGATGGAATCTTCATCAATCAATCAAAATATGTGGAAACCATGCTGAAGAAATTTCACTTTGCTGACTGTCAGTCTATCAAAACTCCTGTGGATACTAAAGTAAAGATTGGACCTGACCCTGAAGGCAAATCAGTTGATCAGACTCACTATCGATCAATGATTGGTTCACTTATGTATCTAACAACCAGTAGGCCTGACATTATGTTTGGTGTTTGTGTGTGTGCCAGATATCAAGCTGATCCAAAAGAATCACATGTGAACACAATTAAGAGGATATTCAAATATCTAAAGGGAAAACCAGCTCTTGGGTTATGGTATCCAAAGGAAGGTGAATTTAATCTCTATGCCTACATAGACAATGATTATGAGGATACAACTTTAACAGAAAATCCACCTCTGGTGGTTGTCAATTTCTTGGTCCTAGACTAGTATCCTGGCAATGCAAGAAGCAGACAAATGTATCTGTGTCCACATTAGAAGCTGAGTATATTACTGCATCAGCATGTTGCTCTCAAGTTCTCTGGATTCAAAACCAGATGCTTGATTATGGTTTTAACTTCTTGCACACACCAATTCTATTGACAACACAACAGTTGTCTTTATAACTAATAATCCAGTTCAACACTCAAAAACAAAACATATTGAGATTACATATCACTTTTTGAGAGACTGTGCTGAAACAGGTTTAATCAAATTGATTCAAGTACCAACTGAAAATTAATTAGCTGATTTGTTTACCAAGGCATTTGAACCTAGTAGGTTTGAATTTCTGGTTTAGTCAATTGGCATGATTAACCTGAGTAAAAACCATGAAAAACATCAAAACCAATTAAATAACATTAAAAAACCACAAAAAAATCAAGGTTGATGAAGAAAAGAATTCTTTGGGAAATGATATAATTACAGTCGTTATATCATTCACTGTGCTTAACTTCAAAATGTGAAAGACTGAAATGACTTACCAGATATGTTGGTAGGCTTAACTTGGAAGAAAAGATACATGCAGAGATGAATTAAAGACTTATTCAATTGTGAAACACTCATCACGAAGTACTGGTATGTATTGGCTTATCTGAATGCATGTGTGTAGTAGCCTAAACACACCAGGTAATGATACTTTATGAATCTCTTTCACCATATCGTGTTCCATCCTTGTTTTGCTAAGCAAAGATCTAATGAAACTTGCACATAGTGCGGATGTTATGATCCAAAAGATTCCCAATGTGGAACACATCCAAAATTGGATGAATCAATAAAGTAATATATTCCAAGTGAATGAACAAAAGAATCCTATCATGGATCACCTTCCAAAATGAAGTGAAAAGAATCCTAATGTGGATCATCATGAAAAAAGATCAAAGTAAAAAAAAATCCCAATGAGGATTAGTGAAAATGAGATTTCATAACTTAAGTAACCTGGTAAGAAAAGTTGTGAAAAAGTTATACCATGCATTGTATAAGGAGGGTTGATCATTCCATGCTTATATGTGTGAGGTACATATTGAATAATTAAATCAACCAACACATGATAAAAGTCATTGGCATCAAAATATCAACCAGGTATGAGTTTAAGAGGACAAACATACATTCAATCTTCAAGTTCATGATCATGTCCATTTAAACATAAAGGATGCACAAGTGTAATGTAAGACTGATATGATCCTAACAAAGAGATAATTCTCTTTTTATTAATAATCAAAATAATATTCAAAAGGTTTTAAATCTTTAAAGTTTCTATCCAAATGTGGATACAAACTTTAGGGGGAGTAATTTAAAATTTTTGAGTAAGTCCAAACTTTTGTTTATTAACTTGACTTTGAAAACAAAACAAAAAGGATTTTGGTTGGTGTTGTTACAAAAAGTCATACAATTATATCTCAGCTTATGCAGATTCTTAGAAGCATGATAAGTCCAAGATCTGTCAAAATTGGGAAACTTGTATCACTTGTGACATACAAGTCAATCCAAGCAAGAATTGACAACTTCAACAGTCAACTTCATAAGAAAAATCAATCAAGGACAAATCTTCATAAGATGAATAATCAATTCAATCACATTAACTTTTGATTAAGTTCAAAAGTTAATGCAGGTAAGTGCATTGGTTAATGCGGGTGAAGGTAACCCATGCATGTACTAATGCGGGTAAAAATATATTTTCAAGTGGAACTAATGCGGAAAATGATTTTTACTCTACCGCATTAGTGTGTGAAGTAAATGTGGATTTTACTCTACCGCATTTGCTACAGTAGTCAAATGCGGATGAACATCTCTCTATCGCATTTGTTATAGTGCAATGCTGACCAAGTGGTGTCAATCGCATTTGGTGTGGTCACACAAATGTTGATTGACTTTGTTATATTGCATTTGCTACTGTGCACAAATACGGATAGGATAAAACAAGTAACAACTCTACCGCATTTGTTACAGTGAATGCTGATGGACAAAATCACAAGTTATTCTTCTGCATTTACTACAACACAAATGCAGATAGTCAAAGGTTTCAAGTTCAAACTTTCGCATTTGCAATAGTACACAAATACGGAAAGAATAAATAATAAGAAACAAAACTTCCGCATTTACAACAATAGCCAAATACGGATAGTCAAAATCCAAAGTTTGTCTTCCATATTTGCTACAGTTAACAAATGCGGATGACCAAAAGTCAAAAAATTAACCCTTCCGTATTTGCTACAGTGGTGACCGCATTTGCTCTTAAACTTGTAAAATCTTTCAAAATGCATTATTTGACTATTTAAAGGAATTTAAACGGATCAGTTAATACTTTTCAAATAGAGACTTTATAGTGAGATGAGCACAAATGCACAGTACACCATCTTCAATCATCTTCATCATAAACAATCAAAGATTTTCAAATGATTCTACTCAATCGACTCTTGTTATCGATTCTAAAACCACATTTGTATCGAAAACAAGGTGAAATTTCCATAAAAAAATTTAATCAAGACCTAAGTTTCAGAATGTTAAACCTAAATCAATCAATGATCCAACTAATGACGAAGAACACAAAACATGTCTTATTGATGTAATATAATACACCTTTTCGACTTCAATGAGCATGCAAACTAACAGAAATTCTTATCATCATGAAACCTTGATATTCATGTTTGTTGTAAGAACATAGCATGATGAAAAATGATACAGTTGTAACAAATCAATGAAACAATATCTTATTAATGGTTCAAACTTAGAAACTGTGATTGTTGAATAACAAACTCACCATTTGCTATGACAACAATGCAACAGAAATGACTAGCATTCATCCTTGTCCATTTAAAGTCAAATTGATAACTAACACACATGTCTCTTATGCAGATTACATGGCAAATCTTACATGGAGCAAGCTCTATAATGTCAGCGGTTATTTAAACCCTGATGTGCCTGAAGCTGATGGACTTAGAGATATGATCAGATTCTTATCTACCACAAGGGTAGCCTATGCTATCACTGTGAGACCCACAATCTATGAGAATCTCATGAGGTCCTTTGGAACTCAGCTAAAGTAGTTGAAGCTGATGATGTTAAAACATTAACTGGGAGAATCAACAATGAGCTCACTTTGAGTATCACTGAAGATTCTGTTAGAAGATGCTTACAATTTGGTGATGATGCTAATGCTCCTTTGGAGCTAGATGATGAAGAAATAACCACAGTTTTTGCTGAAATTGGTTATGAAGGAGGATATGAAGCAAAACAAATTGTTAAAGGATTAGTTGATCTACCTTGGAGATTCCTAATTCATATGTTTCAACATTGTCTATCCAAGAGAAAAACAGGATGGAATGACATTCCAGTCCTCGCATCCTCCGCAATCTATGCTCTCTGCACCAACAGGCCATTTAATATGTCTGCATATGTTTTCAATGGCCTGATTTCAAACATTCAAGAAGGGAGAAGATACAAGTTCCTGATGTATCCAAGATTCATTCAATGCCTGATCAATGAATCATTCCCTGATATTGCTAATGAAGGACTGTGCTTGATATTCCTCACTATGATGCAAGATCCTACAAATATATTAATAAGAGGGACCCAAGAAACTTTTACAGTGGTGCTTACTCACCTCTTCTTCCATGGATGATTCAGCAAATAAATCAAGACGGTCAAGCATAAGAACAAGCTGCACCACAACCATCACCACAACCATCACCAGAACCATCACCATAACCTCACCACAACCATTACCACAACCATCACCACAACCATCACCACAACATCACCACAACCATCACCACAACCATCACCACAACCAACACCATAAACAACCCCTCAACCTTCACCAATATCACCTCATCATCACTCTTTAATATCACCACCACATCAATCACCTGTATCACCATGCCAACCTTAGCCATCCCATGATCACCTTGCTAAAGTTGGAGGATCAACTAGTGCTTCTAAATCATCCAAATCATCTTCTGATGAGGAGAATCATCATACTCAAATGCCTGCAAAAAGAGCAACTTCTAAGACTGCTCCCTTAGAGAGCTTTGTTGAATCAAATGTGAATAGGCCTGATGAAAGGATGAGTTGATAACTGAACTGTTGCAAAAGGTTGAAAGAATGGAGAGAACACTAAACAGGAGGGCTAGAATTATTGATGATAGAATTCTAGAGCTTGATAAGAAGGAGCAGGAGCTGAAAGATCTTAAAGAAAAACATAAAGCTGAAATGAAGGAGAAAGAAAAGGAAATTGAAACTTTAAATGTTGCACTTAATCATTCAAGAGAAGAAGTCAGTGGACATGTAGACACTCTTGCAATTCAAACAATATCTATGGAAGAACAAGAGAACATTATAGAAGAACAAGCTGAAATCATCTCTAATCTTGAAAAAGAAATTGATAGCAAAAACAAAAGGATCTCTGCACTTAAGCTAATAATTGAGATTCAAAGAAATGAAGTTGATGATGATGAACAAGAAAAGGTTGATGATGATGAACAAGAAAAGGTTGATGATGAAGAACAAGAAAAGGATGATAGTGATGATAACAAGTTTGTTTCTAACGATGAAGAACAAGAAGGTGATACAAGTCAAACAAAGCATGAGGAACAAAGTCTAGAAATGGTGGTATACTTTGGAAAAACCTATGCTGCTCACACTGAGAAAGCTGAATTTGAGGAACTTTTTAGTGCTTTAGACAGCTTTACATTTGAAGAATTTAGTGTAGATGATGACTTTTGGGAATTTGTAAACAATCAAAGGACTGACTCTGATCCTATTATGTTCATCCTAAAATCTCTAGTTCCTTTGGAGAAAGAGCTAAGCATGCAGATTGTCTCCATAATGTCATTAACTGAAGAACAAAAGGAAAAGATAAGAGAAATATGTGAAAAGAAAGAGAAAAAGAAAAAGAAATAGAAAAAGAGAAGGAGGAAATAAAAGTGAATGATCAAGAACAATCCACACCAAAGAAAATGTCTGAAGTGATTAAGAAGGGTGAAACTTCAAGTCCACAACTTCAAACATATTCAAGAAAAAGAAAATATCTAGCTGAAAAAGCTAAGGGTAAAAGGCCAGTCATTGAAGAAGAAAGTGTTAAGAAGAAGAAAGATGATCCAAGAAGCCTAGCTGTTATTGCTGAATTTCTTAAAGAACATGAGCAGGCTGAAGCTCAGTTAAAGAAACAATCTATTATCATTGATCTAGAAGAGAGAGAGATAGCTGGTGGATATGATGCTGAAAAGGATGTTCATATGGACAGTCCTATGAAAACAGAACAGGCAGTGGAAGAAATGGTGTCAAAAGCCCAAACTGATGGCTTAATGATCAAAGCTATGTTTCTGATCAATCAAGGCTATGATCCAGATGAAGTATTTGGAATGACATATGAAGGAATGAAGGAAGAGGAAGATAAAGTGAAAAGGATGCTTGATCCAAATATTGAAACAGAATATGAAAAAGCAATCACCAAAGATGCTCCAATGCATAAAGAGTATTCTATGAAGAAACCAACCGGGTATGAAAGACCATTGCCAAGAAAGGCTCCCCTACCCAAGCTGTCTTCAATGAAGAAATCATCCCCAACTCATGAACCACTATTTCCTGATCCTTATAGTATGACAGATAAGGAAAGGAAGGATTACCTCACCAGCCAAGGCTTCACCAAAAGAAAATTGGCAAACATGAAGACTAATTCACTAAAAGCTGCAACACTTAAGTTGATAAATGATAAGAAAGAAAAGTTAAAGTAGTTAGAAGAAGAAATGCTCAATAAAAGCCAAGATCAAGAGTTTCTACACATGACATGAATCTTACTCATAAAGATCAAGACTATCTTGCACATGTTATTCATAAATATCCAGAGTGGTTTGTTGAACCCTCCCAACTGAAACTTCAGGAAGGGTTGACCACTGCTGAGATGATCAGAGGAGTATCTACTCCAAAAGGCAAAACAGACCAAAAATTATTGCTTGGAAGTATGATAGTTCATGGAATATGTTTATGGTTGAAAGAATCTCTGGACTAGTGCAATTTTTTACAGAGTACTCTGCTCTGGTAAATGCACTTGGGATTCATGACCTAAAAGAACTGGCTAATCTGGAGCTGATCAACCATAATGCCATGTTTATAGGATATGAATTTGAAGGAATACTCAAAATGTTCAAAAGAACCAACAACTTCAATTCTTTGAATGCAACATGTATGATAAAAGACAAAACTTTCAAGAATCCTCTAGAAATGAAACAGACAAAACCAGCTGAAAAAGTAGTGTTTCTTGAATTTAGAGTGAAACCTACTGAATCATTGAAAAGAAAAATGGTAACTGGTACACATTCTTCAACACCAACTCAAATGTTTATTATGATGAGAAGACCTATGAATTGGTGATTGAGAGGAAGTGGGGAGTCAAAGAAGGTGCTGAAATCAGATTATTTAATGGATATGAAGTGAGACTACTGGATCAATCATACATTCAATGCATATACACAAGGCACTTCAGAGAGATATCAAACAAATTGGATCAAGAAGATCTACATTTCTTTCTAAAGTGTATCAAAATATTGAAGATGGCTTATGATCAGATTAGTGCTAAGAGGGAGAAAAGGAAGAAGAAGAAGATACCTTTACAGTTGGGCAACATTGTCAAACTTGAAGTTGATGTTGATGGTTCTCTCTTGATTCACAGGGATGGGCTATCAACAGTGTCTATTTGGGAACCAATTTCTCTAAAGAAACTACCACTTGAAGCCATTTATGATATGAGCAGAATGAAGATTCATGTACTAAGCAAGGACAAAATGTCAGATGCTCAAGATTTTTTCAACATGATCAAGGCAATTTTGGATCCAAGACAAGCAGCACCTTTTGCACCACCAAAAGACACAGCTGAATCATCACAACATCAATCACCTCCCAAACACTGAGGACAACTAGGCTGTATAATTCTTAGAGGGAGTATTGTTGCACCCTGAAAGGATCATACATGCCAACTTAATGGTGATTTGATGATTGCTCTGCTGGAATCCCTCAAGTCCAAGAAGAAATGTGGATGAAATTCTGCTAAGGAAAGAACAAGTGTTGTCTTCCGCATTTGTCAATGCGGAAGACATAATGCTAATGCGGACAAGTATTTACTCTTCCACATTGACTAATGCGGAAGACTAAAAGTTAATGCGGACAAGACTTTGTTCATCCGCATTTGACAAATGCGGATGACCGAATAAACGCGCATAAGTATTTGTTCATCCGCATTACCCAATGTGGATGACCAACATAGCGGATGATCAAGTGAAGAAATGCTGATCAAGTTAACTCATCCGCATTTGTCAATGCGGATGAATAAGCAAAGATGCGGATGAAGAACTAGACTAGTTCTGATGTAATAGGTCAGGGGTAGTTTAGGCATTTTATAAAAGGCATCTTGTCTGCCTATAAATAAAATAGATACCTCGTACATGAGGTGACGGCTGATAGATAGAGAATTTTTGTTGTAATTATTCTCTGTAATTTATCAACTTTCATATATACAATACAAAAGCATTTATGAGTAATTTTCTTGCATTGAATGTTCTTTGATTGTTTGTTTCTGCCATTCAATCACTGACTTGATTACCATATTGATTCACAGTAAGAATCTCACTCTTACTCAACCCCAGTCAGGTATTACATACATGCATAAGAGTAAGGCATTCAAGACCTTGCCAAAATGGGATTTGAGAAGGTTGGCGGTGCTGCCATTACTGGATGCTCATTTAAGTGAAAGAGCTATGTTGCTAGAGAAGGAGATCAAAAATGGATTGAATGATAACTTTGAGTCATTTGGATTCATGAAGGCTGAAAGGAGAAGATCCAAGAAGGATAAATATTAGGAGACTGGGAAAGGAAAGAGAGTACTGAGAGTGAAACCCCTAAAAATAGTGAACGGGATAAGGTTTTCGGATGCCCTCCCCTAAAGACTAAAAAGCTTTGAGAAATGGTTCTATAATAACAACACGGGGAAGGCTGTGATTAAGGTGAAGAAAGGATGTGAGTATAGATTATTTGACCTGATAGAGCTGTTCACATTCTATGATGAGGACCTATTGATACTCTATGAGAATCATATCAATGCAGAAGTAGGGGAGGACACAAGAAAAGAAGCCAATTTGTTTTTGATCGTGGTAAACAAGGTGCGTGGTGTGAGAGCTGAAGTGAAGGAGTTGGGTGAGAAGGTAAGAACTCAAGATATACTGAATATGGATGTCCAGGATTTATCAAGACAATTTGAGCAAACTAGTGCTCATCCCGAGGGAGAAAACTAGTGAATTAGTGGCAAAAGCTCCCAAGGAGGTTGCTGCAGGAGCTAATGAAGATGTATCAAAAGTAGTGGGAGAGATTAGAGCCGAGAAGACAAATTAGGAGCAATGAAGGAGTGAGATCCAACCTAGAGGGAGTATTGAAGATCATGTATAGGTTGGACTCACCTTAGATTAAATTATGTTTATATACCTTTGTAATAGGTTTAATGTTAGTTTACGTTTGAATAGTGTTTATTTTGTGTAGTTTGCTGCGTAGCGAAACTATGAGCAAAATTATAGTTTCGCTCATAGTTAGCTGTTTAGTTCACCCGGCAAAACTGCTGTTTCTGCCGGGCGAAACTGCTTTTTCTGCCGGGCGAAACTGCTATTTCTGCCGGCAAAACTATAGATTTGACAGCATAGTTTCGCTGACAGCGAAACTGTCAGCAAAACTATGACTTGTGTATATAGTTTTGATCTGCTCATTGTTGGGCAATCCTTGCAAAACCCTAATCAAATATTATTGTTGCAAGTGAGTACTGTAAGCTATTACTTTGATGAAATATATTTGAGCTTCTTTCTATTGATTTTATTGGAGCCTATATTCATATTGAATACTTTGTGTCCATTATCATTCTTTTTCTTCTTTGCTGTTTGAGTATTGTTTTTGATATTCAACAATTGAACACATCAGTTGTACTCTAATTCAATCACATGGACCAACAAGTCTTGGTTCTATGCTTTCTACTTTATGTACTTTTATCCTTTTTTGTAATATATTAGGATGTCATAGTCACTAGTCAAAAGGTAATCAACCTTTTGATTCTACATTTGATTTTGTTGTCTAGTTCAAATGTTTTCAATTGGCCTTCTAAGTATTGCCGAGTATAGGATGTAGTATAAAGTATCTCATGTCCTTATAACTTTCTTTCATGCTTTAACACTTGAAAAAAACTTGAGAGCAATATATAACATTCTTGAAAACCAATACTTGTGTTGCTTGTTCTTTTTCTGTCTCATATTGCTTGTGTTCTAAGTATCAAACCAGTGTGCTACCAGTTCCTTATTTGATATGTTAAGTGTTCTTAAATAACTTTCTTCATTGTGTGTTTGTGTTGTAAGTGACCATCCCCTCTAATGGTCGTGCAATTGTTATCAGAGCATTCCGGCTCTTGATTGTAAGATCTCACCATCTTAATATCCTCACACACACAAAATACTTACATCTCAAATGGCAGCTATTACTAAAGCTTATATGGAAACTGGAACCATGACAAAGTCCTTACTGATCACTCCTGAAGACTATGACACTTAGTGCCAATGGATAGAAGGGTTCATCAAGTCACAGAACTCCATGATGTGGGAATCTGTTGTCTCAGGGCCTTACATACCAAGCACCTCTTCAGCTACTGTAAGGGATGGTATGATTCCAAAAGATATGGCTGACTATTCTGAAAAAGACAAGAAGAGAATAGAGATCGATCAGAAAGCCATGACATCCCTTCAAACTGCTCTTCCAAACTCCATTTATAGAGGCTTCAAGAATGCAAAACAACTAAACAACTATGGGATGCACTGACACTGATGTATGAGGGGTCAACTGATGTCAAAGAGAACAAGAAGGATCTCCTAAAGTAGTAGTTTGAAAACTTCACCTTTAAAGTAGGTGAAAGCATGACTCAACAATACTTCAGGTATGTTGAGAATATGGATACTCTAATGGATGTTGGAGTGACTCTTGAGAACAGGGACATTGTAAGGAAGTTCATGTCCTCTCTTCTAGACAATCGACACATTATTGTGTTGTTATCAAGAGAATTAAGAACCTTAAGACTCTTACTTTGATAGAGTTGTATAGTATTCTTAGTGGATTCCAGATGGATATGAATATGCAAGGTTCATCTTGTTACTCCAGCAATCAATTAAGTTTAGCCCTCTATGTGGTGGAAAGGGATTGCATATAACTAGAACATCATCTTATCTAGCTATCCTGACAACTCACAAAGGGTCCTTTCATCACTTTCCCGGAGACATAAAGAGAAAGCTACACTCAAGGAAGCCCATTCCAAGAGACAAGCTCTTCACAAGCCTTTGTGTCTTCTAATGAAAGCACATGCAACTTTCTCTTCACCCTTGAAGATCTGGACTGTATCCATCCAAATGACCTGGAATACATGGAGATAGTTTAGCAAATGGCTCTCCTTACTTATAAAGGCAAGAAGTTCTACAAGAGGATAAGGAGGAAGTTTCCAAGCAATGCACCTAGTGGAAAGTTTGGGCTGGATAGGAGCAAAGTGAAGTTTTACAACTGTAAACAAATGGGTTATTTTGAAAGGAGTGCGATGCACCAAAGACAAATCATGTCCAAGAACAAGCTAGACCAAACTACACTAAGAGAGCCACCCAAAATAGAAGCCAAAGTAGCAAGCTGTAGTTGCTGTTGAAGAAGGAGGCTTGACTGGAGCTTTTAGGTGGAAGATGCTCTCCAACCAAGCACTAAGGGCTAACCATGATAAAGCAAAGGTATTGGAACATCCTTATACCCTAATGTATTGCTAAAGTAAATAGATATAGGTCCTACAACCTAGAGATAAGATTTAATCTTGACTCTTTAAATATTTTAATATCTGATTTCAAAAGAGCTGAAAATGATTATAAACTAATGATAAATGACATAGAGAAAATCATTTTAACTCTTAAACATGAACATACCAACTACAAGACTCAGATTAAAGATCTCGTAACTAAGTTGACAGAATGCAAGACTTAGCTTGTGATCAGCAAAGCCAAGGCAGAAAAATGTGTTCTTAAAGAATAGACCTTTAGGAACATAATATCCTAATCCTTACATGCAAAAGTTTGTTATTAGAATAAGCAGGGACTGGAATCTAGTGAGATAACTCTAGTACCAGGAGTTCTAGTTTATGTCCAACTCATCCCAATAACATGAAGAAGGTTGACCAGTTGTGTACCACTGCTACACAACCTGAACCATCCAACTGCAAAAGCAATTCTCACTTTAAAGGAATTTCCACAACATCTGCAAATATAAAGATGGAGAAGGAAAGTGATCAAGTTCAGCTTTGTTCATAAAAGAAGACTCTTAAGAGAAGAAAATGGGCTATGTTATATGTGGGAGTATTCATCTTACTAAGGATTGTCTTTATAATCCAAAAAGTACTATCACATGACCAAGAAAGAGGCTTCTAAGAGTTTGAAGAAGAAGCAAGCTTCGGAAGGTAAATCTTTTCCTTTCAGAAGCTCCAAATTGAAGAAGAAGACAAGTGGGAAATTGCCTTCGGAAGAAAATTAGTATCGGAAGAAAGAATACTTTCGAAGCACTGAAGCATTTTGGAGTTTTAGCAAGATCTTTTGAAGGTCCAGTCATCAAAACTTGCAAAGTGTTGAAGGTCAAGTCTAAGCTTCCAAAGTGGCGTGGAAGACAAAGAAAGAAGACAAGTGACTGAAAGCTCTCTATCAACATCAACAAATGATACTCAAAACATGACAATATGATCTATTACTGTTTCATTATCTTCAACTTGTTTTGATGAGCCTAAGACCAATAAGGCTTGGGTTTCCAAATATAACTAACCATCTCTTTTGGTGCAGGAACAATCAAGACACATAGCAATGTCTGGATCATTGATAGTGGTTGTTCTAGGCACATGACACACAATGGGTCACTACTCCATAATTTTAAGAAAATTTTTGGAGGACCAGTTGCTTTTGGAGGAGATGCTGGTGGCTACATAACTGGAAGGGGCATGGTCACAAATGGTAAGATCAACATTGAGAATGTAAATTTTGTAAAAGAGTTTGGATACAATCTTTTGAGTGTATCTTAATATTGGGATCAAATTTATAATATGCTCTTTACTAAGCATGAGTGCATTGTTCTCAGGCCTGGGGTGGTCATTCCTCATGAGCATATCTTGCTCAGATCCGCAAGAAAGGAAACATGTACAAGATGGATTTGCAAGACACATCTCCTTGAGGGGAAGCTTTATGCTTTCTACCTAAAGCCAATAGTGATAAGTATTTCCTCTGGCATAAAAGAATGTGCCAGGTAAAGTTTAATAATATGAATAATTAATTAAGAATGATTTGGTAACGGAATGCCAAAGAAAGATTTACAAGTGATGATCATTGTGTTGCATGCATGAAAGGGAAGCAACACAAGGTATCTCACAAGCCCAAGGAATGAAACTCCATCACTACTCCCTACACTTATTACATATGATCTTTTTGCCCCACTAGTGTAATGAGTCTAGGAAGTACCTCTTATTTTTTAGTGATCATAGATGATTTTACAAGATTCACTTGGGTGTTCTGACAGGATCAGTGATCACAAGTTTGATGTATCAGAATACAAAGCAGCGGAATACAAACAGAATTAGACAAATTGTAGCAAGCAATCGATACTTGTAAGCATTAAGATCGCATACGGTTATAGGGAGAGAATATGTATTTCTGATTTCTAGGAATGTTTATAGATGTAGAATATTTCTAATCAAATCAATCATCATTCCATTCAATACTCATTCATCATTGATTACAATAGGTTGTCACTCCTTATATAGAGTGCAACAGTCACTGCTGTTATCACGGAAAGTGACAACTGGCAGATCCAATACAAAATAACTAATTCTTAACAAACTACTGAAATGTTCACAACTACTGAGAACATATCAGCATGTTAAGTACAAAATATAAAACTACTGAAACTACAACGACTGAAGAACAAGCTCTTCAGTCGTTTTACAAAACTACTGAACATAAAAATATAAAACTACTGATATCACAACTACTGAAGAAGTACTCTTCAGCAGTTGTGACAAACTACTGAGGCTTCAGTACTTGATCTTCAGACTTTGACCTTCAGGTGTTTCATCAGCTGATGACTTCAGTAGATATCATCAGCTGATGTCTTCAGTCTTTGTCTTCAGACTTTGTACATCAGTTGTTGATCTTCAGCACTTGTGAACTCTTCAGCTGTTGTACTTCAGTACTTTGGTCTTTCAGCTTCAGCACTTGTGTTCTTCAGCTGTTGTACTTCAGCACTTTGGTTCTTCAGCTGTTAAGGTCTTCAGCACTTGATCTTCAGCTTGAAGTCTTCAGCACTTGTCAAACTACTGATGAGGCTTTCAGCAGTTGTTGTGATACCGTGTGGGACTTAGAGGTTTTCTGATCTTGGCTCATTGGTCTTTTGGTCCAACAACTCCCCCTGAACCAATGCAGCCAAAACCCTAATAATTTATTCTCCCACTTATTGATGGCAAAATGTTGGTCTTTTTCCTTCTTGATCAGTAGAGAAGATGACCCATGTAAGCTCCGGCCTGGGAAGAAATCTCAAATATTGTTTGGCAGAGTATGAATGGGAACTCTGTTTTGGGGAACTGGACACAGAGTTGTTATCCCATTCATGAGATTTACTTCCCCATAATGAGTCTGTATGACTCACGAACATAGGCCTCAAGGAGAACAACTTGTTCCTCCTGAGAGAGTTCTTCTGCTCCTCCTTCGAAGAAGAACTCTGGACCATAGTACTCTGATAAGTACTTCATGGTCCTGCCATTTTTCAGCTCCACCGTAGTTACCTCCCTATATACAAATTCATCAGGATGGTTGCCTTCAAGGAGTAACTGGAGCTCATTCTTTTGGATGTCTTCAAGCTTTTTATATAACAACCCCTTCTTAATCATCTTGTTTTCTAGTAAGGCTTGAGGTGTCTTCTTTGCTTGGTGAGCTTTCTTGAATTCATCAATGATTTCCCAAGGTGAGACTACAACGGCCAACATGATGGTAGACTCTATTGTTTTTCGTACTGGCCGTTGTATCTGTGTGGGATAGTTCTTTTATGGATTCTAGAACACCCTGGGGTCTGGCCATACTCTCACTCTCTCCTTCTGATACTGAAAGGTGTGCCTGAGAGTGTACAGCCTTTGAGCATGCCCTTTCATGGCTTGAATAGATGATGACTGAGGAAATTCCTTGTCAACCATCTTCAACAGTTGCTCATCGTGCTGTTTCTGCTGTTCTTCTTCTTCTATCTTGACTCTGACCATTTCCCTTTGAGAGTCAGGTGTGATCATGGGTGACTTCGGGGTTTGGTAGCTTCAGAACAGCAGAGAGTGGCAGACTATCATCTTCATCCTCTTCTCTTCTTCTCTTCTTCCATCCTCAGCACCCTTCTCCTCCTTCTGGGTACCACTGGATGATGGTTGGGTTGGTGAAGGAATTGGTTTTGAAGAATGAGGATGTTTGGATTTTGGCTTAGAGGTTGGTTGGGAGATTTGAGGGATAGGATCTGTTTGAGTGGGTGGAAGGGAAGGTTGATCTAGCATCCTTGTAGTTAGTTTCGCCTTTGTGAGTTTAGCCATCTCTAACCTTTTACCAGCCCCAGCCTCATCAAGGGCTTCCACAATAATCCCTTTGTTGAATTGCTCAGACAGACAGATTCTGGTGGCTATAGCCAGAATGCTGTCCCTGGTCCATGCGCGGATCTCCATTAATGATCTTCCCAAGTATTTTGCAATAAAGCGGATCATTATTTCCAACCTCTCTTTCTCAAGAGCATCATACCCTGCCCATCGGGTTTGTATCTTGTACTTCTAACCTTCTGATCTCACTATCCAGTGTGGCTGTGTCAAACCCCTGCCTGAAGAGTTGTTCAATATTTTATCCATGGAGCGGCTGTGTGTGGTGTCAGCTTCTTTGACCAGCTCCTCCAAGGATTTGTCTTCAGCAGTGTGATCATCAGCACTTCTCTTTCGCTTGTAAGTGAGCAGAGGTTGCTTTTCTTTTTCCTCCTCTTGGGCTTGCTTCTCTTCCTTTTCCTCGGATCTTTTCCTCTTCCTTTCTTTCACTGCAGTACTCTCCCCCTTTTTGGTTGCATTGGAGGAAGGGGTTTGTACCGCAGAAAGAGTCTTTTGGACAGCAGCATCAACCAAGGGGCTGTAATGTGAGGAAAGCCTCTCATCAAGGGCTTTGATCACTATATCAGTGATTATGGGTGTGATGAGAGGGAGGGAATTTTGGAGTACAGCACCTATTTGCTCAGGAGGGTTCTGTTCCTGAGAAGTAGGGCCTGAAGCAGAGGCAGGTGGTTGATTTTGGGGTGGCTCTGTGTTTGGGAAACCTTCAAGGGAAGGTGCCATCTGTGGGTGGATGAGGTGGAGATGTCTTTCTCCTTGGAGAGTTGGTCAAGTAGTTTTGCAGCCTACTGACTTTCTCTTCTAGGATTGTGTTCTGGGCAAGAACATCATAGAAGAAGCCCAGGTCATCATCAGCCGAAGCTGAATCAGCTGACCTCCTGCTTAGAGCAGGATTTACATGCACTGGGTGTAGACCAGTTGGTGCATGTGCCCCTTGTGCTTGGTACTGGGGACTTCCAGCCTCAGGACAATGTCCATCATCAGCTGTTGCCTCTAGGGAGGTCTTAGCAATGTTACCAGCCTCACTCTGGTCATGTGCTGAGTCAGAGGAGGTGGCAGCCTCACTAGATATTCTAAGCTCCTTGTCTACACCAGGAGATAGAATTGGGAAACCCCTGTGCTGTGGGTTCTCAGGTGCACTGTGTTCCTCCCCCTCAATTGTAGAGGTATTCCCAGTAGTAAGTGGTTTCTGGGGAGGGGGGTGAGGAGTGCAATTGAGTCAGCACTTGTGCAACTATTAAAGTTGGGCTGTGAGGGGCGGTGTTTGGGGTGAGGGGATAGAAGCAGTGTGCACCTGGGGTGGATGGTGCTCTTCAATGGCAATCTCCTCAAGTGAGGAAGATCCCAGATAAGTAGGTGCCCCTTGGGTTGCTGCAGGCTCCTGTTGAGAGGAAGCCTGAGCGGCTGTGGCTGGAGGAGTCATTGTATCCACTAGGGGGTTTGGACTAGTGGATATATCCTGCGTTTGTGTTGCAGGGGCATCCTCAGGGGACTCAATTCCCTGAGTAGCCATTTTGGGTTTCTTTTTGGTGGGTTTGGTGGGGACTTTGGATTTGGAGGTGGTGGCTGTGGGTTCCAGCTGCGTGGGTTTTCGCAGCTTGGCAGCCATTTGAGTGTCCGGTCAGAGTTGTGCCGGGAGTATACTTCCGGCAGAACAGCCGTAGCAGGGACTCCCAAGCCAACAAGTCCCTCAGCATTAAGCTGGTCTGTAATAATGGCCATTATGAACCGTGGATAGAGTATCCAACGGTTGGCAGTTAGTTTTTGAGCCATATCTTTGAGCTCTGAAAATATTAATTCTGAAAAGTTTAGTGGTTGTTGCTCAAGGATAGAATACATTACCTGCTGCCATTTGGTGGACATTTGATCCCAAGACGACGTCTTAGGGGCCAAACATACATTTACCATGTGAAAATCAGGCGCTCAGCGTCATTAAAGTGTTTCTTCATGATGGTGGTGGCACTGAGATCGCCTTGATATCCATGCTGAGCAAAGGATAGATCTATGGTGCCCTTCGGATATCCAGCAGGAGAAGTAGCATCATCAGTTGAAGAATTTTACGGATTGTTGCAGGAGTAATGACTACTTCTTTGTTGTTGACGACTGACGGAGGGATGGTGTGTGCTCTCCTCAGTGGTAACAGTAACGTTCATCCAAAATTGGTTCAAGGATTCGGCATGTAAGACGGGGTTCAGAAGGAATGCCTTGTTGTATTGGGACTGAACCATAAGATCGATAGCAGTATCGAACTTAGTCCAGATCGGCGATTTGTGAGGTAGGCAACACAGTTGTGTCGCGGTTTAATTTGCATAGACGCCATGGAGAAGAGGAAGTTTTGGAGAGGAACGTTAGGTTTGAAGAAGATGAAGCATGGAGAGCTCAGGTTAGGGGTATTATAGGGTACGGGTAAGGAAACGACTGAAGGATGTGGTGTTAGTCATCAGTAGTTTTAAACGACCGTTGACATGGTATTATCCTTTCAGACGTTGAAACAGCTGAAGTCGTGGTGTTAGGCATCAGTAGTTTAGAAAACTACTGAAGACCGTGGTTTTGACTTCAGATGATTGAAACAACTGAGGACTTGGTGTTTGTCATCAGTAGTTATGAAACTACTGAAGACAGTGGTTTTGTCATCAGCTGTTGTAAACAACTGAAGACTTGGTATTAGTCATCAGTAGTTATAAAACTACTGAAGACGTGGTTTTGCTTCAGTTGTTTAAAATGAAACAGCAGTTGTACAAACGACTGAAGAGAAAGTTCTCTTCAGCTGTTTTCGTCAATTCTTAGCTTTTCAGCTGTTTCAAACTGTCCTCAACACATTCATCAGTCTTTTTGGCTGATTTCAGTTGTTTCATAGGACATCAGTACTTATCTGTTTTTACTGATTGCAGTAGTTGTAACTGCATCAGTAGTTGTAACTACATCAGTAGTTTAGAACAGATGAAGTACTTCAGTACTTGTGAGACATTTAGCCTTCAGTAGTTATAAAAACTACTGAGGTTAAAAGAGCTCATCAGTACTTATATGTGACATAGGTACTCATGATCATCAGTATGAATTACTAAGATCATCAGTAGTTGTCACTTATTCTAGCTGCAGCATACCAAGCCTTAACACCAGGTTTTGGAAAGTTGAACTATCCAAAGGCTTAGTAAAAATGTCTGCAAGCTCATCAGCACTAGGCACAAACTTAGGATCAATCAGACCTTTTTCAAAACAATCCCTTATAAAATGATGTCTGATCTCTATATGTTTGGTCCTAGAGTGCTGGACTGGATTTTTGACAATGCAAAGAGCTGAAGCACTATCCATTAACAATGGAGTCTTAGTCTCTGTAATGCCATAATCCAAAAGTTGGTTTTGAAGCCAGAGTACCTGAGATGTACAGCTTGCAGCAGCAATGTACTCTGCTTCAGCAGTGGATGTAGCAACTGAGGTCTGTTTCTTGCTCTGCCAAGAAATCAAGCAGTTGCCTAGGAATTGACATCCACCAGAAGTTGATTTCCTGGTCAACTTACACCCTGCATAGTCACTGTCAGAAAAAGCAACTAATTTACCAGAATGTCCGGTAGAATACCATAAACCTAGAGATGGAGTGCCTTGCAGATATCTAAAGATCCTCTTGACTGCAATCAGATGAGACTCTTTAGGTGCAGCCTGAAATCTAGCACAAACACATGTAGCAAACATAATATCTGGTCTAGAAGCTGTTAAATACATCAAGGACCCAATCATACATCTGTAAAGTGTTTCATCAACCACTTTACCTTTCTGATCTGAGTCCAGTTGTGTGGTGCTGCTCATGGGAGTAGAACAGGGCTTACAGTTTTGTAAATCAAACTTTTGCAAAAGATCTTTTGTATATTTGGACTGATGAATAAAAATTCCATCAGCCTTTTGTTTGATTTGCAACCCCAGAAAGAACTGTAATTCTCCCATGGCACTCATTTCAAACTTCTGTTGCATCAACTTTGTAAAGGCATCACACAACTTTGGATCAGAGGATGCAAAAATGATATCATCTACATAAATTTGAACAAGTAGATTATGCTGCCCAGCTTTCTTAATAAATAAAGTCTTGTCTATGGAGCCTCTAGTGAAATTGTTTTCCAGAAGAAAGTTTGATAATGTCTCATACCAGGCTCTGGGAGCTTGTTTTAACCCATAAAGAGCTTTATCAAGCTTATACACCCAATTAGGATGTTTATTGTCCTCAAAGCCTGGAGGTTGACATACATAAACCTCTTCTTTAACTTTTCCATACAAAAATGCACTTTTGACATCCATTTGAAAGACTTTAAGGTTTTGATAAGCAGCATAAGCTAAAAACAATCGAATTGCTTCCAGTCTGGCTACAGGGGCAAAGGTTTCATCATAATCAATACCTTCTTCTTGTGCAAACCCTGAACAACCAGTCTGGCCTTGTTCTTAACAATAAGCCCATTTTCATCAGTTTTGTTCCTAAACACCCATTTAGTGCCTATTGCACACTTACCTGGAGGTAGAGGAACCAGTTCCCACACTTGCTGTTTCTTGAACTGAAGAAGCTCAAGCTGCATGGCATCAACCCATCCATTGTCCTTTAAAGCAATGTGATAATTCTTTGGCTCTTGCTGACTGATGAAGAGAGCATAGAAGCAGAAATTTGACAATTGACTTCTTGTTGATACTCCAGCAGTGATATCACCAATGATTTGAGACATAGGGTGATTCTTCAGATCTTGATACACAATGAGATCTGTGCAAGTGTTTGTAGCCGGTTCAGCAGCAACAGATGGTGATGGTGAATCATTTCCTTGAAACCAATCAGTGGATGGTAATTCAAAGGAAGTTGAATTCGAAGAAATCTCATCAGCATTTGTTGTGGATGGTGCTACTGGCGCTACAGGAACATCAGGTCTAGCTGAGTCAGGCAGCTGATCACTAAACCTGAAGAGGTGAGTACTGCAATCATCATCATCATCAGCAGTACCACCAGGTGGTGAACTGTTGACAGGAGCAACAGCAGGAGTTTGATAAGGAACATATTGCAGTATGTCCAAATCAAATAACTCCACAGGACTTGTGGAATCTTGTCCTTTGGAGATTCATTAAACTTAACATGTAGAGTTTCTTCAACCATCTTTGTTCTGCAGTTGAAGACTCTGTATGCCTTGCAAGTAGATGAATAACCAACAAAGTATCCTGCATCCACCTTAGGATCAAATTTGTGGAGTTGATCCTTTGTGTTGAGAATAAAACAGGGACACCCAAATGCTTTGAAAAATGAAATCAGAGGAGCCAAATGATGGAGAACTTCATATGGAGTCTTCATCAACCTCTGATTTACTAAAACTCTATTTTGCACATAACAAGCTGTGTTGACAGCTTCGGCCAAAAGGTCAATGGCAAACCTGAGTCAGCCAGCATGGACCTTGCAGCTTCAATGAGGGTCCTGTTCTTTCTCTCCACTACTCCATTTTGTTCTGGAGTCCTTGGAATGCTGAACTGCCTTTTGATTCCCTTTGAAAGATAGAAGTCATCAAGTGTATGATTTCTGAACTCAGTTCCATTATCACTCCTAATACACTTGACTGGAAGGGAATACTGCTTCTCAATGTACAGCACAAAGTGGATAATCTTCTGAGCAGCCTCATCCTTTGAATGTAGAAAGAAAGTCCATACAAATCTGGAGTAATCATCCACAATTACCAGACAGTATTTCTTCTTTGCCATGCTCATTACTCTCACAGGACCAAATAGATCCATATGCAGTAATTGCAAGCAGGCAGTGGACTTGGACACTTCAATAGGAGGAAATGAGACCTTGTGCTGTTTTCCTTTTAAACAAGCAGTGCAGGTTTCATCACAGTGGAACTCCTTTATTGGTAAGCCTCTGACTAAACTATTGTGGCTAAGCTGATTCATGTTTTTGAGATTAACATGACCAAGCCTCCTGTGCCACAGTTTAGATTCTTGAGAAGAGGCTTTGGAAAATAGGCAAGGATTGCCTTTGAGATCTATCTTCTTAGAGAGATCTAAGGCATACACTCTTCCTGTCCTGTTGGCTTTCAGGAGAGTGTGATCATCCAACACCTTGTCAATCAAGTGCAAAACTTTGGATGACAGAATCCTACAGTTTTGACTTGTGAAAAGGGCAACATGGCCTTTATCACACATTTGACTGACACTCAAGAGGTTGTACTTGAGATTTTCCACATGATTAACATCATCAAATTTGATTTCTCCATTGGAGACAAAGCCCTTACCGATGATGTAACCCCTAGCATCATTGCCAAAAGAGACAAATCCCTTCTTTCCTTGAGAGTAGTCATGAAGAAGAGAGATGTTCCCAGTCATGTGCATAGATCCCCCACTGTCTACATACCAGATGCTACTTTGGCATGTTGAAGAACCCTGCAATAATAAACAATCAGTTAGTTTTAGAGACCCAAACCTTTTTGGTTTTGGGCCTGGTCTCATCAATAGATGGTAAACTAACATGTTTATTTGTAACAACAGCCTGAGAAGAAGAAGATGGTGTAGAAGAGGAGTCCTTTGGCTTAGACCTCCTTTTCTGTGGTTTCAACATAGGAGAATCTAGTTGGTTAACTCTACCCAACAGATGTTGTACCATCATCACCAGCTGTGTCTGATTTTGTGATAAAGCTTTCAGCTCATCAGACACATTGCTAGTGGAGTTAGATAAGGTCCTATGTTGCACCTTCTTCTTTTGAGCACCCTCAGCTGTCACCTGTTTAACTCCTTCCTTTTTGGATTCTTTAAGGACTTAAGGGTTACAGGATTTGATGTTGCTGATACAAATGTGGTCTCAAACTCAGTTTTCATTTTTACCATTTTCTCATTAATTTCTTCTTTTTGTTTGAGTTTGGAACCTCTTTTGTACCAACAATCATCTGTAAGATGATTGAACAAACCACATACTTCACATGGTTTCTTCTTCATCTTAGGTTGATCATCAACTAAAGATGGTGAAGCAACAGAAGACTTGTTCTTCAATGCTTTGGAAGCATTGGTTGCTTTCTTGACAACCTCTTTAGTAGTCTTCAAACTCTTTCTACTGCCAGTTTTTCTCTCTTCAGTACTGACAGCAGTTGAAGTTTGAACTTCAGGTGTTAAATCCTGCTCTCCAGTCCTTTCAGGACCTTCAGGATTAACTCCTGAGTTGATCAACTTATTGATCATGTGAATGTCAGCATTTGGACCATCAACATCAGCTGATAGGTTCAAAGAGGGCTTGATGCTGACTGCTACTTCTGATTGTGCTGTATCAGAAGGTAGATCACATGATGTGATGGATTGGTTATCACTCTCACCATCAGATTCTACCTCTGCTCTTGGGGTAAAATCTGTAGGTGGAGCAGTGTGATTGTAGCCAATTCCAAACTTCACATTTGAAGCAGATTGCTTACTAAGAAGCATTTCAAAACCTTTGCATGATTGTACCCATCTATCACACTCGACCTGGGTAACTGCAAGGGTTTCTTTGAGATCTTTGTACTTCTCTAGAAGTACTTCTCTAGCCTTATCATCAATTATTTGGCAATTCAGTTTATAAACTCATCATTTTTATCTTTGCACAAACTCAAACTCAGCTTTGTTTTGGAAATTATTTGTTCTAGCTCAATTCTTATTAATTAAAGCTACATTTGCTTCTCTAATGGAAGCAAATGCTGCTATGCATGTTCAGAACACATATTTGGCTTTTGCCTCAGAGGATACCTGTGATACCTGAGGTGTAGAGGCATTGGAAGATGAAGTATCAGCAGACTCCAAAGCCATAAGAGCTAGATTCCCAAAGGGACTGTCACCACCATGTTGACCAGCACCTGAGAACAGTTGATCATGACCAGACAAGTCATCTGGTAAACTGCTCCAGTCAACAACTCCTGGGGTGAAGAAGCTGTGTTGTTGAGATGAGGTTGTTGATGAGATAGGGAAGGCTGAGGTTCTGGTAATGCATGAGGTTGTGGTGTCATAGGAACTTGAACTTGATTTGACTGTGGCATGTAATAACAAGGGTACTGATATGGCATTTGACCCTGAGGAACAAAATATGCCGGAGATTGTTGTTGAGGATGATGACTAGATGTGACAGGATGTTGCCCTCTGTGTTGTTGACTATTGCCAGGAAAAGTCACAAAGGGTTGCATGTAATAAATTTGGTTTTTGCCAGAGAGTCCTGGGAATTTTCTTCCAGTTCTTTTGTAGAACTTCTGAGATCTGATATTTATCAAGGCCATTTGGCTCAAAATATCCATCTCTTCTAAGTCATCATCAGCAATCCCCTTGAGATCATCCATAATGAAACATAGATTGTCATTATTACACCCAGTAAACTGACCATCAACACTTACAAATGCAGAATCAGAAGTGCTTGAAGAGAAATTAATATGCTCATCATACTGGCATTCAGATGAAGCATATTCTGACTCATGACCCACCAAGGCAGTGTTGCCTTGTATAAAGTCTTCAGTGAGCTTTCCAGATGAAGACAGCTTTCTCTTCTGTTCTATCTCTCTCTCAAAAGTGAGCAATTTCCCATGGAGTTGGGTGAGAGATAGTTTGTCCAAACTTGCACTGGAGCGTAGGACAATAGTATATGTGTCCCATCTCTCAGGCAGTGATCTGAGAAATCTGTTATTCATCTGAATATTGGTGTATTCAAGTTTGACCATTTTTAGTTCAGAGATCAAACAAGAAAACCGCTCATATTGTTGAGTCAGTGTCTCACCCTTTCTATGAGAGAATGTCTCATATTGTTGGGCAAGAATTTCTCTATTATTTGCCAAGACCTCATCTGTTCCTCCAAATTGTTCTTTCAAAGCAATCCAGAGGTCATGGGCAGTTTCATGATGCATTAGCCCAGAATAGATTTCATTGGGCAATGCCATGGCCAGAATTCCATGGGCTTTTGCATCAATCTCAAGCAACTTCTTATCCTCATCTGAGTATTGCTCCCTCCTCTTCGGAACCATTTGATTGGTTTCCGGTTATTCACCATAGGCTTGTGTGGACCATGTACCACTGATGTCCAACACCCTGCGCTGTTAACAGACAGGTGATGGAGCATACGTCTTTGCCATATGTTATACTCATTCCTAACCAGCATAGGTGGCTTGGTTGAGGAACCAGTATTGTGAGGATCATTGGAAGGAGTGGTCATTTTCAGTTCAAAACAGTTTAGTTCAAGTTTTAAAAAGTTTTAGACAAACCACAACAAACTCAATGAGAACCAAGAAAAGATCTCAGGATGAATGAGCAGAAATACAGAAAATTCAATCTCTATAACCGTTTCTTGCAAAAACAAAAGCTAATTCAATCAAACTTAGATCTTGAATAGCAGTTTCAATGATCAATTATTAGATCGATCAATGATTAACCTGCTCTGATACCATTTGACAGGATCAGTGATCACAAGTTTGATGTATCAGAATACAAAGCAGCGGAATACAAACAAGAATTAGACAAATTGTAGCAAGCAATCGATACTTGTAAGCATTAAGATCGCATACGGTTATAGGGAGAGAATATGTATTTCTGATTTCTAGGAATGTTTATAGATGTAGAATATTTCTAATCAAATTCAATCATTCATTCCATTCATTCATCCTCATGATTACAATAGGTTGTCACTCCTTATATAGAGTGCAACAGTCACATGCTGTTATCACGGAAAGTGACAACTGGCAGATCCAATACAGAAATAACTAATCTTAACAAACTACTGAAATGTTCACAACTACTGAGAACATATCAGCATGTTAAGTACAAAATATAAAACTACTGAAACTACAACGACTGAAGAACAAGCTCTTCAGTCGTTTTACAAAACTACTGAAACATAAAAATATAAAACTACTGATATCACAACTACTGAAGAAGTACTCTTCAGCAGTTGTGACAAACTACTGAGGCTTCAGTACTTGATCTTCAGACTTTGACCTTCAGGTGTTTCATCAGCTGATGACTTCAGTAGATATCATCAGCTGATGTCTTCAGTCTTTGTCTTCAGACTTTGTACATCAGTTGTTGATCTTCAGCACTTGTGAACTCTTCAGCTGTTGTACTTCAGTACTTTGGTCTTTCAGCTTCAGCACTTGTGTTTTCAGCTGTTGTACTTCAGCACTTTGGTTCTTCAACTGTTAAGATCTTCAGCACTTGATCTTCAGCTGTTGGAGTCTTCAGCACTTGTTAAACTACTGATGAGGCTTTCAGCAGTTGTTGTGATACCGTGTGGGACTTAGAGGTTTTCTGATCTTGGCTCATTGGTTCTTTTGGTCCAACATTTTCTTTCCTAGAACTAAGGATGAGACCCCTGAGATTCTGAAGAATTTCATCTTAAAGATTAAGAATCAATATGATCACAAGGTCAAAACCATAAAATGTGATCAAGGAACTAAATCAAGAACCAAATTCTTGATACATTTTATGATGGAAAGGGTATTATATGACATATAGTGCTCCTAGGACTCCTTAGCACAATCGTGTTGCTGGGAGGAGAAACAAGACATTATTGAAGCTGAAAGAACTATGCTGTCTGACTCAAAACTACCATCACCTTCTAGGCATAGGTAGTTAACAATGCTTGCTATGTGCAAAAAAGAGTATTAATAGTTAAGACACATTTTAAGAATCCTTATGAACTTTGGTATAAGAGAAAACCTTTCATTGGATTCTCAAGTCATTGGTTGTCCTTACCCCATCTTGAATACCAAAGATTAAATTGCCAAGATTGATGAGAATCAGATGATGGACTTTTTATTGGATACTCTTTCCAAGCCAAGGCTTATAAAGTACATAATCTCAGAACTAGAGTAGTTGAGGAGTTAGCCAATGTGACTTTCCATGAGCACACTCCAGTGTGAAAGGTTCTGGTCCTGATTGGCTATTTGATTTTATTTAGTTACCAACTGTTTTGAAAAATCTTGTGAGCATGTTTTAGGATCTACAATATACTACCTACAGGTGATCCTGATCCAAGGTTTGAACTGGGAAAACCTTCAAGCTATACAACTCTGCTCCAGTTGTAACTAACTCTGCAAATGAAGTTTCCATCAGCATAACAATGACAAATTCAGCTCATACATCTGAGATGTCTTCAAATTTTAGCTCAAAGGCACAAAACTCGAATAGAAGCTTCAAATGTAGAAGATCATGGTCGTGGTGAAAGAGATCAAGAATTTCTTGATGTTGACAATCACTCTATTAAAGACAACATCAATGATGTCACACATTCATTGGATCAAGGCTCTCTTGATAAGTGTGTCGATATGGTGGAAGAAACTTCATTTCCAGATCTAAATTTCTTAGATTTAGATCTCTCTAAGAAACTTCTATGATCCCTCAACTAAGGATTCACAAGTCTTATCCTACCACAAACATCATTAGAGATGTTGTCTCAAGGGTAAAACAAGTGGACAAACACATGATGCTAATGTATTTCTTCACACTGGTTTCTTATCCCAGATAGAGACTAAGAAAATTGATGAGGCTTTAAAGGATGGAAGTTGGTTGAAGCTATGCAGGAGGAGTTGCTTCTATTCAAAAGACAAGAGGTTTAGAACCTATGTCCTTTTCCTCAAGGGAAGACTAACATAGGAACCAAAAGGGTGTTTAGGAATAAGAAGGTTGACAGAGGACTTGTCATAAAAAACAAGGCTAGACTAGTTGTTCAAGGATACACACAAGAAGAAGGAATTGACAACACAAATGTCTTTGCTTTTTTTGCAAAACTTGAAGCTGTTAGGATATTCTTGGCTTTTGCTGCATCCAAGAACTTCAAGGTTTATCAACTTGATGTCAAGTGTGATTTTCTCTATGGGGAAATTGATAAATAGGTGTATGTCAAACAATCACATGGGTTTGTAGATCCTGATCATCCTGATTATGTCTATCAGCTTGATAAAGTGTGATTTTCTTATGGGCTGCACCAAGCTCCTAGGAGGTAGTACGAGACTCTATCTTAGTATCTCTGTCAACATGGATACAAAATAGGTACTATATATGGAACTCTCTTATCAAAGGAATAGGGAATGACTTAATGCTAGTATAAGTATATGTAGATGACATTACTTTTTGGTCAACCAATCCAAAGATCTCCAAAGACTCTGAGAAGATGATGAAGAATAGTTTTGAAATGAGTGCAATAAGAGAACTCAATTTATTTCTAGGAAATCAAGTGAAGTAGCTTGACATTAGCATCTTCATAAGTCAGTCAAAGTATGTGCAAGACATTTTACAAGATTCAACATGACTTACTGTAAGGTTTCTAAGACACCCATAGCAAGAAACCACTCCTTTGGACCTGATATTGAGGGGGAGTGTGTGGATGAACATCTCTACAGGGCTATGACTAGATCTCTTATGTACCTCATAGCTAGGTGGCCTAATATCATGTTTGCCATATGTATTTGTACAAGATGTCACACCTAGTCACTGTCAAGAGATTTTAAGATATCTCAAAGTTGCCTCAACACTTGGCCTTTGGTATCCCACGAATTCTGACATCAATCTGTATGCATATACAGATAGTGACTATGGTGGCTATAATATGACTGCAAAGTCTACATCAGGGGGTGTTAGTTCCTTGGTGGAAGGATAGTCTCATGGCAATGCAAGAAGAAATCATGCTTCTACATCAACTGCTGAAGCTGAATACATTGCTATTTCAAGCTGCTATGCTCAAGTGCTTTGGATTCAAAATCAGACGCTGGATTATGGATTCAACTTCAAAGAGAATCCTATCCACATAGAAACAACAGTGCTATCTCTATCATAGAGAATCGTATGCAACACTCAAGGACAAAACACATCAATATGAGGTATCCTTTGATTAGAGATAACTTTGAAAAGGGATTGATCAAACTAGTTAAAGTTAACATAAATAAACAATATGCTGATATGTTCACCAAGCTTTTGATGAGTAGAGATTTATGTATCTTGTATCAACTATTACGATGATTAACTTTGAGTATCTTTTCTTAAAACTTAATCATAATATTTCTACGATCTGTGTGTCCTACGTTGTCTATTTTTTATCACCTTCATAAGCCCTTCTTTACTCTGGAAGCAAAATTCTTATAGAATACATCCTTAGATTTTTGAAAAACTTTGATCTTTTTATTTTTCGGAAGATATGCATTTACGTTCGGAAGAAACTTAAGTCTTCAAAACAAACAACTACTTAAGAAAATTACCTTCGGAAGAAATTTTCAAAATATCTTTTGAAGCTTAACATTATACCTAAGTACTTGTATGTTTTTAAGAACAATTTTCTTCGAAAGCAACTGACCCTCGGATGCTTTATTAAAACTTCCAAGTCTTAATCTCTTCTGAAACAAAATTTTCTAAACAATTAAGAATATCTTCCAAGTCATTTTGGCTTAAGAAGTTTTTCAACAAAACTTCCAAAGTAAAATTACCTTTAAAAGATTTTAGACTTCCAAAAAAACTACTTTTTTGGGCAAAAGAAAATTGCGTTTTCAGAGGTGGGACTGACATCCAGATTTTAAAGTTTATTCTTTTTTATTAACTTTGTTTGAGATCCATTTCATATATATACCCAACGATTCCCCACTCTTTCACTCTCTTCTTCCTTTGTACTATCCAAAACCTAAATTCACCCACAAACCACCTTTGTTCTTTACTTTTTTCACCTTTAAGCTTTCTAAAATGGCCGACCTAAACCGCGGAAACGACCCTGATTTCTCCATGAAACTTCACATGCAACATAATCAAGTTGCCCTGTTGAACTCTAAGAAAAATTCTAGTTTCTCAAAGGTTTGCCGATTTCTGGCTTTATCCAAATACTTCACCTCCCTAACCATTGATCCTACACTCTATAAGGACCGTCTACTTGAATTCTAGAAGACCTATCAAGAGTTTATAATGGATGGTAGAAGGCACTGTCTGCTATGGTGCAGGGGAGGATAATATTCATCACTCCAGCCATCATCAACACTCATCTTCAGCTGGATGATGAGGAAGGTGAATTGTCCTTTCCAAAGGAAGCTGTCAACCATTCCTTTCAGCAGATGGGCTATGAAGGAGATTTCTCTATAAAGACCTTTAGGAAAGGGAAGGTCTCATCCTAGGGGAAGTACCTACTTCATGTGGTAATCCATAACTTGTCCAACAATCATGGGGTGTGGGTCCAGATTCCTGAGGATCTCTTCTTCATTTTTCATGGAATGGTTCAAGGGGTCAAGTTTAGGTACTCTCAATTTGTCTATACAAATTACTTTCAAACTTAGACTCCTTAGAGTATTACATGTTTCTTAGATATGTTCAATACATTCTCAACTGTGACCTGGGCTCACAGTTGAGGGAAACATGTAATATTCTTAAATTGGGATAGATGAAGTCCAACATCTTTAAAATAATGAAGAAGCCCACTGTTGGCTTATTTGGGGTAGAAACAGCCCATGTCCCCAAAATGTTAGAGCTCATTGCTCAAGGTGACAACCTAGCAACACAAGCTAGTGTTGAACCCACACCTTCTACCCCTCAACCACCTAAACAACCTCGAATCATCTTCACCTACCAAAGAAAATCCAAACGAACCCCTGCATTAGCTATTCAGCTTATGCAAGCCCTTATATTATAACACATACAGGAGGAGGTGGACACTAGAGCTCCCACTTCTTTTGAGGAGCAAACGAATCCCATCTCATCAAGAATCAGTGTTAAGCTTCCTCATGCTTAGCCTAATCAGAATGTGTTCAAGGAAAAGAAAAAAAAGTGATTAAAGAGAAACAGAACCATCGTCTGTACAAGCTAATACTCAAAAGATTAGTGAAGAAGCTAAAAATGTTAAAGAAGAAGAAGTTTAAAAGTAGATTGAAGCACTTGATGATATTGACTCAGACTTCACATATGAATGGTATGATGAAGTTCTAGAGGAAGAAGATGTATGTGAGTTAGTTGATTCCCCTATGATATATGTTACTAAAGTGTTCCTATTCCAATGGACTTTGAAGACAAATACAATTATTAGTAAAGAAGAAGTATAATAGAGTGTTTGTAGATGGGTGACTATGACTCAAATCAATAAGGAGTATGAAAAATGCATGTTTGCAGAGTCATCATGTTGGACCAAAAGAACCAATGAGCCGGATCAGAAAAACCTTAAGTCCCACAGACGTCACAACAACTGCTGAAGTCCACAACAGCTGAAGACACAAGTGCTGAAGACAAAGTCTGAAGACACAAGTGCTGAAGACAAAGTCTGAAGACAAGTGCTGAAGACAAAGTCTGAAGACACAAGTGCTGAAGACAAAGTCTGAAGACACAAGTGCTGAAGACAAAGTCTGAAGACAAGTGTTGAGACAAAGTCTGAAGACACAAGTGCTGAAGACAAAGTCTGAAGACACAAGTGCTGAAGACAAAGTCTGAAGACAAGTGCTGAAGACAAGTACTGAAGACAGTCTGAAGACAAGTACTGAAGACCAAGTATCAGACATTGTCACAACAGCTGAAGAGGTCTTCTTCAGTAGTTGTGATGGTTTTCTTTCAGTAGTTTTATGTTTTTCTTTTCAGTAGTTTTGTAAAACGACTGAAGAGCTTGTTCTTCAGTTGTTGTAGTTTCAGTAGTTTCGTATCAGTAGTTTTATGTTTTATACTAGCACTCTGATATGTTCTCAGTAGTTGTGAACATTTCAGTAGTTTGTTAAGTTTTTTATTTTTGTAATAAATCTGCCAGATGTCACTATCCGTGATATCAGCAATGATTGCACTCTATATAAGGAGTGTCAACCTAATTGTAATCGGTGAATGATTGAGCAGAAACATTTGATATTATTGAAACATTCCTTTTCACAGAAATATATTCTCTCGTTACAACCGTATTTGTTCTTAATGCATACGAATATCAAATTCTTGCTATAATTTGTCTAATTCTTGTTCTTATTCCGCTGCGTTACACTCTAATCCATCAAACTTGAGATCACTGATCCTGTCAAATGGTATCAGAGCCGGTTCATCATTGATCGATCTAATAATTGATCATTGAAACTGCTATCCAAGATCCAAGTTTGATTGAATTAGAATTTTTGCAAGAAACGGTTATAGAGATTGAATTTTCTATGTTTTTGGTCATTCATCCTGAGATTTATTCTTAGTTTTCATTGAGTCTGTTGTGGTCTGTGTAAAATCTTTTAAAAGCTTGAATTAAATTGTATTTGGACCTAAAATGACTACTCCTTCCAATGATCCTCACAATACTGGTTCCTCAACCAAGCCTCCAATGCTGGTTAGGAGTGAGTATAACATATGGCAACGACGAATGCTCCATCACCTGTCTGTTAACAGCTCAGGTTGTTGGACATCAGTGGTACATGGTCCACACAAGCCTATGGTGAATAACCCGGAAACCAATCAAATGGTTCGAAGAGGAGGGAGCACAATACTCAGATGAGGATAAGAAATTGTTTGAGATTGATGCAAAAGCCCATGGAATTGGCCATGGCACTGCCCAATGAAATCTATTATGGGCTAATGCATTATGAAACTGCCATGACCTCTGGAGTGCCTTGAAAGAACAATTTGGAGGAACAGATGAGGTCTTGGCAAATAATAGAGAAATCCTTGCCCACAATATGAGACATTCTCTCATAGGAAGGGTGAGACACTGAATCAACAGTTTGAGCGGTTCTCTTGTTTGATCTCTGAATTAAAAATGGTCAAACATGAGTACACAAATAGCCAGATGAATAACAGATTTCTCAGATCACTGCCTGAGAGATGGGATACATATACTATTGTCCTACGCTCCAGTGCAAATTTGGACAAACTATCTCTCACCCAACTCCATGGGAAATTGCTCACATTTGAGAGAGAGATATAACAGAAACAAAAACTGTCATCATCTGGAAAGCTCACTGATGATTTTGTACCAGGAAACACTGCCTTGGTATGTCATGAGTTAGAGTATGCAGGATCAGAATGCCACTATGATAGCATATTTGATTTCACCTAAAACAATTCTAATCATGCCTTTGTGAGTGTTGATTGTCATTCTGGTAATATAGTGACAATCTATGCTTATCATGGATGATTTGAAGGGCATTGCTGATGATGATTTAGAAGAGATGGATATTATGAGCCAAATGGCCTTGATCAATATCAGATCTCAGAAATTCTACAAGAGAAGAAATGGAAGGAATTCCTGGACTCTTTGACAAAACCAAAGTCGGTTTTGACAAGAGCAAGTTGAAGTGTCACAAATGCCACAGGCTTGGACACTTTGCAAGAGAGTGTAGATCAACTGGATCAAACACTTCTGCACCCTTTTTGACTTTTCCAAATAACAATTCACAATCCAAAGGGCAACATTCTGCTGGTTCTAGTCATTCATCACACCTTCAATCTCCTGCATATTTTGTTCCTCAGGGTCAAATGCCATATCCTTATCCTGCTATTATATGCCACAGTCAAATCAAGTTCAAGCTCCTATAGTACCACAATCTCATGCACTACCAGAACCTAACCATCTCCATCTCAATCACAACCTCATCACAGCTTCTTCACACCTGAGTCGTTGACTGGAGTAGCTTACCTGATAACTTTTCTGGTCACACTGAGCAATACTATGCTGGTGCTAGTCAACATGGTGGTGAACACCCTTTTGGAAATCTTGCTCTCATGGCCCTGGAGTCTACTGAGGGTTCCTGTTCAAATGCATCATCTTCACAGGTAACTTAGGTATCTTCAGAGGCTAAAGCCAAGTTATGTTCTAAATCATGCATAGATGCCTTTGTCTCTATTAGAGAGGCAAATGTAGCATTAATAATCAAAAACTTGAGTTTGAGAAAACCATTTTCAAAAGAAAAGCTGAGTATGAGTCTGCTCTTAACAGTAAAAGTGATGAGATTTATAAGCTTAAATGCCAATTAAATGATGAAAAGGCCAAGCTAGAGGTTATTCTGGAAGACCACAGAAGTCTCAAAGAAAAACTTGCAGTGACCCAAGTTGAGTGTGAACGCTGGGTCTCATCATGCAAGGGATTTGAAATGCTTCTTAGCAAGCAAACTACTTCAAATGTGAAGTTTGGCATTGGTTACAACCATACTGATCCACCAATAGACTTTACTCCTAACTCCATAGTTAAGTCTGAAAGTGAAAGCAATCTCCAAACCACATTATCGTGTGAGTCATTCTCCAATGATAATCTAAGATCAGAGAATGAAACCAGTGTTAAGATCTCAACAAATAAATTGACTGATGGTCTAACTACTGAGACTCATATGAAGCTGAGTACTTCAGATGTTGTTCCTCAATGTACCCCAAGTACTGAAAGAGACCCAACATCTGAAAAGCATTTCAAATCAGTTGAAATACAAGGACTAACAACTGCTGAGGAATCCATCAAACAGTCTATTAGGACAGATGGAAAACAGTTGAATTACCAGTCTTCAGCTGTTACAAATCCTTTAGTACCTAGTACTGATAGGAGGAAAGTACTGAAGATCACACCTTCAGTAGTTTCCACTTCAGCAGTAAAGATGTCCAAGATGAAGAATAAACCATGTGAATTTGTGGTAAATTCAATCATCTATCTGATGAATGTTGGTACAAAAAGGGTTTAAAGCTCCAAAGGGATGAGCTCATTAAACTAGAAATAAATAAAATGAAAACTGAGTTTGAGACCAAGTTTGTACCACAATCATCTCAACCTGATAAACCCAAGGCCTTACCCAAATCCACTAAGAAGGATACGGTTTATTAGAAGACAGCTGATATTGTTCCTCATGATAACATAAGACTAAGTCTGTGAAATCTAAGAAGGAGGAAATGGTGGGTCACAGGAACTCATCAAAAACAAGCTCTGGAGTGTCAAATGAACTGAAAGCTCGAGCTTCAAATCAGACACAACTTGTTATGATGGTTCAGCATCTGTTGGGGAGAGTTAACCAACTTGAAGCCATGTGACCAAACCACTGGAGAGGAATTCCAGGTCAAAATCTATTTCAGCACCATCTCCATCTTCATCAGCTGTTAATCATGAGAAACCAGCTATGGTTAAATCTGTTGATAAAGTCAGTCCCAAAACCAAAAAGGTTTGGGTCTCCAAAGCTAACTAGTTTCTTATGATTGTGCAGGGTTCTTCAGCATGCCAAAGAAGCATCTGGTATGTGGACAGTGGAGGATCCATGCACATGACTGGGAGCAGCTCTCTTCTTCATGATTACTCTCAGGGAAAGAAGGGATTTGTCTCATTTGGAAATAATGCTAAAGGTTACATCATTGGAAAGGGATTTGTGTCTAATGGAGATATTAGATTTGATGATGTCAACCATGTGGAGAATCTCAAATACAATCTGTGAGTGTCAGTCAGATGTGTGACAAAGGACATGTTGCTCTTTCACAAGCCAGAACTGTAGGATTCTGTCTTCCAAGGTTCTGAGCCTGATTGACAAAGTACTGGATGATAATACTCTCCTGAAGGCAACAGGATAGGAAGAGTATATGCCTTGGATTTGTCAAAAAAATTGAGTTAAGAGGCCATCCATGCTTGTTCTCCAAGGCCTCTCTCCAAGAATCTAAACTGTGGCATAGAAGGCTGGGTCATGTTAATCTCAAAAACATGAATCAGCTGATCCACAAGAGTTTAGTGAGAGGTCTTCCAATAAAGGAGTTCAATTGTGATGAAATCTGCACTGCATGCTTAAAAGGGAAACAACATAAAGTTCATTCCCAACCATAGAAGAATCCAAGTCTAATGCCTGCTTACAACTACTGCACATGGATCTTTTGGTCCTGTGAAGGTAATGAGTATGTAAAAGAAGAAATACTGTCTGGTAATTGTGGATGATTACTCTAGATATGTATGGACCTTCTTCTTGCATTCAAAGGATGAGGCTGCTCAGTCCATTATGAACTTTGTGTTACACGTTGAGAAGCAGTATTCCCTACCAGTTAAGTGTGTGAGGAGTGACAATGGTACTGAATTCAGAAACCACACTGATGAGTTTTACTTGTCAAAGGGAATCAAGAGGCAGTATAGCATCCAAGGACTCCAGAGCAAAATGGAGTAGTGGAGAGAAAGAACAGGACCCTCATTGAAGCTGCAAGGTCCATGTTGGCTGATTCTGGTCTGCCACTGACCTTTTGGGCTGAAGCTGTCAATACAGCCTGCTATGTACAGAATAGAGCCTTAGTAAATCAGAGGTTGATGAAAACTCCTTATGAAGTTTTACATCATTTAGCCCCTTTGATTTCATTCTTTAGAGCATTGGGTGTCCTGTTACATTCTCAACACAAAGGATCAACTCCAAAAGTTTGATTCTAAGGTGGATGCAGGGTATTTTGTTGGGTATTCATCCACTTGCAAGGCTTATAGAGTATTCAACTGTCGGACAAAGATAGTTGAAGAAACCTTGCATGTGAAGTTCAATGAATCCCCTAAGGATACAATTCCACAAAACCCTGTGGAGTTGTTTGATCTGGACATTCTGCAATATGTTCCTTATCAACCACCTGCTGTTGCAGATCATATGAATCCATCATCTTCTGTAGCTAGTCATCCATCTGGTGTTACTGATGATGATGATGATATCAGTAATCACCTTTTCAAGTTTAGTGATCAACTGCCTGATTCAGCTAGACCTGATGTTCCTGTAGCTTCAGTAGCACAATCCACAACAAATGCTGATGAGATTTCTACAACTTCAACTTCCTTTGAATTACCATCTACTGATTGGTTTCAAGGAAATGCTTCACCATCACCATCTGTTGCTGCTGAGCCTGCTACAAACACTTGCACAGATCTTATTGTGTACCAAGATCTGAAGAATCACCCTATGTCTCAAATCATTGGTGATATCAATGCTGGCGTTTCAACAAGAAGTCAATTGTCAAATTCTGCTTCTATGCTCTCTTCATTAGTCAGCAAGAGCCAAAGAACTATCACATTGCTTTAAGGGTCAATGGATGGGTTGAAGCCATGCAGCTTGAGCTTCTTCAGTTCAAGAAACAGCAAGTGTGGGAACTGGTTCCTCTACCTCCAGGTAAGTGTGCAATAGGCACTAAATGGGTGTTTAGGAACAAAACTGATGAAAATGGGCTTATTGTTAAGAACAAGGCCAGACTGGTTGTACAGGGGTTTTCACAAGAGGAAGGTATTGATTATAATGAAACCTTTGCCCCTGTAGCCAGACTGGAAGCAATTTGATTGTTTTAGCTTATGCTGCTATCACACCTTAAAGTTTTTCAAATGGATGTCAAAAGTGCATTTTTGTATGGGAAAATTAAAGAAGAGGTTTATGTATGTCAACCACCAGGTTTTGAGGACAATAACATCCTAATTGGGTGTATAAGCTTGATAAGGCTCTCTATGGTTGAAACAAGCTCCTAGAGCCTGGTATGAGACATTATCAAACTTTCTTCTAGAAAATAATTTCACTAGAGGCTCCATAGATAAGACTTTATTCATTAAGAAAGCTGGGCAGCATAATCTACTTGTTCAAATTTATGTAGATGATATTATTTTTGCATCCTTTGATCCACAGTTGTGTGATGCCTTTACAAAGTTGATGCAACAGAAGTTTGAAATGAGTGCCATGGGAGAATTACAGTTCTTTCTGGGTTTGCAAATCAAACAAAAGGCTGATGGAATTTTCATTCATCAGTCCAAAATACAAAAGATCTTTTGGAAAAGTTTGATTTACAAAAGTGTAAGCCCTGTTCTACTCCCATGTGCAACACCACACACTGGATACAGATCAGAAAGGTAAAGTGGTTGATGAAACACTTTACAGATGTATGATTGGTCCTTGATGTACTTAACAGCTTCTAGACCAGATATTATGATTGCTACATGTGTTGTGCTAGATTTCAGGCTGCACCTAAGGAGTCTCATTTGATTGCAGTCAAGAGGATCTTTAGATATCTGCAAGGCACTCCATCTCTAGGTTTATGGTATTCTAGACATTCTGGTAAATTAGTTGCTTTTTCTGACAGTGACTATGCAGGGTGTAAGTTGACAAGAAAGTCCACTTCGGGAGGATGCCAATTCTTAGGCAACTGCTTGATTTCTTGGCAGAGTAAGAAGCAGACCTCAGTTGCTACATCAACTGCTGAAGCAGAGTACATTGCTGCTGCAAGCTGTACATCTCAGGTACTCTGGCTTCAAAACCAATTATTGGATTATGGCATAACAGAGACTAAGACCCCATGTTAATGGACAGCTCTTCAGCTCTTTGTATTGTCAAGAATCCTGTCTAGCACTCTAGGACTAAACATATTGAAATCAGACACCATTTTATTAGAGATTGTTTTGAAAAAGGTCTGATTGATCCAAAATTTGTTCCTAGTGCTGATGAGCTTGCAGACATTTTCATTAAGCCCTTGGATAGCACAACTTTCCAAAACCTAGTGTTAAGGCTTGGTATGCTGCAGCTAGAATAAGTGACAACTACTGATGATCTCAGCTCACAAGTACTGATGATCATTAGTTTATTATTGTCATATATATAAGTACTGAAGTTATTTTCCCTTCGGAAGTTTTCTTTAACTACTAGAGCTTAACTTCTCAGTACTCACGTACTTTATTTGATAAAACATTGATGTAGTTACAACAGCTGATGTAGCTACAACTACTGATGTCAGAAATACAAATACGTACTGATGTCCTATGAAACATCTAAAAACAGATGAAAACGTCTGATGAGTACGTGTTGAGGACAGTATGAAACAGCTGAAAAGCAATGAATTGAGACACTACTGATGAGCCTTTTTCTCTTCAGTAGTTTCCCAACTGCTGTTTCTTTCTAAACAACTGAAGCAAAACCATGTCTTCAGTAGTTTCACAACTACTGATGACTACACCAAGTCTTCAGTTGTTTACAACAACTGATGGTAAAACCAAAGTCTTCAGTAGTTCCCAACTACTGATGACTAATACCAAGTCCTCAGTTGTTTCACCACCTGAAGTCAAAACTGTCTTCAGTAGTTTTACTACTGATGACTAAATCGAGACTTCAGCTGTTTCAACGTCTGACGGTTAAAACCAAGTCTTCAGTTGTTTTATAACAACTGCTGATCACACCAATACGGTCAGTCATTCCAAACCTCTGAAAGTTAATACCACGTCATCAGTAGTTTCAACAACTGATGACTAACACCAAAACCTTCAGTCGTTTTCTAACCTTACCCTTTAAATACCTTATCCCACCTTCAGAGTTTTTCCTTTCTTCTCTTCTCAAACCTAACGTTCAAAAACTCTGTAACCTCTCTTCATCAATGGCGACCATGCAACTAAAACCACGACACAACTGTGTCACACATCTCACAAAATCGCCATACTGAGCCAAGTTTCACAACGCCATTGATTTAATGGTTCAGTCACCTTACAAAACGGCTTTTCTGTTAAATCCCACCATATATGCCGAATCTCTTAACCAATTCTGGACAAACGTCACTCCTGTCTCTGAGGAGAATGACACAGAGTCTCTTCAATCGTTTGTCCATCGTCAAAAAGTGGTCATTACTCCAGACACTCTTCGCCAAACCCTCAATCTGGATGATGCCACTTTCCCAACTGGTTATCCAAAGGGCACAATAGATCAATCATTTTCCCACCATGGATACCAGGGTAACCTGAGTGCATCTACCATATTGAAGAAACATTTCCAGGATGCCGAACGTCTCATCTTTCACATGGTAAATGTCTGCCTTGCCCCCAAGACTTCATCATGGGATCAAATGTCCACAAGGTGGCAAAAGGTAATGTACTCCATCCTTGAGCAACAACCTTTAAATTTTTATGAAATACTATTTTTAGAGCTCAAGGATATGGCCCAAAAACAACTTGCTAACTGTTGGATATTATATCCTCGGTTCATAATGGCCATAATTGAAAACGAGCTTCAAGCTGAGGGACTTGTTGGCCTGGGAGTCCCTGCTACGGCTGTATTGCCTGAAGTATACTCCTGGCACAAATCTGACCAATCACTAAAAATGGCTGCCAAGCTGCGCAAACCCACGCAGCTGGAACCCACCGCCACCACCTCCAAATCCAAAGTCCCCACCAAACCCACTAAAAAGAAGTCAAAAAAGGCTACTCAGGAAATGAGTCCCCTGAGGATGCCCCTGCAACACAAACGCAGGCTATATCCACTGGTTATAACCCCCTAGTGGATACAAGACTTCACTAGCCACAACCGCTCAGGATTCCTCTCAAAAGGAGCCTGTAGCAACCAAAGAAGGGGTACCCACTAATCTGGGATCTTCCTCATTTGAGGAGATTGCCATTGAAGAGCACCATTCTCCCCAGGTGCATACTGCTTTTACCCCATCTCCCACTGCAACCGCCCCACAAAGTCCTACTCTCATTGTTGCAAACGTGCTGACTCAGCTGCATGCCTCTCCTCCTCCCCAACAACACCAACAAAGGGGAAAGCCATAGCAATTGAGGAAGAGGATCAACATGCTTCTGATAGCCCACAGCACCAGGGTTTAACTGTTCTATCTCCTGGTGTGGATATGCAGATACGAACATCTGGTGAGGCTGCCACCTCTTTTGAATCAGCACATGATCAGACTGAGGCTGGCAACATAGCTAAGACCTCACCAGAGGCAACAGCTGATGAAGGACATCGTCCTGAGGCTGGAAGTCCCCAGTTCCAAGAAAAAGGGGCACATGCTAAAACTGGTCTACACCCAATGCATGTACATCCTGCTACAAGCAGGAGGTCAGGTGATTCAGCATCTGCTGATGATGACCTGGGCTTCTTTTATGATGTTCTGGCCCAGAACACAATTCTTGAGGAAGAAGTCAGTAGACTACAAAGACTACTTGACCAATTCTCTCAAAAAGCAAGTCCATCTGCCACCAACATAAACCCATAGATGGCACCTTCACCTGAAGGTCTCCCACACACTCAGCCACTCAAAACTTCCGAGCCACCAACTTCTATTTCTGGCACTGCTTCTCAGGGACAGAACCCCTCTGAGCAAACAACTGCTATTTCAGCAATCCCTACCTCTCATCACCCCAATGATCACAGACATTGTGATCAAAACCATGGATGAGAGGCTTCCCTCAATCATACAATCCCTGGTGGAGGAGATTGTGAGCACAAGGCTTTCTGCTACTCAAACCCTTGCAACCAATGCAACCAAAAAGGGGGAGAGTCAGTCAGTGAAAGCAAAGAGAAAGAGCATAGAGGGGAAGAAAGAAAAGGAGACTGAGAAGGAAGAGGAGTTTGTGAAGGGAGCTGACATTGATCAAGTGGGTGAAAGTCACAAAGACTTTCATGTCACATATAAGAAGAGGAAGGTTGAAGGAAAAGAAAAAGAACTCGAACTCGATGAGATGATCAAAATGGCGGATGCTACACATAGTAAATCAATGGACTCCATTATGATCAACTGTATAGACATGGGTTCGATACTGCACAGCTTGACTCAGAGATTAGGAGACTTGAAGTTGAAGAATTAACTCAAGATGGGCAAGTTATGATGCATTAGAAAGAGAAAGACTAGAGATCATGATCAGATTCATTGCAAAGTACCTTGGGAGATCATTGATCGAGATTAAGTCATGGACCAGGGATAGTATCTTGGCAATAACCACCAAGATCTGTTCGTCTGAAGCATACACTAAGGGATTGGTGATTGAAGCACTAAATGAGGCAGGTGATGGGAACAGAAAGGAACTAGCAAAACACTCAAAAGCCTCGCTCACTACAAGAATGCTAGAACAACCTGCAAAACCTCCCACTTCAAACTCACCACTACCACAACCCACTAAACCAATTCCTTTACCCTCAAAACCAACAGCCGATGATGCACCCAAGAAAAAGAAGAGAAGGGTGTTGAGGCTAGAAGAAGAAGAAGAGGATGATGAGGAAGAAGATAGGCTGCCTCTTTCCGCAGTCCTAACTTTGCCTAAAGCCAAACCTATGCCCATCACTCCCACCTCACAGATGGAAGCTGTGAGAGTAAAGATAGAAGAAGAACAGCAGCAAAAGCTTCATGATGATGAGATGCTGAAAAGCATAGACAAAACTTATGTTGCTTCTTCATCAATAATCAGTATGAAGAAAGAAGCTCTGAGATTGTACACCCTTGCTAACACATTTCAATATCAAAAGGAAAAGGTGAGAATATGTTAGGATCAGTGATCTATGTTTGATTGATTGACGAGTATTGCAGCGGAATTCAAACAATGAATTAGTCGATTCACAAGAACAAAACGATATTCAATGAAGAACAAAGACGGTTATAGAGAGAGAGAATATCTACAAATATATTTCATTCAATATTCGCTTTCGTGGTAACAGAATGTCACAATTATGATTAGGTCGACACCTCTTATATAAGAGATGTGACGTCTGCTGATGTCACTTGATAGTGACATCTAACAGATTTATTACAACTGAAACACAACTACTGAAGATGTCAAAATAGCTGACATCTTCTTACAAAAAGTTCTAAGTGTTGTCAGTTGTTATAACTACTGAAATATAAAACTACTGAAACTACAACGACTGAAGAACAAGCTCCTCAGTTGTTTTACAAAAGTACTGAAACTAGACATATAAACTACTGATATCACAACTACTGAAGAAGTACTCTTCAGCAGTTGTGACAAACTACTGAGGCTTCAGTACTTGATCTTCAGACTTTGACCTTCAGATGTTTCATCAGCTGATGACTTCAGTAGATATCATCAGCTGATGTCTTCGGTCTTTGTCTTCAGACTTTGTACATCAGTTGTTGATCTTCAGCACTTGTAAACTCTTCAGCTGTTGTACTTCAGTACTTGGTCTTTCAGCTTCAGCACTTGTGTTCTTCAGCTGTTTAGCTTCAGTACTTGTGTTCTTCAGCTGTTCAGCTTTAGTACTTGTGTTCTTCAGCTGTTGTACTTCAGCACTTTAGTTCTTCAGCTGTTGAAGTCTTCAGCACTTGATCTTTAGCTGTTGAAGTCTTCAGCACTTGTCAAACTGCTGATGAAGCTTTCAGCAGTTGTTGTGATACCATGTGGGACTTAGAGGTTTTCTGATCTTGGCTCATTGGTTCTTTTGGTCCAACAAACTCCCCCTGAACCAATGCAGCCAAAACCTCTAATTATTTACTGCCCCACTTATTGTTGGCAAAAGATTGGTCTTTTTCCTTCTTGATCAGTAGAGAAGATGACCCATGTAAGCTCCGGCCTGGGAAGAAATCTCAGATATTTTTTTGGCAGGGTATGAATGGGAACTCTATCTTGGGGAACTGGACACAGAGTTGTTATCCCATTCATGAGATTTACTTCCCCATAGTGAGTCTGTATGACTCTCAAACATAGGCCTCAAGGAGAACAACTTGTTCCTCCTTGGAGAGTTCTTCTACTCCTCCTTCGAAGAAGAACTCTGGACCATAGTACTTAGATAAGTACTTCATGGTCCTGGCATTTTTCAGCTCCACTGTAGTTACCTCCCTATAGACAAATTCATCAGGATGGGTGCCTTCAAGGAGTAACTGGAGCTCATTCTTCTGGATGTCTTCAAGCTTTTTATATAACAACCCCTTTTTAATCATCTTGTTTTCTAGTAAGGCTTGAGGGGTCATCTTTGCTTGATGAGCTTTCTTGAATTCATCAATGATTTCCCAGGGTGTGACTACAATGGCCAACATGATGGTAGAATCTATGGTTTTTCTAACCTGGCCATTGTATCTATGTGGAATAGTTCTTTTATGGATTCTAGAACTCACCCTGGGGTCTGGCCATACTCTCACTCTCTCATTCTGATACTGAAAAGTGTGCCTGAGAGTGTACAGCCTTTGAGCATGCCCTTTCATGGCTTGTATAGATGATGACTGAGGAAATTCCTTGTCAACCATCTTCAATAGTTGCTCATCGTGCTGTTTCTGCTGTTCTTCATCTTCTATCTTGACAATGACCATTTCCCTTTGAGAGTCAGGTGTGATCATGGGTTGACTTCGGGGTTTTGGTAGCTTTAGAACAGTAGAGAGTGGCAGACTATCATCTTCATCCTCTTCTTCTTCTTCTTCCATCCTCAGCACCCTTCTCCTCCTTCTAGGTGCATCACTGGATGATGGTTGGGTTGGTAAGGGAATTAGTTTTGAAGAATGAGGATGTTTGGACTTTGGCTTAGAGATTGGTTTGGAGATTTGAGGGGTAGGCTGTGTTTGAGTGAGTGGAAGGGAAGGTTGATCCAGCATCTTTGTAGTAAGTTTCGCCTTTGTAAGTTTAGCCATTTCCAACCTTTTACCAGCCCCAGCCTCATCAAGGGCTTCCACAATAATCCCCTTGTGGAATTGCTCAGACAGACAGATTCTGGCGGCTATAGCCAGAATACTGTCCCTGGTCCATGCACGAATCTCCATTAAAGATCTTCCTAAGTATTTTGCAATGAAGCGGATCATGATCTCCAATCTCTCTTTTTCAAGAGCATCATACCCAGCCCATCGGGTTTGAATTTCTTGCACTTCCAACCTTCTGATCTCACTATCCAATGTGGCTGTATCAAACCCTTGCCTGAAGAGTTGTTCAATTATTTTATCCATGGATCGGCTGTGTGTAGTATCAGCTTCTTTTACCAGCTCGTCCAAGGATATGTCTACAGCGGTATGATCATCAGCACTTTTCTTTCGCTTGTAAGTGAGCCGAGGTTGGTTTTCTTTCTCCTCCTCTTGGGCTTGCTTCTCTTCCTTCTCTTCCTCTGTTCGTTTCCTCTTCTTTTCTTTCACTACAGTACTCTCCCCCTTTGTGGATGCATTGGAGGAAGGGGTTTGTACCGCAGAAAGTGTCTTTTGCACAGCAGCATCAATCAAGGGTTGTAAAGTTGAGGAAAGCCTCTCATCAATGGCTTTAGTCACAATATCAGTGATTATGGGTGTGATGAGAGGGAGGGAATTTGAAGTACAGCACCTATTTGCTCAGGAGGGTTCTGTTCCTGAGAAATAGGGCCTGAAGCAGAGGCAGGTGGTTGAGTTTGGAGTGGCTCAGTGTTTGGGGAACCTTCAACTGAAGGTGCCATCTATGGGTTGGTGGAGGCAGATGGTCTTTCTCCTTGTGAGAGTTGGTCAAGTAGGTTTTGCAGCCTACTGACTTTCTCTTCAAGGATTGTGTTCTGGGCAAGAACATCGTAGAAAAGGCCCAGGTCATCATCAGCCGAAGCTGAATCATCTGACCTCCTGCTTGGAGCAGGATTTACATGCACTGGGTGTAGACCAGATGTTGCATGTGCCCCTTTTGCTTGGTACTGCGGACTTCCAACCTCAGGACAATGTCCATCATCAGCTGTTGCCTGTAGTGAGGTCTTAGCAATGTTACCAGCCTCATTCTAATCATGTGCTGATTCAGAAGAGGTAGCAGCCTCACTAGATATTCTAACCTCCTTATCTACACCAGGAGATAGAAGTGGTAAACCCCTGTGCTGTGGGTTCGCAATTGCACTGTGTTCCTCCCCCTCAATTGTAGAGGTGTTCCCAGTAGTAAGTGGTTTCTGGGGAAGGGGTGAGGAGTGCAGTTGAGTCAGCACTTGTGCAACTATTAAAGTTGGGCTGTGAGGGGCGGTTGTATGGGGTGAAGGGATAGAAGCAGTGTGCACCTGGGGAGGTTGGTGCTCTTCAATGGCAATCCCCTCAAGTGAGGAAGATCCCAGATGTGTAGGTACCCCTTGTGTGGTTGCTGCAGGCTCCTATTGAGAGGAATCCTGAGCGGCTATGGCTGGATGAGTCCTTATATCCACTAGGGGGTTTGGACCAGTGGATATCTCCGGCGTTTGTGTTGCAGGGGCATCCTCAGGGGACTCAATTCCCTGAGTAGCCGTTTTGGGTTTCTTTTTGGTGGGTTTGGTTGGGACTTTTGATTTGGAGGTGGTGGCTGTGGGTTCCAGCTGCGTGGGTTTGCGCAGCTTGGCAGCCAATTTGAGTGTCTGGTCAGAGTTGTGCCGGGAGTATACTTCCGGCAGAACGGCCATAGCAGGGACTCCCAAGCCAACAAGTCCCTCAGCATTAAGCTGGTTTGTAATGATGGCCATTATGAACCGTGGATATAGTATCCAACGGTTAGCAGTTAGTTTTTGAGCCATATCCTTGAGCTCTGAAAATATTATTTCTGAAAAGTTTAACGGTTGTTGCTCAAGAATAGAATACATTACCTGCTGCCACTTTGACGACATTTGATCCCAAGACGAAGTCTTAGGAGCCAAACATACATTCACCATGTGAAAAATTAGGCGTTCGGCGTCATGTAAGTGTTTCTTCATGATAGTGGAGGCACTGAGATTGCCTTGATATCCATGTTGGGCAAAGGATAGATCTGTGGTGCCCTTCGGATATCCAGCAGGAGAAATAGCATCATCCAGATGAAGAATTTGGCGGATTATTGCAGGAGCGATGACCACTTCTTGTTGTTGACGACCGACTGGAGAGATGGTGTGTTGTTCTCCCCAGTGGTAATAGTAACGTTCATCCAAAACTGTTGGAGGGATTCGGCATGTAGTATGGGATTCAGAAGAAATGCCGTTTTGTATTGGGACTGAACCATAAGATCGATAGCAGTATCGAACTTAGCCCAGACAGGCGATTTAGTAAGGTAGGCAACACAGTGTGTCGCGGTTTAATTTGCATGGACGCCATTGAGAAGAGAGAAGTTTTGGAGAGGAACGTTAGGTTGAAGAAGATGAAGCATTGTAGGATTAGGTCAGGGATATTTATAGGGTACGGGTAAGAAAACGATTGAAGGATGTGGTGTTAGTCATCAGTAGTTTTAAACGACTGTTGACATGGTATTATCCTTTCAGATGTTGAAACAGCTAAAGTCATGGTGTTAGGCATCAGAAGTTAGAAAACTACTGAAGACCGTGGTTTTGACTTCAGATGATTGAAACAACTGAGGACTTGGTGTTTGTCATGAGTAGTTGTGAAACTACTGAAGACAGTGGTTTTGTCATCAGCTGTTGTAAACAACTGAAGACTTGGTATTAGTCATCAGTAGTTATAAAACTACTGAAGACATGGTTTTGCTTCAGTTGTTTAGAATGAAAAAGCAGTTGTTGAAACAACTGAAGAGAAAGTTCTCTTCAGTAGTTGTCGTCAATTCATAGCCTTTCAGCTGTTTCATGCCGTCCTCAACACTTACTCATCGGACTTTGCATCTGATTTTCAGGTGTTTCATAGGACATCAGTACTTATCTGTTTATACTGATTTCAGTAGTTGTAACTACATCAGTAGTTTTAACTACATCAGTAGTTTGGAACAGATAAAGTACTTCAGTACTTGTGAGGCATTTAGCCATCAGTAGTTATAAAACTACTGAAGGGAAAAGGACTCATCAGTACTTATATGTGACATGGGTACCAATGATCACCAGTAATACTACTGAAATCATCAGTAGTTGTCACTTATTCTAGCTGCAGCATACCAAGCCTTAACACAAGGTTTTGGAAAGTAGAACTATCCAAAGGCTTAGTAAAAATATCTGCAAGCTCATCAGCACTAGGCACAAACTTAGGATCAATCAGACCTTTTTCAAAACAATCCCGAATAAAATGATGTCTGATCTCTATATGGTTGGTCCTAGAATGCTGGACTGGATTTTGACAATACACAGAGCTGAAGCACTATCCATTAACAATGGAGTCTTAGTCTCTGTAATGCCATAATCCAGAAGTTGGTTCTGAAGCCAGAGTACCTGAGAGGTGCAACTTGCAGCAGCAATGTACTCGGCCTCAGCAGTTGATGTAGCAACAGATGTTTGTTTCTTACTCTGCCAAGAAATCAAACAGTTGCCTAGGAATTGACAACCACCAGAAGTTGACTTTCTAGTTAACTTGCACCCTGCATAGTCACTATCTGAAAAAGCAACTAATTTGCAAGAGTGTCCAGTGGAATACCATAACCCAGAGATTGTGTACCTTGCAAATATCTAAAGATTCTCTTGACTGCAATCAAATGAGACTCTTTAGGAGCAGCCTGAAATCTAGCACAAACACATGTAGCAAACATAATATCTGGTCTAGAAGCTGTTAGATACATCAAGGACCCAATCATACATCTGTAAAGCGTTTCATCAACGGCTTTACCTTTCTGATCAGCATCCAGTTGTGTGGTGTTGCACATGGGAGTAGAACAAGGCTTATAGTTTTGTAAATCAAACTTATTCAAAAGATCTTTTGTATATTTTGACTGATGAATAAAAGTTCCATCAGCTTTTTGTTTGATTTGCAAGCCTAGAAAGAACTGTAATTCTCCCATTGCACTCATTTCAAACCTCTTTTTCATTAATGTTGTAAAATCATCACACAACTGGGGATCAGAGGATGCAAAAATAATATCATCAACATAAATCTGAACAAGTAGCTTATGCTGATCCACCTTCTTAATAAACAAATTTTTATCAGTGGAGCCTCTAGTGAAATTATTCTTAAGAAGAAAAGTAGAGAGTGTCTCATACCAGGCTCTAGGAGCTTGTTTCAACCCATAAAGAGCCTTATCAAGTTTGTACACCCATTCAGGATGTTTATTATCCTCAAAGCCTGGTGGTTGACACACATAAACTTCTTCCTTTATTTTACCATATAAAAATGCACTTTTAACATCCATTTGAAAAACTTTAAGATTGTGGAATGCAGCATAGGCTAAGAACAATCTGATTGCCTCTAGTCTGGCTACAGGGGCAAAGGTTTCATCATAGTCAATACCTTCTTCTTGTGAAAACCCCTGTACAACCAGTCTAGCCTTGTTCTTAACAATAAGCCCATTTTCATCAGTTTTATTCCTAAACACCCATTTAGTGCCTATTGCACACTTACCTGGGGGAAGTGGAACAAGTTCCCACACTTGCTGTTTCTTGAACTGAAGTAGCTCAAGTTGCATAGCTTCAACCCATCCATTGTCTCTCAAAGCAACATGGTAGTTCTTTGGCTCTAGCTGACTGATGAAGAGAGCATAGAAGCAGAAGTTAGACAGTTGACTTCTGGTTGAAACACCAGCATTGATATCACCAATAATCTGAGTCATGGGGTGATTCTTCAGTTCTTGATAAACAATGAGATCTGTGCAAGTGTTTGTAGAACCTTCAGCAGCAACAGATGTTGATGTAGACTCTTGAAACCAAGAATTTGATGGTAACTCAAAAGATGCAGAGGAAATAGAGATCTCATCAGCATTTGTTGTGGATGGAACTGCTGAAGCTACAGGAACATCAAGTTTAGCAGACACAGGCAGTTGGTCACTAAACTTGAATAGGTGAGTATTGATATTATCATCATCATCATCAATACCACCAGTTGGTCACAATTATGATTAGGTCGACACCTCTTATATAAGAGATGTGACGTCTGCTGATGTCACTTGATAGTGACATCTAACAGATTTATTACAACTGAAACACAACTACTGAAGATGTCAAAACAGCTGACATCTTCTTACAAAAAGTTCTAAGTGTTATCAGTTGTTATAACTACTGAAATATAAAACTACTGAAACTACAATGACTGAAGAACAAGCTCTTCAGTCGTTTTACAAAACTACTGAAACTAGAAATATAAAACTACTGATATCATAACTACTTTGACCTTCAGATGTTTCATCAGCTGATGACTTCAGTAGATATCATCAGCTAATATCTTCAGTCTTTGTCTTCAGACTTTGTACATCAGTTGTTGATCTTCAGCACTTGTAAACTCTTCAGCTGTTGTACTTCAGTACTTTGGTCTTTCAGCTTCAGCACTTATGTTCTTCAGCTGTTCAGCTTCAGTACTTGTGTTCTTCAGCTGTTCAGCTTCAGTACTTGTGTTCTTCAGCTGTTGTACTTCAGCACTTTAGTTCTTCAGCTGTTGAAGTCTTCAGCACTTGATCTTCAGCTGTTGAAGTCTTCAGCACTTGTCAAACTGCTGATGAAGCTTTCAGCAGTTGTTGTGATACCATGTGGGACTTAGAGGTTTTCTAATCTTGGCTCATTGGTTCTTTTGGTCCAACAGAATATGGCCTGATCCTAGGGTGGCTCACAGAATTGTGAAGAAAGACATTCCTTCGAGATACAAGGGCCAAGTAAAAAAGATCGTAGATGAAGAGATCACAGTGGTCCTTGTAGTATCACCCTGGGAATTGTAGAAGATTTCAAGAAGGCCTATAAAACTAAACAGCCACCCCAAAAGATGTTAGAGAACAGAGTAATTAAAAGGGGTTAGTCTACAAGAGGCTTGAGAACTTCAAACAAATGAGCTCAGTTTGTTACTTGAAGGTACTCACCCAGATGAGTTTGCATACAGACAGATTACAACAGTTGAGCTCAAAAATGGCAAACGGGCTAAGTACATTTCAGAGCTATATGGGCGTGAAGGACTGTTTGATGGTGGAGCTGAAAATCTTACCATGGAAGAACAAATTATGTTTCTCAGAGCATACACCAGAGAATCCTACAGGCTTATACATGGGAAGTAGATTTCATGGATAGAACCACAGCCATGTGTCCAGTTCCCCAAAGTCAGGGCTCTTATCCATACTATGCCAACCAAATTTCAGAAATCTATTCCCAGGCTAGTGCTTAATTGGGTCATCTTCTTAGCTGATCAAGAAGGAAAAAGACCAATCTTATCACCAACAATAAGTGGGACCTCAATAAAGTTAAGGTTTTGGCTGCATTGGTCAGGGGGAGTTGTTGGACCCAAAGAACCAATGAGCCGGATCAGAAAAACCTCAAGTCCCACAGACGTCACAACAACTGCTGAAGTCCACAACAGCTGAAGACACAAGTGCTGAAGACAAAGTCTGAAGACACAATTGCTGAAGACAAAGTCTGAAGACAAGTGCTGAAGACAAAGTCTAAAGACACAAGTGCTGAAGACAAAGTCTGAAGACATAAGTGCTGAAGACAAAGTCTGAAGACAAGTGCTGAAGACAAAGTCTGAAGACAAGTGCTGAAGACAAAGTCTGAAGACACAAGTGCTGAAGACAAAGTCTGAAGACATAAGTGCTGAAGACAAAGTCTGAAGACAAGTGCTGAAGACAAAGTCTGAAGACAAGTACTGAAGACAGTCTGAAGACAAGTACTGAAGACCAAGTATCAGACGTTGTCACAACAGCTGAAGAGGTCTTCTTTAGTAGTTGTGACGGTTTTCTTTCAGTAGTTTTATATTTTTGTTTTCAGTAGTTTTGTAAAACGACTGAAGAGCTTGTTCTTCGGTCGTTGTAGTTTCAGTAGTTTCGTATCGGTAGTTTTATGTTTTATACTTAGCACTCTGATATGTTCTCAGTAGTTGTGAACATTTTAGTAGTTTGTTAAGTTTTAGTTATTTTTGTAATAAATCTGCCAGATGTCACTATCCCGTGATATCAGCAGTGATTGCACTCTATATAAGGAGTGTCAACCTAATTGTAATCGGTGAATGATTGAGCAGAAACATTTGATATTATTGAAACATTCCTTTTCACAGAAATATATTCTCTCATTACAACCGTATTTTTTCTTAATGCATACGAATATCAAATTCTTGCTATAATTTGTCTAATTCTTGTTCTTATTCTGCTGCGTTACACTCTAATCCATCAAACTTGAGATCACTGATCCTGTCACATCAACACCTGTTGATCCTAATGAAATAAGTTTAGAGCATGGTGAGTGGGCATCGATGAGTGAAAACTTAAACATTGATGATATTTCTATGAATGAACTGCACCATCCTGATCTAGAAAACATGAGTATTTATTCTTTGAGGATTTGGTTGCAATCCAGGAAACTCCAAGGAAGAGGCTGAATAGAATTCAAGGTGAATCTTGATACGGACAACCCATAATATCTACAGATCACCAAGAGGACTAAAGTGTTGAAACCTAAGAAATTAAATCCATGGAGTTAAAAATGAGAAGTCATGAAAATAGAAATAAGCTGATTAAGATGTTGTCTGATTCAAAAATAAGCTTACAAAGTTGTTTTGGATCAGAAACAATTATGGAATAAAGCAAGGTCAACGGGTGATTTGGTGAGAAATGTACTTCAAACAGGACAATCAACTTAAGAGTTGTTAAAAGCTATGATTGTGCCTAATAAAACTAAAGATGTAAAGATTGTTGCTTGAAAGTATGATGATGTGTTTGATGCCTTCTTAATAAAAAGAGTAAATGCAATATGTGACGTATATCATTTTTACTCTAGTATTATAGTTCTTCAAGTCCAAGATCTTAATGAATTACATATTTGCCTCTAATCAATCCTTCTAAGGCTTCGAGAGGAGAAAATTTTGTATAACTACTTGACCGAGGTATATCAAGAATGCCATTTTTCCTCAAAACTAGATTTGATCCAGAGGATAAGATGTACTTTCAAAATTTGAAGAGAAAAGGCAAAGGAGAATCCAGTTCATCAATGGATGTGGATTACTTGGAAGCATTTGGAGATAGATATTTTAAGAAGGTGACTAATCCAGGATTGAAAGTTATAGGTGGAACTCAAACTTCAAAACCAATCCTCAGATGGTTCTATGATTCAAACACATTCCATATTAAGGTTGTGAGGAATGAGGATGATTGGGACAAAGACATGAAAAGTCTATTTGGAGTGTTTGAGCTAAAACTCCTACATCCAAGCTATATATCATGTTTTCTAATCAAAAGTTTGAGCAAGTTACTTCGGAAGATGCTGAAAATGATAGGAAATACTTCATGCTAATTATAAAGGTGATGAATGTAGCCATGGAGCGAATTTCCTTAAGGAAAGCTCTGGCTTATGCTAATATTGTCAAGAAGGATATTCCAAACATAGAATTCATGAGAATATCGAGCAAAGGTGTGTTGGAAGTACATGTGAAAGATCAATCGTGTCCAATTGAGTTTTATGCTAATGTTGACATAGCAAGTCTGTCAAAGTAAGCTTTCCTAGTGATGGATGCTATGGAAATAAATACAAATGAATCAAAGCCCAAGCAAGGGATTTTGGCCAGAAAGCTCAAGTTGGTGATAAAGAAAGTATTACGAGAACTGGAGCTGTTCAAGGATAAGCCCATGTTCAAGATCAAAGAGGAGCCAGAAGATTAGTTTGACTGAAGACAATATGCCAATCTTAGGGGAAGTGTTATTGGAGCCTTGAAGATTAGCATTTAGTCTTTAATTTTTGTTTTGTCATAATGTAGGGACTTATTTGTAAATATATGTTCATCAGTTTCTTTGATTAGTATTAATAGGATTATATGTATTTTTTGTATGTAGACCTTTGTTGAATACTTAGAACTCTCTCATTTGTACATTGTAATCCTTTGCAACTATAAATAAAAACTTTTATGAATTTTTGTTATATTTGCATCTATTGATTACTTTGTTCATATAATTGAAAATTACATCATAACATCAATACATAACAATCCATTTGAACCTATCAGGAAAACCTTGACTGAAGCCCAGTGATAGAGCCTGAGAGCCTTATCATAACTACAACTACTTCAGTAATCGATCAATGAAACACCTGCTGGTGAATGTGTATCACAACCTCTCTCTAGCCAGAGCATGGATGCTACTCCAAGCAATGAAGGACAAAGCTCTCTCCAACCTGAGTCACAAAGGTTTGTGGGTGACAAAAGGAAAATGATTATGACTCCTAAGGAGATTGAGGATGAGGAGATGGAGAGGAAGAGAAAGCTAAGGGGAACTACTGGGTCTTTAGGCTTCATGGAAGCTACAATCAGGGTTGTCCCTGGACAAAATACTCAAAATGATGAGTTAAGGGTAGTCAGGATTACTTACTTACAGACCAGGAACTATGATATTGATCAAATCATTTCTCTCCCCTTAAAGGAATTAAATAAACTGGCAGACATGGAAATGTCAACCGAGAGGAAGGAAACAAAGAATGGAGGTTGCTCCTCCAATCATAGAAGAAAGAGACAAAAAAAGATTGTACAAACATGTTCTTACTCTCTTCCCAGTTCAAGAAAGCCCCGTGCAAGAGATTGTCATGACATAAGAACTTCATGTAGATGAAGAAACTGACAGGAAAACATAATCAACTACCTGAGTGCCATAGGTTTCTAACAAGTAGCTGCACTTCTTCCCTTGTCCTTTGATTATCTGGAGTTGAGTACCTCAAACAAATTGAACTTCAAGCAATCAAAGGACAAAAGGTTACAAAGAGGAAGATGAGGGAAGAAGCAGGCAAAACAAAAGCCATCATCCAGAAGAGTCAAAAGAAGACTGCTAATAGGCAGATGATGAGCTTATTGAAATTGTATGGATTCTCTGAAAGGAGACTTGGCCCAATGTCTCTATCCACCATGGATGAGCACATAAGGGTGATCAAGCAAAAGATTTAAAGAGAAGAGCTTATTAATTTACACTTCCCACCAAGTCAAGCCCCTCAAGAAGTGGATGTTAAGGTTGAACCATTTGAGACAACACAACCTAGACCTCCTATTGAGTTTCAGTAAGCTTCATCTTCTGATCTACAACAGGGTCAAACTTCCTCTCCTTCTAAAACTAAGAGGAGGTAGACCCAACTGAGAAAGACAAGACTAAACAACAAGGTGCTACTAGCCGGTCTTCTCAGTTGAAGAGTTCAAAGAGGAGGAAAAGGATGGCCTCTAAACCCAAGTCAAAGAAGAAAAAGAAGATAGAGTCATCCACATCTAGACCTTAGGATGAGTTAGAACATCCTAAGGAAGTGCAACAAGAGGAAGCTCAAACAACTCCAATTCAAGCAGCTCCTCTTGCATCAGGAAGACCTCTTCTCCTGGACTTACTCTACTAATCTAGAAAATGGCATGTAATCAAAGATCAAGGTATTGAAGAAGTATACACATGGGAGGACATGTTTATTCTACCTCTGCCTTGATCTTTTTGAGATGAGGAGACACTATGAGAGTCTGAGTGATCCTGATCATCAAATGAATATTTGATAGCATTAGCCTAGGGGGAGTTTGTAAGGTTTTATGTAAGGCTGATGCACCTAAAATATCCAAAGTCTTTCCTACATGCATGCACTGACAGTACATAGTAGAAAGCTTCAGAAGTTTTACACCACACACTATAAATATTCTAAGTGTAAAATCTTCAGAAGCCAAGACCAACATCTTTCGAATCCAAAAGTGAAGTCTTCAGAAGTTTAAAGACAAAATCTTTCTAAGCTAAGAAGTGAAGACAAATTTCTTCCAAAGACTTTTGAACACATGCTTTATCTGATGTACTTTACCATAAAGCTGGACCACTTTCCGCTACAACTTTGTTGACTCACCAACTTTCACAAGTTGGTGAAAGGTCCATGCTTTTGGTAACTGTACATTAAGGTCCTAGGTCTGTACTTTCTACTTTATGTACTTTTATCCCTTTTGTAATATATTAGGATGTTAGCTATGACATGCTATAATCACTAGTCAAAAGACAATCTACCTTTTGACTCTACATTTAATTTTGTTGTCTTGTTCAAATGTTTCTGACTAGCCTTCTTATTATGGCCGACTGTAGGATGTAATATAAAGTATCTCAGATTCTTGTAACTTTCTTTCATGCTTTAACACTTGTAAAAGAACTTGAGAGGAATATACAACATTCTTGAAAACCATATACTTGTGTTGCTTGTTCTTGTTGTCTCATATTTTGCTTGTGTTCTAAGTATCAAACAGTGTGTTACTAGTTCCTTATTTGATTGTTAAGTGTTCTTAAACAACTTTCCTCATTGTGTGTTTGTGTTGTAAGTGATCATCCCTCTAACAGTCCTGTAGGTTTGTCGATTAATTGTATAATCATTTTGATTTGAATGTGTGCGATCATATATTTGAATCACATAGTGAATTGGTTTGATTTGTGTTCATTCTAAGGTTTGTATGCAATTATAGACCTATTTTGTAATTTCCCTTTTCAATTTTGTTGCTTTGATGTTAGGGTTCGTCATTATAGTTCAGTCAGTGAAGATATACTTTCCAGAAGTTGAAATTGATCTTAAGGTTAGTTTGATGACTTTGAAGTCATAGGTTAAATGTGCTTCTTCAATTTAGGCTGTAATTTGTTACATCAAGATATTAAAATCCATAATCTTCATTTAATTTCTGGATTTGTGTATTATTGTCCATAATGGTGAGGAAACATACCCTATGTTCATCACCAAAATATAGATACTAAATTAATTCAATTATTTATTGTGATGTATAATTAACTTGGTACTTAAGTATAAACTAGATTGTAATCCTCTATTAATACGTAGAATTGTTGGGTTGTGTTACATGTTTATCAACGCTAGTTAACCATTTAAACTTCAAAAACACAGCGGAATAAATGGTTAAAAGGTATTAACAATCTGAAAATTTGAGCCATTTTAACCCAAAACAAAACCAATAAACAAGGATCATATGTATGTGAATACAAATGCTATCAAAAATGAAAAAGAACAACCATAAGGTGTTCTTGAAACTATCTTTCAAGAACAAGATGATGTGGTATGGATGAGAAGAAGATGATGATGCTTCTTGAATGTCTAGCCTCCAAAAGAGAAGTTCTCAAGCTTGTATACCCACAAGCTCTAACAAACACCTAACTTGCTAGGTAGTAGAACACCAAAACTCAACTTCGTCTTGCAAACCCAAAAATTCAGCCAAGATGAACTCAAGTTCTGCCCAAAACTTCAATTTTTGCAAAGAGAGAAGAAGGAGGAAGAGTCTAATGCATGTAAGAGAGAGAGAGAGAGAGTGTGTGTCATAAGGGAAGAGTGCAAGGAACATAAAGTCTTGTATAAAACAAAGACATAAGGATTCCCCATGCCCAAAAGAGGCGGCCGAATATGGGGTTTGAAATGGGTTCCCCCCATTTCAATTTTTATAAGAAAAACTTACACTCTTAACCCCTAAGTTTGTAAAATTAAAACTCTTTTAATTTTATAACATTAACACACTTTTATTTGTTATTATTTAACTCACTTAAATAATAAGACAAATAATTTCTCATGAACAAATTATCCATATAATGTTGTTCTATTACAAAATCAATGTTTTAGAAAACCCATTTTCTAAATTGGTTTCAATATTCATTTGTATGATCTCGTCAAAAAATAAATATTTATTGGTGTTTGTTTAGCTTGTTATTGGGTATGACTCGACTTGGATCATAACGGACTAACGACATCAATCTTGTATGTGTCTTGGACATATAAGATCCAACAATCTCCCACTTGCACAAGATTCATAGGAGATTGATGCAAGCAGTAAATACCGCCTAACAATGGTTTACTACCCTTAATACGTATGATTAAGTGCCATTCAATAACATCATCCCCTTCAAGTACCTTACTCGAATTCTTTTAGGTGAATCAATCATCTATCCTTTTGTCACAGATGTCATGTTAAATCCCAGAGACACAGAGTGATCATTCTCCATTGATTTAACTTTATCAGACCTTAGGCATCTTACTCTCAACGAATAAGAGGGACAAATCCCATCTTGACTACATACGTCTCTTATAATTACCTTGTATTATACCTGAACTTAGACTTATGTACTGCCATGTTTCAGAATAGCGAAGAACTAAGTCAAAGTAGAACATTCGGTAAATATCAAGACCCAACATGTATCTCAGGTCAGAGGATACAAATGATATTCGCCTTTACTTAAAATTACTTATGATCAATGAGGAAGATTCCATGTAGTAATATTTGAGATGCAGGTTAGTCCAACATTTGTATCTCACAAATATCTATGAACTTTGGTAGCAACCCTTTGCTCTATATTCATCCATATGAATATCTACCAATCCAAGTTCATAATAGTCTTACCTTCATACTTGTTCCCCCAAGTACAAACGACTACGGGCGTTTTGAGTAAATGATTTACTCATGGATTTTAAACATGCAAAATAGGAATATTAGTTGAACCATTATAACCAAATAATTCATTCAACTAATAAAGGGTTACAATATCTAAATACAAAAAGATCAAATCTAGTCACTAGAATATTGAAGTCCCATGGGACAAGTATGACTTTCATGCTTTGCCTTTTCAAGAAGCTTCCTGAGTGGATTCACAATGTTTTGATCCATGTGAACTTTGCGAATACATATCTTTCCCTCTTCAACTTCATCCCTTATGTAGTTGAATCTCTGTTCAATATGCCTAGTCTTTTGATATGCACAGGGTTCCTTGATTTGAGCTTTCGCACCCTTGTTATCACAAAGAATTTATAGGGGGTCCTGAATGGAAGGGACCACCCTTAGATTGGCAATGAATTTCTTTAACCATGCAGCTTCCTGAGCTACTAATGAAGCGGTGATGTATTCTGACTCTGTAGTTGATAATGCCACCACATCTTGCTTAGTGCTTTTCCAAGAGATTGCTCCTCCATTCAAGATGAAAATGTACCCCGATTGTGATTGTGAATCATCCCGATCAGTTGGAAACTCACATCGGTGTAACCCTTTACTACGAGTTCATCCTCACCAGATCCATAGATTAGGAACATATCTTTGGTTCTCCGTAGGTACTTAAGTATGTTCTTAACATCCATCCAATGACTGTTTCTAGGATTTTGTTGCTATCGGCTTGTCATGCTCAAAGCGCATGACACGTCCGGCCTAGTGCATATCATTGCATACATGATGGATCCTATAGTAGACGCATACGGGATCCCTTCATTTGTCTTGGTCATCCTTTGAGCTTGGACATTAAGTCTTACTCAATATCACTCCTCTTTGGATAGGTATCATACCTTTCTTAGAGTTTTCCATCTTGAACCTTTTCAAGATCTTATCAATGTATGCACTTTGATTTAAACCTATCAACCGCCTTGATCTATCCCTACTATTCCTAAAATATAAGCGGCTTCACCAAGATCCTTAATGATAAAATAGCTTCCAAGCCAGGTTTTAACACCTTCCAAGGTTGGAATGTCATTTCCAAATAGTAGGATGTCATCGACATACAATACTAGGAAAATGATGATGCTCCCACTAGCTTTCTTATATACACATGCTTCATCAGCGTTTTTGATGATCCCAAATTTGATTATCTCTTTATCAAAATGGTGATTCCAACTTCTTGATGCTTGCGTCAATCCATAGATTAATTTCTTCAACTTGCATACTTTGTTAGGATGTTTTTGATCGACAAAACCTTCAGGCTAAACCATATAGACATCTTCCTCAAGATATCCATTTAGAAAAGCAGTTTTGACATCCATTTGCTAAATCTCATAATCATAATGAGCAGCTATGACAAATAATGTCTTAATAGACTTTAGCATTGCAACTGGCGAGAAGGTCTCATCATAATCAACCCCTTGAGTTTGAGTGAAACCTTTTGCTACAAGTCTAGCTTTATAAGTATCCAAGTTTCCATGCATATCGTTTTCTTCTTGCAAACCCACTTACTTCCAACTATCTTGGAGTTAAAAGGTGGTTCGACCAAGTCCCACACTTGGTTGTCATACATGGATTGCATCTTAACATTCATGGCTTCAAGCCGTTTGTCACAATCCAAATTTGACATTGCATCACGATAAGTGGTTGGTTCATCGGAATCTACCACATAGCATCCATCAACGAAAAATCCATATCTTTCAGGTGGATTACTAATTCTACTAGATCTACGAATGTTTTATGTGTATTAATCAACTATTTGATCACCCTTAACATCCTCATGTTGAGTGCTAGTGTCAACCAAAGTGTATCGGTTTGGTTCTTGATCCTCCTCAAGATCCACTGTTCTACTGCTAGTTCCTTCCGTAAGGAACTTAGCTTCTAAGAACTCAGCCTTCTTGGCAACAAACTCCTTTTGTTCCAATGGATCATAGAAATAATATCCCATAGAATCTCTAGGATATCCAATGAAGATACACTTAGTGGAACAACTTTCTAACTTGTTTGAGGTGGGAGTCTTAACATAAGCCTCACAACCCCATACCTTTAAATATGATAGTGATGGACCCTTCCATGCCATATTTAAAAGGTGTCCTTTCCACTTTCTTGGTTGGTGCCATATTCAAGATACGGCCCGTAGAGAGCAAAGAGAAACCCCAAAATGATAGAGGCAATGAACTTCTAGCCATCATAGATCGAACCATATCTAATAGAGTTTGATTTCTCCTCTCGGACACACCATTGTGTTGTGGTGTTCCAGGTGGAGATAGTTGTGAGATAATACCACAACTTCTAAGATGATCTCTAAAAGCATCATTTAGGTATTCACCTCCTTTATCGGTGCGGATAATTTTTATTTTCTTGTTGAGTTGATTTTCTAGTTCATTCTGGAAGATTTTAAACATTTCAAAAGCTTCATCTTTGTGTCTTAACAAGTACACATAACCATATCGACTATAGTCGTCGGTAAAGGTAATGAAGTATCTTTCATTGTACCTAATCATTGGTTTAAAAGGACCACATACATCCGAATGTATGATTCCTAATAAATCTTTTGCCCTTTTAGTTTTGCCACTAAAAGGTGCCTTAGTCATTTTACCTTGTAAACAAGATTCACATACATCATATGAATCATATTCACTTGCTTTTAAAAGACATTCTTTTGAAGTGTTTGTATGCGCTTCTGTTTATATGACCAAGACGGCAATGCCAAAGATAGGTATCACTCAAATCCAATTTGAGTTTCTTGGTGGTGGTTTGGTACAATGAGCTATCATATAATGTGTTTTCACGAACCAATTCATAAATACCATTAATAGGAATAGCTTTAAAATAAAACATGTCATTTAAAGAAACATGAATTTCATTTTCAATAAATGTTAAAACATAACCATATTGTCTTAATTGGGCAACTGAAATAATGTTCCTAGTCAAACTAGGAGCATACAAAAAATTGTTCAAAATTGCTTCCAAACCATTTGGAAGCTTCAAGATGTAGTCCCCTTGGTCTTCAACTTGAACTTTGCCCCATTCCCATGTAGAGGCTAACATCCCATTTCTGAAGTCCTTACTTCTTTTGAACCCCTGCAATAAGTTGCAAATGTGTTCCCACATCCGGTATCCAATACCCATGTGTTAGAGGATATTAAATTTAGATTAATATGAATTATGAAAATTGCACCTGAGATTTGCCCGGCATCCCTCTTAGCTTGCATCTTTGAGATGGACTGGACAATTTCTTGCCCAATGTCCAATCTCCCCACACTTGAAGCATGAGTAATTTGAAGCAACATTTCGCTTCTTCTCCGCTTGTTTTGGTGGTGGCGCTCTTACCACTCACTTTCCCTTTCCCCTAATGTACCCGTTTCCCTTGGCAACATTTGCCTTGGGTGTGAGGTGAGGCCTCTTCTTGTTCCCACCTTCATTGTTGGTGAGAACGGGTAAAACCTTTTTACCCATGGCCGCTCCTGGCAGTTTTGAGCATAGAGTGAAGCTCACTTGTGTTCTTGTCCCACCCGTTCATGTTATAATTCATAACAAAGTTGTCAAACCTTTGACAAAGAATTGAGGATCAAATCTGTAGCCAACTTTTTCGAGACGGGACAATTCAGCCTTTCGAGGCGGTTAATGTGGCTTTTCATCTTAAGTACATAAGATGAAACAGATTGGGTGTCATCCATACGAGATGCATGGAGTGCTCAAACCATTTCGAAGCGCTCTACCATTGCTTGTTGTTGGAACGTTTCCTTCAACTGGGTAATCATGTCGTACGCTCCATGATTTTCATACTCCTTTTGGAGATCCAAAGTGATACTTGTCAACATGAGGCAAGACACTTGGATTGAGTCCTCAGTGTATTTAACCCAATTATTATAGGCCTCCTCATCCTCCTCATTAGGTTGATCAGGAATCAGATCGTCTAAAATATACGATCGTTTCTCTTGCTTGAGAACAATTCTCAAGTTTCAAAACCAATCTATAAAGTTGTTATGGTTTAGACGTTCCTTTTGGAGAATGGTCCTTAGTGATATGAGTGAGCGAACGGGATATCATTATTTTCATTGTTGTTGGTGGCCATCTACAAAATTTAACAAAGTTCAATTTTAGTATTTTCGATATTTTTCATATTTTAATAATTAAAGCCCTTTTATATGTCTTACATAATTTTAAAATTCTAGAATCCAATGTTTCATTTAAAATGTGGTTAGGTGACCTTTATCCCATTTTTAAATTAACAAGTTAGTCAACGTTTTGACAATTGCAACCCTTTTCAACTTCTAGGGTATGGGACCGACTTAACATCATATGTATGGTCGGCATGTTTATCCCATCAACACCTTTGTAAACCACATTGTAGATGATCCATTTAACATGGTTTGCAAATCAAGTCACCCTACTTGCACACACGTGAGTTTTCCAACATAAGTGATTAGGTGACCTTTATCTCACAAATATGGTATCCCAACCTCAAATCACAAGTTCTTCAAAACGGTTAGGTGACCTTTATCCCATTAGGAGTTTCCAAGTGACTCAAGTGTTGTGCAAAAGGACGGTGTTAAACTAGTTTATAAAAGAAATTTTAAGTTTTCATAATACTAGTTTAGAAAACTCTAAGTACCTTATATTTGCATGCTTTCAAATACAAAGTACCCTATGGTTCACTTCTTAATAAAACCCCTTTTATTAAAATCATTAATCCTTTTAATAACCTTTTATTAACCACTTAATGATAAAGAACCATCAATTTTCAACTTGTTATGTTTGTTAATAAGTTTTTATGCATATCCAAATATCAAACAAAAACCATACAACAAACAACAAACAAGCATAATCATACAAACATAAGTGCATAACCATAGCCACTAAGTTGACTACACTTGTTTGCCATCACAAGTTTTGTCATTAGGTCTTTCCTAAGGGTTAACAATGACACATCAAAATGTGTTCATGAACTCCACTTGAATCCACATCCAAATGCTTCAAGTGTCCATGTCTTTTGTGTCCTTATTTGGGTCTTCATCTTGTGCACATTCTTTTACAAAATCATATCCTAATATAATTTTTCTATTAAAAGAATGCACCTAATCTATTTATTAAATAACCAATGAATAAATAAATTCAACCCAAAATACAAACACAAATATTACAACCCTTTCAAGAATCAAAACCAACATGAGAAAATCATAATCAACACCAATCCAAAACACATAAGGTCAAGGCTATGTTATGAACCAAAATATGTATCATATTCAACATTCAAGAACAACTATGAACCCCTTTATTTAACCTTAAAGTTCCGGCCAACATGAACCAAAACTTTAGGTTAAGTCCAAACAACATAATCAACCAGTTGATGTTAATCTTTCAAGGTTTATACTAAAGCATGTAAGATAAACCTTGAAACATAAGGGATTCATTCATCCATAACAAAACAGCCCCTAATGGGTTGAAAAAGTCCATGAAAACTAACTTTTGCAAGAACTTTTGAAGCATGTATTCCATATAATCGGCTCTAGATGCCATTGTTGGGTTTTGTTACATGTTTATGAAAGCTAGTTTAACCATTTAAACTTAAAAATGCGCAGGATATAAAAGTGTTAAAAAGTGTTTAACAATCTGAAAATTTGAACCATTTTAACCCAAAACAAAACCCATTAACAAGGATCATATGTATGTGAAATGAAATGCTATGAAAAACGAAAAAGAACAACTATAGGGTGTTCTTAAAACTATCTTTCAAGAACAAGATGATGTGGTATGGAAGAGAAGAAGATGATGATGCTTCATGAATGTCTAGCCTCCAAAATAGAAGTCCTCAAGCTTGTATACCCACAAGCTCTAGCAAACACCTAACTTGTTAGGTAGTAAAACACAAAACTCACTCCTTGCAAACCCAAAAATCAGCCAAGATAAACTCAAATTCTGCCCAAAACTCGAATTTTTGCAAAGAGAGAAGGAGGAAAGTCTATTGCATGTAATAGAGAGAGTGTGTCATAAGAGAAGAGTGCAAGGAACATAAAGTCTTGTATAAAACCAAGACATAAGGATTCCCCATGGCCAAAAGGGGCGGCCGAATATGGGGTTTGAAATGGGTTCCCCCCATTTCATTTTTTATAAAAAAAACTTACACTCTTAACCCCTAAGTGTATAAAATTAAAACCTCTTTTAATTTTATAACATTAACACACTTTTATTTGTATTATTAACTCATTTAAATAATAAAGCAAATAATTCTCATGAACAAACTATCCATCTATTATTTTATTACAAAAACAATATTTTAGAAAACCCGATTTCTAAATTGGTGTCAGTATTCATTTGTATGATCTCATCAACAAAAAAATATTATTGGTGTTTGTTTAGCTTGTTATTAGGTATGACCCGACTTGTATCTTAACGTACTAACCACATTAATCTTGTATGTGTCTTGGGCAAAGTATTTCATGAACTAATAAGTATAAACATTATTACATCTGAAACCTAATAAGTAATAATTGTAGGTGCATTTTAATGCAATATAATTGAATACTTTGATAGTATTCCGTGAACTACTAGACGTTAGTGATTTTACCAACGTGAAGTATTATTATTATTTTGTATAATATATTATTCACAACATTGTGGTTGTAATCTCTTTCGCGAAAACCCTCCATTTTACGTGAAGCATATAAAAATATAAAATATAAAATATAGAATATAGAATATATGTCACCACCTTTGCATTAGAATAGTAATTCATACCACGTTTATCATAACCAATGTACCAATCATTGAAAAATATCTTTCATGGCCCATATACTCGTTATGTGGACATTAACAAGTTTAAAATTTTCAATATATAATATAATCAAAGATTATTATAAATCTTTACCGAACATGTGTTGATACATGTGTTCCTAGTTTTGTGCGTAAATGTAAAAGTCTTTTATTACCTACATATGTGAAATGTGATAATGTAATGAAGTATGATATATGCTTTGATGTTTATTTATCTGTGATTCTTATGTATGAACTTTTTATATAGGTTTGAGGTTGTTGTACATAATTCTAAGTCAATAATGAATAAGAATCCTGGTGATTATTCATGCTAATGGACCATACTTATGGACCATACGCATGAATATATCATGCTTATGGACCAGTCGCACTACTGAACCAGGAGACTGGATCAGTCGTATGATTCAGACATAAGATTGACTCAGTCGCACGACTGAACCTTCAGTCATGCGTATGGATCAATCGCATGAGTCAGTCGCACGACTAAACCATGCTAATAGTTCAGTCGTACGAATGAAAACTACTAACCTATAAATACCACTTAATTCATAGAAAAACAAAACACTAGGAGAGATACTTCGAATACACATAAACCCTAGCCGTCCAGAGCGTCTAGATTAGCCTATCCAAGTTTATAGTTCGATCTTGATCGATTCCTACTCGTTCTTAACGTTTAGTTCATTCCCATATCAATTGGGCTATCGTTCTCACTGATTGGATCGCCAATCAAATAGGATTCCGCACTATTTGATATGGTAAAATGCAGAATCCGTTAGTACTCTGTACGTACACAGTCCTAACCTAACTAGTGGTATCAGAGCATTGGCTCGTGACTTTGCGTTTGATTCGATTAGTTTTGGTTTTAAAAACCTACGTTTTAATCAAAAGGGTCACCACTTTGCTTCAAAAGGCGTTTTCGACGTTTGCAGGCATTAAAGTTTCAATTTTTCATTATACGACAGATTAGGGTTCTTGGAAAACTCGTATTGTGTGTCAAAGTGTCAAAAATCTTCGATTCTACAAAATAGCAACCTTCAGTCGCATGATTAGCCCATTCGTATGATTGAACTCATTCGTATACTCCATTCGCACAACTGAACTCAGTCATATCCCTCATTCACACGACTGAACAACTCCAGTCGGTTGATTCCAATCGTCTTGTTCATACGCACGACTGAATCCAATCGCACGATTGAATTCATTCACACCACTCATTCGCATCAGTGATCCATACTCATAGCCCATTCGCACGAGTGAAACTGTCCTGTTCTAAAAAGTACCAAGTTTAAAGCAATGGAAGATCAATTTGCTACATTTACTGCTGGAAAGGACTCACGCATCAAGAAACTTCTACTTCTGTAGAATGAGATTGGAAATCATAATAAACCGCCAAAGCTGTTAACGTTAGATGAATATCCACAGTGGAAGCAACAATTTGAGATCTATTTAAATGGAGTTGACCCAAATCTTTGGACATCCATAAAGACTGGTTATATGGTACCAGTCAGTGTTAATGGAGTCAAGCTGACTTTGGGAGGAATGAGTGAAGCTCAGAAGATTCTGTTCAATGCTGAAAAGAAAGTATATGCCATGTTGACTCAGTCAATACCTAAAGACATTTTTCATCAGTTTTCTGAGAACAAGCAGGCTAAAAAGTTATGGGAGGCATTGGAGAAGAGATATGATGGAAACACAACTTTCAAAGCACTGAAGGCTAAAGCTCTCAAAAAGGAATTTGGTAATTTCTTGTCGATAGGGAATGAGAGCTTGGATGATATAATTGACAGATTCTATCATCTGATGAGTGAGTTGCACACTCAAGGTGTGACAACATCTATGAAAGATAAAGTTTCAAGCATTGCTGATGGTTTGCCTGATAAATGGGATGCATTTGTGTCTAATCTGAGACAAAACGACATTCTTGCAACGTTAGACATAAATGATTTCTTCTTGAAGTTAAGGGAGGAAGAACTGCGAATGAAGTACAAGTCGAAGAAAGGATCCTATGTTCAAAATCCTTCACTTTACAACTTAGTTCCTACTCCAGCTGTTTCAGGAGCACCATTACAAACAACATTCGTGTGTAATTCCTCTGCTCCTTCCTAAACTACTGCATCAGGAACCGAAACGTCAGGGTCATCTGGAACCCAATACGTAGTTCCTAAGGTCAATATTACAAAGTTGAGGACTGAGAATATCAGTAATGTCATAGTGGAAATTGCTAAGGAGCACATGGATCTTCTAGCGGCTGTTGTACAATCTTATGATGGTTTAGTTGCCGGTAATATTGGAAATTGTCATATTGCAGATGAGGATTATAGCAAGTTGATGAAAATGAGCTAGAAAGAATGGACATAATGTGGGCCTTGGCAAGTGCAGTTAGAAGAGCAAAGAAGTTTGTCAAAAAGACGGACAAAATCTAGTTGCCACTAAAGATACGACTTTTGGTTTTGACAAAACCAAAGTCACATGTTTCAACTGTGGTGAAAAAGGGCACTTTAAACGTGAATGTATAAAGCCCAGAAAACTATAAATAGAAACCCATTTCCTACATTCAACCGTCAAGACAAAGACATGGTTGGAACTACTTTTTCAAGTAAAGAGACAAAGGCTCTGACTACTCAAGGTGATGAAGGGCAAGATTGGTCCTTCCGATTTGTTTCTCCAGGTGAATCAAATATTGCCTTTGTCAATGCATTGGATGATTGTTCTGCTAGTGAAGGTGAGATCATAGCTGAGCAAGCGATGTCAGATACCAAAGAAGCTATGAATGTGGTAAATCACTTGGTTGAGGAAGAGCTCAGAGCAACAAACTCAAAATCTCCAGTCAAAGAATAGTCTAATATAGCTTTGATGGCGGATTCATCTGATTCCTCACAGGTAAGTTCTAATGACCAACTATTTGAAAAACATGCTAGTAATGAATGTGACAAATTTAGAGAAACCATTGATCTAAAAAGGTTATTAGAACAAAATGTTAATTTAGTAAACGATTTAAGACTCTACATTGAGGCTAATCGTATTTTAAAACAAAATGAGTGCAGCTTCAAAGAAAAATAGAACTTTTGGGAAAACAACTAAGGGAAACTGAGGTTGTTGCATAAATCAAGCAAATGTCATAAAGTTTTATCTAAATTCTTTGGAAGAAAAGAAAAAGGAAAAAGTAGTTTTGGAAGTTGAGGTTGAACCATTAAAACAAAAACTGCATAGTTTGGCCAGTTCTTCTCACATAGTTCAAAACTTAGTGAAAGAACAAAATAATGGAGAAGGTCTGGGTTATAAAGTAGTTCTACCACCACATCCAGTCCTTTTGAACACTAAATGTAGACCAATCAATAATAATCCAATAAAGGATCATGTGGTGTCCACTCCTCTGGATAGTGATCCTGATTCAATGGGCAAACCTGTGAAACCTGTCACTAAACATAAGGATTCTACTTTGAATACAAAAGGAAAAATGCATGTTGAAAATTTGGATGATAAAATTGAAAAGGTTAACGTAAGGTCAGGTTCACTCACGTCTACTTCTGAACCCAAAATGACTAATCCAGTTAACCAAAAAATGTGTTATTCATTAAAGTCCAAATAAACTAAAAGTTAAAGATGTTCAACATGTTAAAACAATTAATTTTGTTAAAGAAGCTGAAACATCTAAAATAGAAGTGATAAAACCAACCAGACACACCACACATCCTTACCAAACTCAACGCCACATAAGAATTTTCCTCAATCTGTAGAAGGGAGATCATGCTACAGTTGTGGAACGAGGACATATCTCTCCTAGTTGTACTTATTATCAGACTCCCAAAAAGAAAATTGAACTTTTTGATGCAAAACCATGTTTTTCTAAAATAAGATCTAATACCCCACCTAAGAGTATAGTGAACCTAAAGTTCAAATCATAATCCAATCGTCTGTTTACCACAAATAGGCCTTACACAAAACTGGTTTATGGAAAGAAAAATCACGTAATGTGTCTGATAGTGAGGAAAAGAAGAAGAAGGATGTGCCCTCGTCCCCTAAAGGACAGTGGGTTGAATTCATGATATGTGATTCCTCTAGGTCACCCAAGCCAGTTAAGGCTTGGGTCCCAAATCTGAACTAATAAGTTTCTTTGAATGTGCAGGGTGTCTGCTACAGCGCTATCACTAATACTTGGATTATTGATAGTCGGGCATCCAGGCACATGACAGGGAATTCATCCATCCTTTTCAACGTCAAACAAATTAAAGGGGGACATGTTTCATTTGCTGGGAATAAAGGAGGTTACATCACCACTCAAGGTGAAGTGGGAAACAAGAAAGTGAAGTTTGACAAGGTCAACTATGTTCAACAACAACAAACCAACTTGCTTTCAGTCTCCCAAATTTGTGATAGAGGATTCAAAATTGTATTGACAACAAGAAGTGCTATATGTTGAAGAAGGATTATTTTATCCAGGAGGATAAAGTTCTAATGTCAGCTCCAAGATATATTGATCTTTATGTCTTGGATCTATCAAAAGCCTCCACAACTGAGAATACTGTGCAATGCTTATTGTCCAAGGCAATAGAGAGGGATTTAGTCTCTTAGAATAAGAGAATACGACACATTAATCCTAGGAAGATGAGTCATCTAGTATAGAAGGATTTAGTGAATGGAGTAACCGTCAAGAATTTCCAGCTTCAGGATTTTTGCGTAGCATGTAAGACAAGGAAACAGACCAGAAGTCTCACAAGGCTAAGAAAGTTGACTCTATCGATATTCCTCTCGAGCTTCTACACATGGATCTGTTTGGCCCGGTAAGCACTATTAGGATCAGTGATCTACGTTTGATTGATTAGAGAGTATTGCAGCGGAAATCAAACAATGAATTAGACAATTCACAAGAATACAGTTGATGTTCAAAGTAAGAACAAATGATTATAGAAATAATTCTGCAAATCAAAGATTTCATTTAATATGCGCTTTCGTGGTGGCAAAATGTCACACTTACAATCAGGTCAATCATCCCTTATATAAGAATGTCGTGGTGGAACATTCCTTATATAGGAGATGTGACGTCCGCTGATGTCATTAGATAGTGACATCTAACAGAATTATTCAGACTACTGAAAGTTAACATAACTACTGAAGATGTCAAAACAGCTGACATCTTCTTACAAAAATACTAAGTGTTAACAATCACTACAACTACTGAAAAGAACTACTGAACTACAACAACTGAAGAACATGCTTCAGTCGTTTTACAATACTGAAATAAAAAAGAAAACTACTGAAAGGAAACCATCACAACAACTGAAGATGCTTTCTTCAGCTGTTGTAACAAACTCTGAAGGCTTCAGTACTTGTACTTGAACTTCAGGTGTTGTCATCAGCTGATGTCTTCAGTCTTTGTACTTCAGCTGTTGATCTTCAGTACTTTGTTCTTCAGTTGTTGATCTTCAGACTTTGGTCTTCAGCTGTTGAAGTCTTTAGTACTTTAGTCTTCAGCTGTTGAAGTCTTCAGTACTTTAGTCTTCAGCTGTTGATCTTCAGACTTTGGTCTTCAGCTATTGAAGTCTTCAGTACTTTAGTCTTCAGCTGTTGAAGTCTTCAGACTTTGTCAAACAGCTGATCAAGTCTTCAGTAGTTGTTGTGATGTTTTGTGGACTTAGAGGTTTTTCTGATCAGGCTCATTGGTTCTTTTGGTCCACAAAACTCCCCCTGAACCAATGCAGCCAAAACCTCTAAATTTATTGAAGATGTCCCACTTATTATGGCAGAAAGATTTGGTCTTTTTGTCTTCTAGATCAGCTCAGAAGTGACCCATGTAAGCACAGGCCTGGGAAGAAGTCTCAATGATCTGTTTGGCAAGGATGAATAGGAACTCTGTCTTGGGAACTGGACACAGAGCTGTTACCGCATCCATGAGATCTACTTCCCAACAATGAGTCTGTATGACTCCCTTGTATAGGCCTCAAGGAAGGTTATCTGTTCCTCCATGGTAAGCTCTTCAGCTCCTCCTTCAAAAAGTGATTCTGCCCATAATATTCAGATAGGTATTTGACCTGTTTCCCATTTTTGAGTTCCACAGTTGTTATTACTCTATAAGCAATTCATCAAGGTGATTACCCTCTAAGAACAATTGGAGCTCATTCTTTCTAACTTCCTCAAGCCTCTTATATACTAACCCCTTTTCACACCATTTTATTTTCCAGCATCTTTTGTGGGGTCAGGTTAGCTTTATAGGCTTTGTTGAAGTCGTCTAGGATTTCCCAGGGTGATACTACAAAGACCAGTGAGATCACTTCATCTACAATCTTCTCCACTTAGCAATGCATCTCTGTGGAATGTTCTTCTTGTGAATCCTATGAGACACCCTGGGATTAGGCCAAATCCTCACTCTCTCCTTTTGATATTGAAATGTATGTTTAAGAGTGTATATATGAGAGTGTGTGCTTCTTCATGTTGATGATTGAAGATGTGGCAGCATATGCTTTGTCAACTCTCCTCAACAATTCCTCATCATGTTGTTTATGAAGCTCTTCTTCTTCTAGCTTCACTTTCACAATTTGTCTTTGAGTTTCAGGAGTACTTGTTGGGAGGTGACTTGTGGCCTTAGGCAATTGTATAATAGCTGAGATTGGCAGCCTATCTTCATCTTCATCATTATCTTCTTTTTTTCTTCTAGCCTCAGTACCCTTCTCTTCCTCTTCTGGGGTACATCATCGGCTATTGGTTTTGAGGGTAAGGGAATTGGTTTAGTGGGTTGTGGTTGTGGTGGTTTTGGTGTGGGAATGTTGACAGCTGTTCTAGCATTTTGGATGTGAGGTCGGCTTTAGATTGCTTGACTAGTTCAGTCCTGCTCCCAGCACCAGCTTCATTTAAGTCTTCAATAACCAATCCTTTTGTGTATACTTCAGACGAACAGAACTTGGTGGTTATTGCCAAGATGCTATCCCTGGACCATGCCTTGATCTCAATCAATGATCTACCCAGATATTTCGCTATGAACCTGATCATGATTTCTAGCCTTTCCCTTTCCAACACATCATAACTTGCCCATCTAGCTTGGATTTCTTCAATCTCTAGTCTTCTGATTTCTGAGTCAAGTTTTTCAGTGTCGTGACCTTGTCTAAACAACTGATCAATGATGTTATCCATTGATCGGCTGTGTTTGGCATCAGCCTTCTTCACCATTGTCTCCAAGTCAGTCTCCTTCTCATTCTTCCTTTTCTTGTATGTGACATGAAAGTCTTTAGTACTTTCAGTCACCTTCTCCATGTCAGCATCCTTTACCTTCTCCTTCTCAGTTTCATTCCTATCTGCAATCCTCTTTCTTTTTGCTTTCACTGACTGAATCTCCCCCTTTTTGGTTGCATTGGTTGCAAGGGGTTGATTGTCAGAAAGCTTTTGCTCACAGCATCCTCTATCAATGGTTGTATAACTGAGTGAAGCCTCTCATCAAGGTTTTTAAGCACCATATCAGTGATAGTTGAGGTGATGAGAGGTAAGGATGTTGAAAGATAGCACTATTTGCTCAGGGGGTTCTGTACCTGAGATAGTACCAGAAGCAGAGGCAGTGGCTGAGTGTTTTGGAGTGGCTCTGTGTATGGGAGACCTTCATAGGAAGGTGCCATCTGTGGTTTTGAGGGGTAGATGGTCTTTGATCCTGAGAGATGTTGGCAAGCAGCTCTTTGAGTCTGCTCACCTCATCCTCGAGGATGGTGTTTTGGGCTAAAACATCATAAAAGAAGCCCAGGTCATCATCAGTGTTTTACTGAATCACCTGACCTCCTGATAGAATCAGATGAACATGCTCTGAGTGTAGATCAGTAGTAGCATGTGCCCCTTGGTCATGGTACTGGGGACTTCCTGCCTCAGGACCATGTCCTTCATCAGTAGTTGCCTCTGGTGAGGTCTTATGAATGTTACCAACTTCAGCCTGATCATATGCTGAAGCAGGAGAATTGGCAGCCTCACCATAAATTCGAATCTCGTTTCTACACCTGGAGATTGAATATGGTAACCCCTGTGCTGTGGGTTGTCAGAATCACTTTGGTCCTCCCCCTCAATGTTGAGGCCATCCCAGTTTTGATTGGTATCTGAGGAGAGTTAGGAGTGCAACTGAGTCAGCACTTTGGCAATTATGATGGTAGGACTTTGGGGGGCGGTTGTAGTGGGAGAGGGTGTGAAGGCAGTATCACCCAGGGAGAGTGGTGCGTTTCAATGGCAACCTCCTCAAGTGAGGAAGTTCCAGATGTATAGGTGCCCAGAGGTGGTTGCTACAGGCTCCTGTTGAGAGGAAACCTGAGCGGTTAGGGGTGAGTGAGTCCGTGTATCTACTGGGGGGTTATGACCAGTAGATATAACCTGCTTTGTGTTGCAGGGGCATCCTCAGGGGACTCATTTCCCTGAGTAGCCTTTTTGGCTTTCTTGTGTTTGGGTTTTGGTGGGGACAATGGATTTGGAGGTGGTGGCTGTGGTTCCAGCTGCGTGGGTTTTTTGCAGTTTGGCAGCCAGTTTGAGTGACTGGTCTGAGTTGTGCCTGGAGTATACTTCAGCAATACGCCGTGGCAGGGACTCCAAGGCAACAAGTCCCTCACTTTCAGCTGGTTTACTATAATGGCCATTAGGAACCGAGGATATAATATCCATCGGTTAGCTATAGGCTTGGAGGCCATATCCTTGAGTTCAAGAAATAATATTTCAGAAAAATTTAAGTTTTGTTGGTCCAAGGACAGAGAATATACCTGCTGCCACCTCGTCGTCGACATTTGATCCCAAGAAGAAGTCTTAGGAGCTAAGCATACATTCCCATATGAAAAATTAGTCGTTCCGCATCATGAATGTTTCTTCAGGATGGTAGAGGCACTAAGGTTACCCTGGTATCCATGTTGGGCAAATGATAGATCATGGTGCCCTTTGGATACCCAGTGGGGAAAGTGGCATCATCCAGTTGTAGGGTTTGGCGAAGGATTTCTGGAGTGATGACCACCTGACTGATTTTTGTTGACGAACGACTGGAGAGAGTCGATGTCATTCTCCCCAGAACTGATGGAGGGAGTCGGCATGAATGTTAGGATTTTAGAAGGAAAGCCGTTTTGTATAGAGAGTTGATCATTAGATCAATGGCATTATCAAACTTTGTCCAGAAGGATGATTTGGTAAGGTAAGCAACACAGTTGTGTCGTGGTTTAAGCTTCATGTTCGCCATTAAGTGACGAAGGTTCTGAGTTTTTGAATGTTAGGTTTGAGATGATGAACTCTGTAAGATAAGGTATTTATAGGGTATGGGTTATAAAGCAACTGAAGGGTTTGGTATGAGTCATCAGTAGTTTTAAGCGACTGATGACGTGGTATTAACCTTCAGAGGTTGAAACAACTGAAGTCTTGGTTTTAGGCATCATAGTTATAAAACTACTGAAGACCATGGTTTTAGCTTCAGATGTTGGAAACAACTGATAACTTGGTGTTAGTCATCAGTAGTTGTAAAACTACTGAAGACATGGTTTTGTTATCAGTTTGTTGTAACCAGCTGACGACGTGGTGTTATAGTCATCAGATAGTTGTAAAACTACTGAAGACATGGTTTTGTCATCAGTTGTTTAAGATGAAGCAGCATTTTTAGAAACAACTGAAGAGAAATTCTCATCAGTAGTTTTCGTCATTCATAGCTTTTTTCAATGTTTCATACTGTCCTCACACTTACTCTCATCAGTCTTTTGGCTATTTTTCAGTTGTTTCATAGGACATCAGTACTTATCTGTTTGTACTTATATCAGTAGTTATGACTGTATCAGTGTCTTGTGACAGAATCAGTACTTATTTGTGATATGGTTACAAATGACCATCAGTACTAATTTGCTGAGATCATCAGTAGTTATCACTATTCTAGCTGCAGCATCCAAGCCTTAACACTAGGTTTTGGAAAGTGAGCTATCCAAAGGCTTAGTAAAAATGTCTGCAAGCTCATCACACTTCACAAACTTTGGATCATCAGCCTTTTTCAAAACAGTCCTAATAAAATGATGTCTGATCTCTATATGTTTGGTCCTAGAGTGCTGGACAGGATTCTTGACAATGCAAAGAGCTGAAGCACTGTCCATTAATAATGGAGTCTTAGTGTCTGTAATGCCATAATCCAGAAGTTGGTTCTGAAGCCAGAGTACCTGAGAAGTACAGCTTGCAGCAGCAATGTACTCTGCTTCAGCAGTGGATGTAGCATAGATGTTTGTTTCTTACTCTGCCAAGAATCAAACATTGCCTAGAAATTGACATCCACCAGAAGTTGACTTTTTGGTTAACTTACACCCTGCATAGTCACTATCAAAAAAGCAACCAATTTGCAAGAGTGTCCAGTGGAATACCATAAACCTAGAGATTGTGTACCTTGCAGATATCTAAAGATCCTTTTGACTGCAATCAAGTGAGACTCTTTAGGAGCAGCCTGAAATCTAGCACAAACACACGTTGCAAACATGATATCTGGTCTAGAAGCTGTTAAGTACATCAAGGACCCAATCATACATCTGTAAAGTGTTTCATCACAGCTTACCTTTCTGATCTGCATCCAGTTGTGTGGTGTTGCATATGGGAGTAGAACAGGGCTTACAATTTTGTAAATCAAACTTATTCAAAAGATCTTTTGTATATTTAGACTGATGAATAAAAAGTCCCATCAGCCTTTTGTTTGATTTGCAATCCTAGAAAGAACTGTATTCTCCCATTGCACTCATTCAAACTTCTTGTGCATTAATTGGTAAAGTCATCACACACTGGGGATCAGAGGATGCAAAATAATATCATCAACATAAATTTGAACAAGTAGCTTATGCTGATCCACCTTCTTAATGAATAAAGTTTTATCTATGGAGCCTCTAGTGAAATTATTTTGAAGAAGAAAATTTGATAATGTCTCATACCAGGCTCTAGGAGCTTGTTTCAACCCATAAAGAGCCTTATCAAGCTTGTACCCAATCTGGATGTTTATTATCCTCAAAACCGGTGTGGTTGACACACATAAACTTCTTCTTTTATTTTACCATATAAAAATGCACTTTAACATCCATCTGAAAACTTTAAAATTGTGAAATGCAGCATAGGCTAAGAACAATCTAATTGCCTCCAGTCTGGCTACAGGGGCAAAGGTCTCATCATAATCAATACCTTCTTCTTGTGAAAACCCCTGAACAACCAGTCTGGCCTTGTTCTTAACAATAAGCCATTTTCATCTGTTTTGTTCCTAAACACCCATTTAGTGCCTATTGCACACTTACCTGGGGTAAGGAACCAGTTCCCACACTTGCTGTTTCTTGAACTGAAGTAGCTCAAGCTGCATGGCTTCCACCCATCCATTGTCTCTCAAAGCAACATGATAGTTCTTTGCTCTTGCTGACTGATGAAGAGAGCATAGAAGCACAAGTTAGACAATTGACTTCTGGTTGAGACGCCAGATTGATACCACCAATGATTTAAGACATGGGGTGATTCTTCAGCTCTTGGTGCACACATAAGATCAGTGCAAGTGTTTGTAGCCGTTCAGCATCAGCAGATGTTGATTCAGATTCTTGAAACCAAGTATTAGATGGCAAATCAAACGATGTAGAGGAATCAGAAATCTCATCAGCATTTGTTGTGGATGGAGCTGCTGAAGGTACAAGAACATCAAGTTTAGCAGACTTAGGCAGTTGGTCACTGAACTTGAAAAGGTGAGTACTGATATCATCATCATCTTCAGTACCACCAGGTGGAAGACTTGCTGTAGAAGATGATTTATCCACATGATCTGCAATAGCTGGAGTTTGATAAGAGCATATTGCAGTATGTCCAGATCAAACAACTCCACAGGGTTTTGTGGAATTTTATCCTTAGGAGATTCATTGAATTTCACATGCAAGGTTTCTTCAACTATCTTTGTTCTGCAGTTGAAGACTCTGTAAGCCTTGCAAGTGGATGATAACCTACAAAATACCCTGCATCCACCTTAGGATCAAATTTGTGGAGTTGACCCTTTGTGTTGAGAATGAACAAGGACATCCAAAGCTCTGAAGAATGAAATCAAAGGAGCCAAATGATGTAGAACTTCATATGGAGTCTTCATCAACCTCTGATTTACTAACACTCTATTCTGCACATAGCAAGCTGTATTGACAGCTCACAAGCTTCAGCCCAAAGGTCAAGGCAAACCAAGTCAGCCAACATGGACCTTGCAGCTTCAATTAAAGTCCTGTTCTTTCTCTCTACTACTACTCCATTTTGTTCTGGAGTCCTTGGGATGCTAAACTGCCTTTTGATTCCTTTTGAAAGATAAAAATCATCAAGTGTATGGTTTCTGATTTCAGTACCATTGTCACTCCTTATACACTTGACTGATAGGGAATACTGCTTCTCACATACAGCACAAAGTTTGTAATCTTCTGAGCAACCTCATCCTTTGAATGTAGAAAGAAAGTCCATACGAATCTGGAGTAATCATCCACAATTACCAGACCATATTTCTTCTTTGCCATGCTCATCACTCTCACAGGACCAAATAGATCCATGTGCAGTAACTGCAAGCAGGCAGTGGACTTAGGTTCTTCAATGGGAGGGAATGAGACTTTGTGTTGTTTTCCTTTCAAACAAGCAGTGCAGGCTTCATCACAGTGGAACTCCTTTGTTGATAAACCTCTCACTAAATGATTGTGGTCAGCTGATTCATGTTTCTGAGATTGACATGACCCAGCCTTCTATGCCATAGTTTAGATTCCTGAAGAGAGGCTTTGGAGAACAGGCATGGATGACCCTTCAAATCAATCTTCTTTGACAAATCCAAGGCATACACTCTTCCAATCCTGTTGGCCTCTTCAGAGAGTATTTTCCGTCCATTACCTTGTCAATCAGCCTCAGAACTTGGGAAGACAGAATCCTGCAGTTCTGGCTTGTAAAAAGTGCAACATGCCCTTTATCACACATCTGACTGACACGACACTCAGCAGATTATACTTGAGATTCTCCACATGGTTGACATCATCAAACCTGATTTGTCCATTAGACACATATCCTTTCCCAATGATGTAACCTCTGGCATCATTTCCAAATGAAACAAATCCCTTCTTTCCTTGAGAGTAGTCATTAAGAGAGAACTGCTCCCAGTCATATGCATGGATCCTCCACTGTCCACATACCAGATGCTCCTTTGGCATGTTGAAGAACCCTGCATAAAGAAACTAGTTAGATTTTGAGACCTAAACCTTTTTGGTTTTGGGTCTGTTTTCATCAACAGATGCAACCATAACTTGTTTCTTATGATTAACAGTGAAGAAGGAGATGGTGCTGAAATGGATTCCTTGGATTTGGGCTTGAATGCCTTTTCAGTGATTTGATCACAGGTGCATCTAATTGGTTAACTCTCCCCAACAAATGTTGAACCATCATAACAATTTGTGTCTGATTTGTAGCCAAAGCTTTCAGCTCTTGTGACATATCAGTACTTGTGTTTGATGAGTTCCTGTGATCCACCATTTCCTCCTTAAAATTACAGACTTAGTCTAATGTTTATTATGAGGAGCACCATCAGCTGTTTTGTGATGAACCTTATCCTTCTTTTTGATTTGGTTGAAGGCTTGGGTTTATCACAAGGAATGATTGCGGTACAAACTTAGTCTCAAACTCAGTTTTCATTTCATCCATCTGGATTTTAATGAGCTTATCTCTGTTGAGTTTGGAACCCTTTCTGTACCACATTCATCAGAAGATGATTGAATTTACCACATATTTCACATGGCTTATTCTTCATCTTGGATTGATCAACTGCTGATGTGGAACTACTGAAGGTGTGCTCTTTAGTACTTTCCTCCTTTTAGTAATTTGGTTCAGTACTGAAGAATCTGTAACAACTGAAGAGTTGTTCTTCAGCTGTTTATTGTCAGCAGTTGTTAATCCATTTATTTCAGCTGATTTGAAATGCTTTTTCAGTTGTTGTAACTTGCCTTTCAGTACTTAAGTTACTTTAAGAACAACATCTAAAATACTCAGCTTCAGTGCTTATCAGTATTAACCCATCAGCCAATTGACTTGCTGAGGTATCAACCCTTATTTCATCTTGTGATTCTGGGAGATCACTTGTGGATGATGTACATGATAATGTGGTTTGGAGATTGCTTTCACTTTCAGATTTTACTATTGGTTTTGGAGTAAAATCTGTTAGAGGTGCAATATGGTTATAACCAATTCCAAACTTCACATTCGAAGCAGATTGCTTACTGAGCAGCATTTCAAATCCCTTGCAGGATGACACCCAGCGGTCACACTCAACTTGGGTAACTGCAAGTTTTTCTTTGAGTTCCTTATGGTTCTCAAGAATGACCTCTAGCTTAGCCTTTTCATCATTTAATTGGCATTTAAGCTTATAAATCTCATCATCTTTGTCCTTAAGGACAGACTCATATTCAGCTTTTCTTTTGGAAATAGTTTGCTTAAGATCTAGATTTTGATTAATTACAGCTACATTTGCTTCTCTAATAGAGACAAATGCATCTATGCAAGATTCAAAACACAGCTTGGCCTTAGCCTTAGATGATACATGGGTTACCTGTGAAGAAGATGCATTGGAGCATGAACCCTCAGTAGATTCCAGGGCCATGAGAGCTAGATTCCAAAAGGATGTTCACCACCATTTTGACCATCACAAGTAAATAATTGCTCAGTACCAGAGATCATCTGGTAAACTGCTCCAGTCAACATTACCAGGGGTGAAAAAGCTATGATAGGTTGTGATTGAGATGGTGGAGGCTCAGGTAATGCTTGTGGTTGTTGTGCAGTAGGAACTTGAACTGGATTTGGCTGAGGCATGTAATAGCAGGGATACGGATATGACATTGGACCTTGAGGGACAAAATATGCAGGCGAAACAGGTATGAATGATGACCAGAACTAGCAGGATGTGCCCCCTGTTTTGTGGACTAGTGCTTGGAAAGTCACAAAGGGTGCAGAGGAGTTAGATCCAGATGATCTACACTCTCTTTGCAAAGTGTCCAAGCCTTTGGCATTTGTGACACCTCAACTTACTCTTGTCAAAACCAACTTTGTTTTGCCTAGAGAGTCCTGGAAATTTCCTGCCAGTCCTCTTGTAGAACTTTTGAGATCTGATATTAATCAGGCCATTTGGCTCAGAATATCCATATCTTCTAGATCATCATCAACTATTCCTTTCAAATCATCCATGATAAAACATAAATTGTCACTATTACAGCCTGAGTGACTATCAACACCAACGAATGCATGATCTGAACTGTTTGAAGAGAAATCTATATGCTCATAATAATTACTTTCAGATGCAGCATATTCTGACTCTTGACCAACCAAGGCAGTGTTCCCTAGTACAAAGTCATCAGTGAGCTTTCCTGATGATGCCAGTTTCCTTTCTCTCTATCTCTCTCTCAAATGTAAGTATTTCCCATGAAGTTGGGTGAGAGATAGTTTATCCAGATTTGCACTGGAGCGTAGGACAATAGTGTATGTGTCCCATCTCTCAGGCAGTGATCTAAGGAATTTGTTGTTCATCTGGCTATTGGTATATTCATGTTTGACCATTTTTAGCTCAGAGATCAAACTGGAAAACACTCAAACTGTTGAGTCAGTGTCTCACCCTTCCTATGAGAATCTTTCATATTGTTGGGCAAGGATTTCTCTGTTGTTTGCTAAGACCTCATCAGTTCCACCGAATTGTTCCTTTAGTGCCTTCCAGAGGTCATGAGCAGTTTCATGATGCATAAGCCCTGAATAGATTTCATTCATTCGGCAGTGCCATGGCCAGAATTCATGGGCTTTAGCATCAATCTCAAATGTTTCCAATCTTCATCTGAGTATTACTCCTTCTCTTCGGACCATTTGATTGGTTTCCGGATTGTTCACCATAGGCTTATGTGGACCATGTACCACTTATGTCTAACAACCAGAACTGTTAACAGACAGGTGATGAAGCATTCTTCGTTGCCATATGTTATACTCAGTCCTAACCAGCATCGAAGGCTTGGTTGAAGAACTGGTATTGTGAGGGTCATTAGAAGGAGTAGTCATTCTCAGATTCAACCAAAATCAATTATGTTTTAACAGATTTAGAACAGAACTCAACAAACCAAATTGAACCACGAGAAAACAAAAAGCAATAAAACGAAAGTAGCAGAAATTCAATTTAACTATGACCTATTCTTGCAAATATGCCAATTCAATCAAATGCAAATATCGATTAGCAGTTTCAATGATCGATTGTTAAATCGATCAATGATTAACCTGCTCTGATACCAATTGTTAGGATCAATGATCTACGTTTGATTGATTAGAGAGTATTGCAACAGAAATCAAACAATGAATTAGACAATTCACAAGAATACAGTTGATGTTCAAAGTAAGAACAAATGATTATAGAATGAATTCTGCAAATCAAAGATTTCATTTAATACGCGCTTTCGTGGTGGCAAAATGTCACACTTACAATCAGGTCAATCATCCCTTATATAAGAATGTTGTGGTGGAGCATTCCTTATATAGGAGATGTGACGTCCGCTGATGTCATTAGATAGTGACATCTAACATAATTATTCAGACTATTGAAAGTTAACACAACTACTGAAGATGTCAAAACAGTTGACATCTTCTTACAAAAATACTAAGTGTTAACAGTCACTACAACTACTGAAAAGAAACTACTGAAACTACAACGACTGAAGAACATGCTCTTCAGTCGTTTTACAAATACTGAAACAAAAAAGAAAACTACTGAAAGGAAGCCATCACAACAACTGAAGAATGCTTCTTCAGCTGTTGTAACAAACTCTGAAGGCTTCAGTACTTGTACTTGAACTTCAGCTGTTGTCATCAGCTGATGTCTTCAGCCTTTGTACTTCAGCTGTTGATCTTCGGTACTTTGTTCTTCAGCTGTTGATCTTCAGACTTTGGTCTTCAGCTGTTGAAGTCTTCAGTACTTTAGTCTTCAGCTGTTGAAGTCTTCAGTACTTTAGTCTTCAGCTGTTGATCTTCAGACTTTGGTCTTCAGCTGTTGAAGTCTTCAGTACTTTAGTCTTTAGCTGTTGAAGTCTTCAGACTTTGTCAAACAGCTGATCAAGTCTTCAACAGTTGTTATGATGTCTGTGGGACTTAGAGGTTTTTCTGATCAGGGTCATTGGTTCTTTTGGTCCAACAAGCACAAAGAGCATTGCTGGAGATCTATACTACTTTATAGTAACTGATGATTGCTCAAGATTCTCTTGGGTGATGTTTTTGAAATCCAAATCAGAGACTTTTGAATCATTCAAACATCTAGTAACTACATTGAATCACTCTACAAGCTGAAAGTAAGACAAATTCAATCAGACAACTGCACAGAGTTCAAGAATCAATGAATGGAGGCACATTGTAGAGAGAAAGGAATTTTACATCAATTTACTTCTTCCTACACTTTACAGATGAATCGGGTTGCTAAAAGGAAACATAAGAGCTTGATAGAGACAACCAGGACAATGCTAGCCGACTCTAAACTGCCTATTCAATAATGGAATGAGGCTGTGGCTAATGCATGTTACACACTCAATCGAGTCTTAGTGGTCAAACGACATGGGAAAACATGTTATGAGCTGCTCCAGTGATGTAAACCCAACCTGGAGTATCTAGAACCGTTTGGTGCATAGTGCAAGTTGTTAAAGAAAACTCAGATTGGGAAGTTTAGTGAAAAGGCAGAAGAAGGCATCTTCCTCAGATACAACATACCAGACAACAGAGTTTATAACAACTCAATGTTTTAGGTAGAAGTGTGGTGCAATGTTGATGTTCAAAGATGCACCACCCCCTACTAGAAAAGGACCTTCTTCTTTTTTTACTATGATGGATTTTTAAAATCCTTCAATCTACCGCCTTCTCATACTGATGATGAGCTGTCCGCCATGATGATGTACGATGTTTGAACACTCCACTACCAGACTCAACATCAATGATTCCATTAGATGATACTTCTAGCCCTTCAGGGGGAGAGCTTAAAGTAAGTGATTCTTCCTCTGATGATGAAGCAGTTGAGACTGAATATGTGGACCAGGAGGCATAGGTTCCCACTAATGAATGTACACAAGCATCAGATCTTGATGCCACTAACACTTCTGAACCTCATACTACAACAACTACAGATACTGAACCTGGGATTCCAAATCTGGATACTGAGGTAGTTGTTCCCACCACTCCCGGATCTCGAATTAATGTGTATCATCCGTTGGACAAATCATTGGGGATGTTATATCGGGAGTACAGACACGAAATCAGCTATACTTAGCTTATTATGCCTCAGTCATGGAAAAAGGATATCTTCACGATGGTGCATATCGATGTTTTGTGTCTTAATTTGAGCCAAAATATGTGAGTGAAGCCTTAACAATAAGGCATGGGTCAGTGCTATGCAAGAAGAATTCCTACAGTTCAAGAAGTTAGGAGTATGGACCCTTGTGAACAAACCAAAAGGTGCTAAGGTGATTGGCACAAAATGGGTTCTTAAGTGTAAGAAAGATGACCAAGGGGTCATAATTAGAAACAAGGCTCAGCTTGTGGTTCAAGGATTTCGACAAGTTGAAGGCATAGACTACAATGAAGTGTTTGCGCCTGTGGCACGAATGGAATCAATTCGTATCTTTCTAGCCTATGCATCCTACATGAAGATTAAAGTTTATCAATTGGATGTAAAAAGTGCATTCCTTCATGGTGAAATCCGTGAAACAATCTACGTCAGTCAATCCGAAGGATTCGAGGATCCTTATCATTGGGATATAGTTTATATACTAGACAAGGCTCTTTATGGGCTCCATCAAGCCCCTAGAGCCTGGTATGAGAAAGTCTCAATTTATCTTGTGAAACATGGTTTTCGTAGAGGAATTATTGACTACACGTTATTCATCAAGAAAAGGATGGTGATTCACTACTGGTATAGATATATGTGGATGACATAATCTTCAGTTCCAAAAATGAAGAATTATGTAAAGAATTCGAATCTGTAATGAAAGGAGAGTTTGAGATAAGTGCCATGGGGGGAGATAAAGTTCTTTCTTGGATTACAGGTGGATCAGACACCAAAAGGAATTTTCCTGCATGAGACCAAATATGTAGGAGATATCCTTAGTCGATTTGATATGGAGAATGCTACGGCTGCTGGAACTCCACTTGCCACGAACCATGACGTGGCACCCGACGAAAATGGTGATCTGGTTGATGCCACCATGTACAGAGGAATGATCAGATCTCTCATGTACCTCACAGCCTCTCGTCCTGATATTATGTACGCTACGTGTCTCTGTTCTAGATATCAGAAAAACCAAAAGTAAATCATCTCACCGGAGTTAAAAGGATCTTTCGTTATCTGAAGGGTACTTAACACTCGGTTGTGGTATCCTCATGACGATGACTTTGACCTTACAGCGTATAGTGACTCGGACAATAGTGGTTCCAAGATAAATTGCAAGTCAACATCAGCGGGATGTCAGTTCTTTGGTAGACGGTTAGTCACCTGGTAGTGTAAGAAGCAGACATCAGTTGCTCTGTCAACATGTGAAGCTAAATATGTTGCTGCTGCAGGTTGTTGTTCGCAAATCATTTGGATTCAACAGCAAATGCGTGACTATGGTTTGCAATTTTCTAACACCCCTATCTTTGTTGATAATTCTGTTGCAATTGCTGTCACCAAAAATCGGTCCAACACCCTAAAACAAAACACATCGGTATTAAATATCACTTTATATGTGACTGTTTTGAAAAGCAATTAATCGATATTATTAAAATTAATAGTGATTTTCAACGCGCCGACCTCTACACAAAAGCATTTGACAAACCATGGTTTTTATATCTTTTAGAGGTTAATGGCGTGAAAAAGAAAAGTGATGTGATTCAAGAAGACGAAAGTTCTTAGTCCGACAATTATTTTCTTAGATTATTAGTTATTTTCTTTTATTTTATTTTTATTTTCTTGTCTATTAAAATCCAAAAACACAAAAAGATTTTCGGTTTTAGAATTTTAGGAGAGAATAGTTTTAGTTTAGTATTTAATTAGTTGCAGTATTTATTTACTTAAAAAAGAAAAAAATAAGGGGAGAGGACAAGTTAGCTGAAAGAAATGAAATCAAATTTGTGATTTTTATTCAAAGCGTATGGAAAATGATAGTACACAGGGAACAAATTGGTTGGGACTTCAAAACAAATTTGCTCAACATGCTAAATTCAAATTACAAGTCTGAGAAGTATAAGCACAACAAAAGAAAAATGATAGTAAAACTGGTGTGCTACTGAGGTAACATAGAGAAAGTAGACCTAGAGGTTGCCGGTTCATTATATGATGTGTCGGTAGATTCAACACAATAGATGAGTAGACTTCATTGGTGAATTAAAATTCAAACTAATTTGTTTAACTTGCTGTGGGTTCTCATCTTATCCCTGGTTAACACATCAACGCATTTCCAATAAGGGTTGATGAGCAAAATAAACGCCACAAATGTGTGCGGATGACCATAAAAATGAGTAAACACATGGAAAAACTGCTAAAAGCAATCAAGGTAATGACTAATGTCGTGGGTGTGTTATGTGCAAAAGAAGCAAATGCTGTAACAAGAAGATAGGTTGTGTGTTCATTATTGTTTGCGCCACTCTGCTGTGGGATGGCACTGACCTGAGGCTTGGCATCTCTTTGGCAGCTCTTTGGCAGCTCTTAAATAGTTTCTTTTTATCCAATACCCGTAGACCGCTCAAAATCTCCTGAGGAATGTTGATTACCATATAAGTGTTGGATCCACAAATGCTTGTTGAAATAATTAAATCTAACTCATCATCAATGTGAGTCAAAATCTATGTATAGATTTAAGAGGACATATATACTGACAATCATCGTGGCTGCAACTCTTGAAAGTCAAAATCATTGTGTGCATCTTATAGCTCTAGTATGATTTCTTGAAAGTGCTATTGACTCTCAGACAACATATGAATCTATCATCAAAGTACACATTAAAAAGGTTCCTAAATAATTATGATATATGTGTATGATTCCATAATGAATCTTTCAAGAAATGATCAAATAACTTGAAGTTGTTCTGCTCAGGAAGTAAAATCGGTTAGATGTATTCTAAAAGGTTTCCATTCTTCTCAAACCCAAAACCACAAAGATATGTTTTGTTTTTCTTTTAAATTTCAAAGCTGTTTTCTATTTACTAGTTTTTTTGTTGCGTAGATGTCGGACTATACAACTAGATGAAATCTATGAATCACTCACTAAAAGGGGTCACGTCTGAGGTGATCAATCGGTTCTAAACTAAAAAGGATCACGTCTGAGGTGATCAAATGATGTTAAATTAAAAGGGTCATGTCTGAGATGATCACAGTTCATAATGTTATATATCAGAAGTTAAAATTTGAAGTGTTTGAAAGTGTATGAGGTCAAACTCATAAGTATGAGCCAATGGCACGATTGAATCATGAGGATGGGCCAATCGCACGGTTGAACCATACGTATGAGCAGTCACACGATTGGACCATGAGTATGAGACTACCATGCGATTGGACCACAAGACTGAACCAGTCATACGAATGGATGAAGGAGTATAAGCCAGTCGCACGACTGAACCCCAGTCGAATGAATGAAGCAGTCCAGTCGCACGACTGAATTTCAAAACAGTATAAATAAGGGGGTCAGTCCGTCGTAACCCTTACCACCCTTAAAAACTCTCTGAAACCGCTCATACACACGACACTCTACTCAAATTTCATTTAGTTGATATTACCGATTGATTGTGATCCTAACGTGTTTTCTACACATCTACAGGTACTTGGCAACTGAAATCAATTCAAATAAATGTCTTAATCGCACCTTTAAAGACCGAAAATTCTAAAACCTAGAACCGAGACAGAACCTTAAGAATAGACCACTTAAATGGACACTAATGTTGATTTAAATGAAATTAAGTGCTATTTCGAGTCTCTACGAGTCTAATGAATCTAAACACAAAGTCTAATATATAGTTTTGACAAAGATTCAAATCCAAGGTGTTCAACAGTGAAGGATGCGAATGGACATGCTGATGAACTTCAGTCGCACAATTGAGCCAGCCACACGATTCAATCGCATGAATGAATCATGCGTATGGGTTCAGTCGCACGACTGACTCAACCACATGGCATAGCATACGACTAAGTTCAGTCGTAGGGTCAATCGCATGACTGAACTCAGCAGCAGGCTAAATTGTACGACTGAACTCAATCGTACGACTAAAACTCAGTCTTGTGGTTCAATCGCACGGCTGAATCAGTTTGATCAAAACAGTTTAAGTACCAACTGTCTTCAGTTATGCACAAATCTATCGTCTATGTTTCTTGTGTTGTAGCAACATGTCTGATAGATGGAAGATAAGCACCAAGCACAACATCTGTGCTCATTTAGATGCTACTTCTCGGAACACTTCCGAGTTCGCCGGGATTATAGCCTTTCTGAGGAAATCGAGGATCAACAAGGCCGTATCTACACCTTGCACTCCATACAGATCGACACAACATGCCTTCTGCGAAGGTGCCCCGGTTGATAGGTCCATGGAGCCCTATTGTATTTGCAGCTCCATCTTCGGATAGGAGATTAGGATTACTGAAGATGATCTTAGGCGAGTCTTGGATCTAGGTGAGGACGGGGCCTACCCAACCAAGCAATATCCCTTGGCTGTTCGGGGATGCTTTCTAAGGATAAAGTATGCTGGGGACATCAATGCAGGTGTGCTCAACAAGAGCAACATGTGCCCCTAGTTCAAGTACTTGGCTCATGTTATCCTTAAGTGCATAGCTTAAAGGCGAGGATGATTCGATGAGATTTTGACCATATCCAGAATGCATACGTTGCACTGGTACTGAACCACCTGTTCAGTTTCTCCCGCATGATGTTCTCCTACATGATCGATAACATTGAGGCCAAGGGCAAGGAAGGCGTCTGTATGTATCCAAGGTTCTTACAGATGATCATAGACGAGAAGCTTCCTCTACTGCCGAAGGAGAATGATCATGCTGTTTTTTTATAGGTAATGAATGACACAACACTGGGGAGGATGAAGGTGTACCGGGGGAAGCAGGTGAAGCCCCCGGTCAGGAGACTGTTTGGTCATCTAGCCAACAAGGATTATGTGGCTCCTTCTCGTAAGAAGTGGTGTCACGACGACAGTGATTCTGATGTTGAGCCTATAGTGGTTCCCACTAAAGAAGATGATGACGACCTTGATGATGGTCAATGTGGTGGAGATGCTGGCCCCAGTCATTCAAGGGCCACTAACACGTCTAATATATCTCCACCACCTCCTCACAATATTGTAGCTGCTCTAGGTGGATCTGAGCAGGCGGCTATCCACCCTGACTTTCTGTTAGATGAAGAAGAAGAGTCATATGATGAGCCTCTGGTTAGGACAGTAGGTAGCCGGGTTGTGGCCACCGAAAAGGGAAAGAGGCGGTTGGTGGATGCTTAGCTGGTCCTACAGGTGATGATCCTGATGTCGATGATCCCACTTACACACTTGAACAACCTATCAGCTCAAGGGGAGCCCAATTGCCAAAGGCTCAAGGAAGAAAAGGATGGCCCAACCCCACATCAAAAAGAGCAAGAGGCAGTGGATCACCCTAATCACCATAACCACCACCACTGCCATAGCCACCACCACAACCACAGCTACAACCACTACTACTACATCACCCACTATCACTCCCACAACCACTGATACTCCCTCCACCACTTATACACCTACCTCCACCTCACCCACACTACCCAACACAACTCCACCACTATCCACTCCCATCCTCCCCCATATTCACCACATCCACCACCATCACCACCACTCAACAAGCAGGTACATCCACCCAATCCTAATGACACATGGCTCTACTCTACCCATGGTAGGGTTAGAGGAACAGCTAGCAAGCCTAAACTGCATCGTGCTAAAGCTGAACCAGATGGCGGTAAATGCGGCTCAAGCCAAGCAAATAGCTCACTCTGTGAGAAGAATGCACAATATGAGAGCGCTTAGGCCGAGCCCACCATGCACTAAAGAGTCAAAACGTGTTGGTGTTGGCATCGGTAATGAGGATTGAGGGACTTGAGAAAAAGAACAAAAAGATTCCGCTAAAGCTGAGGGATCTAAGAGTTAGCTTCTAAAGAGTAAAGAGGATGATAAAGATGATGAAGATGAGCTCACTGAAGATGAATCTGAAGAATAAGAAGGTGATGATGAAGAAGCAAGACCCAGTGGGAAGGGTAAAGAGGATGATAAAGATGATGATGATGATGAGCAAGAAGGTGATGGTGCTGCATCAGCCTCAAATCCATCAGCAAAGGAGAGGCGTACCAAGCGAAATCAGGATCAAGGAGCCACGTCCTCAACTCCTCAAGCCGAAGGGACAACAGATCAAGGCAAAAATAATGATTAGATTTTTATGTATTTGAAACTTTTGTACTTGAATTGTGTATTAAATTAACGTAATTAATGATTGTTTATGTTTAAATGTCTTGATTAATGATTTATGCGTGATGTGTTGAATATTTAATCAAACAGATGAAGCTCAACAGCCAGTTGAATATGATGTCATCCCCCTTAGACAAATCAAGACTCAACTTAATATGATTCTTGATTTGCAAGGGATCGTAAGACGATCTGTGAGCTATACTCCTGAAGAAGGAGAGATCATCCATGATCTGACAGATGAGCAGCTGGCTGATATGTTCAGATTAAATCCAGATGAAATTGTCAAAGATGCTTTGGAAGTTGATGTCTTAAGTGATGAGGAGCTACAAGATGTGGATGAAATAGAAATTGAAGATGTCATAGCTGAACACTATCCTGAGTACACTAACCCTGAGGGAAATGTTATCCCAAAATTTGGTGAAACTTTTGGTAGTGCTACTTTTGATAAGCTAAAGGAGATAGAGAAAGAAAAGGAGAAAAATGAAAGTCAAGCCCAAGCTTCTGATGCGAATGTTGATCTTAAGAAAGCTGAATGGGCTGCTTGTTTTGCTAAAATGAAAGCCCAGCGCACATCTCCAAAGCAAAATGCCTACACCAAACTTTACAGAGTCAAGAGACATCAAAAGTGTCAGGCAATATTATCGCGTGGGCATATTTTGAAGACTTGGAAATCTATGCTGTAAAGATAGGGAAAGGGATTGAGTACTTCAGATATCCACATGATTTGAAGACTCTTTCTGGTTTTGAGCTCAACAGACTGGCATGATTAAATCTTTTGTATGCCAACCCGAGGAAGATGTCGGGATGGTTTGCGAATGCTTTGAAGAAAGAATACCACACCAGGTGGGTCAACTTTAAGCCTCAACAACCTAAACATTTTATTCATAAGACTAAGTTGATCCTATCTCTGGAAGACCAAAGGTACTGTTGAAGTGGAGTCCCCCATGCATAATGTCGAAGATTCCTTTACGGGAGTGCCTCAGGACTTCACTCCACACTTCAAATGGTGGTATTATGATTGGAGGACTGGAAAAGCGGTCATAGTTCTGAACAAATATGGAAAGATAGAGACTATCAGGGTATTTGACCCAATGTGGCTTACCAACTTGCATGCTGAAGATGTCTATACTTTATACAAGTGGTCACTATTCTATGACATGCAAGACTTATACAAGCTCTTTAATTCCGACACATTATATAGCTCTACTTCACGTTTCAGATACACGCCGGAGTCACAAGAGAAGAGAAGTACAAGAAGTTTCAAGAGCATATAAAGAATGTTAGACAATAGGGTAAACTAGGTCCAAGGGGGAGTTTGTTGATACATGTGTTCCTAGTTTATGTGCTTAAATGTAAAAGTCTTTCATGTCATACATATGTGAAATGTGATAATGTAATAAAGTATGATATATGCTTTGATGTTTATTTATCTATGATTCTTATGTATGAACTTTTTATATAGGTCTGAGGTTGTTGTACACAATTCTATGTCAATAATGATTAAGAATCGTGTTCAACCTAGTCAGGTGATTATTCATGCTAATGGACCATACACATGAATATATCATGCTTATGGACCAGTCGCATGACTGAACCAGGTGACTGGATCAGTCGTATGATTAAGACATAAGATTGACTCAGTCATATGACTGAACCTTCAGTCGTGCGTATGGATCAGTTGCATGAGTCATTCGCATGACTAAACCATGCTAATGGTTTAGTCGTACGAATGAAAACTACTAACCTATAAATACCACTTAATTGTGGAAAAACAAAACACTTGGAGAGATACTTCAAATACGAATAAACCCTAGCCGTCCAGAGCACCCCGAATAGCCTATCCAAGTTCATAGTTCGATTTTGATCGGTTCTTAATCGTTCTTAACGTTTAGTTCATTCTTATATCGATCGGGTTATCGTTCTCACTGATTGGATCGCCAATCAAGTAGGATTTCCCCCTATTTGATCTAGTAAAATGCAGAATCCGTTAGTACTCCATATGTACACAGTCCTAACCTAACTAACATGTGTTAATCTCGATGTTATAGGTCATTAACTAAATAACTAACCATTATCTAATCAACTTTATCATCTCTCCATACCTTATCAAATCTATCGGACATAAAGACCATACTAGCAAAAATCATGGCACTTATTTCGTTTAAAGATATCACCACACCTTAAATCTTTTAATTTTCTTTCTTTCTTCACGTCAACAATCACCAAACCATGCTTTTTACCACTTCAATCTCCATTTCTCCCACCATACCATGCTTTGAAAAGAAAATATTGACTATATCATCATCATTGTCCCCATTCCTTCTATAAATACATAGATTTTAACACCATAAACACTCTTTCTTCCTCCTGTGACTCTACCCTCTCCATCTTCTTTAACCCTTCCAACCAAGAGAAAACATATGTACATATATACACTTTACACCTGTCAAGATCAAGTATACAAGAATTACAATTTTCATCTTAGTTCACCTAAGTACTATCTTATTAAAAGTTTCTTGCAATTATTTAATTTACTTATACACTAAAATTGTTCATGAACTAACAAATGATTAATATCTATGTTGCACAAACCGAAGACTTTTGATAAATGTAATTTCAAAGTTACTTCTTTAGAGCCTCGGAAGAACAAGCTGAATCTTCCGAAGCTGAAATGGAAGCTGCGAAAGGACTGCTTAAAATGTCCGAGGAACTGATCATCACAAATGCAATACTTGAAATGGCATCTGAGGTGAACAGCGAGGGCTTTCTGAATCTACCTCCATCCCAGACACCATCTCTACCTCTCTCACAATCAGAATCCACTCTCCAAGAACCACCACAGTCAGGCTCTTCAAAGGATAAAGGGAAAAGAAAGATGACTGCGGAAGAGCTTAGGAAGCAGAAAAGATTGAGAAATTTAAGAAGAAAGGAAGACTTCCAACTGAGAAGTTGCTAGCTGCCAGCACAAAAGCAGCTGCAGCCAATCATGAGGCTGTCAATAATAAGAAAAAGGAAGAGATCATTGATCAACTTATCCAAATAGGAGCTGCCAATGAAGAGTCACTCTTGCAACCATTAGAGAAGTTAGTGAATCTGGAGAAAGCAACCCGACTGAAACATGAAGAAGAAGCCAGGTTGGCCTTGGAGAAAGAAGAAAAAGAAAAACAGAAGGAGGCTAAACTGCAGCTAAGGAGAAACAGGATAAATTTCCTACTCTCCAGAGGCTTTAATCTTCAAGAACTTTCTCCACACAATGATGAGACGATCCTATGGCTCTACAATAAAGAGTAGGATCAAATGTAGAAAGAAAAAAAGAAGGCTGCAAGAGAAAAGACAAGGGAGAAGAAGAACAAGGAGGAAAAAGCTAGGGACTCTGCAACCAGAAAGCTCAGTGAAAAGGCCTGGATGAAAGACTATCTTCGGTCCCATGGATTTTCAGGAACGCAGGTGGGTCCCATGTCTGAGAAGACACTCCAACGGATTGTCAGTGAAATCAAGGCTGACATCTGGATGGGAAAGAAGAAAGAGATGTAGAGAAGGGTAAAGGGGATGACCTTCACTGCAACCACTCAACCACAACCTGATTCCTCACCCTTACCCTTCACCATTAAAACCGAGCCTTTCTCACCTGAACCCACACCATTACCCACACCCACTCTTCACCTCAACCACCCAAAATTCCCATCCTTCAACCCAAAACTCTCCCCAGAACCTCTGAACCTCAAACCACCTAACAACCATCCAAACCATTCCTCAGCCTTCTCAACATCTCTCTCTTGAGGGGTTCAAGGTAATCAAGAGCAAGCTCATCAATTAAACAACTCTGAGCGAAGTCTCATGTGATGAAGATTCTGTCAATTACCTATGTTGATGGATCCTCTTGTTCCCTCACAAGAGATCAATTTCTTGATTTACCTAGAGGAACACTAGACCAGGCAGCTAGACTTCTATGCCTGAACTCAGATTCATTAAATAATGAAGAGAAGAAACTTAGAAAGAAACTGGTGACTCTGGTGGACACCAAGAAAGAGGACAAGATTCCCAGTCAGTCTCTTGTGCCTAGAAAGAAAATAATCCAGTGGAGGTTTGATGAAACTTCTCATAATTCTTTTATGGAAAGGGAGAATGGTGAAGTCAATAGACTTCATGCAACCTCTCTGCTACACTCCAACAGGTTTGATATTGCTTAGTTAGCAGAGAAGCCATTCTCCAACTCCTCTAACTCTAAAGCTGCTGCACTTATCAGAAATCATCTCAGCAGTCTTCACCTAGTTGAGCTAACTGGAAAGGCCAAAATTGAAGAAGAGTTGAGATTGAGAAGACCAAAAGACAAGGAAAGACCTCCTACCAAAGGCACTGCCTTTCTACAGATGGTGGAGGGTCCAGAGTTGGAACCTATAGTTAGATGGGAATATGATTATAATTCCCATCAACTAATTCTTTTCAGAGGGAAACAACAGAGGGTACATGTTATCCAAGGTGACAGACTGGATTTCCTGTCTACCAAGGATCTATACAACTTCTCAACACCACATGAGGAAAGAACAAGGAAACAGACAAATATCTACTCTCCTTAGTGCTGAAAGTTTTGAGAAGCAGAAACAAGTGAAGTTTTTGGTAGCATCAGCCTAGGGGGAGTTTGTTGGATCAAGAAGAAGGCTAATGCAACCAAAACTAAGTCACTTAGATAATTTTTGGTGTTGCATGCAAGGCTTCCGAAGCATAACATGGAACTTCCGTAGGTTGCATAGTTCTTCCAAAGACAAAATGAAAGATCACCTTCCAAAAACAGAACTCTACTTCCGAAGTCAAGTGCATACTTCCGAAGTTCAAGTCTTAGAAGAATAAGCTGAAGAACACTTCTGAAGTGTGATGAAAAGAAGAAGTCTCCAAGCCTTGGAAGAACCAGCCTCTTTTGAAGTATAAGTGGCTTCGGAAGTACTTACTCTTCCGAAGCCATTTAACCTTCGGAAGACACTGCTATGAACCAGTGGACATAAGTATGGTCTCTGGCACTCCGCTGTAGACCTCTGATACTGTATGGCTTCTTCCTAAAGAACCATACAATTGACCATACTTTATTCCACTGTTCACCTTTTCATGACAGTACAAGTTACCAACTTTAGTTGGTGAGAAAAGGTAAGTTAGGGACATGTCCTGGCTACCAAATCTCAGATAAGACTTTATCCGAGATACCTTAACCTTAGTCTTGTAGTATAGACTTTAGCTATAGGATCCCAGCTGGTATGAAAGTATATCTGGCTATAGGTAGTATTATATATAGGTTCTCTTTATAACTCATTCCATACCACTGCTTGTAAGAGTCTGGTATTATTGAGTTGAGTATAAAAGTACCTTGAAAATTACTTCATGTGTTCTTTATTACTTTCTATATTGTGATCAACTCTTACTGATTCTATCTTAACCCAAGTGTTGTTCTAGGTGAGTTTGAGAGAAAAACATATATGTTTAGTGACAAACATCAATCCTGCAATTGGTATCAGAGCTTCTCAGGCTCTTGATTGCGTGATCTAACCATCCAAATCAACCTGTTTCTCACTCCTCCCTACAACCCACTCACTCAAATGGCCCTTAACAAGTCCGAGGTAGAGATGGGAACCACGACAAAGGCTCCCATCATTACTCCTGAAAATTTCAGGTCTTGGAGCAGGAGAATGGAAGGCTTCATCAGATGTCAAGACAGCAAGATGTGGAACTCCATTGTCAATGGCCCGTATAAGCCAAAGGTGGTATCACCTGGTTGAAATGGTGCCATGATAGAGAAGGCTGTAGAGGATTACTCTGATGAAGACAAAAAAAAGTGGACATCGACAGCAATGCCATGACCATTCTCATGACTGCAATACCGAACTCCATTATGGTGGGATTCGAGCATTGCACGACTGCCAAAAATTTGTTTGATGCACTTGCTCAGATGTACTCAAGCTCCAATGACTCAAAGAAGGACTCGCTAGAGCAGCAGTTTCAGAACTTCACTCATATTGCTGGAGAGACTCTCAGCCAACAATACTTCATGTACATGGATCTTATCTCTTCTCTTCAGTCTGTGAAGATCACTCCTGAACTTAGAGATCTTACTAGAAAGTTCATGAGTGCTCTTCCAAATGAGTGGACATTCTACTGCATCTCCATCAAGAGGACAGAAAATTTGAACACTCTCACCATGACTGAACTCTATGGCATCCTTAATGGATATCGCCTAGAGATGGAGAGTAAGAAGGGCCACCAAACAAGCAGACCCATGAGTCTTCTGCTAGCAACGCATTAATGGTTGCTGAAGGCTCATTACTCCACAAACTCAGCATTACCTGACTTTCCAGTAGCCATCCTGCTCTTCTGGACCTTACATCACTTTTCCTGAGACTCCAAGGTCTCAACAGGCTCAACACAATTCTTTCAAGAAAGTTGTGCCTTTGTCTTAGGAAGTGGACACTCTGGTGATTTTGAATACTGCTTTGATGATCTTGAGTGTTTCAGTCCAGATGATGTAGAGTACGTGGACATTGTCCAACAGATGGCTCTTTTAACTTACAGAGCGAAGAAGTTCTTTAAGAGAACTGGAAGGCATTTCCCTCAAAACCCAACTACCAGCAAGTTCGGGTTTGACAAGACCAAGGCAAAGTGTTAAAACTGTAACCAACCAGGTCACTTTGCAAGGTAATACAAGGTTCCCAAGACCAAGCCGGGAACCCCATAGGCCTCCACACATCCCTCAACCTCAAAGCCTGCTGAGAAGTCAACTAAAACAGCTGCAATGGCTCAAGAAGTTGACCGGAGCTTCATGGTACAGGATGTGACGCCTGCTCAAGCTCTCATGGCCGGAACAGACGATGCCCAGGTATATGAACATCTCTGCACTCCAGCCTGTATAGCTAAAGTTAAACTCTATCAGGATTACAATATGGAAATCCGATCTGGTATTGAGTCTTTAAATATCTTAAAATCTGATTTTAAAAGAGCTGAATCTGACTATCAAAAGAAAATTGAGGAGTTAGAGAAAACTATGTCTCTTTTAAAACATGAGCACACCAACTACAAGACTCAAATCAAAGATCTGATATCCAATTTGTCTCAGGATCAAGCCCAGCTTGTCACTGTTGAGGCTCAGGCCATGAAGCATGCTATCTCTGAGCAAAACTTCCAAGCTATTCTTCTATCATCCTCCCACTCCAAACTCTGTTATCAAAACAAAGGAGGGTTAGGAACCAATGAAATTGCTCCACCACACTCCTATGAGTCTATTAGACAGCCTAGATGTGGTACTGAGGAGAAAGAGGTTCCAACTGCTGACCCTTCCCCACCAGAGTTAAAGGATGAAGCAAGAATAGTGGTCACCACAGGGAAAGAACAGGTAGATGTATCCATCTCCTCCTGTGAAGAAAAAATCCTAACCACTAAGGCCAAAAGAAGTAGAGCTAAAGCTGCTAGGAGAACTTCCAAGAAGGTGGTTGAGTCCAAGCTGAAGATTGACCCAAAGCAGAAGGTGTCTTTATCTCAGCTGGATTCCAAGTGTTAGGTACTTCTGATTCAGGAAAGAGTGTAATACCAGCACTTTTGTCCTGCCAAAGGATCAGAAGTTGAAGAGAAAAGTTGCTGATGAAGAAAAGAAGCTCAAGAAACAGCAACCCTCACATTCCCAATGAACTAACATTGCATGCATAATGTGTGGTCTGCAGAACCACATGGAAAAAGATTGTTACTACAATCCTGCAAGCACACATTATGCAAATAATGTTAGGAAAGAATGAGTCAAGGAAGGTTTCACATTTGGACCTTTTCAAATGGTTCAAGTGATGAAAAAGGGAAAGCTAGTTTCGGAAGCCAGGTTGCTTTCGGAAGAAACTCTTTCTTCTGAAGGGAAATGGCTTCGGAAGCAAAAGCTACTAAGGTTCGGACGAACAAGAAAGCTCCCTTGAAACCTCCCCAGAAGAAGACTGCTTTGGAAGAAAAGGCGGTGAAGACTTCTTTTGAAAAGAAAGAAGCTTCGGAAGATAGCCATGCTGCAAAAGCTTCAACAAGCTCATCCTCCAAGATCAACCAAAGGATGGACTGGAAGATCAAGGAAGATGCTATAGCCCAAACCTCTTCTTCAAAGACCTCTATTGAACCCCCATGTATAATATTTGGTTCAATTATGTCATTATCTTTAGGAGAACCCGAGACCAGCAAGGCTTGGGCTTCTAAACAAAACTAACAATCTCATCTTATGTGTAGGGACATCCATATGACAAGAACAACAATGTCTGGATTGTAGACAGTTGATGCTCCAGGCACATGACAGAGAACAGATATCTCCTTAACAGTTTCAAAATTATGATAGAGGTCCTGTCTAATTTGGAGGTGAGGTCGGAGGATATACTTATGGTAGAGGGAGTATATCCAATGGTAAATTAAAGGTTGACAAAGTCCACTTTGTCAAACAGCTTGAACACAATCTGTTAAGTTTTCTCAATTCTATTATCAAAAGCACCAAATGCTTTTCACAGAACATGTGTGCATTATCTCAAACCTGGGATGACGATTCCTCCGGAACTGGTGCTTCTTAGATCTCCTAGAAAAGGGGACATGTACAAGCTTGATATGAACAATGCTTCCCCAATGGGTGAAGTATCATGCTTTCTTCCAAAGCTGATGGTGATGAGTCAACACTGTGGCATAAACATATGTGTCATGTAAATTTTAAGACAATGAATAAATTGGCTAAAAATAACCTAGTACATGGTTTGCCTAAAAATGAGTTTTTCTGCAAAGATAACTGTGTTGCATGCTTGAAAGGGAAACAACATAGGACATCTCATAAATCCAAATGTGTTAACTCTATCACTACTCCATTATACTTATTGCACATGGATCTTTTTGGTCCCACAAGTATAATGAGCATTGGAAGGAAATCATATTGCCTTGTGATAGTTTATGATTTTACAAGATTCACATGGGTAATCTTTTTAAGAATTAAAGATGAAACTACTGAAGCACTAAAATCTTTTATTCTTAAAATAGAAAATCAAATTGATCACAAGGTTAAAATCATTAGAAGTGATCAAGGGACTGAGTTTAAGAACTTCGTTCTTGACTCATTCTGTAACTCAAAAGGGATTGCCAGACAATATAGTGCTCCTAGAACTCCTCAACAAAATGGTGTTGCTGAGAGGAGGAACATGACACTTATTGAGGCTGCTCGAACTATGTTAGCTGATTCCAAACTACCTCTAACATTATGGGCAGAGGCAGTTAGCACTGCATGCCATGTGCAGAATAGTGTTCTTGTAGTTAAGCCCCATGGAAAAACCCTTTAAGAGCTATGGAACAAGAGGCCACCATTCATTGGCTTTCTAAGGTCCTTTGCCAGCAGGTGTACCATACTTAACACAAAAGACAATTTAGCAAAGTTTGCTGAAAAGTTGGATGATGCTATCTTTGTTGGGTATTCTTCTAGATCCAAAGCTTATAGAGTATACAACATTAAGAATCAACAATGTGAGGAATCATCCAACATAGTTGTTAATGAGCACACTCCTTATGTTAAGAGGAATGGCCCTGATCATATCTTAATTTAGAATTGTTTCCAAACTATTCTAAACCTTCTTGTGAGAATGTTTCAGTTGGAACATGAGCTTAATATGATGTTGATGCTATTGCTGATGATCAACTGTTTGAGCTACCCAGACCTAGTCCAGATTCTCCAAGAGCTGCAATAAACGAAGTCTCCACCATTCATAGATCTGATAGCTTGACTATATCAAGGAATTGTGAAGCTTCTATAGTGAATCACTTACTGAGCCTCAAAACTCATCAGGTGATCCACCATAACACCAGGCAGAAGGAAGTAGTGTTTTGAAAGGACAGGAAACTGTTAACACCACTTCACAGCCAATCATTGATGATGTTTCTCACTCATTCAATCAGTCCTCATTGAATGATTTTGAAATAATAGCTGGACAGAGTGTTCTAGTTCCAGAGCAGAATATGTCCACCTGGATCTATCTCTGCAACTGGAAGTGATTCCTCGCCTTAGGATTCATAACACTCATCTTGCTGAGAACATCATAGGGGATGTCACTGAGGGTGTGAGAACAAGAGGACATACTCATCATGGGAATGTCTGCTTGTACTCATGCTTTCTATCCTAGATGGAACCCAAGAAGGTAGAAGATACCTTAAAAGATAGTAGTTGGCTTGAATCGATGCAAGAGGAGCTGCTTTAATTCATGAGACAGAAGGTATGGGACCTTTGTCCGCTACCATCTGGTCAAGTACCAATAGGCACTAATTGGGTTTTCAAAAACAAGAGAGATGATAAAAGGCTTGATCATCAAGAACAAAGCAAAATTTGTAGTTCAAGGATACACACAAGAGAAGGAATTGATTATACTAATGTCTTTGCACCAGTTGCAAGACTTAAGGCAGTTAGGATCTTCCTTGCTTATGCTGCATCCAAGGACTTCACTATCTAACTTGATGTCAAATTTGCATTTCTATATGGGGATATAGATAGGGAAGTCTATGTATGCCAACCTCCAGGATTTGAAGACCCACAACACCCTAACTATGTGTGCAAATTTGATAAAGCTCTATATGGGATGCACCAAGCACCTAGGTTGTGGTATGAGACATTGTCTCAGTTTCTTCTGAAGAACGGCTACACTAGAGGTACCATTGACAAGACTCTCTTCATCAGAACGTCTGGAAAGGACATCTTGCTCGTTCAAGTCTATGTTGATGACATCATGTTTGGTTCTTCAAATGACCAAATGTGTAAGGACTTTGAGAGCATTATGAAGAAGAAGTTTAAAATGAGTTCCATGGGGAAAATGGACTTTTTCCATGGAATTCAGGTGAAGCAATGAAGCAAGGGTTCTTCATTAATACATCTAAGTATGTCTCTGACATCTTAGAAAGATTTGAAATGAAGGATTGCAAGCCTGCCAACACACCCATACCCAGAAACCATAATCTTTGTCCAGACCTTGAGGGGGTGGATACTGATCAACATTATTATAGGGCAATTATAGGTTCTCTAATGTATCTTACTGCTAGTAGACCTGATATCATGTTTGCCACTTGCATTTGTGCAAGATATCAGGCTACTCCAAAGGTGTCTCACTTAGCTGCTGTTAAGAGAATCCTCAGATACCTCAAAGGAGCACCTAAATTAGGTCTCTGGTATCCCAGAAACAAGGATTTTAATCTCTATGGATACTCTGACAGTGACTATGGTGGCTGCAATATTGACAAGAAATCAACGTTAGGACGATGTCAATTTCTTGCTGGAAGGATCATCTCATGGCAATGCAAGAAACAATCCTATGTATGTACATCAACTGCTAAAGCTGAATACATTGCTGTTGCTAGCTACTATGCTCAACTGCTATGGATTCAAAATTAAATGTTAGACTATGGATTCAACTTTATGAGTACTCCTATCCATATTGACAACAACAGTGCTATCTCCATTACTGAAAATCTGATGAAGCACTCCAAGACAAAGCATATTGACATCAGGTACCATTTCATTAGAGATATTCATGAGAAAAATCTTATTAAACTAATCAAAGTTGACTTAAATGAACAATATGCTGATTTGTTCACCAAAGCTTTTGATGAGCAAAGATTTAAGTATCTCATAACAGCTAATGGGATGCTAAACATTGATTAGATCACCTCTTTTGAAAACCTTTTAATATGTAATGTCTTCTGTCAATACAATTTAAGCCCTGTTATAAAAGATCTATCTGAAAATTTTCTAAGTGTAAATTTCTTTCGAAGAAAAATGAACCCTCAGAAGTTATTTTTATATCTCCAAAGCATGATTTCTCAAAGGATAATTTTTCTTCTCGGAAGAGCTTTTGGTCTCGGAAGAAGTGATTGATTACATATCAGATCTACTTCCGAGGTTTACAAACTCTCCATTCGGAAAGCAACTCTAACCTTAGGAAGCAATGTTTTAGCTTCGGAAGTAAGAACTACCTTCGGAAGACAAATTACCTTCGGAAATGTTTTACATTCGGAAGAAGATTCTACTATGTAACGTAAATCTCTTGGGCCCCACACTGTAAAAAGCAAAGATTTTGTTAATGATGTCGGATTATTTAACTGATTTTAACCTTACCACCACTGTCATTTCATCAACTAAATCATCACATCACCTTCTCCTAACCCCCATTACCACCTTCCGACCCTCTTTTAAATAATCTCAACTATTCAATTTCATCTCTTAATTGCAATTTTTACTGCCTTAGAAATTTCTCTCCTCTCTAACTTTACCCAAGCTCAAAATCATCCATAACCAAGTTGCACTCCTTGATTCTTCAAGGGATGCCGACTTCTCTGAAATCATCTCCTTTCTCACCCAATCACCTTACTACACTACTCTTACCGTTATCCCCACCGTTTTCTCTAACCACATGGCTGAAGTTTAGGGAAATGGTCATGCCGAAACCCTAAATGGGATTCGAGTACTGAGGTCCAGCATTTGTGGACCGGAGTTGATCATTACTGAACAACTCATCAAGGAGCATCTAAAGCTTCATGATGAAGGAGCTCTTACTGAATTCCCTAAGGCAGATTTGGACATCACTTACATCCTAATGGGATGTCATGGAGACATAAGCAGGTCAACGGTATACAAGTTCAACTTCTCCTACAATTGGAAGTTCCTTTTGCATGTTGTTCTCCACTGCTTGTCCAACAAGTCCGGCGGATGGGATCAATCCCATATGAACTAGGATGCTTAGTTCATGGACTGGTGAGAGGCCTGCCCTTCAATTACTCACGATTTGTGTACACCAATCTGATTGGAAATCTACAAAGGGAGACATTCTATATGTATCCTAGATTCATTCAACACATCATCAACTGTGAGTTGGACCAGAGCATGCTTGTCTGTGCAGCTGCTCTAACTGTCCCCCACATGCGGCCTACCATCTTCAAGACCTTGAAGAAGGTATCCACCAACTTCACTGGAAGGTACACCACTCTGCTTCCAGTTATGATTGAGCGCATAGCTCTTGGTGACATCCCTATTCACCCCACAGGTGATGAACCCACACTAGCAACCACCACCACAATGCCAACATTGCCTTCTCCACCCATCACCATCACATATCAAAGACGCACCAAACAAACCCTTGTTCAATCTACTCTGATTGAACAAGCCCCTCCTGTTCAATCCAAAAAGACTAGAGTGGAAACATGGGCTCCCACTCAGTCTGAGGTCTCTCCATCCCTCTCTTTCGACCTCAATATGGGTTTTGAGTCTCCTCAATAGGAGCCCGACACCCAAACCAGCAGCCTTCAGAATGAGTATCTACACTCTTCTGAACAGCCAACTAGAGACAGCCCCACCAAAGGCTCAATGCCTGTAGACATTGATCAAGGTCCCGGGTTAGTAGGCTTAACCTCCCTATCTTTCACTGACCTTCTCTTCAAAACGGATGAAGAGATTACATCTATCCATGGCAATGAAGTTGATCTACAACACCCTCTTCAAGATCAACAGAGCCCGGAGAAATTCCTTGTCTCTAGCCCCCATTAGCAACCTATAACTGAGGTGAGTCCTACTGATATGGAGGGCACTCATGCAGATTCAGCTACCACTATAGAAGGTGCCTCAATGTACCATGTGGATAGTGGTAACATATCTCAGACTGAATTTGCAGCAACCAAGCCCTTTGATGACTCTAAAAGAGACATCATTGAGCACGGGAAACCAGGGTGCCAAGAAACCACATCTGGTTGTGAGGCTGAACATACCAGGTATGTTACCTCATCTCCTCGTGATTCTTCAAAAGAAGATGAGGGAAGCATGCAACTCCTCATTCACGGCCTTTTATCTAAAGTCTCAAACCTTGAATCTTTGGTTAGGACTTTAGAAGCAAGGTCTGCCACTCAGCAACTTGAGATTGACAATCTCAAGGCCAAACTAGCTGAGAAACAGATAGAGAGGTCTGTCAGGCATGTACCTGTTCAGGTCTCATTGACTTCTTACTCTAGCTCATCTAGTTCTGAAGATGAAGCTACCAAAAAGGGGGAGAATGTTCAGAGACAAACACTTGAGGACCCACAACAGAGCCACACTTCAACTTTAACTCCATCTATTCCTATCATTACTGTGTCTGAGCCATCTCAATTCATTCTTCAAATTGACTCAAAGATGCTCAGTGATCTCTACAGACTCTTCACCAAGTTTCTGTTGAGAACCTCTTCTGATCAGCCAAGCCCAAATGCTGCAATGCTCTACTTTGGAGCTGAAGAGCTTCAGAGGCTGACTGCACCTTCGACCACTGTGGAAGAAATTAGTCAACCTAAGGTCCACATGGAACCTAAGATTCATTTCGAAGGACAAATGAGGACTGATGGCCAGCAACTGAAACAGTTGGGAGAATTTGCATCTCCTCCAACTTCCAAAGCTGAAGTTAAAGCCTCGGAAGAACAAGCTGAATCTTCCAAAGCTGATCATCACAGACGCAAATCCTTGAAATGGCATCAGAGGTGAACAACAAGGACTTTCTGAATCTACCACCATCCCATACACCATCTCTGCCTCTCTCACAATCAGAATCCACTTTCCAAGAACCACCACAGTCACGCTCTTCAAAGGATAAAGGGAAAAGAAAGATGACTGCGGAAGAGCTTCAGGAAGCAGAAAAGATTGAGAAACTTAAGAAGAAAGGAAGACTTCCAACTGAGAAGTTGCTAGCTGCCAGCACAAAGGCAGCTGCAGCCAATCAGGAGGCTGTCAACAATAAGAAAAGGGAAGAGATCATTGACCAGCTTATCCAAATAGGAGCTGCCAATGAAGAGACACTCCTGCTACCACTAGAGGAGTTGGTGAATCTGGAGAAGGCAACCGGCTGGAACTTAAAGAAGAAGTCAGCTTGGCCTTGGAGAAAGAAGAAGAAGTAAAACAAAAGGAGGCTGAACTGCAGCTAAGGAGAAACAGGATAAACTTCCTACTTTCCAAAGGCTTTAATCTTCAATAACTTTCTCCACACAATGATGAGATGGTCCTCTGGCTTTACAATAAAGAGTAGGATCAAATGGAGAAAGAATAAAAGAAGGCTGCAAGAGAAAAGACAAGGGAGAAGAAGAAGAAGGAGGAAAAAGCTAGGGACACTGCAACTAGAAAGCTCAGTGAAAAGGCCTAGATGAAAGACTATCTTCGGGCCCATGGCTTTTCTGGAAGGCAGGTGGGTCCCATGTCTGAGAAGACACTCCAACGAATTGTCTGTGAAATCAAGGCTGACATCCGGCTGCGAAAGAAGAAAGAGATGTACACAAGGGTAAAGGGGATGACCTTTACTGCAACCACTCAACCACAACCTGAATCCTCACCCATATCCTTCACCATTAAAACCGAGCCTTTCACCCTTGAACCCACACCATTACCCACATCCACTCTTTCACCTCAATCACCCAAACTTCCATCCTTCAACGAAAAACTCTCCAGAACCTCAAACCACCAAACAACCATCCAAACCATTCCCTTAGCCTTCTCAACATCTCTCTCTTAAGGAGTTCAAGGTAATCAAGACCAAGCTCATCAACTGCACAACTCTGAGCAAAGTCTCATGTGATATAGATTCTGTCAACATTACCTATGTTGATGGATCCTCTTGTTCCTCACAAGAGATCAGTTTTTTGATTTACCTAGAGGAACACTGGATCAGGCAGCTAGACTTCTAGGGCTCAACACAGATTCATTAAATGATGAAGAGAAGAAACATAGAAGGAAATTGGTGACTCTACTGGACACCAAGAAAGAGGACAAGATTCCCAGTCAGTCTCTTGTGCCTAGAAAGAAAATAGTCCAGTGGAGGTTCGATGAAAATTTCACAACTTTGTTGTGGAAAGGGAGAATAGCGAAGCCAATAGACTTAATGCAACCTCTCTGCTACACTCTAGCAGGTTTGATATTGCTGAGTTAGCAAAGAAGCCGTTCTTCAACCCCTCCAACTCTAAAGTTGTTGCACTCATCTGTAATCATCTCAATAGTCTTCACCTAGCTGAGCTAACTGCAAAGGCCAAAATTGAAGAAGAGTTGAGGTTGAGAAGACAGGAAGACAAGGAAAGACCTCCTACCAAAGGCACTGCCTTTCTATAGATGGTGGAGGGTCCAGAATTGGCACCTATAGTTAGATAGGAATATGATTACAGTTCCATCAACTAACTCTTTTCAGAGGGCAACAACAGAGGGTACATGTTATCCAAGGTGATAGACTGGATTTCCTGTCTACCAAGGATCTGTACAAACTTCTTAGCACGACATCAGGGAAGAACAAGGAAACAGACAAATATCTACTCTCCTTAGTGCTGAAAGTTTTGAGAAGCAGAAACAAGTGATGTTCTGGTAGCATCAGCCTAGGGGGAGTTTGTTCGATCAAGAAGAAGGCTAATGCAACCAAAACTAAGTCACTTAGATAATTTTTGGTGCTGCATGTAAAGGCTTCCGAAGCATAACATGGAACTTCCGAAGGTTGCATATTTCTTCCAAAGACAAAATGAAAGATCAACTTCTGAAGACAAAACTCTACTTCCGAAGTCAAGTGCATACTTTCGAAGTTCAAGTCTTAGAAGAATAAGCTGAAGACCACTTCTGAAGTACGATGAAAAGAAGAAGTCTCCAAGCCTTGGAAGAAGTAGCCTCTTCTAAAGTATAAGTGGCTTCGGAAGTACTTACTCTTCCGAGGCCAATTAACCTTCGGAAGACACTGCTATGAACCAGTGGACACAAGTATGGTCTCTGACACTCCGCTGCAGACCTTTGATACTGTATGGCTTCTTCCTAAAGAACCATACAGTTGACCGTACTTTATACCACTGTTCACCTTTTCATGATAGTACAAGTTACGAACTTTAGTTGGTGACAAAAGGTAAGTCATGGACATTTCCTGACTACCATATCTTAGATAAGACTTTATTTGAGATACCTTAAACTTTAGTCTTGTAGTATAGACTTTAGCTATAGGATCCCTGCTGGTATCAAAGTATATCTGGCTGTAGGTAGTGTTATTGTTGGCAAAGTATATCAAAGTATACCAATGCAGCCAAAAGCTTTAACTTTATTGAGGTCCCACTTATTGTTGGCAGAATGGTTGGTCTTTTTCCTTCTTGATCAGTTGAGAAGATGACCAATATAAGCACTGGCCTGGAAATGAGTCTCTGAAGATTTGGTTGGCAATGTATGGATGGGAGCTCTGTATTGGGGAATTGGACACTGAGCTATTCCCCCATCCATGAGACTCGCTTCCCATGTATAAGCCTGTAGGATTCTCTGGTGTATGCTCTGAGAAACATGATTTGTTCTTCCATGGTCAGGTTCTCGGCTTCACCATCAAACAATCCTTCTCGCCCATACAACTCCGAGATGTACTTGGTCTATTTACCATTTTTTAGCTCAACTGTTGTAATCTGTCGTTATGCAAACTCATCAGGATGAGTCCCTTCAAGTAACAGACTGAGCTCATTTTGTTTGAAGTTCTCAAGCCTCTTGTAGACTAACCCCTTTTTAATAATTATGTTCTCTAACATCTTTTGGGGTGGTTGTTTAGTCTCATAGGCCTTCTTGAAGTCTTCTACAATCTCCCAGGGTGATACTACAAGGACACCTGTGATCTCTTCATCCACGATCCTTTTGACTTGGCCCTTGTATCTCGAAGGAATGTCTTTCTTTACAATCCTGTGAGCCACCCTAGGATCAGGCCATACTCTCACCTTTTCCTTCTGATATTGAAATGTTTTGGCAAGGGTGTACAACCTCAGAGCTTCTTTCTTCATACTAATAATTGATGACGAAGCAGCATAAGTTTTGTAATGCTTTTCAGCATTTCATCATCATGAAGCTTTTGCTATTGTTCTTCTTCAATCTTTACTCTCACAGCTTCCATCTGTGAGGTGGGAGTGATGGGCATGGGTTTGGCTTTAGCCAATGTTAGGACTGTAGACAGAGGCAGCCTATCTTCTTCCACATCATCCTCTTCTTCTTCTTCTTCTAGCCTCAACACCCTTCTTTCTTCTTCTTAGGTGCATCATCGGCTGTTGGTTTAGATGGTAAGGGAGTTGGTTTTGTGGGTTGTGGTTGTGGTTGTTTTGGAGAGGGAATGTTGACAGACTGAGTTAGCATTTTGGAGGTGAGTGTTGCTTTTGAGTATTTGGCTAGCTCAGTCCTGCTCCCTGCTCCTGCTTCATTCAAAGCTTCAATAACAAGTCCCTTAGTATATGCTTCAGATGAACAGATCTTGGTGGTGATTGCCAAGATACTGTCCCTGGACCAAGCTTTGATTTCGATCATTGATCTTCCCAGATATTTTGCAATAAATCTAATCATGATCTCAAGCCTTTCTCTTTCTAACACTTCATAACTTGCCCATCTATTCTGGATTTCTTCAATCTCTAATCGTCGAATCTCAGAGTCAAGTTTATCGGTGTCATGGCCTTGCCTAAACAGCTGATCAATGATGTTGTCCATTGATCTGCTGTGTTCGGCATCAGCCTCTTTTATCAGTAGCTCCAAGGCTTTCTCTTTTTCCTTCTCTTTATCGGTCTCCACATTCAACTCCAACTCCTTTTCCACTACTCTCCCTTCTGTTTCTTTCTCTTTTCTTTTCCTCTGTACTCCTTTCTTTTCCTTTCACTGACTTAATCTCCCTTTTTTGGTTGCATTGGTTGCAAGGGGTTGATTGCCAGAAAGTTGTTTGCCCACAACCTCCTCTATCAATGGGTGATTACTGAGGAAAGCCTCTCATCAATGGCTTTGATCACGATGTCAGTGATTATGGGTGTGATGAGAGGAGGGAATTTTGAAGGATAGCAACTATTTGCTCAGGAGGGTTATGTTCCTGAGAAATAGTGCCAGAAGCAGAGGCAGGTGGCTTAGTTGTGGGAGTGGCTCAGTGTTTGGGAGACCTTCAGATGAAGGTGCCATCTGTGAGGTGGTAAGGCAGATGGTCTTTGTTCCTTAGAAGTTTTGGCAAGCAGCTCTTTGAGTCTGCTCACCTCCTCTTCCAGGATGGTGTTTTGGGCGATTACATCGTAAAAGAAGCCCAGGTCATCATCAGTAGATACTGAATCACCTGACCTCCTGATAGGATCAGGATGAACATGCACTGAGTGTAGCTCAGTTGTAGCATGTGCCCCTTTGTCTTGGAACTGGGAACTTCCTGCCTCAGGACTTTGTCCGTCATCAGCAATTGCCTCTGGTAAGGTCTTAGTAATGGTACCAACGACAACCTAATCATATGCTGACGTAGGAGAAGTGGCAGCCTCACCAGAAGTTCCAATGTCCATTGCTACACTAGGAGAAGGAACATTGTAACCCCTATGCTGTGGGTTCTCAGCTGCACTTTGGTTCTCCCCCTCAATGGTAGAAGTGTTCCCAGTAGTAATTGGTATCTGGGGAGGGGGTGAGGAGTGCAACTGAGTCAGCACTTGTGCAACAAGTAATGTAGGACTTTGGGGGGCGGTTGCATGGGGAGATGGGGTAAAAGCAGTCTGCACCTGGGGAGGATGGTGCTCTTCAATGGCAATCTCCTCAAATGAGGAAGATCCCAGATTGGTGGGTACCCCTTCTGAGGTTGCTGCAGGCTCCTTTTGAGAGGAATCCTGAGCGGTTGTGGCTGGGAGAGTCCTTATATCCACTAGGGGTTATAACTAGTGGATATAGCCTGCGTTTGTGTTGCAAGGGCATCCTCAGGGGACTCATTTCCCTGAGTAGCCTTTTTGGTTTTCTTTTGAGTGGGTTTGGTGGGGACTTTTGATTTGGAGGTGGTGGCTGTTGGTTCCAGCTGCGTGGGTTTGCGCAGCTTGGCAGCCATTTTGAGTGATTGGTCAGAGTTGTGCCAGGAGTATACTTCAGGCAATACAGCCATAGCAGGGACTCCCAGGCCAACAAGTCCCTCAGCTTGAAGCTGGTTTGCAATTATGGCCATTATGAATCGAGGATATAATATCCAATAGTTAGCAGTTTGTTTTTGAGCCATATCCTTGAGCTCTGAAAATAGTATTTCCAAAAAATTTAAAGGTTGTTGCTCAAGGATGGAGTACATTACCTGCTGCCACCTTGTAGACATTTGATCCTAAGAAGAAGTCTTAGGAGCCAAAGAGACATTTACCATGTGAAATATGAGACGTTCAGCATCATGGAAATGTTTCTTTAGTATGGTGGAGGCACTAAGGTTTCCTTGATATCCATGGTGGGCAAAGGATAAATAAGTTGTGCCCTTTGGATATCCAGCAGGAGAAGTGGCATCATCCAGGTGTAGGGTTTGACGAAGTATATCGGGAGTGATGACCACTTCGTGGTTGTTGATGACCGACCTGAGAGACGCTGTGTTGTTCTCCCCAGTGGTGAGGGTGACGTTCATCCAAAACTGGTTAAGGGATTCAGCATGAAGGATTGGATTGAGAAGAAAGGCCGTTTTGTAGGGTGACTAGACCATAAGATCAATAGCATTATCGAACTTAGCCCAGAATGGCGATTTGGTGAGGTAAGCTACACAATTATGTCGCGGTTTGAGCTGCATGGACGCCATTTATGAGAGAGAAGTTTTGGAGAGATGAACGTTAGGTTTGAAGAAGATGAGGCTCTGAAGGATTAGGTCGGATATTTATAGGATACGGGTTAGAAAACGACTGAAGGGTTTGGTGTTAGTCATCAGTAGTTTTAAACGACTGTTGACATGGTATTACCCTTTCAGACGTTGAAACAGCTGAAGTCGTGGTTTTAGGCATCAGCAGTTAGAAAACTACTGAAGACCATGGTTTTGACTTCAGATGATGAAACAACTGAAGACTTGGTATCAGTCATCAGTAGTTGGGAAACTACTGAAGACATTGGTTTTGTCGGCAGTTGTAAACAGCTGAAGACTTGGTGTTAGTCTTCAGTAGTTATGAAACTACTAAAGACATGGCTTTGTCATCAGTTGTTGAAAACAGCTGATGACTTGGTATTAGGCATCAGTAGTTGTGAAACTACTGAAGACATGGTTTTGTCATCAGTTGTTTAGGATGAAACAGCAGTTGTAGAAACAACTGAAGAGAAAGGTCTCTTCAGTAGTTTTCATCAATTCATAGCCTTTCAGCTGTTTCATACTGTCCTCAACACTTACTCATCAGACTTTGCATCTGCTTTTCAGGTGTTTCATAGGACGACAGTACTTATCTGTTTGTACTGATTTCAGTAGTTGTAACTACATCAGTGGTTAGAACAGATAAAGTACTTCAGTACTTGTGAGGCATTTAGCCGTCAGTAGTTATAAAAACTACTAAAGGTGAAAGAACCCATCAGTACTTAATGTGACATGGTTACCAATGATCACCAGTACTTTTTACTGAAATCATCAGTAGTTGTCACTTATTCTAGCTGCAGCATACCAATCCTTAACACAAGGTTTTGGAAAGTAGAACTATCCAAAGGCTTAGTAAAAATATCTGCAAGCTCATCAGCACTAGGCACAAACTTAGGATCAATCAGACCTTTTTCAAAACAATCCCGAATAAAGTGATGTCTGATCTCTATATGTTTGGTCCTAGAGTGCTGGACTGGATTTTTGACAATACACAGAGCTGAAGCACTATCCATTAATAATGGAGTCTTAGACTCTGTAATGCCATAATCCAGAAGATGGTTCTGAAGCCAGAGTACCTGAGAAGTGCAACTTGCAGCAGCAATGTACTCGGCTTCAGCAGTTGATGTAGCAACAGATGTTTGTTTCTTACTCTGCCAAGAAATCAAACAGTTGCCTAGGAATTGACAACCACCGGAAGTTGACTTTCTAGTTAACTTGCACCCTGCATAGTCACTATCTGAAAAAGCAACTAATTTGCAAGAGTGTCCAGTGGAATACCATAAACCTAGAGATTGGGTACCTTGCAAATATCTAAAGATTCTCTTGACTGCAATCAAATGAGACTCTATAGGAGCAGCCTGAAATCTAGCACAAACACATGTAGCAAACATAATATCTGGTCTAGAAGCTGTTAAATACATCAAGGACCCAATCATACATCTGTAAAGTGTTTCATCAACAACTTTACCTTTTTGATCTACATCCAATTGTGTGGTGTTGCACATCGGAGTAGAACAGGGCTTACAGTTTTGTAAATCAAACTTATTCAAAAGATCTTTTGTATATTCTGACTGATGAATAAAATTTCCATCAGTCTTTGTTTAATTTGCAAGCCTAGAAAGAACTGTAATTCTCCCATTGCACTCATTTCAAACCTCTTTTTCATTAATGTTGTAAAATCATCACACAATTGGGGATCAGAGGATGCAAAAATGATATCATCAACATAAATTTGAACAAGTAGCTTATGCTGATCCACCTTCTTAATAAACAAAGTTTTATCAATGGAGCCTCTAGTGAAATTATTCTTAAGAAGAAAAGTGGAAAGTGTCTCATACCAAGCTCTAGGAGCTTGTTTCAACCCATAAAGAGCCTTATCAACTTTATACACCCATTCAGGATGTTTATTATCCTCAAACCTGGTGGTTGACACACATAAACTTCTTCCTTATTTTACCATATAGAAATGCACTTTTGACATCCATTTGAAAAACTTTAAGATTGTGGAATGCAGCATAGGCTAAAAACAATCTGATTGCCTCTAGTCTGGCTACAGGGGCAAAGGTTTCATCATAGTCAATACCTTCTTCTTGTGAAAACCCCTGTACAACCAATCTAGCCTTGTTCTTAACAATAAGCCCATTTTCATCAGTTTTATTCCTAAACACCCATTTAGTGCCTATTGCACACTTACCTGGGGAAGAGGAACCAGTTCCCACACTTGCTGTTTCTTGAACTGAAGTAGCTCAAGCTGCATGGCTTCAACCCATCCATTGTCTCTCAAAGCAACATGGTAGTTCTTTGGCTCTAGCTGACTGATGAAGAGAGCATAGAAGCAGAAGTTAGACAATTGACTTCTTGTTGAAACACCAGCATTGATATCACCAATAATCTGAGACATTGGGTGATTCTTCAGTTCTTGATAAACAATGAGATCTGTGCAAGTGTTTGTAGGACCTTCAGCAGCAGCAGATGTTGATGCAGACTCTTGAAACCAAGAATTAGATGGTAACCCAAAATGTAGAGGAATCAGAGATCTCATCAGCATTTGTTGTGGATGGAACTGTTGAAGCTACAGGAACATCAAATTTAGCAGACATAGGCAGTTGGTCACTAAACTTGAATAGGTGAGTATTGATATTATCATCATCATCATCAATACCACCAGGTGGAAGACATGCTGCAGAAGATGATTTATCCACATGATTTGCAACAGCTGGAGGTTGATAAGGAACATATGTAGTATGTCCAAATCAAACAACTCCACAGGGTTTTGTGGAATCTTGTCCATAGGAGATTCATTAAACTTCACATGCAAAGTCTCTTCAACTATCTTTGTTTTGCAGTTGAAGACTCTGTATGCCTTGCAAGTAGATGAATAACCAACAAAATACCCTGCATCCACCTTAGGATCAAATTTTTGGAGTTGATCCTTTGTGTTGAGAATAAAACAGGGACACCCAAATGGTTTGAAAAATGAAATTAGAGGAGCCAAGTGATGGAGAACTTCATATGGAGTCTTCATCAACCTCTGATTTACTAAGGCTCTATTCTGCACATAGCAAGCAGTGTTAACAGCTTCAGCCCAAAAGGTCAGTGGCAAACCAGAGTCAGCCAGCATGGACCTTGCAGCTTCAATTAGGGTCCTGTTCTTCCTCTCCACTACTCCATTTTGTTCTGGAGTCCGTGGTATGCTAAACTGCCTTTTGATTCCCTTTGAAAGATAGAAGTCATCAAGTGTATGGTTTCTGAATTCAGTTCCATTGTCACTCCTAATACACTTGACTGGAAGGGAATATTGCTTCTCAACATACAACACAAAGTGAATAATCTTCTGAGCAACCTCATCCTTTGAATGTAGAAAGAAAGTCCATACAAATCTGGAGTAATCATCTACAATTACCAGACAGTATTTCTTCTTTGCCATGCTCATCACTCTCATAGGACCAAATAGATCCATATGCAGTAATTGCAAGCAGGCAGTGGACTTAGGCTCTTCAATAGGAGGGAATGAGACTTTGTGTTGTTTTCCTTTTAAACAAGTAGTGCAGGTTTCATCACAGTGGAACTCCTTTATTGGTAAGCCTCTGACTAAACTATTGTGGATCAGCTGATTCATAATGTTGAAATTAACATGACCCAGCCTTCTGTGCCACAGTTTAGATTCTTGAAAAGAGGCTTTGGAAAATAGGCAAGGATTGCCTCTGAGATCTATTTTCTTGGAAAGATCTAAGGCATACACTCTTCCTGTCCTGTTGGCTCTCAGGAGAGTGTGATCATCCAACACCTTATCAATCAAATGCAGAACTTTGGATGATAGAATCCTACAGTTCTGACTGGTGAAAAGAGCAACATGGCCTTTATCACACATTTGACTGACACTCAAGAGATTGTACTTGAGATTTTCCACATGATTAACATCATCAAACTTTATTTCTCCATTGGAGACAAAGCCGTTTCCAATGAAGTAACCCCTAGCATCATTGCCAAAAGAAACAAACCCCTTCTTTCCTTGAGAGTAGTCATGAAGAAGAGAGCTGTTCCCAGTCATGTGCATACATCCCCCACTGTCTACATACCAGATGCTACTTTGGCATGTTGAAGAACCCTGCAAATATAAACGATCAGTTAGTTTTGGAGACCCAAACCTTTTTGGTTTTGGCCTGTTCTCATCAACAGATGGTAAACTAACAGGTTTGATGGAAACAACAGCCTGAGAGGAAGAAGATGGTGAAGAAGAGGAATCCTTTGGCTTGGACCTCCTTTTCTGTGGTTTCAACATAGGAACATCTAATTGGTTAACTCTTCCCAATAGATGTTGAACCATCATAACCAGCTGTGTCTGATTTTGTGATAAAGCTTTCAGCTCATCAGACACATTGCCATTGGAGTTTGATAAGTTCCTACGTTGCACCTTCTTCTTGTGAGCAATCTCAGCTGTTACCTGTTTAACCCCTTCCTTTTTGGATTTCTTTATGGACTTAAGGGTTACAGGATTTGATGTTGCTGATACAAATGTGGTCTCAAACTCAGTTTTCATTTTAACCATTTTCTCTTTAATTTCCTCTTTATCTTTGAGTTTGGATCCTCTTTTGTACCAGCAATCATCTGTAAGATGATTGAACAAACCACATACTTCACATGGTTTCTTCTTCATCTTATGTTGATCATCAACTAAAGAGGATGAAACAACTGAAGACTTGCTCTTCAGTGCTTTGAAAGCATTGTTTGCTTTCTTGACTTCCTCTTTAGTAGTCTTCAAACTCTTTCTACTGACAGTTTTCTTCTTTTCAGTACTGACAGTGGTTGGAGTTTGAACTTCAGGTTTTAAATCTTGCTCTCCAGTCCTTTCAGGACTTTCAGAATTAACTCCTGAGTTGATCAACTCTTTGATCATGCGAGTGTCAGCAGTGAAACCATCAACATCAGCTGATAGGTTCTGAGAAGGCTTAGTGCTGACTTCTACTTCTGATGGTGTTGAATCAGAAAGTAGATCACATGATGAAATGGATTGGTTATTGCTCTCACCATCAGATTCTACCTCTGCTCTGGAAGTAAAATCTGTAGGTGGAGCAGTGTGATTGTAACCAATGCCAAACTTCACATTGGAAGCAGATTGCTTACTAAGAAGCATTTCAAAACCTTTGCATGATTGTACCCATCGATCACACTCTACTTGGGTGTGTGCAAGGGTTGTACCTCTTCCCTAGCCTTATAATCTGTGATTTGGCATTTAAGTTTGTAAATCTCATCATTCTTTTCATTAAGCACAAACTCAAATTCAGCTTTTTTTTTGGAAATTGTTTGTTCTAGCTCAATGTTCTTGTTAATCAAAGCTACATTTGCTTCTCTAATAGATGCAAATGCTGCTATGCATGTTTCAGAACATAATTTGGCTTTTGCCTCAGAGGATACCTGTGATACCTTTGGTGTAGAGGCATTAGTAGATGAAGTATCCGCAGAATCCAAAGCCATAAGAGCTAGATTTCCAAAGGGACTGTCACCACCATGTTGACCAGCACCAGTGAACAGTTGTTCATGACCAGACAAATCATTTGGTAAACTGCTCCAGTCAACAACTCCTGGGGTGAAGAAGCTGTGTTGTTGAGGTTGAGTTTGTTGATGAGATTGGGAAGGATGTGGTTCAGGCAATGCTTGTGGTTGTTGTGCAATTGGAGCTTGAACAGGATTTGGTTGAGGGATATAATAGCAGGGATAGGGATATGACATTGGACCCTGGGGGACAAAGTATGCAGGAGACCTAGGATGTGAATGATGACCAGAACCAGCAGGATGTTGCCCTCTGTTTTGTGGACTAGTACTAGGAAAAGTTACAAAGGGTGCAGAAGAGTTAGATCCAGTTGATCTACACTCTCTTGCAAAGTGTCCCAGCCTTTGGCATTTGTGACACCTCAACTTACTCTTGTCAAAACCAACTTTGGTTTTGCTAGAGAGTCCAGGAAATTTCCTGCTAGTTCTCTTATAGACTTCTGAGATCTGATATTAATCAATACCATTTGGCTCAGAATATCCATCTCTTCTAGATCATCATCAGCTATTCCTTTCAAATCATCCATGATGAAGCATAGATTGTCACTATTATTGCCAGAATGACTCTCAATACCAACAAATGCATGATCAGAACTATTTGAAGAGAAATCAATATGCTCATCATAATTCTTTCAGATGCAGCATATTCTGACTCATGACCAACCAAGGCAGTATTCCCTGGTACAAAGTCATCAGTGAGCTTTCCTGATGAGGACAGTTTCCTCTTCTGCTCTATCTCTCTTTCGAATGTAAGCAGTTTCCCACGAAGTTGGGTGAGAGATAGGCTATCCAGATTTGCACTGGAGCGTAGGAAATAGTGTATGTGTCCCATCTCTCAGGCAGTGATTGAGGAACCTGTTATTCATCTGGCTATTGGTGTATTCCTGTTTCACCATTTTCAGCTTAGAGATCAAGCAGAAAAAACGCTCAAACTGTTGTGTCAGTGTCTCACCCTTTCTATGAGAGAATGTCTCATATTGTTGGGCAAGGATTTCTCTGTTGTTTGCTAAGACCTCATCTGCCCACCGAATTGTTCTTCAGGGCATTCCAGAGATCATGAGCAGTTTCATGATGCATAAGCCCTGAATAGATTTCATTAGGCCGTGCCATGGCCAGAATTCCATGGGCTTTAGCATCAATCTCAAACAGTTTCCGATCTTCATCAGAGTATTTTCCTTCTTCTTCGGAACCATTTGATTGGTTTCCAGATTGTTCACCATAGGCTTATGTGGTCCATGTACCACAGATGTCCAACACCTGAACTGTTAACAGACAGGTGATGAAGCATTCTTCGCTGCCATATGTTATACTCGGTCCTAACCAGCATCGGGGGCTTGGTTGAGGAACCAGTATTGTGAGGATCATTAGAAGGAGTAGTCATCTCAGATTCAATCAAATTCAATTAAGCTATAAAGATTTAGAACAAACACAACAACCAATTGAACCAGAGAGATCTCAAAATAAATGAACGAAAGCGTCAGAAATTCAATCTATAACCAGTTCTTGCAAATATGCTAATTCAATCAAACATAGATATCAATTAGCAGTTTCAATGATCAATTGTTAGATCAATCAATGATTCCAGCTCTGATACCACTTGTTAGGATCAGTGATTGTTGATCTGTTTGATGAGAGATATAGCAACGGAATTCTAACAATGAATTAGCCAATTCACAAGAACAAAAAGATATTCAATGTAGAACAAAAACGGTTATAGATAGGGAGAATTCTGCAGAATATTTTGTTAGGATCTCAGCCCTTGGTTTAATCGATTGAACAAATATAGCAGCGGAATAGCTCAGATTAGACAAATTCAAGCAAGAACATTCGATATAAAGCGATAAAAGAATTTTGTTATAAAGAGAGAAATATCTGACAAAGGAATATTGCATTAAGATTGTCGGCCTCAAAGGCACGATTACAGGTGAGTCATCCTTCCTTATAAAGGAAAGAGTGACGTAGGCTGATGTCACTTGAAAGTGACATGTAACCGTTTTATAACTACTGATGTTTAACAACTACTGAAGATGTCACAACTGACATCTTCTTACAAATGTTCCTAAGTGTTAAACATCTTATTTACAACTACTGAAAAACATAAAACTACTGATACTACAACAACTGAAGAACAACCTCTTCAGTTGTTTACAAGTACTGAAAAGGAAACAAAACTACTGAAAAGTAAACAAACAACTGAAAGGAAAAGAAAACTACTGATGTAGAAAAACCATCACAACAACTGAAGAAGCCCTCTTCAGCTGTTGTCATCAGCTGTTAGCATCAGCTGATGTCTTCAGTACTTGAACATCAGACTTTGTCTTTCAGCTGTTGATCTTCAGTCTTTGTCTTCAGTACTTGTTGAAGTCTTCAGACTTTAGATCTTCAGCTGTTGTCTCAGTCTTTGTCTTCAGTACTTTAGAAATACTTCAGCAGTTGTATTCTTCAGACTTTGTAGAACAGCTGATCAGGTCTTCTTCAGCTGTTGTGATGTCCTGTGGGACTTAGAGGTTTCTCTGATCAGGCTCATTGGTTCTTTTGGTCCAACAAACTCCCCCTAAACCAATGCAGCCAAACCTCTAAGTTATTGACGAGTCCCACTTATTTTGGCAGATAGATTGGTCTTTTTATCCTCTTGATCAGATGAGAAGTGACCCTTTTTCAGCACCGGCCTGGGAAGAAGTCTCTGATGATCTGTTTTGCATGATATGGTTGGGAGCTCTGTATTGGGGACTTGGACACTGAGCTGTTACCCCAACCATGAGATCTACTTCCCGTGTATCAGCCTATATGATTCCCTGGTGTAAGCCCTTAGAAACATGATCGGCTCATCCATTGTCAGCACCTCGGGCACACCATCAAACAATCCTTCTCGGCCATACACTTCAGAGATGTACGTGGCCTGTTTTCCATTCTTGAGCTCAACCGTGGTTATTTGTCTGTAAGCAAACTCATCTGGATGAGTCCCTTCTAAGAGCAGGTTGAGCTCATCTTGTTTGAAGTTTTCAAGTCTTTTGTAAACCAATCCCTTCTTTATGATTTTATTCTCCAACATCTTTTGGGGTGGTTGTTTGGCTTCATAGGCTTTCTTGAACTCTTCTACAATTTCCCAGGGGGACACTACAAGAACCACAGTGATATCTTCGTCGACAACCCTCTTCACTCGGCCCTTGTATTTTGAAGGAATTTCTTTCTTGACAATCCGGTGTGCCACCCTAGGATCAGGCCATATCCTTACTTTTTCCTTTGGTATTGAAAGGTATTAGCAAGGGTGTACAATCTTAAGACTTCCTTCTTCATGCTAATCATTGAAGAGGATGTGGCATATGCTTTGTCAATGCTTTTCAGCATTTCCTCATCATGTCTTTGCATCTGTTCCTCTTCAATCTTTATCTCACATCATGCATTTGAGAAGCAGGAGTGATGGACATTGGATTAGCCTTAGGCAAAGTGATAACTGCAGAGAGTGGCAGTCTGTCTTCATCCTCCTCTTCTTCTTCATCAGCCCTCAGTACCTTTCTTTTCTTTTGTCTAGGTACATCACTGGCAGTGGGTTTTGGGGGTAAAGGATTTGGTTTTGTGGGTTGGATGGTTGGTTTAGAGGGTAAAGGGATTGTTTTAGTGGGTTGTGGAGGTAGTGATTTTGAGGATAGAGGCTTTTCAGACTGTTTTAGCATTTTGGCTGTAAGGGAGGCTTTAGTAAATTTTGTCAGTTCTTTTCGGTTCCCAACCCCAGCTTCATTTAATGCCTCAATCACTAAACCCTTGGAGTATGCTTCAGACGAACAAATCTTGGTGGTTATTGCCAAGATATTGTCCCTGGTCCAGGCCCTTATTTCTATCAGAGATCTTCCAAGTATTTGGCTACAAATCTAATCATTATCTCCAGCCTTTCTCTTTCTAAGGCATCATAACTAGCCCATCTTGAGTTGATCTCCTCTGTCTCCAACCTTCTGATCTCGGAGTCTAGTTTTTGGATGTCAAAACCCTGCCTATATAACTGATCAATGATTTTATCCATTGAACGGTTATGGTTGGCATCAGCTTCTTTCACCATATCATTCAGCTCCTTCTCCTTCTCAGACTTTCCTTTTCCTCTTTTGATATGTGACATGAAAGTCTTTTTGACTTTCATTCACTTCAGCTCTCTTCACACTCTCCTTCTCCTTCTCATGATCAAACTCAGTCTCCTCCACACTTATAACAGCCACTCCTTCTCATTCCCTTCTCTGATTCTTTCTCCTTCTCCCCATCTGTCCTCTTCCTTTTTCCTTTAACTGACTGACTCTCCCCCTTTTTGGTTGCATTGGGTGCAAGGGTTTGAGCAGTAGAAAGTGATTTGGTCACCAACTCCTCCACCAGGGGTTGTATTATTGTAGGAAGCCTCTCATCAATGGCTTTGATCATTATATCTGTGATCATGGGAGTGATGAGAGGTAGGGATTTTTGCAGGTTAGCAACTGATTGATCAGGATGGTTCTGTTCCTGAGAATCAGTGCCAAAAGCAGAGGCTGGTGGCTTGAAAGTATGTATTGGCTCAGTGTTTAGGGGACCTTCAGAAGAAGGTGCCATCTGTGGGTGTATTGTGGTGGCAGATGGACTTTCATCCTGAGACATCTTGGCCAGCAGCTCTTTGAGTCTGCTAACCTCATCCTCTAGGATGGTGTTTTGAGCAACTACATCATAGAAGAAGCTCAGGTCATCATCAGTTGATACTGAATCACCTGACCTCCTGACAGAGTCAGGATTAACATGCCTTGAGTGTAGATCAATTATAGCATGTGCCCCTTGTTCTTGGTTCTGGAGACTTCCAGCCTCAGGACTATGTCCTTCATCAGCTGTTGCCACTGGTGAGGTCTTAGAGACGTTACCAACTGCATCCTGGTCATTTGCTGAGTCAGGAGCAGTGGCAGCCTCACCAGAAGGTCGCACCTCCTTGTCTACACCAGGAGATGGAACATGATAACCCCTGTGCTGTGGGTTGACAGTAGCATGGTGATCCTCCCCCTCAGGTGTTGAGGTTATCCCAGTAGTGATTGGTGTCTGGGTGGGGGGTGAGGAATGCAACTGCGTCAGCACTTTTGCAACAATAATTGTAGGGCTTTGAGGGGCGGTTGCATCAGGAGAGGGTGTGGAAGCAGTGTGCACCCGGGACGAGTGGTGCTCTTCAATGGTAATCCCCTCAAGTGAGGAGGATCCCAGCAGTGTGGCTTCCCTTTGAGTGGTTGCATCAGGTTCCTTTTGAGAGGAAACCTGAGCGGCTTCGGTTGGTGGAGTCATAGTCTCTACTGGGGGGTTATTTCCAGTAGAGATAACCTGCTTTGGTGCAACAGGAGCATCCTCAGGGGACTCAACTCCCTGAGTAGCCTTCTTAGGCTTCTTCTTTGTGGGTTTGGAGGGGACTTTGGATGTGGAAGTGGAGGCTGTGGGTTCCAGCTGCGTGGGTTTGCGCAGCTTGGCAGCCTGTTTAAGAGTTTGGTCATGTTGTGTGTCGGGAGTATACCTCCGGCAATACAGCCAAAGCAGGGACTCCCGACCAACTAGTCCCTCAGCATGAAGCTGATTCTCTATTATGGCCATTATAACCGAGGATATTGTATCCAACGGTTAGAAAGTGGTTTTGTGGCCATATCCTTGATTTCAAGAAAAATTATTTCAGAAAAGTTTAGTGGTTCTTGTTCAAGGATAGAGAACAGTACCTGTTGCCATCTGGAAGACAGTTGATCCCAAGAAGAAGTCTTCGGGGCCAGGCAAACATTTACCATATGAAAGATCAATCGTTCAGCATCTGGAAAATGTTTCTTCAGGATGGTCGAAGCACTAAGATCGCCTTGATATCCATGTTGTCCAAAAGAAAGATCAATTTGGCGCTTAGGATATCCAACAGGGTAGGCAGCATCATCTAATAGTAATATCTGGCGGATGGTAGCAGTAGAGATGACCACCTTATGAGAGTTGATGGATGAATGGATAGATTCTCCATTAACAGTTGCATTCGTCCAAAACTGATGTAGCGAATCGGCATAAATAATTGGATTGAGGAGGAAGGCCGTTTTCAGTGGTGATTGGACCATAAGATCTATAGCATTATCGAATTTGGTCCAGAAGGGCGATTTAGTGAGGTACGCGACACAGTTGTGTCGAGACTTGAGTTGCATGGTCGCCATTAATGAAGGTGAAAGGTTTTCAGAGCTTTTGAAATTTTAGGTCGTGAAAGAATGAAAAACTCTGAAAGAGAGATCAGATATATATAGGGTACGGGTTATGAAACGACTGAAGGTTTTGGTGTTAGTCATCAGTATTTGAAACAACTGATGACGTGGTATTAACTTTCAGAGGTTTGAAACGACTGATGGTATTGGTGTGGTCAGCAGTTATAAAACAACTGAAGACATGGTGTTTACAATCAGACGTTGAAACAACTGAAGTCTCTGATTTAGACATCAGTAGTTTTAAAAACTACTGAAGACAAGTTGGACTTCAGATGTTGAAACAACTAAGGACTTGGTATTAGCCAGCAGTAGTTGTGAAACTACTGAAGACCCTGGTTGTGCCATCAGTTGTTGTAAACAACTGAAGACTTGGTGTTAGTCATCAGTAGTTGTGAAACTACTGAAGACATGGTATTGCTTCAGTTGTTTATGAAGAAACAGCAGTTTGTGAACTACTGAAGAGAGAGTACTCATCAGTAGTTGTCGTCAATTCATAGCCTTTCAGCTGTTTCATACTGTCCTCAACACTTACTCATCAGCCTTTTTGCTGTTTTCAGTTGTTTCATAGGACATCAGTACTTATCTGTTTCTACTGATTTCAGTAGTTGTAACTACATCAGTAGATTAGAACAGATAAAGTACAGTACTTAAAGCATTTAGCCTTCAGTAGTTATAAAACTACTGAGGGTAAAATAACTCATCAGTACTTATATGTGACATGGTTACCAATGATCATCAGTAATTACGGAGATCATCAGTAGTTGTCACTTATTCTAGCTGCAGCATACCAAGCCTTAACACCAGGTTGTGGAAAGTTGAACTATCCAAAGGCTTAGTAAAAATGTCTGCAAGCTCATCAGCACTGGGCACAACATAGGATTAATTAGACCCTTTTCAAAACAATCTCTTATAAAATGATGTCTAATTTCTATATGTTTGGTCCTAGAGTGCTGGACTGGATTTTTGACAATGCAAAGAGCTGAAGCACTATCCATTAATAATGGAGTCTTAGTCTCTGTAATGCCATAATCCAAAAGTTGATTCTGAAGCCAGAGTACTTGGGATGTACAACTTGCAGCAGCAATGTACTCGGCTTCAGCAGTGGATGTAGCAACAGATGTGTGTTTCTTACTCTGCCAAGAAATCAAACAGTTGCCTAGGAATTGACATCCACCAGAAGTTGATTTCCTGGTCAACTTACACCCTGCATAGTCACTATCAGAGAAAGCAACTAATTTGCAAGAATGTCCAGTGGAATACCATAAGCCTAGAGATTGTATACCTTGCAGATATCTAAAGATCCTCTTGACTGCAATCAGATGAGACTCCTTAGGTGCAGCCTGAAATCTAGCACAAACACATGTAGCAAACATAATATCTGGTCTAGAAGCTGTTAAATACATCAAGGAACCAATCATACATCTGTAAAGCGTTTCATCAACAACTTTACCTTTCTGATCAACATCCAATTGTGTGGTGTTGCACATGGGAGTAGAACAGGGTTTACAGTTTTGTAAATCAAACTTATTCAAAAGATCTTTTGTGTATTTAGACTGATGAATGAAAATTCCATCAGCTTTTTGTTTGTTTTGCAAACCTAGAAAGAACTGTAATTCTCCCATTGCACTCATTTCAAACTTCTGTTGCATTAAGTTTTGGAATTCCATACACAATTGGGGATCAGAGGATGCAAATATAATATCATCAACATAAATTTGAACAAGTAGCTTATGCTGATCCACCTTCTTAATAATAAAGTTTTATCTATGGAGCCTCTAGTGAAATTATTCTGTAGAAGAAAGTTTGATAAGGTCTCATACCAGGCTCTAGGTGCTTGTTTCAACCCATAAAGAGCTTTATCAAGCTTATATACCCATTCTGGGTGCTTATTATCCTCAAAGCCTGGTGGTTGACACACATAAACTTCTTCTTTTATGTTACCATATAGAAAAGCACTTTTGACATCCATTTGAAAAACTTTAAGATTGTGGAGTGCAGCATAGGCTAAAAAAATCTAATTGCCTCCAGTCTGGCGACAGGGGCAAAGGTTCATCATAATCAATACCTTCTTCTTGTGCAAACCCCTGCACAACCAGTCTGGCCTTGTTCTTAACAATTAGCCCATTTTCATCAGTTTTATTCCTAAACACCCATTTAGTGCCTATTGCACACTTACCTGGGGGTAGAGGAACAAGCTCCCACACTTGCTGTTTTTTGAACTGAAGAAGCTCAAGCTGCATGGCTTCAACCCATCCATTGTCTCTCAAAGCTACATGATAGTTCTTTGGCTCTAGCTGACTGATGAAGAGAGCATAGAAGCAAAATTGGACAACTGGCTTCTGGTTGAAACACCAGCAGTGATATCACCAAGGATTTGAGACATTGGGTGATTTTTCAGCTCTTGGTAAACAATCAAATCTGTGCAAGTGTTTGTAGGACCTTCAGCAGCAGCAGATGTTGATGCAGATTCTTGAAACCATGAAGATGGTGGCAACTCAAATGAAGTTGAGGATGCAGAAATCTCATCAGCATTTGTTGTGGATGGTGCTGCTGGAGCTACAGGAGCATCAGGTTTAGAGGACTCAGGCAGTTGGTCACTAAACCTGAAGAGGTGATTACTACTATCATCATCATCTTCAGCAGTAACACCAGGTGGTGAATGTTGACAGGAGCAACAGCAGGAGATTGATAAGGAACATATTGCAGTATGTCCAAATCAAAGAGCTCCACAGGGCTTTGTGGAATCTTGTCCTTTGGAGATTCATTGAACTTGACATGTAGAGTCTCTTCAACCATCTTTGTTCTGCAGTTGAAGACTCTGCATGCCTTGCAAGTTGATGAATAACCAACAAAGTACCCTGCATCCACCTTAGGATCAAATTTCTGGAGCTGATCCTTTGTGTTGAGAATGAAACAGGGACACCCAAATGCTCTAAAGAATGAAATGAGAGGGGCCAAATGATGTAGAACTTCATACGGAGTCTTCATCAACCTCTGATTTATTAGCACTCTATTCTACACATAGCATGCTGTGTTGACAGCTTCAGCCCAAAAGGTCAATGGCAGTCCAGAATCAGCCAACATAGACCTTGTAGCTTTAATGAGGGTCCTGTTCTTTCTCTCCACAACTCCATTCTGTTCAGGAGTTCTTGAAATACTAAACTGCCTCCTTATTCCCTTGGAAAGGTAGAACTCATCAAGTGTATTGTTCCTGAATTCTGTTCCATTGTCACTTCTAATACACTTGACTGAGAGGGAATACTGCTTCTCAGCATACAACACAAAGTTTATGATCTTCTGTGCAGCTTCATCCTTTGAATGTAGAAAGAAAGTCCATACAAATCTGGAGTAATCATCCACAATTACCAGACAATATTTCTTCTTTGCCATGCTCATCACTCTCACAGGACCAAAGAGATCCATGTGAAGAAGTTGTAAGCAGGCAGTGGACTTTGGTTCTTCAATAGGTGGGAATGAAACCTTGTGATGTTTTCCTTTCAAACAAGCAGTGCAGTTGTTTTCACACTTGAACTCCTTCATAGGCATTCCCCTTACTAAACTATGGTGTATCAGCTGATTCATGTTCTTGAAGTTAACATGTCCCAGCCTTCTATGCCATAGATTAGATTCTTGAGGAGAGGCCTTGGAAAATAGGCAAGGATGGCCTTTGAGATCTATTTTCTTGGAAAGATCTAAGGCATACACTCTTCCTGTCCTGTTGGCCTTCAGGAGAGTGTGAGCATCCAATACCTTGTCAATCAAACTCAGAACTTTAGATGACAGAATCCTGCAGTTCTGGCTTGTGAAAAGGGCAACATGGCCTTTGTCACACATTTGACTGACACTCAAGAGATTATACTTGAGATTTTCCACATGGTTGACATCATCAAACCTTATTTCCCCATTGGAAACAAAGCCCTTCCCGATGATGTACCTCTTGCATCATTGCCAAAGGAAACAAACCTTCCTTCCTGGAGAGTAGTCATTAAGAAGTGAGTTGTTCCCAGTCATATGCATAGATCCCCCACTGTCTACATACCAGATGCTACTTTGGCATGTTGAAGAAACCTGCATTAATAAACATCAGTTAGTTTTGGAGACCCAAACCTTTTTGGTTTTGGGCCTGGTCTCATCAATAGATGGTAAACTAACAGGTTTATTGGGCACAATAGCTTGAGTGAGGGAGATGGTGTAGAAGAGGAATCCTTTGGCTTGGATCTCCTTTTCTGGGGTTTCAACACAGGGCCATCAAGTTGGTTAACTCTTCCCAACAGATGTTGAACCATCATTACCAGCTGTGTCTGATTCTGGGAAAGAGCTTTCAGCTCTTCAGACACATTGGTATTGGTGTTTGATGATGAGTTCTTGTGTTGCACCATCTTCTTTTGAGCAACCTCAGCTATTGCCTGTTGCACTCCTTCCCTTTTAGATTTCTTTTTGGACATAGGAGTAACAGGATTTGATGCTGCTGGTACAAACTTGGACTCAAACTCAGTTTTCATTTTAGCCAAGTTTTCTTTAATTTTCTCCTTTTGTTTGAGTTTGGATCCCTTTTTGTACCAACAATCATCTGTGAGATGATTGAATAGACCACATATTTCACATGGTTTCTTCTTCATCTTCTGTTGATCATCAACTGAAGAAGATGAAACTACTAAAGACTTGCTCTTCAACAGTTTAGAAGCACTTTTTGCCTTCTTGTCACCTCCCTTAGTAGGCTTCAAATCCTTCCTACTGACAGTTTTCTTCTCTTTAGTGCTGTCAGTTATTGGGATTTGAACTCCAGATGTTATCCCCTGCTCTCCAGTACCCTCAGTACTTCTAGGGATAACACTTGGGTTGATCAACTCATTGATCATGTGAGTGTCAGCAGTTGAACCATCAATATCAGCTGATAGGTTCACAAAGGGATTACTACTGACTTCAACTACTGATGGTGCTTTATCAAGTAGTGAATCACATGATGAGGTGGATTGGTCATTACTTTCTCCATCAGATTCTACTCCTGCTCTTGAAGCAAAATCTGTAGGAGGAGCAGTGTGATTATAACCAATTCCAAACTTCACATTGGAAGCTGTTTGCTTACTAAGAAGCATTTCAAAGCCCTTGCAAGATTGTACCCATCGATCACACTCTACTTGGGTGACAGCAAGAGTATCTTTGAGGTCTTTGTACTTCTCTAAGAGTACATCCTCCCTAGCCTTATCATCAGAGATTTGGCATTTTAATTTATAAATCTCATCAGTTTTCTCTTTCAGCACAGACTCAAACTCAGCTTTATTTTTGGAAATTATTTGTTCTAGCTCTACATTTTTTATTATTAAAGCCACATTTGCTTCTCTAATAGAGGCAAATGCTGCTATGCAAGTTTCAAAACATAATTTGGCCTTAGCCTCAGAGGATACCTGTGATACCTGTGTTGAAGAGGTACTTGAGGATGATCCATCAGAGGATTCCAAAGCCATGAGAGCTAGATTTCCAAAAGGATGCTCACCACCATGTTGACCAGCACCTGAGAACAGTTGTTCATTACCAGACACATCATCTGGTAAGCTGCTCCAGTCAACAACTCCTGGTGTGAAGAAGCTGTGTTGTTGAAGTTGATTAGGTTGATGAGATTGGGATGGTTGAGGCTCAGGGAGTGCATGTGGTTGCTGAGCAGTGGGTGCTTGAACCTGGCCTGGTTGTGGCATGTAATAGCAGGGGTATGGATATGGCATTGGCCCCTGTGGAACAAAATATGCAGGAGATTGTGGTTGATGATGATAACCAGAATTGACAGGTTGTTGCCCTCTGTTTTGTTGACTATTGCCAGGGAAAGTCACAAAAGGTGCAGGAGAGTTAGATCCAGATGATCTACATTCTCTAGCAAAGTGTCCAAGCCTGTGGCATTTATGGCACTTCAACTTACTCTTGTCAAAACCAACTTTGGTTTTGCCAGAGAGTTTTGGGAATTTACTTCCAGTTCTTTTGTAGAACTTCTGAGATCTGATATTTATCAAGGCCATTTGGCTCAAAATATCCATCTCTTCTAAGTCATCATCAGCAATCCCCTTGAGATCATCCATGATGAAACATAGATTGTCACTATTACTACCAGCAGAATAACTATCAACACTCACAAAGGCAGGCTCAGAAGTGTTTGTAGAGAAATCAATATGCTCATCATACTGGCTTTCAGATGACGCATATTCTGACTCTTGATGTCCAATCAGGGCAGTGTTCCCTTGGACAAAATCCTCAGTAAGCTTGCCAGATGAAACCAATTTCCTTTTCTGCTCTATCTCTCTCTCGAATGTAAGCAGTTTCCCATGAAGTTGGGTGAGAGATAGGCGATCAACATCAGCATTTGAGCGTAGAACAATGGTATATGTGTTCCATCTCTCAGGCAGTGATCTTAGGAATCTATGGTTCATTTGACTCCTGGTATATTCATGTTTAACCATTTTCAATTCAGAGATTAAACATGAAAACCGCTCAAATTGTTGAGTCAGAGTCTCACCCTTTCTATGAGAGAAAGTCTCATATTGTTGGGCGAGGATTTCCCTGTTGTTTGCTAAAACCTCATCAGTACCACCAAATTGTTCTTTGATGGCTTTCCAGAGGTCATGAGCAGACTCACAATGCAGAAGCCCAGAGTAAATCTCATTAGGAATAGCCATAGCCAAATTCCATGGGCTTTTGCATCGATTTCAAACAACTTCTTGTCCTCATCGGAGTATTGCTCCTTCTTCTTTGGAACCAACTGGTTTGTTTCCGGATCATTCACCATTGGCTTATGTGGTCCATGTACCACAGATGTCCAACAACCTGAGCTATTGACAGACAGGTGATGGAGCAATCTTCTCTGCCAAATGTTATACTCATTCCTCACCAAGATCGGAGGCTTGGTAGAGGATCCAGTATTGAAAGGATCATTCGAAGAAGTAGTCATTGTGGAAATTTAGACAGATTCAAGTAAAATCACAATAAATTTAGCTCAGAACCACACAGAACCTCAAATAAAACGGCCAGAAGCGATACACTCTCAATCTCTATAACAGATCCTTGCGAATTTTCTAATTCGATCAAACTTAGAGCGATTGAACAGTTTCAATGATCAATTGTTAGATCGATCAATGATTAACCTGCTCTGATACCAGTTGTTAGGATCTCAGCCCTTGGTTTAATCGATTGAACAAATATAGCAGCGGAATAGCTCAGAATTAGACAAATTCAAGCAAGAACATTCGATATAAAGCGTAAAAGAATTTTGTTATAGAGAGAGAAATATCCGACAAAGGAATATTGCATTAAGATTGTCGGCCTCAAAGGCACGATTACAGGTGAGTCATCCTTCCTTATAAAGGAAAGAGTGACGTAGGCTGATGTCACTTGAAAGTGACATGTAACCGTTTTATAACTACTGATGTTTAACAACTACTGAAGATGTCAACAACTGACATCTTCTTACAAATGTTCCTAAGTGTTAAACATCTTATTTACAACTACTGAAAAACATAAAACTACTGATACTACAACAACTGAAGAACAACCTCTTCAGTTGTTTAAAAGTACTGAAAAGGAAACAAAACTACTGAAAAGTAAACAAACAACTGAAAGGAAAAGAAAACTACTGATGTAGAAAAACCATCACAACAACTGAAGAAGCCCTCTTCAGCTGTTGTCATCAGCTGTTAGCATCAGCTGATGTCTTCAGTACTTGAACATCAGACTTTGTCTTTCAGCTGTTGATCTTCAGTCTTTGTCTTCAGTACTTGTTGAAGTCTTCAGACTTTAGATCTTCAGCTGTTGTCTCAGTCTTTGTCTTCAGTACTTCAGAAATACTTCAGGAGTTGTATTCTTCAGACTTTGTAGAACAGCTGATCAGGTCTTCTTCAGCTGTTGTGATGTCCTGTGGACTTAGAGGTTTCTCTGATCAGGCTCATTGGTTCTTTTGGTCCAACATATTTCATTCAATATTCGCTTTCGTGGTAACGGAATGTTACAATTACAATTAGGTCGACACCTCTTACATAAGAGATGTGACGTCTGCTGATGTCACTTGATAGTGACATCTAACAGAATTATCACAAACTACTGATAGTTAACACAACTACTGAAGATGTCAAACAGCTGACATCTTCTTACAAAAATGCTAAGTGTAACTATTATTACAACTACTGAAAAGAAACTACTGAAACAATAACAATGAAGAACATACTCTTCAGTTGTTTGACAAATACTGTGTAACATCTTGTAATTTTGGTTAACTAATAGTTAATCTCGTTTATTCTTGTAAGGACTATTAATGCTTTTTCATGAAACTTGTGGGCTATTGTGTTTATCTATTAGTAGGTCTTTAATCCTTTAATGTAAAAGATTATAGTTTATCTATTAAATTGAATATAAAAATAAATAATAAGGGTAAATAATATCTAATAATAAAAATAATAACAATATTAATAATAAAAATAATATTAATAATAATAACAACAATAAATGATAACTATAATGATAATAATTTATAATTTTTTTTTAAACTTAAAAATGTTAAAACTTAAAGTAATTAGGTTGAGGGGGGTGTTTTGTCATTTTAGAAACTTAATATGGGAGTTTTTGCATGAAATAATAAACATTTATAACTTGAGGGACCATTTCTGTAAATTCTTAAAACATAACCCAAACCCCCCGCCCAACCCCGTTTTTCCGGCCAACTGTCTGGCCAACCTCCGGTGGCTCTCCGACCACCCAAAACCATCAAAACCCGGCGTTTACCGAATCCAAAATCATCCCCAAACCATCCTAACACATGTTTCGAACCGTTATACATCAAATAATTAACATTTAAACGCCGGTTACTAAGCTCAATCGATTACATAACCGATACCTTTAATATTCAGGCCGTTCAATCATTTAAGCTCAATAATAACCAAAGTAAATGGATCCTAATCGAACGTTAAACTAATCCTAAACTACTGCCGAACTTAATTCCAACTGAAGCATACCAGAACCTTTCATTCGATTCACTTGTCATCGCGAACCTGCAACTCAATCAAAACCAATTGTCCAAGCATCATAAACAAAATTGACAGAGGGCTTTCCATATCTAGTACAATTGGAAGCCTCCTGTGCAATTAATTTGTTTATAATCAACATTGAGCATCAATCAAGCAATACTTAGGTCGCGACCTGTTCATCATCGTTTCTTGTGGCCTACGCTTCAATACCGGGTAATTAAAAGCACCTACATACTCGACTTTACATGGGGAGTGAAAGCCCATGGTCATTGGCCTTAACAACAACGAATTGACCTTCAATTTGATCCAAGAACATTCTAGGGTTCCTAGAATTGGAGGCTGTTCTGGGTGTTGTGTTCTTAATGTTTTGAAACCGGAAGTTAGCATGGCAACAGCCCTGGTTCACTGGTTAAGGCTTCTCCCCACATCCATGAGGTCCCGGGTTCGAACCGGGCAGCCTCATCTTTTTTTTTAAAAAAGGCTTTTTGGCCTTAAAATAGTTATGGAAAATTTATAATAATTATAAAAATAACTTTTATAAACTCCAAATATTTTTAAAATCATCTAGCTAATTTTCTTGAAATTTTTTAATATAATTATTAATTATTTTAAACAAATGATATAACTAGTGCAATTTTTGGTAAAATAGATTTTAAATATTGTTTAACTTTTTAAAACATTATTTGTTTAAATAACAAGTATAAATTATTGTTTAAAACGTGCTTATTTTATTTAGCGATGAGACTTTATTTTTATCGCAAACTTTATAATAAATGTTACTCTTATTTCACATCTTTATATAAAATATAAATATATTGTTCCCAAGAAAATATAATTGATATCCATTTGTTAAATATATTTGACAAAGCCTCAAACATCAAATTGAACTTTAGTTCACGTAAATTCGCTAAACTTATTACAATTAAACTTTAACGTTGTAAATATATTTGTTTTAGGTGCATTGTGAAGACTACGTTGAACCGTTGCTTATATTTTCATATTAATCATCAAATATATATTATTTGATCATGTGAGTATTCTATACCCCTTTTTCCTATTTTCACACTTGGGGTGAAACATGTTAACTTATACTATTGCACTCGTAGACTTATTTGAGACTTGTAAACCTATGGCATTCATCTTGTAAAAGTTGTGGTTAGTTGAACTTTCATGATTACCATGTTATGGCGTTATATGTACAATCATTAACTATTGCTAGCCAGCGAAGTCATAGATCTATGGGCAAGACAAGCCTGCTTTGGTTAATCCAAGTACACTTAGCTGATCGTATAAACTTGTAAACGTTTGAGACTTGTAAAACTTTGTCGAGGTTTGATTGTTGCATTGATCATAACATCCCTAATCAGTTTATTCACTAATTTATGACTTGAATTGCCATCTTTCATATAATCTATGTATTTAAAACTATGGAATGCTCACCAACATTATTGTTGACCCTTTATTTTTAACATGTTTTAGGAAATGCCCAAGTTTGATATCTACACATTGAAGCTTGCACATCTAGGAATGGACCTAGATTAATAAATAAAATAGAATGAATTGTTACATTTTACGTTATGTTTACATTCTTTGAGACTTATATTTGTAATGTGACAAATGAAACTTATGTGTGAATATATTTGGATTATTAATAGCGTTATGTGGCTATGAACGATCTTAACTCTCACTCCTCGATGTTTCCGCCGTCAAGGTTGGGGTGTGACAGATTGGTATCAGAGCCCATAACTATAGGGATCTAGGTTATTAGAAATGGTGACCTAGGCTATAGTATGCATGAACCTTATAGAATTATATTTCTATCTTGTAAATTATATACTTTTCATGCTACATAATGCTATGCCTCTTATGTGCAATTTGATGCCTTAGCATAGGATTGCCTAAACATTGTTATTTGTCTCCCTAAACTTAACTTTGACTCTTTGACTCCCCCGAACATGAACTCTCTTAATCTTATTCTCGTCGACACGTGGAATCTTATGCTTATGTTATGACTTGGATCTTTAGACGTTATGTCTAATCTATATAAATCTCATCAAGGTTTTGACTCTATGATCCTAAGAATTATTGTGTGACACATAGACACCTGTATCCTGGTTTTCCTGGCAAAAAACCTCGGGCTAAGGCAAGCATATCGCATAAATCCTACGGGACTAGTTATGCTTACCTGGGGATTTCTGGGATGAGTGATAAACTATGGTCAACATACACAAGTTTCTAAGGTAAATGGGTCAATTCACCTTGACGTGTCAACGTTTTCAAATGGTAATGCGTTACCAAATGGAAGCATCCCGTGTACCTTAAAACTCTTAGCTTATCTTTGTTAAACTACTATCCTCTGTTATCCCCGCTCCTGTAACTAACTCATTTTTGTATATCCAGCATGTCTCGTCACCATGGAAAGCGTGGAAGTTCCGACCGTAAGCTGGCTGCCATGATTGCGTGACAAATGGCTGCCGTTCTCCCGACTATGGTGGCTGAACTCAATAGCACACTAATGGCTAATAGCAACAACAACAACATCAATGGGAACAATAGTGGTGCTAATGGAGACAATAGCAACAATCAAAATGAGAACAATCAACAAGGGAACAACCGTACTTGCACCTTCAAACACTTTAACTCGTGCAAACCCACTAGCTTTAGTGGAAAAGAAGGAGCCACTGGACTTCTCGAGTGGTTTGAAAGTATGGAGAATACGTTCATTGTTAGCGAGTGTCCCAAGAGTTCAAGGTTCGCTATGCCACAAGTGTTCTTCAACACCGAGCACTCACATGGTGGAATAGTGAGAAGAGAAACCGTGGAACTAAGATTGCTTTGGCCTTGTCCTGGGAGGAGTTCAAGGAGGTTATGATTCAAAAGTTTTGTCCAAGGAGCGAGTTACAAAAGCTAGAGGAGGAATTCTGGAATCTCAAACAAGATGGTGGGAATCATTTGGCTTATTCCACCCGACATCATGAGTGAGTAGCTTCTACCTCACATGGTGGACACCGTGCCCCGTAACATTGAAAAATTTATCAAGGGGTGCCACCTCAAATTCAAGATGCTGTGGTGGGTAGTAGGCCCACAACCTTGGAGGAGGCGATTACTATTACTGCACAGCTCACCGAGAATCATATAAGAGCTGGCACGATGTCGGCAAAGGGTTCCAAGGCTATAGCGAAGGTGACACCTGAGGCAACAAAGGAGGTAAAGGCCGAGTCATCTTCTCAAAACAAGAAGCGTAAGTTCACCCCGACATGCAACTACGCTGTGACCGCCCCTAGTGATCCTCAAAAACAAATGGTGGTTGCGAATCCAGCTCCCATGGCTAAAGTTTATGCTGGTCCACATCCTATGTGTAACACGTGCAAGTACCATCATTCAAGCAACATTCCATGCCGAGTCTGCTCGCTGTGTGGAAAGTATGGTCATTTGGTGGCTACATGTCTTCGTGCACCAAATAACACTGCCATGCTTATCAACCGAACCTGCTACAACTGTGGCGAGGCTGGCCATATTCGCCCTCAATGTCCTCGCAATGCGAGAACTGTGCCACCGGCTCGTGGAAGGGCTTTCAACATCAACGTCAACCAAGCACAAGCCAATAATGACGTGGTAAATGGTACGTCGTTGAATTCCTATTAACCCTTTCTTGTCTTGTAAAAAATTCCTATCTATGTTCATCATACCAATAATAGATTGTTACTAAACAGGTATGTATCTTGTAAATAATCGTTATGCATTTGTATTATTTGATTCGGGTGTCGATAAAAGTTTCGTGTCTCTGGAATTCGAACCTTTACTTTCTAAACCGCGCGTCCACCTAGAAAGATCTTTCACGGTCGAGGTCACTGATGGAAAATCTATTGTCGTTGATGTCGAAATACGTGACTGCACCTTGAGCCTTAACGAACACGAGTTCTTCGTCAACCTTATTCCCATGCATCTGGGAAGCTTTGATGTTATCATTGGCATGGATGGTTAGCCAAACACCGTGCGGAAATTCTATGTTTCGAGAAGTGTATCCGAATTCCGTTACCGACTGGAGATACTTTGAAGGTCTTTGGGGGGAAATCATCCCAAAGAATCAAACTCATGTCTTGTATCAAGGCTCGCAAGTGCTTAAGTAAAAACTACATGGCTTTCATGGCATATGTAGTTAATACGAAAGCCAAGGGTAAGGAGTTGAAAGACATTCCTGTTGTGCGAGACTTTCCCGAGGTTTTTCCCGAGGATCTTAAAGGGTTACCTCCCGTGAGAGAAGTTGAGTTCAAGATTGACTTAATCCCTGGTGCAAACCCTGTGGCTAAATCACCTTACCGCCTTGCACCGTCTGAAATGCAAGAATTAGCTAGTCAATTGCAAGAGTTGACCGATAAGGGTTTCATTCGCCCTAGCTCATCACCGTGGGGTGCACCTGTACTGTTTGTGAAGAAGAAGGATGGTTCATTTCGTATGTGCATCGACTACGGGAACTCAACAAGCTTACTATCAAAAACCGATACCCTCTTCCTCGAATCGATGATCTCTTCGACCAACTTCAACGGGCAACTCAATTCTCAAAAATCGATCTACGTTCTGGGTATCATCAACTACGTGTTCACGATGATGACATTCCAAAGACCGCTTTTCGTACTCGATATGGGCACTACGAGTTCATGGTTATGCTTTTGGTTTGACCAATGCACCTGCCGTGTTCATGGATCTCATGAATCGAGTATGTAAACCGTATTTGGATAAATTCATAATCGTGTTCATTGATGACATTCTTATTTATTCCAAGACGAATGTCGATCACGAGACACACTTGCGACAAGTTCTTGAACTTTTGAAGAAGGAGAAATTGTACGCTAAGCTTTCCAAGTGTGAATTTTGGTTAGAAGAAGTTCAATTCTTAGGACATGTGGTGAATAGCCAAGGTATTCACGTTGATCCTGCTAAGATTGAAGCGGTGAAAATTGGTGCATTCCCACAACCCCAACCGAGGTTCGTTCTTTTCTGGGTTTAGCGGGATATTACCGTAGGTTCATAGCGAATTTCTCGAAGATTGCTAAACCATTAACGGCGCTAACCCAAAAGAATCGACTCTTTGAATGGGGACCCGAGCAAGAAGAGGCTTTTGAGACATTGAAATGCAAGTTGTGTAACGCTCCTATTCTCACACTTCCCGATGGAAACGACGACTTCACTGTATATTGTGATGCTTCTATCAAGGTCTTGGTTGTGTTCTCATGCAACGAGGCAAAGTTATAGCATACGCGTCGAGGCATTGAAGGTTCATGAAGTGAACTACACAACTCATGATCTTGAACTTGGTGCTGTGGTTTTCGCGTTGAAGATTTGGCGACACTACTTATATGGGACGCAATGCATAGTCTACACCGATCATAAGAGTCTCCGACACGTGTTCAATCAAAAGGATCTCAACATGAGACAAAGACGATGGATAGAGTTAATTAGCGACTACGACTGCGATATTCGCTACCATCCTGGAAAGGCGAATGTTGTAGCCGACGTGCTAAGTCGGAAGGTTCACAATAAGACTGTCTCGCTTCAAGAAATTCGAGATCGAAGGCAATGGTTTGATACGCTAGGAGAATTTGATACCGAGATTCATGTGGATGTCAACGAGGCTACTATCATGCTCCAAAACATAAGGATCGAAAGTGACCTCGAGTTGTGCATTCGCGAGGCTCAACAAGCGGCATGTACTGACGAAGGGAAGGATGAAGATTTGATGCCTAATGTTCGGTCACAACTGGAAACAAAACCGAATGGCATGTGGTATTTCTTGAATCGACTTTGGATCCCGAATCGTGACAACCTTCGACATTTCATTATGAACGAAGCTCATCAAACCCGATATTCCATTCATCCTGGCTCCGATAAGATGTACATGGACTTGCGTGGTCAATATTGGTGGCCTGGAATGAAGAAAGATATCGCGTCTTATGTTTCTAAGTGTCTCGCGTGTGCAAGGGTCAAAGCCGAGCATCAACGACCAAGTGGTTTACTTGAGCAACCTGAAATCCCTATGTGGAAATGGGAACATATATCCATGGATTTCGTAACCAAGTTATCTCGTACACCTCGTGGTCATGATAGCATATGGGTCATCATTGACCGTTTGACCAAGACAGCACATTTCATACCCATATGAGATACGTACAAGGTTTCAAGGCTAGCCCGAATCTATGTTGCTGAAATTGTGAGTCGTCATGGCGTGCCCTTACACATCATTTTCGATCGAGATGCTCGTTTCACTTCGCACTTCTGGTCTTCGATGCAAGAACTTTTGGGAACTCAATTGGATCTAAGTATGGCTTACCATCCTCAAACCGATGGTCAAACCGAACGAACAATCCAAACCCTCGAGGATCTGCTACGTCTTTGTGTCCTTGATTTTGGTGGTGATTGGGATACGCATTTACCGCTCGCGGAATTTTCGTATAACAATAGTTATCACTCAAGTATCAAGATGGCACCATTCGAGGCGTTGTATGGTCGTAAATGTCGTTCTCCAATCTGTTGGACTGACATTGGGGAAAATCTCATCACTGGTCCGGAACTTATTCAGGAAATGACTGACAAAGTTTCCGAGATTTAAATAACCTTGAGGTGGCTAGAAGTCATCAAAAGAGTTATGCCGACAAAAGACGCAAACCATTGGAGTTTCAAGTCGACGACATGGTTCTTCTTAAAGTCTCTCCATGGAAGGGTGTTGTACGTTTTGGGAAGAAGGGTAAGTTAGCCCCACGCTTTGTAGGACCTTTCAAGATTTTGAAAAGAATGGGGAAAGTGGCTTACAAACTGGAGTTACCTTCTGAACTTAGCGGAGTTCATCCTGTCTTTCATGTCTCAAACCTGAGGAAGTGCTTGACTGATGAAAATTTGCATGTCCACTAGAGGAAATTCAAGTTGATGAGTCATTGCACTTTGTTGAGAAGCCTATTGAGATTATGGATCGCACCCTGAAGAAGACCCGAACAACTACCACACCTATCGTTAAAGTTCTTGGGAAAACAAACGTGGAGCTGAGTTCACTTGGGAGCGTGAGGATCATATGAAGGAGAGATACCCACATTTGTTCTCTTAGCTTATTCTTAATTTCAGGACGAAATTCTTTTTAGTTGGGGAGACTGTAACATCTTGTAATTTTGGTTAACTAATAGTTAATCTCGTTTATTCTTGTAAGGACTATTAATGCTTTTTCATGAAACTTGTGGGCTATTGTGTTTATCTATTAGTAGGTCTTTAATCCTTTAATGTAAAAGATTATAGTTTATCTATTAAATTGAACATAAAAATAAATAATAAGGGTAAATAATATCTAATAATAAAAATAATAACAATATTAATAATAAAAATAATATTATAATAATAGCAACAATAAATGATAACTATAATAATAATAATTATAAATTTTTTTTAAACTTAAAAATGTTAAAACTTAAAGTAATTAGGTTGAGGGGGGTGTTTTGTCATTTTAGAAACTTAATATGGGAGTTTTTGCATGAAATAATAAACATTTATAACTTGAGGGACCATTTCTGTAAATTCTTAAAACATAACCCAAACCCCCCGCCCAACCCCGTTTTTCCGGCCAACTGTCCGGCCAACCTCCGGCGGCTCTCCGACCACCCAAAACCATCAAAACCCGGCGTTTACCGAATCCAAAATCATCCCCAAACCGTCCTAACACATGTTTCGAACCGTTATACATCAAATAATTTACATTTAAACGCCGGTTACTAAGCTCAATCGATTACATAACCGATACCTTTAATATTTGGGCCGTTCAATCATTTAAGCTCAATAATAACCAAAGTAAATGGATCCTAATTGAACGTTAAACTAATCCTAAACTACTGCCGAACTCAATTCCAACTGAAGCATACCAGAACCTTTCATTCGATTCACTTGTAATCGCGAACCTGCAACTCAATCAAAACCAATTGTCCAAGCATCATAAACAAAAATTGACAGAGGGCTTTCCATATCTAGTACAATTGGAAGCCTCCTGTGCAATTAATTTGTTTATAATCAACATTGAGCATCAATCAAGCAATACTTAGGTCGCGACCTATTCATCATCGTTTCTTGTGGCCAACGCTTCAATACCGGGTAATTAAAAGCACCTACATACTCGACTTTACATGGGGAGTGAAAGCCCCATGGTCATTGGCCTTAACAACAACGAATTGACCTTCAATTTGATCCAAGAACATTCTAGGGTTCCTAGAATTAGAGGCTGTTCTGGGTGTTGTGTTCTTAAAGTTTTGAAACCGGAAGTTAGCATGGCAACTGCCCTGGTTCACTGGTTAAGGCTTCTCCCCACATCCATGAGGTCCCGGGTTCGAACCCGGGCAGCCTCATCTTTTAAAAAAAAAGGCTTTTTGGCCTTAAAATAGTTATGGAAAATTTATAATAATTATAAAAATAACTTTTATAAACTCCAAATATTTTTAAAATCATCTAGCTAATTTTCTTGAAATTTATTTTAATATAATTATTAATTATTTTAAACAAATGATATAACTAGTGCAATTTTTGGTAAAATAGATTTTAAATATTGTTTAACTTATTAAAACATTATTTGTTTAAATAACAAGTATAAACTATTGTTTAAAACATGCTTATTTTATTTAGCGATGAGACTTTATTTTTATCGCAAACTTTATGATAAATGTTACTCTTATTTCACATCTTTATATAAAATATAAATATATTGTTCCCAAGAAAATATAATTGATATCCATTTGTTAAATATATTTGACAAAGCCTCAAACATCAAATTGAACTTTAGTTCACGTAAATTCGCTAAACTTATTACAATTAACTTAACGTTGTAAATATATTTGTTTTAGGTGCATTGTGAAAGACTACGTTGAACCGTTGCTTATATTTTCATATTAATCATCAAATATATATTATTTGATCATGTGAGTATTCTATACCCCTTTTTCCTATTTTCACACTTTGGGTGAAACATGTTAACTTATACTATTGCACTCGTAGACTTATTTGAGACTTGTAAACCTATGGCAATTCATCTTGTAAAAGTTATGGTTAGTTGAACTTTCGTGATTACCATGTTATGGCGTTATATGTACAATCATTAACTATTGCTAGCCCAGCGAAGTCATAGATCTATGGGCAAGACAAGCCTGCTTGGTTAATCCAAGTACACTTAGCTGATCGTATAAACTTGTAAACGTTTGAGACTTGTAAAACTTTGTCGTGGTTTGATTGTTGCATTGATCATAACATCCCTAATCACTTTATTCACTAATTTATGACTTGAATTGCCATCTTTCATATAATATGTATTTAAAACTATGGAATGCTCACCATTATTGTTGACCCTTTATTTTTAACATGTTTCACGAAATGCCCAAGTTGATTATCTACACATTGAAGCTTGCACATCTAGGAATGGACCTAGATTAATAAATAAAATAGAATGAATTGTTACATTTGACGTTATGTTTTTACATTCTTTGAGACTTATATTTGTAATGTGACAAATGAAACTTATGTGTGAATTATATTTGGATTATTAATAGCGTTATGTGGCTATGAACGATATTAACTCTCACTCCTCGACGTTTCCGCCGTCAAGGTTGGGGTGTGACATACTGAAACAAAGAAAATTACTGAAAGGTAAACCATCACAACTACTAAAGAAGACCTCTTCAGCTGTTGTGACAACGTCTGATACTTTGTCTTCAGCACTTGTGTCTTCAGACTTTGTCTTCAGCACTTGTGTCTTCAGACTTTGTCTTCAGCACTTGTTTCTTGAGACTTTGTCTTCAGCACTTGTGTCTTCAGACTTTGTCTTCAGCACTTGTGTCTTTAGACTTTGTCTTCAGCACTTGTGTCTTCAGACTTTGTCTTCAGCACTTGTGTCTTCAGACTTTGTCTTCAGCACTTGTGTCTTCAGACTTTGTCTTCAGTACTTGTGTTCAGACTTTGTAATCAGCTGTTGTCTTCAGCTGTTGTGGTCTTCAGTAGTTGTCGTGACGTCTGTGGGACTTAAAGGTTTTTCTGATCCGGCTCATTGGTTCTTTTGGTCCAACATTCTCTTTGTAACTCATTTCATACCACTGCTTGTAAGAGTCTTGTGTTATTGAGTTGAGAAGCAATATATAAAAGTACCTTGAAAATTACTTCCTATGTTCTTTATTACTTTCTATATTGTGATCAACTCTTACTGATTCTATCTTAACCCAAGTGTTGTTCTAGGTGAGTTTGAGAGAAAAACATATCTGTTTAGTGACAAACATCGATCCTACACAAACATTATCTCGACTTTAACAAAACCAAAGTTAATTATAAATGCTTTAGATAATTCTTGAGTCTAAAGTTAAGTATAATGAATATCTTTTCAGTCATAATAACTTCATAATTTTTCATAAACATTGAAAACTAAAAAGATAAGTACAAGATGAAAGGTCAAACATGGATGTTTTAAAAAATATTTTGGTCAACTTTGGGAGGGCATAACTCCCTTAGTTCTTACCAAATTGACTTGATTCATTTTTTGAAATTTAGTGTTATGAGTTAGGGGCTGGTTGACAGCCTCTTAATGGTCAAACCAAGACGTTTTGACAAAATATTTAGGTCAACTTTGGGAGGGCATAACTCCCTCAGTTTTTACCATATTGATGTGATTCCTTTTCTGAAATTTAGTGTTATGAGTTAGGGGCTGTTTGGCAGCATCTTAATCAGCCTCTTAATGGTTAAGATGTCTAAATGGTTTAGCAGTTAATGGTTTAGACTATTTGTATTTAGAGAAAATGTGTAAATAGTTCAGGCATTTGCCTTTGAATGGTTAAGCATTATACTAATACTGAACGGTTAACAGGTCTAATGTTGTATGGTTAAGACCTTTTATCTGAATTTGTCAGACATTTGCAGTTGAATAGTTAAGTGATATACTAGCTCTTAAAGGGTCAGACCTCTTAATGGTTCAACACTTAATGGTTTAGACCTTTTTATGGTTCAACACTTAATCATTCATAAGTTACCAATCAACCCCTTAGCTTTAAAACCAATGGGTCTTACCTAAACAGGTTAAGTTTCACCCCCAACCACCTGAAATATTTCCAAAACTCCATAATACACATACAATTACTTTTGAAAGAAAATAATTATGTTTAGACTACTAAATGGGTTCAACTAAATCTGATATTTATTTCTCTAGTAAGTTAAAACCGAAATTTAAGTGTGGTAAAAATTTCGTATATTATTTAGTACATTTAGTTAATTAATACTATAACACAACATGACCATAAATACGCAGAAATCAAGCAACAAACATCAAGTCACAAGATATTACATAATCACATATGAATGGAAAAAATATACTCTTTTCATATTAATACACATATTTATATACACTTACACATAAATACTAAGTTTCACAATCAATATCACTAATGGTTCGTAAATCATGCAAAACCATAAGCTTGGAGAAGTTTACTTTAAGAACAAAATTTTAAAACTAAACTATTAAGTAAAATTTGATTCATCACTTTGCTTGATGACTTATTCAAGGGAGTGTAAACCTTAGTTTCACCCACAAATAGGAAGTGCTTCGATTTAAGTGCAATCTATCTCGTTTCATGTGATCTGTACTTAAAACAATCAATGAATTCTCGTAGCCCCTACTTTTACTAATTTTGAGGGAGAAACATGTTACTTAATAACTTTACATAAATCATTTCTATTATGTCTTAGGGTTGGAGTTGTAAGTTCAATATAGATAATATTACCAGTACTAATAATCCACATTCTCTTGATTGATTAGAACACTTATCCACAGTCAATGACATTGAATGATTATTACCAAGCAGACGACAACTTGAATTTTGCCATACTTGAAATAAATTCGGATGATACATCCATTCATATGCTTAGTTGTGGACTCACAAATTCATTCGACCTTAAATATGTATAGCAACTTCATGATGAGTTTTTGATTCGTACTTGACTTTATACTTTGCAACGATGTGCGTATTTAAATTATCTCCGACCGTGATAGTTGTTTTACCTCTGGCTTTTGGTACTTAGCACAGATTATCATCCTCAAACTGATTGACAAAGCTTGTAGTTGCTGTTGAAGAACGAGTCTTTGACTAGAGTTTTTAGGTGGAAGATGCATCTCGAAACCAAGCACTAATGACTGAACATGATGAAGCAAAGGTATTGGAACATCTCTGTACACCTGAATGTATTGCTAAAGTTAATAGATACAGGTCCTATAACTTAGAGATGAGATCTAATCTTGAGTTCTTGAATATCTTAAAATCTGATTTCAAAAGATCTAAAAAGATTATAATCTAATAATAGAGGAATTAGAGAAAACAATTTCAGTTCTTAAACATAAACACACCAACTACAGGACTCAGATCAAAGATCTCATAACCAAGTTGACTTAATGCCAGGCTGTGCTTGTGATCAGCAGAGCCAAGGCAGAAAAATGTGTTCTTGAAGATGAAACCTTCAAGAACATTATATCCTCATCCTGCCTGTAAAAGTTTGTTATCAGAATAAGCAGGGACTATGTAACCACCCGGTATTCTTTTAAAATTATTAAAAAAGATTAAAGTGAAGAGAAAGAAATAAATACCATTTTACCCAAGTGGGGGGTAAAAAGTATCAAAAGGAAAAAAATGTTAAAAGTTGGTGATAAAGGCGGCATGGCCGCCCATTACTCTCTTCACACTCAACTTTGGATATTTTTAGAGAGAGAAAGAAAGGAGAGCAGAAACTCTTGGGTTTTGAAGAACAAGAGCAAGAAGTTCGAATTTAATGTAAGAATTCAAGCATTTATGATGTTCTTAACTGGCCTTAGCCTCGGTTATATGCTTATGTGTGTCTATATGTGTTCCGGTGTGTTTTTGGTGGGTTTCTAGGCGGTTGAACTCAACTTCCAAATAGGTTTGAAGAAGTCATAACCAAGGTAGCTAAGGTGAGTTTTAGGACCCCTTTTACTTGTTTTAAACTGCTTTGGGGCTGGAAATGCATGTATGAAACTTTTTATAAAAATGGGTTTTCACCCTATGCTTTATGTGTGTGTTGCGGGTGGGATTTGAGTTTGGGCAATGTATGTGTATGATGGTGCCATGATTACGTTTCTAAGGCTTAGGATGTATGATTCAAGCTTAGAACAAGTTATATGATGAGTGGGACTAAATTATGTCGTTTAAGTGTGAATTAGTCGCCCATGCGCCTAAACAGTGGCCCATGCGCCCAATAGAAATAACCGCCTAAGTGTTCCCATGCGCCCAAAACCTCATGCGCCCAAATAGTACCCATGCACCTAGAAATAGGCTGAAATTTACTAAGTGTTCATACGCCGCCCAGTATTCCCATGCGCCTAGGCACTCATGCACTGCATAGTACCATGCACCTAGAATTGCCCAGAAATGACTAAGTGTTGCCCATGCGGCCCAATAGTGCCCATGCGCCTAAAAGTTGCCCGTGCGCCTAAGTGTTCCCCATGCGCCTGCATAGTGCTCATGCGCCTGCAAAGTGCCCATACGCCTAAAGACTTAGATTATTTTTCTAATTTTTTAGGGAAAAAGTGTAATGTAGGCTTTGACTGGGACGTTCCCGGGGGAAAAAGTGATGTATGACATGATTTGATGATGTATGATTGATTCTTATGCCTAATGGTATGTATGATGTAGGTTATGTATGTATGATGGTGCCTTGTATGGTGATGTTTGTATGTTCATGTTGATGTTGCTTATTATGTATGATTATTTTTGCCGTGGCTTTACGTTGAATGTTAATGAATAAAATGAAAAGTATTATCTAACGTAAAGTGGAAGATAATGAAAGAGGAACATAATGAAAGAATGCATGCATTAATGAATGAACGAAAGTAAGAAACTCTTGCAAGCAATATATGGAGGTTCACACACAATGAAGGGTGTTAGCTTAACTGTGTGCGGGTTAGCTACCCTAAGGATGCACATTGGGGTCTAATCCTTGTGATTGACCATATGTATGAGATCCTTGCCGCTTGCCCCAGGTACTGGAGTCAGCTTCATGCACATGTTTGAGGTCTATGAAAGACCTCAGGCCCAGTAACCAGCTTCGTGCACAATGTTTGGGGTATAGCATTTCGCATTGGTCCGGGATGAAAGAGAAAAGATAAGTGGTGAATGTACTTGCCCTAGGTACTAGAATCAGCTTCGTGCACAATGTTCGAGGTCTATGAAAGACCTCAGGCCTAGTAACCAGCTTCGTGCATAATGTTCGGGGTATTGTACATGTTATCGAAAGTAATGAAGGTAAGAAAGTTATGTATGAAAGTGAACGAAAGTGAATGACAACAACGTATGATGAATGAACAAAAGTTAATGAACGCATGATGAAGATAATAATGATATTATCTTTGTGTGCGTATGATGTGTGATCATGTACGAAAGTAAAGAAAAGTTTTAAATGTAAGTAGAGTATGTTTTATTCTAAAACAAGAACTCACTCAGCAATGCTGACTTTTATGTGTTTCCAGTTAGTAGGTAAAGGTTGTTGAGGATGGCACGGAGTGACTACTTGGCTCTTTTTGGATGGCATCCTCTTGTATAATGTTCTTGAATTGTAATGCGAACAAACGATATTTTTTAACGAATGATGTATTAATTTGCAAAAGCATTTATATTGAGATGAAAAGTTATCTTTATGTTTCCGCCGCAATGTTTTATTTAAGTTAATGTAAATATATGTTTTATGTGTGATGATTGGCCAGCTAAAAACGTCCCGAGAATGAGGCCTTATAGACTAGGATCTAGTGACATAGCTCCTCCACACACCATCTTGTCTATAAGATCTTCTAGGTGTGGAACTTGTGAAGTTGAGCTTCCTCTCATAGACCCCTTGACTGAAGAGGATGAGAAGTGATAGTGGAGAATGCCTCTGGGAAGAGTGAAGAAGAGGATTCTAAGAAGGGTCACTATCCTGTTGAGGGCATAAGAAGACTGTGATGACCAAGTCTACGAGAAAGAACTTTATCAGAAAGAGCCAAAGAAAAGCAAAGAAGGATTAAGAGATCAAGACCACCTTCAATTATAAGTAGAAACAAGTTTTCATCTATCCAGGATTTGAAGTGGTAAAGATTTAGGACACTAACTTGAACTCTAGTATCAGGAGTTTAAGTTTAGTATCAACTCATCTCAACATCAAGAAGAAGGCGGATAAGCTGTGTACCACTGCTGTACAACCTGAGCCATATAATTCCAAAGGAAGTCCTCATCCTAAAAGGACTTCCACTGCATCTGCAAAGATAAAGGTGGAGAAGTAAAGTGATCAAGTTCAGCCTTGTTCACAAAAGAAGGCTCTTAGGAAGAAGAAGTTAGAATGTGTTATGTGTGAGAGTTCCTCTCATCTTGCTAAGAATTGTCCTTACAATCCAAAAGGCACTCCCCACATGATCAAGAAATAGACTTCTACGAGTTCGAAGAAGAAGCAAGCTTTGAAAGGAAAGATATTTTCTTTTAGATGCTCCAAAATGAAGATGAAGGCAAGTGGAAAATTGCATTCAGAAGAAAAATTGGTCTCTAAAGAAGGGAATACTTCCAAAGCACTAAAGCCTGCTGTAGTGTTAGTAAGATCTTCCGAAGGTCCAGTCATCAAAACTACTGAAGTTAGTAAAAATGTCGAAGTATTGAGGGTCAACTCTTGGCATCCAAAGGTGGTGTGGAAGTCAAAGAAAGATCAAGTGACTGAATGTTCTCCATCAACAACAACAAAAGATCCTCAAAACATGACTATAGGATCTATCATTGTAGCATTACCTTTAACCTCTTTTGATGAACCCAAGACAAACAAGGCTTGGGTTTCCAAATGTAACTAATTAACTCTTTTGTGCAGGAACAACTAAAGACAAACAAGAATATATGGATGGATCATTGATAGTGGCTGTTTGAGGCACATGACAAGCAATAAGTCCTTACTCCAAAGGTTTGAAAAAATTAATGGAGGACTAGTTGCTTTTGGATAAGATGCTAGTGGTAATATTATTGGAAGGGGCAAGGTCACAAATGGTAAACTCAATATTGAGAAGATAAACTTTGTCAAGGAGCTTGGATACAAGCTTTTGAGTGTATCTCAGTTTTGTGATCAAAGTAATACACGCTGTTTACTAAGCATGAGTGCATTATTCATAGGCCCGGGGTGGTTATTCCTCTTGAGCACATCCTGCTTAGAGTCCCCAAGAAAAGGAACATGTACAAGATGGACTTGTTAGAAACATCTCATTCCGGAGAAGTTTCATGCTTTTGTCTAAAGCAAATACACATAAGTTGTAACACCCGGTTATTTAAAGACAAAGAAAGAATGAATAAAGTGAAGTAAAAAGAGAAGGAAAAGAAATAAAACCAAAGTCTAGGGGTTAAAAGTGTCAAAAGGACAAAAAAGTTTAAAAGTTGGTAATAAAAGTGGTATGGCCGCCCATATGTCACATACATCACTGATCTTCGGGTTTTAGAAAGAGAGAGTAGCTAGGAGCAAGAACTCTCGGTTTGAAGAGAAACAAGGAGAAAAGTGCGAATTAAAGGTAAGAATTCATGTTGTTATGGTGTTCTTAATTGATTATGTCCTCGGGTTTGTGCTTATGTGTGTTTGTATGTGTTCGGTATGTTTTAGTGGGTTTCTAGGTGGTTGAACTCAATTGCAAACGAGTTTGGAAGAAGCCATACTCAAGGGCTGCAAAGGTGAGTTGTAAGACCCCTCTTTTACCTGTTTTAACAAACTTTGGGACTGGAAATGCATGAATGTATGTTTTCGTAAAACTAGGTTTCGGACCCGTATGTTTGATTTTGTGTATGTTGAATTTATGATGTGATGTATGGTTATGTTCATGCTTGATGATGTATGATGATGTTTCTAAGGCTTAGAATGTATGATTTAAGCTTAGAACATTATGGACGGTAATTTGGAATTGAAATATGATGTTTAAGGCTCATATGTTATGTTTTAGAGGCTGCATAAGTGTTGGAAAGTCAATGCGGATGAGTATGGAAAGTCAATGCGGATGAGTGTTGGAAAGTCAACGCGGATAAGTGTTCAAAAGTCAATGCGGATGAGTATGGAAAGTCAATGCATATAAGTATGAAAAGTCAATGCAGATGACAGTTAATGCAGATGAGCATTACCCCTAAATAAGCCAATGCGGATGAGTAATGAGAAATGCGGATGAACATTGGATAAGTATAGGAAATGCAGATGAATAGGAACAAATGCGGATGAAGTAAGATAAATGCGGATGAACTATAGTGTTAGATCAAGAAGAAGGCTGGTGCAACCAAAACCAAATCACTTAGATAGTTTTGGTGCTACATGCAAAGGCTTCAGAGGCTTAGCATGGAACTTCCGAAGGTTGTAGAGTTCTTCTGAAGATAAAGTAGAAGATCAGCTTCCGAAGATAGAACACTACTTCCGAAGTCAAGAGCATGCTTCCGAAGGATAAGTCTTAGAAGAGCAATCAGAAGACTACTTCCGAAGTATGAAGGAAAGAAGAAGTTCCCAAGCCTTAAAGAAGCAGTCTCTTCCGAAGTATAAGTGGCTTTGGAAGTACTTGTTCTTCCAAAGCCATTTAACCTTCAGAAGACATTCCTATGAACTAGTGGACATAAGTATGGTCTCTGACACTCCACTGCAGACCTCTGATACTACATGGCGTTTTTTCAAAGAGTCATGCAGTTGACCATACTTTATTCCACTATTTACCTTTTTATGATAGTACATGTTACTAACTTTAGTTAGTGACAAAAGGTAAGTCAGGGACATGTCCTGACTACCAAATCTCAGGTAAGACTTTATCCGAGATACCTAAACTATAGTCTTATAGTATAGGCTTTAGTTATAGGATCCCAGCTGGTATCAAAGTATATCCGGTTATAGGTAGTATTATATATAGTTTCTCATTGTAACTCAAAAAGATAAGCTTGTAAGAGTCTTCTAATATTTGAGTTGTGAAGCAATATATGCAAGTACCTTGAAAATTACTTTCTGTGTTCTGTATTACTTACTATATTGTGATTACTCTTATTGACTCTACCTTCATCCGAGTGTTGTTCAAGGTGAGTTTGAGAGAAAAACTAAGTGTTAAGTGACCCTAAACCGATCCTGCAATTGGTATCAGAGCTTCTTAGGCTCTTGATTGCGTGATCTAACCATCCAATCAACCTGTTTTTCACTCCTCCCTACAACTCACTCACTCAAAATGGCCCTTAACAAGTCTGAAGTAGAAATGGGAACCATGACAAAGGCTCCTATTATTACTCTTGAGAATTTCAGATCTTGGAGCAGAAGAGTGGAAGGCTTCATTAGATACCTAAACAGCAAGATGTGGAACTCCATTGTCAATGGCCCTTATAAGCTAAAGGTGGCGTCACCTGTGGATATGGTGCCATGATTGAAAAGGCTGTTGAAGACTATTCTAAGAAAGACCGAAAGAAGATAGACATTGACAATAATGCTATGACAATTCTCATGACTGCAATATCGAACTCCATCATGGTGGGGTTTGAGCATTGTAAGTCTGCAAAGGAAATAATTTGATGCTCTTACTCAGATGTACTCAAGCTCCAACGACTCAAAGAAGGACTCACTGAAGCAACAGTTCAAGAACTTCACCTATATTGCTGGAGAGACCCTCAGCTAGCAGTATTTCAGGTATATGGATCTTATCTCCTCTCTTTAGTCTGTGAAGACCACTCTTGAACTCAGAGATCTCACAAGAAAGTTCATGAGTGCTCTTCCAAACGAGTGGACATTTTACTGTGTCTCTATTAAAAGGACAGAGAATTTTAACACTCTTACTATGACTAAACTTTACAACATCCTTAATGGATATCGTTTAGAGATGGAAAGTAAGAAGGGCCACCAAGCAAGCCATCCTCTGAGTCTTCCTACTAGCAACGCTTTAATGGTCGCAAAAGGCTCAGCACCCCCACAACCTCAGCACTACCAGACTTACTAGCAACCATCCTGCTCTTCTGGACCTTACATCACTTTTCCTAAGACTCCAAGGTCTTAATAGGCTCAACACAATTCCTTCGAGGAAAGTTGTGCCTTTGTCTCAGGAAGTAGACACTCCGGTGATTTTCAATAATGTTTTGATGATCTAGAGTGTTTCAATCCAGATGAAGTAGAGTATGTGGACATTGTCCAACAGATGGCTCTTTTAACTTATATAGCAAAGAAGTTCTTTAAGAGAACTGCAAGGCAATTCCCTCAAACACAACTACCAGCAAGTTTGGGTTTGACAAGACCAAAGCAAAGTGTTACAACTGTAACCAACTCGGTCACTTTGCAAGGGAATGCAAGGCTCCCAAGACCAATCCGGGAACCCCATAAGCCTCCCCACATATCCCTCAACCTCAAAGCCCACTAGGAAGTCCACTAAAACAGCTACAATGGCTCATGAAGTTGACTGGAGCTTCATGGTACAGAGTGTGACTCTTGCTCAAGCTCTCATGGCCGAACAGACGATGCCCAGGTATATGAACATCTCTGCCACCAGCCTATATAGCTAAAGTTAAACTCTATTAGGATTACAATATGGAAATCAGATCTGATATATGAACATCTCTGCACTCCACACTCTTATGAGTCTATTAGACAACCTAGATGTGGTACTGAGGACAAGAGGTTCCAACTGCTGACCCTTCCTCACTAGAGTTGTAGGATGAAGCAATAATAGTGGCCACCACAGGGAAGGAATAGGTAGAAGTACCCATCTCCTCCTGTGAAGATCAAGTCCTAACCACTAAGGCTAGAAGAAGTAGAGCTAAAGCTGCTAGAAGAACTGCTATGAAAGTGGCTGAGTCTAAACTGAAATTGACCCAAAGCAGAAAGGTGTCTTTATCTCAGTAGGATTCCAAGTGTTAGGTACTTTTGTTTTAGGAAAGGAGTGTAATACCAGCACTCCTGTCCTGCCAAAGGATCAGAAGTTAAAGGGAAAGGTCACTGATGAAGAGAAGAAGCCCATGAAACAGCAACCTTCACAGTCTCAAAAGACTAACATTGCATGCATAATGTGTGGTCTGCACAACCATGGCAAAATATTGTTACTACAATCCTGCAAGCACACATTATGAAAATAATGCTAGGAAAGGAGTCAGGGAAGGTTTCACATTTGGACCTTTTCAAATGGTTCAAGTGATGAAGAAGAGCTTTCGGAAGAAACTATTTCCTCCGAAGGGAAAATGGCCTCGGAAGCAATGCTGCTAAAGTTCGGAAGATGTTAGGATCAGTGATCTATGTTTGATTGATTAGAGAGTATAGCAGCGGAAATCGAACAATGAATTAGCAATTCACAAGAACAAAATGATATTCAATGAAGAACAAAGACGGTTATAGAGAGAGAATTTCTCTGCAATATATTTCATTCAATATTCGCTTTCGTGGTACAGAATGTCACCATTACAATTAGGTCGACACCTCTTATATAAGAGATGTGACGTCTGCTGATGTCACTTGATAGTGACATCTAACAGATTTATTACAACTGAAACACAACTACTGAAGATGTCAAAACAGCTGACATCTCCTTACAAAAATGCTAAGTGTTATCAGTTGTTATAACTACTGAAAAACATAAAACTACTGAAACTACGACTGAGAACAAGCTCTTTAGTCGTTTTACAAAACTACCGAAACAAAAAATAAACTACTGATATCACAACTACTGAGAAGTACTCTTCAGCAGTTGTGACAAACTACTGAAACTTCAGTACTTGGTCTTCAGACTTGAACTTCAGATGTTTCATCAGCTGATGACTTCAGTAGATATCATCAGCTGATGTCTTCATCTCTTTGTCTTCAGACTTTGTACATCAGTTGTTGATCTTCAGCACTTGTAAACTCTTCAGCTGTTGTACTTCAGTACTTTGAACTTCAGCTTCAGCACTTGGTTCTTCAGCTATTGTACTTCAGCACTTTAGTTCTTCAGCTGTTGAAGTCTTCAGCACTTGATCTTCAGCTGTTGAAGTCTTCAGCACTTGTCAAACTGCTGATGAAGCTTTCAGCAGTTTTTGTGATACCATGTGGACTTAGAGGTTTTCTGATCTTGGCTCATTGGTTCTTTTGTCCAACAAACTCCCCCTGAACCATGCAGCCAAAACCTCTAATTTATTTATTATCCCACTTATTGTTGGCAAAAAGTTGGTCTTTTTCCTTCTTGATCAGTAGAGAAGATGACCCATATAAGCTCCGGCCTGGAAGAAATCTCAGATATTTGTTTGGCAAGATATGATGGATGGGAACTCTGTTTAGGGAACTGGACACAGAGTTGTTATCCCATTCATGAGATCTACTTCCCGTGTATGAGCCTGTAGGATTCTCTGGTGTAGGCTCTGAAAACATGATTTGTTCTTCCATGGTCAGGTTCTCGGCTTCACCATCAAACAATCCTTCTCGCCCATACAGCTCTGAGATGTACTTGGCCTGTTTGCCGTTTTTGAGCTCACCTGTTGTAATTTGTCTGTATGCAAACTCATCAGATGATTCCCTTCGAGTAACAGACTGAGCTCATTTTGTTTGAAGTTCTCAAGCCTCTTGTAGACTAACCCCTTTTTAATAATTATGTTCTCTAGCATCTTCTGGGGTGGTTGTTTAGTCTCGTAGGCCTTCTTGAAATCTTCGACAATCTCCCAGGGTGATACTACAAGGGCCACTGTGATCTCTTCATCTACGATCCTCTTGACTTGACCCTTGTATCTCGAAGGAATGTCTTTCTTTACAATCCTGTGAGCCACCCTCGGATCAGGCCATACTCTCACCCTTTCCTTCTGATATGAAATGTGTTGGCGAGAGTGTACAATCTCAGAGCTTCTTTCTTCATGCTGATAACTAATGACGACGCAGCATAGGTTTTGTCAATGCTTTTCAGCATTTCATCATCATGAAGCTTTTGCTGCTCCTCTTCTTCAATCTTTACTCTCACAGCATCCATTTGTGAGGTGGAGTGATGGGCATAGGTTTGGCTTTCGCCAATGTTAGGACTGCAGACAGAGGCATCCTATCTTCTTCCACATCATCCTCTTCTTCTTCTTCTTCTAGCCTCACACCCTTCTTCTTCTTCTTAGGTGCATCATCGGCTATTGGTTTAGATGGTGGGATTTGTTTTTGGTTGTGATTGTGGTTGTTTGGATTTGGGCTTTGAGATTGGTTTGGAGATTTGAGGGGTAGGCTGTTTTTTAGTGGGTGGAAGGGAGGTTGTTCCAGCATCTTTGTTGTGAGTTTAGCCTTTGTAAGTCTTGCCATTTCAAACCTTTTTCCAGCCCCAGCCTCATCAAGGGCTTCAATGATAATCCCCTTGTGGAATGCTCAGACAGACAGATTCTGGTGGCTATAGCCAGAATACTGTCTCTGGTCCACGCACGAATCTCCATCAAAGATCTTCCTAAGTATTTGGCAATGAAACGGATCATGATCTCCAATCTTCCTTCTCCAGTACATCATACCCAGCCCATCGGGTTTGAATCTCCTCCACTTCCAACTTCCTGATTTCACTATCTAATGTGGCTGTATCAAAACCTTGCCTGAAGATTTGCTCAACGATTTTATCCATGGATCGGCTGTGTGTATCATCAGCATCTTTTACCAGCTCTTCCAAGGATTTTTCTTCAGCAGTAGGTTGATCATCAGCACTTTTCTTTCGTTTATAGGTGATCAGTTGTTGCTTTTCTTTTTCCACCTCCTGGGCTTGCTCTTGGCCTTCTCATCCTCTGTTCTTTTCCTCTTCTTTTCTTTCACTGCAGTACTCTCCCCCTTTTTGGATGCATTGGTGGTAGGGGTTGTGTACCGCAGAAAGTGTCTTTTGCACAGCAACATCAATCAGTGGTTGTAAAGTTGAGGAAAGCCTCTCATCAATGGCTTTAGTCACAATGTCAGTGATTATGGGTGTGATGAGAGGGAGGTAATTTGCTCAGGAGGGTTCTGTTCCTGAGAAATAGTGCCAAAGCAGAGGCAGGTGGCTGAGTTGTTGGGAGTGGCTTGTGTTGGGGAACCTTCAACTGAAGTGCCATCTGTGGGTTGGTGGAGGCAGATGGTCTTTCTCCTTGAGAGAGTTGGTCAAGTAGGTTTTGCAGCCTACTGACTTCCTCCTCAAGGATTGTGTTCTGGGCAAGACATCATAAAAAAGCCCAGGTCATCATCAGTAGAAGCTGAATCACCTGACCTCCTGCTTGGAGCAGGATGTACATACACTGGGTGTAGACCAGTTGTAGCATGTGCCCCTTTGTCGTGGAACTGGGGACTTCCAGTCTCAGGACTATGTCCATCATCAGCTGTTTCCTCTAGTGAGGTCTTAGCAATGTTACCAGCCTCATTCTGATCATGTGCTGATGCAGAAGAGGTGGCAGCCTCACTAGATATTCTAATCTCCCTATCTACACCAGGAGATAGAAGTGGTAAACCCCTATGCTGTGGGTTCTCAATTGCACTTTGGTCCTCCCCCTCAATGGTAGAGGTGTTCCAGTAGTAATTGGTATCTGGGGAGGGGGTGAGGAGTGCAATTGAGTCAGCACTTGTGCAACGAGCAATGTAGGGCTTTGGGGGGCGGTTGCATGGGGTGAAGGGATAGAAACAGTGTGCACCTGGGGAGGAAGGTGCTCTTCAATGGCAATCCCCTCAAGTGAGGAAGATCCCAGATGTGTGGGTACCCCTTGTGTGGGTGCTGCAGGCTCTTGTTGAGAGGAATCCTGAGCGACTATGGCTGGAAGAGTCCTGATATCACTAGAGGGTTATAACCAGTGGATATATCCTGCGTTTGTGTTGCAGGGGCATCCTCAGGGGACTCATTTCCTGAGTAGCCGTTTTGGGTTTCTTTTTGGTGGGTTTGGTGGGGACTTTTGATTTGGAGGTGGTGGTTGTGGGTTCCAGCTGCGTGGGTTTGCGCAACTTGGCAGCCAATTTGAGTGTGTGGTCAGAGTTGTGCCGGAGTATACTTCAGGCAGAACAGCCGTAGCAGGGACTCCCAGGCCAACAAGTCCCTCAGCTTGAAGCTGGTGTGTAATGATGGCCATTATGAACCGTGGATATAATATCCAACGGTTAGCAGTTAGTTTTTGAGCCATATCCTTGAGCTCTGAAAATATTATTTCTGAAAAATTTAAAGGCTGTTGCTCAAGAATAGAATACATTACCTGCTGCCACTTCGTAGACATTTGATCCCAAGACGAAGTCTTAGGAGCAAACAGACTTACCATGTGAAAAATTAGGCGTTCAGCGTCATGGAATGTTTCTTCATTATAGTGGAGGCACTAAGGTTGCCCTGATATCCATGATGGGCAAAGGATAGATCAGTTGTGCCCTTGGGATATCCAGCAGGAGAAATGGCATCATCCAGATGTAGAGTTTGGCGAGTATTTCGGGAGTGATGACCACTTCTTTGTTGTTGACGACCGACCGGAGAGATGTTGTGTTGTTCTACCAGTGGTGATGGTGACGTTCATCCAAAACTGTTTGAGGATTCGGCATGTAGGATGGGATTGAGAAGAAATGCCGTTTTGTATTGTGACTGGACCATAAGATCGATAGCAGTATCAAACTTAGCCCAGACTGGCGATTTTAAAGGTAAGCTACACAGTTGTGTCGCGGTTTGATTGCATGGACGCCATTTAGAAGAGAGAAGTTTTGGAGAGGAACGTTAGGTTTGAAGAAGATGAAGCTTTGAAGGATTAGGTCAGGATATTTATAGGGTACGGGTAGAAAACGACTGAAGGATTTGGTGTTAGTCATCAGTAGTTTTAAACGACTGTTGACATGGTATTACCCTTTCAGACGTTGAAACAACTGAAGTCGTGGTGTTAGGCATCAGTAGTTAGAAAACTACTGAAAGCCGTGGTTTTGACATCAGATGATGAAACAACTGAGGACTTGGTGTTTGTCAACAGTAGTGTGAAACAACTGAAGACAGTGGTTTTGTCATCAGTTGTTGTAAACAGCTGAAGACTTGGTATTAGTCATCAGTAGTTATAAACTACTGAAGACATGGTTTTGCTTCAGTTGTTTAGAATGAAACAGCAGTTGTTGAAACAACTGAAGAGAAGTTCTCTTCAGTAGTTTTCGTCAATTCATAGCCTTTCAGTGTTTCATACTGTCCTCAACACTTACTCATCAGACTTTGCATCCGCTTTTCAGGTGTTTCATAGGACGTCAGTACTTATCTGTTTGTACTGATTTCAGTAGTTGTAACTACATCAGTAGTTGTAACTACATCAGTAGTTTGGAACAGATAAAGTACTTCAGTACATGTGAGGCATTTAGCCATCAGTAGTTATAAAAACTATTGAAGGTGAAAGGACTCATCAGTACTTATATGTGACATGGGTACCAATGATCACCAGTAATTATTACTGAAATCATCAGTAGTTGTCACTTATTCTAGCTGCAGCATACCAAGCCTTAACACAAGGTTTTGGAAAGTAGAACTATCCAAAGGCTTAGTAAAATATCTGCAAGCTCATCAGCACTAGGCACAAACTTAGGATCAATCAGACCTTTTTCAAGCAATCCGAATAAAATGATGTCTGATCTCTATATGTTTGGTCCTAGAGTGCTGGACTGGATTTTTGACAATACACAGAGCTGAAGCACTATCCATTAATAATGGAGTCTTAGTCTCTGTAATGCCATAATCCAGAAGCTGGTTCTGAAGCCAGAGTACCTGAGAAGTACAACTTGCAGCAGCAATGTACTCGGCCTCAGCAGTTGATGTAGCAACAGATGTTGTTTCTTACTCTGCCAAGAAATCAATAGTTGCCTAGGATTTGACAACCACCAGAAGTTGACTTCCTAGTTAACTTGCACCCTGCATAGTCACTATCTGAAAAAGCAACTAATTTGCAAGAGTGTCTAGTGGAGTACCATAAACCAGAGATTGTGTACCTTGCAAATATCTAAAGATTCTCTTGACTGCAATCAAATGAGACTCTTTAGGAGCAGCCTGAAATCTAGCACAAACACATGTAGCAAACATAATATCTGGTCTAGAAGCTGTTAAATACATCAAGGACCCAATCATACATCTGTAAAGCGTTTCATCAACAGCTTTACCTTTCTGATCAGCATCCAGTTGTGTGGTGTTGCACATGGGAGTAGAACAGGGCTTACAGTTTTGTAAATCAAACTTATTCAAAAGATATTTTGTATATTTTGACGGATGAATAAAGGTTCCATCAGCCTGTTGTTTGATTTGCAAGCCTAGAAAGAACTTTAATTCTCCCATTGCACTCATTTCAAACCTCTTTTTCATTATTGTTGTAAAATCATCACACAACTGGGGATCAGAGGATGCAAAAATAATATCATCAACATAAATCTGAACAAGTAGCTTATGCTGATCCACCTTCTTAATAAACAAAGTTTTATCAATGGAGCCTCTAGTGAAAATTCTTAAGAAGAAAAGTAGAGAGTGTCTCATACCAGGGTCTAGGAGCTTGTTTCAACCCATAAAGAGCCTTATCAAGTTTATACACCCATTAGGATGTTTATTATCCTCAAATCCTGGTGGTTGACACACATAAACTTCTTCCTTTATTTTACCATATAAAAATGCACTTTTGACATCCATTTGAAAAATTTAAGATTGTGGAATGCAGCATAGGCTAAAACAATCTGATTGCCTCTAGTCTGGCTACAGAGGCAAAGGTTTCATCACAGTCAATACCTTCTTCTTGTGAAAACCCCTGTACAACCAGTCTAGCCTTGTTCTTAACAATAAGCCCATTTTCATCAGTTTTGTTCCTAAACACCCATTTAGTGCCTATTGCACACTTACCTGGGGGAAGAGGAACCAGTTCCCACACTTGCTGTTTCTTGAACTGAAGTAGCTCAAGCTGCATAGCTTCAACCCATCCATTGTCTCTCAAAGCAACATGGTAGTTCTTTGGCTCTAGCTGACTGATGAAGAGAGCATAGAAGCAGAAGTTAGACAATTGACTTCTTGTTGAAACACCAGCATTGATATCACCAATAATCTGAGACATGGGGTGATTCTTTAGTTCTTGATAAACAATGAGATCTGTGCAAGTGTTTGTAGAACCTTCAGCAGCAGCAGATGTTGACGTAGACTCTTGAAACCAAGAATTAGATGGTAACTCAAAAGATGTAGAGGAAACAAAGATCTCATCAGCATTTGTTGTGGATGGAACTGCTGAAGCTACAGGAACATCAAATTTAGCAGACACAGGCAGTTGGTTACTAAACTTGAATAGGTGAGTATTGATATTATCATCATCATCATCAATACCACCAGGTGGAAGACATGCTGCAGAAGATGATTTAGCCACAGGAGCTGCAACAGTTGGAGGTTGATAAGGAACATATTGCAGTATGTCCAAATCAAACAACTCCATAGGGTTTTGTGGAATCTTGTCCAAAGGAGATTCATTAAACTTCACATGCAAAGTCTCTTCAATTATCTTTGTTCTGCAGTTGAAGACTCTGTATGCCTTGCAAGTAGATGAATAACCATAAAATACCCTGCATCCACCTTAGGATCAAATTTATGGAGTTGATCCTTTGTGTTGAGAATAAAACAGGGACACCCAAATGCTTTGAAAAATGAAATTAGAGGAGCCAAATGATGGAGAACTTCATATGGAGTCTTCATCAACCTCTGATTTACTAAGACTCTATTCTGCACATAGCAAGCTGTGTTAACAGCTTCAGCCAAAAGGTCAGTGCAAACCAAGTCAGCCAGCATGGACCTTGCAGCTTCAATGAGGGTCCTGTTTTTTCTCTCTCCACTACTCCATTTTGTTCTGGAGTCTTGGGATGCTAAACTGCCTTTTGATTCCCTTTGAAAGGTAGAAGTCATCAAGTGTATGGTTTCTGAATTCAGTTCCATTGTCACTCCTAATACACTTGACTGGAAGGGAATACTGCTTCTCAATATACAACACAAAGTGAATAATCTTCTGAGTAACCTCATCCTTTGAATGTAGAAAGAAAGTCCATACAAATCCGGAGTAATCATCCACAATTACCAGACAATATTTCTTCTTTGCCATGCTCATCACTCTCACAGGACCAAATAGATCCATATGCAGTAATTGCAAGCAGGCAGTGGACTTAGGCTCTTCAATAGGAGGGAATGAGACTTTGTGTTGTTTTCCTTTTAAACAAGCAGTGCATGTTTCATCACAGTGGAACTCCTTTATTGGTAAGCCTCTGACTAAACTATTGTGGGTAAGCTGATTCATATTTTTGAAATTAACATGACCAAGCCTTCTGTGCCACAGTTTAGATTCTTGAGAGAGGCTTTGGAAAATAGGCAAGGATTGCCTCTGAGATCTTTTCTTGGAGAGATCTAAGGCATACACTCTTCCTGTCCTGTTGGCTCTCAGGAGAGTGTGATCATCCAACACCTTATCAATCAAATGCAGAACTTCGGATGACAGAATCCTACAGTTCTGACTGGAAAAGAGCAACATGGCCTTTATCACACATTTGACTGACACTCAAGAGATTGTACTTGAGATTTTCCACATGATTAACATCATCAAACTTGATTTCTCCATTGGAGACAAAGCCATTTCCAATGATGTAACCCCTAGCATCATTGCCAAAAGAAACACAGCCCTTCTTTCCTTGAGAGTAGTCATGAAGAAGAGAACTGTTCCCAGTCATGTGCATAGATCCCCCACTGTCTACATACAGATGCTACTTTGGCATGTTGGAGAACCCTGCAATAATAAACAATCAGTTAGTTTTAGAGACCCAAACCTTTTTCGTTTTGGGCCTGGTCTCATCAACAGATGGTAAACTAACAGGTTTATTAGTAACAACAGCTTGAGAGGAAGAAGATGGTGAAGAAGAGGAATCCTTTGGCTTGGATCTCCTTTTCTGTGGTTTCAACATAGGAGCATCTAATTGGTTAACTCTACCCAACAGATGTTGAACCATCATAACCAGCTGTGTCTGATTTTGTGAAAAAGCTTTCAGCTCATCAACATATTGCCAGTAGAGTTTGATAAGTTCCTATGTTGCACCTTCTTTCTGAGCACTCTCAGCTGTCACCTGTTTAACCCCTCCTTTTTGGATTTCTTTGAGGACTTAAGGGTTACAGGATTGATGTTGCTGATACAAATGTGGTCTCAAACCCAGTTTTCATTTTTACCATTTTCTCTTAATTTCTTCTTTTTGTTTGAGTTTGGAACCTCTTTTGTACCAGCAATCATCTGTAAGATGATTGAACAAACCACATACTTCACATGGTTTCTTCTTCATCTTAGGTTGATCATCAACTAAAGAGGGTGAGGCAACTGAGACTTGCTCTTCAGTGCTTTGGAAGCATTGTTTGCTTTCTTGACTTCCTCTTAGGAGTCTTCAAACTCTTTCTACTGACAGTTTTCTTCTTTTCAGTACTGACAGTAGTTGGAGTTTGAACTTCAGGTGTTAAATCCTGCTCTCTAGTCCTTTCAGGACTTTCAGAATTAACTCCTGAGTTGATCAACTCATTGATCATGTGAGTGTCAGCAGTGGAACCATCAACATCAGTTGATAGGTTCTGAGAGGGTTGGTGCTGACTTCTACTTCTGATTGTGATGTATCAGAAAGTAAATCACATGATGAGATGGATTGGTTATTACTCTCACCATCAGATTCTACCTCTGCTCTTGGAGTAAAATCTGTAGGTGGAGCAGTGTGATTGTAACCAATGCCAAACTTCACATTGGAAGCAGATTGCTTACTAAGAAGCATTTCAAAACCTTTGCATGATTGTACCCATCTATCACACTCTACCTGGGTAACTGCAAGGGTTTCTTTGAGATCTTTATACTTCTCAAGAAGTATCTCTTCCCTAGCCTTATCATCAGTTATTTTGCATTTAAGTTTGTAAATCTCATCATTCTTATCATTAAGCACAACTCAAATTCAGCTTTGCTTTTGGAAATTATTTGTTCTAGCTCAATGTTCTTGTTGATTAAAGCTACATTTGCTTCTCTAATAGATGCAAATGCTGTTATGCATGTTTCAGAACATAATTTGGCTTTTGCCTCAGAGGATACCTGTGATTCCTTTGGTGTAGAGGCATTAGAAGATGAAGTATCAGCAGAATCCAAAGCCATAAGAGCTAGATTTCCAAAAGGATTTTCACCACCCTGTTGACCAGCACCTGAGAACAGTTGTTCATGACCAGACAAGTCATCTGGTAAACTGCTCCAATCAACAACTCCTGGGGTGAAGAGGCTGTGTTGTTGAGGTTGAGTTTGTTGATGAGATTGGGAAGGTTGTGGTTTAGGCAATGCTTGTGGTTGTTGAGCAATTTGAGCTTGAACAGGATTTGGTTGAGGCATATAATAGCAGGGATAAGGATATGACATTTGACCCTGGGGAACAAAGTATGCAGGAGATCTAGGATGTGAATGATGACCAGAACCAGCAGGATGTTGCCCTCTGTTTTGTGGACTAGTACTAGGAAAAGTCACAAAGGGTGCAGAAGAGGTAGATCCAGTTAATCTACACTCCCTTGCAAAGTGTCCCAGCCTTTGGCATTTGTGACACCTCAACTTACTCTTGTCAAAACCAACTTTGGTTTTGCCAGAGAGTCCAGGAAATTTCCTGCCAGTTCTCTTATAGAACTTCTGAGATCTGATATTAATCAATGCCATTTGGCTCAGAATATCCATCTATTCTAGATCATCATCAGCAATTCCTTTCAGATCATCCATAATAAAGCATAAATTGTCACTATTACTGCTAGAATGACTCTCAATACCAACAAATGCATGATCAAAACTGTTTGAAGAGAAATCTATATGCTCATCATAATTGCTTTCAGATGCAGCATATTCTGACTCATGACCAACCAAGGCAGTGTTGCCTGGTACAAAGTCATCAGTGAGCTTTCCTGATGAGGACAGTTTCCTCTTCTGCTCTATCTCTCTTTCAAATGTAAGCAGTTTCCCATGAAGTTGGTGAGAGATAGGCCTTCCAGATTTGCACTGGAGCGTAGGACAATAGTGTATGTGTCCCATCTCTCAGGCAGTGATCTGAGGAATCTGTTGTCATCTGGCTATTGGTGTATTCCTGTTTCACCATTTTCAGCTCAGAGATCAAGCAGGAAAACGCTCAAACTGTTGAGTCAGTGTCTCACCCTTCCTATGAGAGAGGTCTCATATTGTTGGGCAAGGATCTCTCTATTGTTTGCTAAGACCTCATCTGTGCCACGAATTGTTCCTTCAGGGCATTCCAGAGATCATGAGCAGTTTCATGATGCATAAGCCCGAATAGATTTCATTAGGCAGTGCCATGGCCAGAATTCCATGGGCTTTACCATCAATCTCAAACGGTTTCCGATCTTCATCAGAGTATTGTTCCTTCTTCTTCGGAACCATTTGATTGGTTTCCGGATTGTTCACCATAGGCTTATGTGGTCCATGTACCACAGATGTCCAACAACCTGAACTGTTAACAGACAGGTGATGAAGCATTCTTCGTTGCCATATGTTATACTCGGTTCTAACCAGCATCGGAGGCTTGGTTGAGGAACCGGTATTGTGAGGATCATTAGAAGGAGTCGTCATCTCAAATTCAATCAAATTCGGTTAAGCTAAAGCAGATTTAGCATAAAACGCAACAACCAATTGAACCAGAAGATCTCAAAATAAATGAACGAAAGCGACAGAAATTCAATAATCTATAACCAGTTCTTGCGAATACACTATTCAATCAAACACAGATATCAATTAGCAGTTTCAATGATCAATTGTTAGATCGATCAATGATTAACCATGCTCTGATACCACTTGTTAGGATCAGTGATCTATTTTGATTGATTAGAGAGTATAGCAGCGGAAATCGAAAAATGAATTAGCCAATTCACAAGAACAAAACGATATTCAATGAAGAACAAAGACGTTATAGAGAGAGAATTCTGCAAATATATTTCATTCAATATTCGCTTTCGTGGTAACAGAATGTCACCATTACAATTAGGTCGACACCTCTTATATAAGAGATGTGACGTCTGCTGATGTCACTTGATAGTGACATCTAACAGATTTATTACAATTGAAACACAACTACTGAAGATGTCAAAACAGCTGACATCTCCTTACAAAAATGCTAAGTGTTATCAGTTGTTATAACTACTGAAAAACATAAAACTACTAAAACTACGACTGAAGAACAAGCTCTTTAGTCGTTTTACAAAACTACTGAAACAAAAAATATAAAACTACTGATATCACAACTACTGAAGAAGTACTCTTCAGCAGTTGTGACAAACTACTGAAACTTCAATACTTGGTCTTCAGACTTGAACTTCAGATGTTTCATCAGCTGATGACTTCAGTAGATATCATCAACTGATGTCTTCAGTCTTTGTCTTCAGACTTTGTACATCAGTTGTTGATCTTCAGCACTTGTAAACTCTTCAGCTGTTGACTTCAGTACTTTGAACTTCAGCTTCAGCACTTGTGTTCTTCAGCTGTTGTACTTCAGCACTTTAGTTCTTCAGCTGTTGAAGTCTTCAGGACTTGATCTTCAGCTGTTGAAGTCTTCAGCACTTGTCAAACTTCTGATGAAGCTTTCAGCAGTTGTTGTGATACCATGTGGGACTTAGAGGTTTTCTGATCTTGGCTCATTGGTTCTTTTGGTCCAACAGAAGAACAAGAGGATTCCCTTACCATCCCAAAAGAAGACTGCTTCGGAAGAAAATGTGGTGAAGACGTCTTCCGAAAAGAAAGAAGCTTCGGAAGAAGGTCATGCTGCTAAAGCCTCTATAAGCTCATCCTCCAAGATTGACCAAAGGATGGACTTGAAGATTAAGGAAGATGCTATAGCCCAAACCTCTTCTTCAAAGACATCTATTGAGCCCTCATGCATATCTTTTGGTTCAATTATGTCATTATCCTTGGAAGAACCCAAGACCAACAAGGCTTGGGCTTCCAATCAAAACTAACAATCTCATCTTATATGCAGGGACATCCATATGATAAGGACAACAATGTCTGGATTAGGGACAATGGATGCTCCAGGCACATGACAGGGAACAGATCTCTGCTTCAATAGTTTCAACACTATGATTGAGGTCCTGTCCAATTTGAAGGTGAGGCCGGAGGATATATTTCTGGCAGAGGGAGTATATCCAATGGTAAGTTAAAAGTTGACAAAGTTAACTTTGTCAAACAGCTTGAAAACAATTTGTTAAGTGTTTCTCAATTCTATGATCAAAAGCACCAGATGCTTTTCACAGAACATGAGTGCTTTATCCTTAAACCAGAGATGACCATTCCTCCAGAATTGGTGATTCTTAGATCTCCCAGGAAAGGGGATATGTACAAGTTGGATATGAACAATGCTTCCCTAATGGGTGAAGTATCATGCTTTCTTTCCAAAGCCGATAGTGATAAGTCAACACTGTGGCATATACGTATGTGTCATGTAAATTTTAAGACAATGAATAAATTGGCAAAAAAATAATTTGGTACATGGCTAGGCTAAAAAGGAGTTTTTCTGCAAAGATAACTGTGTTGCATGCCTGAAAGGGAAGCAACACAGGACCTCCCATAAATCCAAATGTGTTAACTCTATCACTACTCCATTACACTTATTGCATATGGATCTTTTCGGTCCCACAAGTATAATGAGCATTGGAAGGAAATCATACTGCCTTGTGATAGTTGATGATTTCATAAGGTTCACATGGGTATTCTTTTTAAGAACTAAAGATGAAACTTCTGAAACATTAAAACTTTTATTCTTAAAATAGAAACTCAAATTGATCACAAGGTTAAAATTATTAGAAGTGATCAAGGGATTGAGTTTAAGAACTTCATTCTTTGACTCATTCTGTAACTCAAAACGGATTGCCAGACAATACAGTGCTCCCAGAACTCCTCAACAAAACGGTGTTGCTGAGAGGAGAAACAAGACACTTATTGAGGCTGCTCGAACTATGTTAGCTGATTCAAAACTGCCTCTTACATTCTGGGTAGAGGCCGTTAGCACTGCATGCTATGTGCAGAACATAGTTCTTGTAGTTAAGCCACATGGAAAAACCCCTTATGGGATATGTAACAAGAGGCCATCGTTCATTGGCTTTCTATGGTCCTTTGGCAGCAGGTGTACCATACTTAACACAAAAGACAATTTAGCAAAATTTTATGAAAAGTTAGATGATGCTATCTTTGCTGGATACTCTTCTAGCTCCAAAGCTTATAGAGTATACAACATTAAGAATCAACAATTTGAGGAGTCATCCAATATAGTTGTTGATGAGCACACTCCTTGTGTTAGGGGGAATGGCCCTCATCATATCTTTGACTTAGAATTGTTTCCAAAGTATTCTAAACGATCTTGTGAGAATGTTTCAGCTGGAACAGGTGCTCATAATGATGCTGATACTACTATCGATGATCAACTGTTTGAGCTACCCAGACCTCTTCCAAATTCTCCAAGAGCTGCAATAAATGAAGTTTCCACCATTCACAGATCTAACAGCATAACAATATCAAGGAATAGTGAAGCTTCAACAAGTGAATCACTTGTTGACCCTCAAAACTCATTAGGCGATCCACCACAATACGAGGCAGAAGAAAGTAGTTTTTTGAAGTAACAGGCAACTGTTAATACTACCTCACAACCAACCATTATTGATGTTTCTCTTCATTCAGTCAGCCCTCATTGAATGAATTTGAAATAATAGCCGGACAGAGTGTACTAGCTCCTGAGCAGAACATGTCCAATCTGGATCTATCTCTGTAGCTGGAAGTGATTCCTTGTCTTAGGATTCATAACACTCATCCAACTAAGAACATCATAGGGGATGTCTCTGAAGGTGTGAGAACAAGAGGGCAGACTCATCATGGGAATGTCTGCTTGTACTCATGCTTTTTATCCCAGATGGAACCCAAGAAGGTGGAAGATGCTTTGAAAGATAGCAGCTAGCTTGAATCGATGCAAGAGGAGCTGCTTCAATTCAAGAGACAGAAGGTATGTAACCTATGTCCGCTACCATCTGGTCAAGTACCTATAGGCACTAAATGGGTTTTTAGAAACAAGAGAGATGATAGAGGCTTGCTCATCAAGAACAAAGCAAGACTTGTAGTTCAAGGATACACCCAAGAGGAAGGAATCGATTATACTGATGTCTTTGCACCTGTTGCAAGACTTGAGGTAGTTAGGTTCTTCCTTGCTTATGCTGCATCCAAGGACTTCACTATTTACCAGCTTGATGTTAAGTGTGCCTTTCTATACGGGGATATAGATAGGGAAGTCTATGTGTGCCAGCCTCTAGGATTTAAAGACTCACAGCACCCCAACTATGTGTGCAAATTGGATAAAGCTCTATATGGGCTGCACCAAGCGCCTAGGCTGTGGTATGAGACTTTGTCTCTCTTCATCAAAAAGTCTTGAAAGGATATTTTGCTTGTTCAAGTCTATGTCGATGACATCATATTTGGTTCTTCAATGACCAAATGTGTAAGGACTTCAAAAGCATTATGAAGAAAAAGTTTGAGATGAGTTCAATGGGAAAAATGGACTTTTTCCTTGGAATTCAGGTGAAGCAAATGAAGGAAGGGCTTTTCATTAATCAATTAAGTATGTTTCTAACATCGTAGAAAGATTTGAGATGAAAGATTGCAAGCCTGCCAAGACACCCATACCTAGAAACCACAATCTTTGTCCTGACCTTGAGGGGGTGGATACTGATCAATATTAGTATAGGGCAATTATTAGTTCTCTAATGTATCTTACAGCCAGTAGCCTGATATCATGTTCGCTGCCTGTATCTATGCAAGATACCAGGCTGCTCTAAAGGTGTCTCATCTAGCTGCTGTTAAGAGAATCCTTAGATACCTCAAGGGAGCACCCAAATTAGGTCTCTGGTATCCTAGAAATAGGGATTTCAATCTCTATGGATACTCTGACAGTGACTATGGTGGCTGCAACATTGACAAGAAATCCACATCAGGAGGATGTCAATTTCTTGGTGAAAGGATCATCTAATGGCAATGCAAGAAGCAATCCTGTGTCTCTACATCAACTGCTGAAGCTGAATACATTGCTGCTGCTACCTGCTGTGCTCAACTGCTATGGATTCAGAATCAGATGTTAGACTATGGATTCAACTTTATGAGTACTCCTATCCATATTGATAACAACAATGCTATCTCCATTACTGAAAATCCAGTGAAGCATTCCAAGACAAAGCATATTGATATCAGGTACCATTTCATTAGAGATATTTATGAGAAAAATCGGATTAAACTAATCAAAGTTGACTCAAATGAACAATATGCTGATTTTTTCACCAAAGCTTTTGATGAACAAAGATTTAAGTATCTCATAACAACTATTGGGATGATAAACGTTGATTAGATTACCTCTTTTGAAAACCTTTTAATATGTAATGTTCTATGTCAATACAATTTAAGCCTTGTTACAGAAGTTCTCTCTGAAATTTCTAAGTATAAATTTCTTCCGAAGAGAAATTAACCCTCGGAAGCTATTTTCATATCTTCCGAAGCAAAATTTCTCAAAGGATGATTTTCTTCTCGGAAGAGTTTTTGGTCTCGGAAGAAGCAATTGATCTCATATCAGATCTACTTCCGAGGCTTAAACACACTCTCCATTCGGAAAGCAATCCTGACCTTCGGAAGCAAAGTCTTTGCTTCGGAAGTAAGAATTGCCTTCGGAGACAAATTACCTTCGGAAATGTTCTATACTCGGAAGAGAGATTTTACTATGTAACAGAAATCTCTTGAGCCCCACACAGTAAAAAGCAAAGATTTTGTTAATGATGTCAGATTATTTAACTGATTTTTACCTTACCGTCATTGTCATTTCTTCCACTAAAACATCACATCACCTTATCCTAACCTCCATTACCACCTTCCCACCCTCTTTTAAATAATCCCGACTATTCAATCTCATCTTCTTACTTGAAATTTTTACTTCCCTAGAAATTTTCTCCGCTCCAACTTTACCCAAGCTCAATTCATCTCATTCACCTTTCTCCAATGGCACTCAACTCTCAGCACAACCAAGTCGCACTTCTTGATTCTTCAAGAGATGCTGACTTCTCTAAAATCATTTATTTTCTCACCCAATCATCTTACTACATAGCCCTTACCGTTAACCCCACTGTTTACTCCAATCAAATGGCCGAATTTTGGGAAAATGGTCAAGTCGAAACCCTAAACGGGATTCGTGTACTAAGGTCCAGCATTTGTGGACAAGAGTTGGTCATTACTGAACAACTTACGAGGGAGCATCTCAAGCTTCATGATGAAGGAGCTCCTACTGAATTCCCCAAAGAAGATTTAGACATCACTTATATCCTCATGGGATATGGTGGAAATGTGAGCAAGTCGACAGTCTACAAGTACAACTTCTCCTACAACTGGAAGTTCCTCCTGCATGTTGTTCTCCACTGTCTGTCCAACAAATCTGGGGGATGGATCAAATCCCTTATGAACTAGGATGCTTAGTTCATGGACTGGTGAGAGGCCTCCACTTCAATTACTCAAGATTTGTGTTCACCAATCTCATTGGGAATCTTCAAAGGGAGACATTCTTCATGTATCCCCGATTCATTCAACACATAATCAACTATGAGTGGGAACAGAGTATGCTTGTTGTGCAGCTGCTCTGACTATTCCTCACATGAGGCCTAGCATCTTCAAGACTTTGAAGAAGGTATCCACCAATTCACTGGAAGGTACACTTCTCTACTTCCAGGTATGATTGAGCGCATAGCTCCTGGTGACATTCATGTTCACCCCACATGTGATGAACCCACACCATTAACCACCTCCACAAGGCCTACACTGCCTTCTCTACCCATCTCCATCACATACCAGAGACAGCCTAATGAACCCTTGTTCAATCTACTCTGATTGAGCAAGCACCTCCTGTTCAATCCAAAAAGACTAGAGCGAAAACATGGGCTCCCACTCAGTCTGAGGTCTTACCATCCTTCTCATTCGACCTCAATTTGGGTTTTGAGTCTCCTCAGTCTCAAACCCATGAGCCCAACACCCAAACCAACAGCCCTCACGATGAATATCTACACTCTTTTGAGCAGCCAACAGGGACAGCCCCACCAAAGGCTCAATGCCTGTAGACATTGACTAAGGTCCCGGGTCAGTAGGCTTACCATCCCTATTTTTCACTGACCTTATTTTTAAAACTGATGAAGAGATAACATCTCTCCACGGCAATGAAATTGATCTACAACATCCTCTCCAAGATCAACAGAGCCAAGAGAGATCTCTGATCTCTAGCCCCCATCAGCCACCCACACCTGAGGTGAGTCCCACTGATGTGGAGGGGACTCATGCAGATTCAGTTGCAACTACAGAAGGTGCCTCAATGGCCCTATGGATAGTGGTAACAGATCTGAGACTGAATCCGTGGCATCCATGCCGTTTGATGACTCTGAAAGAGAAATCATTTAGCAAGGGAAACCAGGTGCCAAGAACCACATCTGGTGGTGAGGCTGAACATACTAGGTATGTTACCTCATCTCCCCATGAGTCTTTAAAAGAAGATGAGGGAAGCATGAAACTCTTTATATAAGACCGTTTTTCTAAAGTCTCAAACCTTGAATCCTTGGTTAGGACTTTAGAAGAAGGTCCGCCACTCAGCAACTTGAGATTGACAATCTCAAGGCTAAACTAGCTGAGAAACAGACTGAGAGATCTATTAGGCATGTACCTGTTCAGGTCTCATTGACTTCTTCCTCTAGCTCATCTAGCTCCCAAGATGATGCTACCAAAAAGGGGAGAATGTTCAGAGACAAACACTTGAGGACCCACAGACTCATACTTCAACCTCAACATCTTCTACTTTTCTCATCACTTTGTCTGAGCCATCTCAAGTTCTATTTCAAATCGACCCAAAGATGCTCAGAGATCTCTACAGACTCGTCACCAAGTTTTTGTTGAGATCCTCTACTAATCAGCCAAACCCAGATGCTGCAATGATTTACTTCGGAGCTGAAGAGCTTTAGAGGCTAACTGCACCTTCTACCACTGTGGAAGAAGTTGGTCAACCTAAGGTCCACATGGAACCTAAGATTCATTTCAAAGGGGAAATAGGGACTGATGGCCTAGCAACTGAAATAGCCGGGACAGAATCTGCATTTCCTCAAACTTCCGAAGCTGAAGTTAAAGCCTCGGAAGAACAAGCTGAGTCTTCCGCAGCTGAAATGGAAGCTGTGGAAGGACTGTTCAAGATGTCCGAGGAACTGATCATCACAGATGCTATCCTAGAAATGGCATCTGAGGTGAACAGTGAGGACTTTCTGAACCTACCTCTATCCCAGACACCCTCTCTACCTCTTTCACAATCAATATCCACTCTCCAAGAACCATCATAGTCAGGCTCTTCTAAATATAACAAAGGGAAAATGAAGATGACTGCGGAAGAGCTTCAGGAAGAGGAGAAGAAAGGAAGACTTCTAACTGAGAAGTTACTAGCTGCTAGTACAAAAGCAGCTGCAGCCAATCAGGAGGCTGTCAATAATAAAAGGAGAGAATAGATAATTGATCAGCTCATCCAATTAGGAGCTACCAATGAAGAAACACTCTTGCTACCACTAGAGGAGTTGGTGTAACTGAAAAGGCAACCAGACTGTAACTTGAGAAACAACAAGAAGCAGCCAGGTTGGCCTTAGAGAAACATAAAGAAGAAGAACAGAAGGAGGCTGACTTGCAGCAGAGGAGAGATAGGATAGAGTTCCTAATCTCCAGAGGCTTCAATCTTCAAGAACTCTCTCCACACGATAAATAAAAAATCCTTTGGCTCTACAACAAAGAGCAGGATCAAATGGAGAAGAGAGTAGAAGGCTACAAGAGAAAAGCAAAAGAGAAGGAGGAAGAAGCAAAGACCACTGTAATCAGAAAGCTCAGTGAAAAGGCCTGGATGAAGGACTATCTTCGGGCTCATGGCTTCTCTGGAAGGCAGGTGGGTCCCATGTCAGATAGGACACTCCAACAGATTGTCAGTGAAATCAAGCCTGACATCCGCTTGGGAAAGAGAAAAGAGATGTATAGAAGGGTAAAGGGGATGACCTTCACTACAACTACTCAACCATAACCTAATCCCTCACCCTTACCCTTCACCATCAAGAGTAAGCCCTTCACCCCTGAACCCACATCCTTACCCTTACCCGTCTCATCACCTCAACCACCTAAACTTCCCATCCTTCAACCAAAAACACTTCCCAGAACCTCTGAACCTCAACCTACCCAACAACCATCCCCTCAACCTTCTTAACATCTCTCTCTTGAGGAGTTGAAGGTAATCAAGACTAAGCTCATCAACTGCACAACTTTGAGCGAAGTCTTATGTGATGAAGATTTTGTCAATACCACCTATGTTAATGATCTTCTTGTTCCCTCACAAGAGATCAATTCCTTGATTTACCTAGACGAACATTGGACCAGGCAGCTAGACTTTTGGGTCTCAACTCAGATTCACTAAATGATGAAGAGAAGAAACTTAGAAGGAAACTAGTGACTCTGCTAGATACTAAGAAAGAGGACAAGATTCCCAGTCAGTCTCTTGTGCCTAGAAAAGGAATATTCCAGTGGAGGTTCGATGAAACTTCTCACAACTTTGTTGTTGAGAGGGAGAATGGCGAAGTCAACAGACTTAATGCAACCTCTTAGTTACACTCCAGCAGATTTGATATTGCTAAGTTAGCAGAGAAGCCATTCTCCAACCCCTCCAACTCTGAAGCTGCTGCACTCATCAGAAATCATCACAGCAGTCTTCATCTAGCTGAGCTAACTACAAAGGCCAAGATTGAAGAAGAATTGAGATTGAGAAGATAGGAAGACAAGGAAAGACCTCCTACCAAAGGCACTGCCTTTCTACAAATGGTAGAGGGTCCTGAATTGGAACCTATAGTTAGATGGGAATATGATTACAGTTCCCATCAACTAACTTTTTTCAGAGGGCAACAACAAAGGGTACATATCATCCAAGGTGATAGAATGGACTTCCTGTCTACCATGGATTTGTACAAACTTCTCAGCACCACATCAGGGAAGAACAAGGAAACAAATAAATATCTACTCTCCTTGGTGGTGAATGTTTTGAGAAGTAGAAACAAGTGAGGTTTTAGTAGCATCAGCCTAGGGGAGTTTGTTAGATCAAGAAGAAGGCTGGTGCAACCAAAACCAAATCACATAGGTAATTTTGGTGCTATATGCAAAGGCTTCCGAGGCTTAGCATGGAACTTTCGAAGGTTGTAGAGTTCTTTCGAAGATAAAGTAAAAGATCAGTTTCCAAAGACAAAACACTACTTCCGAAGGATAAGTCTTAGAAGAGCAATCAGAAGACTACTTCTGAAGTATGAAGGAAAGAAGAAGTTCCCAAGCATTAGAAGAAGCAGTCTCTTCCGAAGTACAAGTGGCTTCGGAAATACTTGTTCTTCCGAAGCCATTTAACCTTCGGAAGACACTGCTATGAACCAGTGGACATAAGTATGGTCTCTGACACTCCGCTGCAGACCTCTGATACTGCATGGCGTTTTCTCAAAGAGCCATGCAGTTGACCATACTTTATTCCAATGTTTACCTATTTATGATAGTACATGTTACTAACTTTAGTTGGTGACAAAAAGGTAAGTTAGGGACATGTCCTGACTACCAAATCTTAGATAAGACTTTATCCGAGATACCTTAAACTATATTCTTGTAGTATAGGCTTTAGTTATAGGATCCCAGCTAGTATCAAAGTATATCCGGCTGTAGGTAGTATTATATATAGTTTCTCATTGTACTCGAAAAGATAAGCTTGTAAGAGTCTTGTAATATTTGAGTTGAGAAGCAATATATGCAAGTACCTTGAAAATTACTTTCTGTGTTCTGTATTACTTACTATATTGTGATAAACTCTTATTGACTCTACATTCATCCGAGTGATGTTCAAGGTGATTTTGAGAGAAAAACTAAGTGTTAAGTGACCCTAAACCGATCCTGCATATAGTAAATACGGATGAACTATTGTTAATGCGGATGAACACTTTGACTATTTTCTGACTTTTTGGGGAAAAGATAAATGCGGGCTTTGACTTGAGATGTTCCCGAGGTTCATATAAGTTGACTTTTGAGGTCATAGATATTATTATGGGCATGTTATGATGTATGTTTGATGCTTATGCATGATGGTATGTATGATGTATGCTATGTATGTATGATGCCCTGTATGATGATGTTGACTGTTTATGTTCCGTATTATGTATGATTATTTTCCCTTGGCTTTACGTTGAATGTTAATGAATGAAATGGAAGTATTATGTAACGTAAAGTGGAAGATAATGAAAAGAGGAACATGACAAATAATGCATGCATTAATGAATGAATGAACGTAAGAAAGGCTTGCAAGAAAATGTATGTAGGTGCACAGCCAATGACGGGTGTTAGCTCAACGGTGTGTGGGTTAGCTACCCTAAAAGGATGCACACTGGGGTCCAATCTTTGTGATTGACCATATGTATGGGACCCTTGCTGCTTGCCCTAGGTACTGGAGTCAGCTTCGTGCACAATGTTCAAGGTCTATGAAAGACCTCAGGCCCAGTTACCAGCTTCGTACACAATGTTTGGGGTATAGCATAAGACATTGATCCAGAATGAAAGAGAAAAGATAAGTGGTGAATGTACTTGCCCTAGGTGCTGGAGTTAGCTTCGTGCACAATGGTTGAGGTCTATGAAAGACCTCAGGCCTAGTTACTAGCTTCGTGCACAATATTTGGGGTAATGTACATGTCATCGAAAGAATGAATGTACGAATGAAGTAAGAAGTATGAATGAATGTGAATGATAATAATGTATGGTGAATGAACGAAAGTTAATGAATGATTAATGAAGATAATAATGATATTATCTATGTGTATGTATGATGTATGATCGCATGAAAGTAAAGAAATGGTTATAATGAAAGATAAAGTATTGTTTATTATAAAACTAGAACTTACTTAGCAACGCTGAATTTTTATGCATTTTCCAGTTGGCAGGTGAGCATTGCTGTGGATGGCACGGGGTGGTTACTCAGCTCTTTTGGATGGCCATCTGTTGTTTAATGTTTTTGCATTGTAATGCAAACAAATGATGTTTTGAAATGAACGCTTGTATTAACTTGCAAAAGCATTTGTAATGATATGAAAAGTTATTTTTATGTTTCCGCTGCAATGTTTTATGAATGATTAAATGTTAAGTATATGTTTTATGTGCAATGATTTACCAGCTGTAAGCGTCCAGAGATCGGGGCCTTACAAGTTGGTATCAGAGCCAAAGTTTAAGTGAAATGGGTAAAATTTCAAAATAAACCTAAACGTACACTGAAAATGGGATGGAAAGGGAAGGGATGCCAGTCTGAGTAGCTGCGTGCCATCAGGTATTTTCGTAATGTTAACCGGTATTATGTACGCATGTTATGTGGTTATTTGTTGCTAGTAGATTTAGATACTGATGTAGTCAGGATAGGTAATGCTTGGGGTATGAAGAGTAAAGTATGTGGCTAATCACAACTGGCCACTGTAATTAGGGACTTACTATACTTGACATAAACTGAGCGGTTCCCTTGAATGACCGTGTTGGTGTTTGCATCTTTCAGCATGTGTGTGAGGATGGCCGGTGGTAGATCATCTCAAGCTTCCTGAGGTGGAGGTCGTGGTGCTAAACCATGGGTTACGAGAGGAAGGCCTAGAGCCGAAGAGGTGGTTCATGAAGAACCCAAGACCCTTCATCCGAAGGGCGGTGACGAGAGTGCTAACTTAAGAGCCTCAGTGAAAGAGGCGGTTGTGGAGGAAGTGCATCAGGTCATGCAGACGATCCTACCTTCTGTGGTGACCAAAGTGATAAAGGCTGTACGGGAAGGGGAAAGAAAGAGAGAAATTGGTCTTCGGGAGGACGGGAGCAACCGGAGCCTGAAATGGTTCTCTCTGATGATGAAGAAGAGGAAGATGAAGAGCCTACGCCGGAGGCGGAATGAGGCTGTAACTATGGGGCGTTCTAACAATGCAAGCCCCCTACTTTTGATGGTAATGACACTGCTGCTGCTGCTCATTGTGGGTGAGAGAAATGGAAGTTGTTTTAAATATCTGCGAGTGCCAGGAGGATCAGAAAGTAAAGTTTGCTACCCATTCTTTCGTGGACTCAACTTTATGCTGGTGGGACAATATTGTCCAAGCTGAAGGTAGTCGGGCTATTGGGAGGATGAGATGGTCCGAACTAAAGAAGTTGGTGATTGATGAGTTTTGTCCTCATAGAGAAATATATAAATTGGAAAACGGAGTTCTTGCAGCTGGAGGCGGGAACCATGACACATCAGCAGTATACTACCAAGTTCAACGAGATGGCACGTCTGGTGCCTGATCAGGTGACGCCTCTATCACGAAAGATTAAAAGGTACATTCAGGTTTTGCCAGTTGATATTCGCAGGCACATGATCACTGCCTGACCGAGCACCTTTAGGTCGGTGGTGGATTTGGTAGGAGACTGTATGATGAGAGAATGGTGGTGGCGACCGAGGACAGCAAGAAAGGTGGTAGTGATCGAAACTGGAATGGGAAGAGGTTTGGTTGGGGTGACGCCTCGACGGGTAACAAAAAGGCATGGGTGGATGATCGCCGTGTAGTCACACCGGGTACAAGATTGAAGAAGTTTAGCAAATGTGGGAAGGAGCAGAGTGGCGATTGTAGGTGGGAGTTAAACGTCTGTTTAAGTGCGGGAAGCCTGGTCATGTGGCTAGAGATTGCAGGGGTGCGAGGTGTTTCAACTGTAGGGAAGTGGTCACATGAGTAGAGACTGTAAGAAGCCGAGGGCTGAGGGTTCTGGGGTGAAGAAAACGGGAAGTGAAGTACCAAGGGCGAACGCCAGGGCATTCACTATGACACAAGAGGAGGCTAGGACTGTTGTGTCCGGTACGTTTCTAGTGAACCACACTTTAGCTTCTGTGTTATTTGATTCAGGTGCCGGTAAAAGTTTTATCTCTACTAATTTCTATGCCAAGTTACCTCTTAGTAGTAGATGTGTTGATGCACCCTTTCATGTAGAACTGCCATAGGTAGGTCCACTAGAAGTTCGGAGGTGATAGAGGGTTGTGATGTGGATATAGAAGGTCATAAGTTTCGTGTTAGACCATTCATGATGACCTTAGGTGGTTTCGATATGGTTCTTGGGATGGATTGGATAGCGGACTACGAAGAGAACATTGTGTGTCGCAAGAACATGATTCATTTGACAGCGTCTAATGGGATTTCGGTAACGGTTTATGGTGATCGAGTCACGACAATTCTGAAGGTAATCTCAATGGTGGTGGCGGGAAAATGTATGAGGCGTGGATGTAGTGCCTACTTTGCCTAAGTAAAGGATGTGGATACGCCAGCACCACAACTGTTTGATATACTAGTTGTGTGTGACTTTCCAGCAGTGTTTCCAGAAGACTTACCAGGAGTGCCACCTAACCGTGAGATTGAGTTCTAGATTGACTTGATGTGGGGTGCCCATCATGTTGCCAAGGCACCGTATCGTTTGGCTCCGACTGAGATGAAAGAATTGATCAAACAGTTGCAAGAGCTACTTGATAAGGGGTTCATTAGACCGAGTTTCTCTCCTTGGGGTGCTCTGGTCCTGTTTGTGAAGAAGAAAGATGGTAGTATGAGGATGTGTATTGAATACCGTGAGCTGAACAAGTTGACGGTGAAGAACCGATACCCCTTACTGAGAATCGATGATTTGTTCGATCAGCTTCAAGGTGCCAGTTGGTTTTCAAGGATAGACCTTCAATCGGGCTACCATCAGTTGAAGGTGAAGGAGTAGGATATCCCTAAAACAGCTTTTCACACGCGTTATTATCACTACGAGTTCTTGTCATGCCTTTTAGTTTGACCAATGCGCTAGCTGCTTTTATGGATCTGATGAATCGAGTGTGTCGGCTATCATCAGTTGAAGGTGAAGGAGTAGGATACCCCTAAAACAGCTTTTCGCATGCGTTATTGTCACTACGAGTTTCTTGTCATGCCGTTTAGTTTGACCAATGCGCTCGCTGCTTTTATGGATCTGATGAATTGAGTGTGTCGGCTGATGTTGGATAAATAAGTGATTGTGTTTATTGATGATATCCTGATTTATTCGAAAAGCAAGGTAGAGCATGTTGGTCACATTCGGGAAGTTCTAGAGACGTTGAGAAAGGAGAAGTTGTACGCTAAGTTCTCCAAGTGCATGTTCTGGTTGCGCGAAGTTCAATTTTTGGGTCATGTGGTGAATCCTTACGGGATTATGGTAGACCCGGCAAAGGTGGAGGAGGTGATGCAATGGAAGTCTCCTAAGACACCATCCAAGATTCGCAGCTTCTTGGGTTTGGTGGGCTAGTATAGAAGATTCATTCAAGACTTCTTTAAGATTGCTTCTCTACTAACCAAGTTGATCTGGAAAGATGTGAAGTTTGTATGGGGTCAAGCTCAAGAGAAGGCGTTCAAAGAATTGAAGGTGAGATTGACTCAAGCTACTATTCTGTCCTTACCCGATGGAAGTGAAGATCTGGTGGTTTATTTTGAGGCTTCGTACTCAGGGTTCGGGTGTGTGTTAATGTAGAGAGGGAAGGTTATATCCTATGCATCCCGAAAGTTGAAGGTTCGTGAGGTCAATTATCCTACTCATGACTTGGAGCTAGCAGTTGTGGTCTTTGCGTTAAAGATTTGGATGCATTACTTTTACGAGACGAAGTGCACCATATTTACTGACCACAAGAGCTTGAAGTACTTCTTCAAGCAGAAGGACCTAAACATGAGGCAGAGACGATGGTTGGAGCTTATAAAGGATTATGATTGCGAGATCCATTACCAACCGGGCAAAGCCAAAGTGGTGGCAGACGCCCTTAGCAGAAAGGAGAGGTCCAAGCCGATTCGGGTGAAAGCATATTAGTTGATCATGACCTTGGATGTGACGAAGCAAGTAAAGGAGTTCTAAGATGAGGCATTGAAAGAAGATCATCTTAACACTGAAAGAATGAGAGGCCTGTTCACGGAGTTGGGTGAAAAAACGCTTGGTCTTAGAACTCGATTCGGGAGGATGTGGATTCCTCGTTTTGGGGATCTACAGGTGAAGATTTTGGATGAAGCTCACAAGACTCGATACTCCATTTGTCCCGGTGCCACTAAGATGTATCAAGACATGAAGAAGGATTATTGGTGGTCGGGTATGAAACGTGATATGGTGGAGTATGTGAGTAAATGCCTTATTTGTCTATAGGTGAAAGTTGAGCATTAGAAACCATACGGGAAGATCCAACCTTTGGATATACCGGAATGGAAGTGGGAGCACATCACCATGGATTTCCTCATGAAGCTGGCGCGTACGCCGAAAGGGTATGATGCCATATGGGTGATAGTTGACCGTTTGACAAAGAGTGCTCACTTCCTATCGATCCGCAAGAAATATTCCTCCAAGAGGTTGGCAGATACTTTCATTAAGGAGATTTTAACTCGTCATGGTGTACGGGTGTCTATTGTGTCTGATCGTGACACCCGGTTTACATCTAAATTTTGGAAGAAATTCAACGATGCTGTGGGGATGATATTGCACATTAGCACGGCTTATCATCCTCAGACAGATGGTCAGTCAGAAAGGACCATTCAGATGTTGGAGGATATGCTTCATGCTTGCATTATTGATTTTGGAGGAAGTTGGGATGACCACTTACCGTTAGCTGAATTCTCATACAACAACAGTTATCATTGGTAGGCCCCCTTACGAGATGCTATACGGTAGGAGATGCAGAACAACGGTCTATCGGGGTGACATTGGTTAGAAAGAGATAGGGAGCGTCGAGGTGATCGAGGCTACTACTAAGAAGCTGGAAAGGATTAAAGCCTTCATGAAGGCAGCCAAAGATAGACAGAAGTCGTATGCTGATAAACGGCAAAGACCGATTGAGTTCCAGGTGGGTGACCGGGTTATGTTGAAGGTCTCACCTTGGAAGGGTATTATTCGATTCAAAAATCAGGGCAAGTTGAGCCCAAGGTATATAGGGCCTTTCCGAATCATTGCTCGTGTAGGAGAGGTGGCCTATAGACTGGAGTTACCAGATTAGCTAAGTGGAACCCGGAATTCCATGTATATCATCTGAGAAAGTGCCTAGCTGACGAGGATATGATGGTTCCACTAGAGGATATCAAAGTGGATGAACGGATCAATTATGTGGAGCAACCAGTGGCAATCATTGATCGAAAAGAGAAGAGACTGAGGAATAAAGTAGTTCCTCTTGTGCGTATACAGTGGAAGCACAGGAAGGCATCTGAGTCTACGTGGGAGACTGAAGAAGAGATGACATAGCATTAGCCACAATTCTTTAAGGAATAATAGGTTTTGGGGATGAAACCTTTTTAAGGGTGGTGGACTTGTAACACCTGGTTATTTTAAAGACAAAGAAAGAATGAATAAAGTGAAGTAAAAAAAGAAGGAAAAGAAATAAAACCCATGTCTAGGGGTTAAAAGTGTCAAAAGGACAAAAGAGTTTAAAAGTTGGTGATAAAGGTGGTATGGCCGCCCATATGTCACATACATCACTGATCTTCGGGTTTTAGAGAGAGAGAGTAGCCGGGAGCAAGAACTCTTGGTTTTGAAGAGAAACAAGGAGAAAAGTGTGAATTCAAGGTAAGAATTCATGTTGTTATAGTGTTCTTAACTGGTTATGTCCTCAGGTTTGTGCTTATGTGTGTTTGTATGTGTTCAGGTATGTTTTTAGTGGGTTTCTAGGTGGTTGATCTTAATTGCAAACGAGTTTGGAAGAAGCCATACTCAAGAGCTGTAAAGGTGAGTCCTAGGACCCCTCTTTTACATGCTTCAACAAATTTTGGTGCTGGAAATGGATGAATGTATGTTTTCATTAAACTGGGTTTTGGACCCGTATGTTTGATTTTGTGTATGGTGAGTTATGATGTGATGTATGGTTATGTTCATGCTTGGTGATGTATGATGATGTTCTAAGGCTTAGAATGTATGATTTAAGCTTAAAACATGATTTATGGTGATTTGGAATTGAAATATGATGTTTAAGGCTCATATATTAAGTTTTAGAGTCCGCATAAGTGTTAGAAAGTCAATGCAGATGAATATTGAAAGTCGATGCGGATGAGTGTTGGAAAGTCAATGCAGATGAGCATTGGAAAGTCAATGCAGATGAGTATGGAAAGTCAATGCGGATGAGTATGAAATGTCAATGCGGATGACAGTTAATGCGGATGAGTATTAACCCCTAAGTAAGCCAATACGGATGAGTAATAAGAAATGCGAATGAACATTGCTAAGTATAGGAAATGTGGATGAATAGGAACAAATGCCGATGAAGTAAAACAAATGCGGATGAACTATAATAAATGCAGATGAACTATTCTGACTTTCTGGGGGAAAGATGGCTTTGACTTGACATGTTCCCGGGGGTTCATATAAGTTGACTTTTGAGGTCATAGATGTTATGATGGGCATGTTATGATGTATGTTTAATGCTTATGCATGATGGTATGTATGATGTATGCTATGTATGTATGATGCCTTGTATGATGATGTTGACTGTTTATGTTCCTTATTATGTATGATTATTTTCCCTTGGCTTTACGTTGAATGTTAATGAATGAAATGGAAGTATTATGTAACATAAAGTGGAACATAATGAAAAGAGGAACATGACGAATAATGCATGCATTAACGAATGAATGAACATAAGAAAGGTTTGCAAGAAAATGTATGGAGGTGCACACCTAATGAAGGGTGTTAGTTCAACGGTGTGCGGGTTAGCTACCCCAGAAGGATGCACACTGGGGTCCAATCTTTGTGATTGACCATATGTATAGGATCCTTGCCGCTTGCCCTAGGTATTGAGGTTAGCTTCATGCACAATGTTGGAGGTCTATGAAAGACCTCAGGCCCAGTTACCAGCTTCGTGCACAATGTTCGGGGTATAGCAAATGGTATTGATCCGGAATGAAAGAGAAAAGATAAGTGGTGAATGTACTTGCCCTAGGTGCTGGAGTTAGCTTCGTGCACAATGTTCGAGGTCAAAGAAAGACCCCAGGCCTAGTTACCAGCTTCGTGCACAATGTTCGGGGTAATGTACACATCATCAAAAGAAATGAACGTACGAGTGAAAGTAAGAAGTATGAATGAATGTGAATGATAATGAGGTACGGTGAATGAACGAAAGTTAATGAACGATTAATGAAGATAATAATGATATTATCTATGTGTACGTATGATGTATGATCGCATGAAAGTAAAGAAACAGTTTTAATGAAACAGAAAGTGTTGTTTTATTATAAACTAGAACTCACTCACGCTGAATTTTTATGTATTTTCCAGTTGGCAGATTAGCATTGCTAAGGATGGCGTGGGGCGGTTACTCAGCTCTGTTGGATGGCATTCTGTTGTTTAATGTTTTTTCATTGTAATGCGAACGAATGATGTTTTGAAATGAATGCTTGTATTAACTTGCAAAAGCATTTGTAATGATATGAAAAGTTATTTTTATGTTTCCGCTGCAATGTTTTATGAATGATTAAATGTTAAGTATATGTTTTATGTGCAATGATTTACCAGCTGTAAGTGTCCCGGGATCGGGGCCTTACATAAGTCTTTCCTCTTGCATAAAATAATATGCCATGTAACCTTTAAAAACATGAATAAACTAATTAAGAATGATTTTGTAACGTCCGGAATAAAGTTGAAACGATCCAACTAATATAATAGGCTTAACTAGGACTATATAAAGAGACTAAGCGGGTAATGGAGTATGGACGAGTAGACCTCATGGGACATGTGTTTGGTGAGTTAAAGGTCCCAAGAATGCTTGGTAATATAAACAGATCAGCTTGAGCAACTCTCATTTGACTCTCAACACCTCAAATTCTAGAGAGAGAGTGTAGAGAGAGAGAGTGTAGAGAGAGAAAGTGGAGAGAATTGAAGATTCAAGGCTCGGTTGATCACGGGATTGAAGATCAGTATTTGTGGGCATCCATAGAACAAGAAAAACCAGGAATCTAGGTAAGAAACATGATTTAATTATTCCTTTTGATGTAAACCTGGATTCTAGGGCTTGGGGTGTTTGAAAGTGGCAAAGATTCATCCAAAACTCACACTTTTGTGTAAGAAAACATGTTAGAAGCTAAGATATAGCTTATTGGATGCTAAGACAAGGTTTTGAATGTAAAATATTAAAGTTTTGGGTCAAAATGAGTTGGTTCGTAATTTTCAGTCCGTCCTGTGAAACTATGGGTTCATCTAGCGAATTTGCGTAGTCGTCTAACAAAACTATGAAGACTTCCAGTGAAACTATAGTTTCATAGGTAGTTTTGCAGACATGGTTTTCCAATGAAAGTTGGGCGAAATTGGCAGCGTAACTGGCAGCGAAGATGCCAACGAAACTACTAGCGAAGATGCCAGCGAAACTTGCAGCAAAACTGCTAATCTGACAGCGAAAGTAGTAGCAAAATTAGGCAGAAATTAACTCTTTTGAGTGTTAACTTATCTGCAGACTGTGTAGTGTGACCTTTGTTTTGAATGCTTGATTAAGAAGCTGCTCATCGAGTCCAGATGAGTTCTAGATCCCCTATTTTAAAGGTTTTAAAGTAATTTAGGGTTAGAAATACATACTAAATATACATTTTAAATAAATAATATTTTAAGAGGTTTTAACAAGAAGATTGATTTTCCTATAACAAAAGCAATATAAATGTTCTAAAATAAAACTTTTTTACGCTGACCTGGCAGCGCGACCCCAGCCAGGGATGTTGCCCCTTAGACCCCACTAGGGGCTGCTGCCACTAGGACCCCGCTGTCAGGGGTTGCCGCCCCCGAACCCCCACTGTCGCGCGGAGGATCAGTTATGTTTTATGATGACTTATGCTTGTGGTGCATATGTATATATATGATGCATGATGTTTATGATGCATGATATTTATAATGAATGATGTTTATGGTGATATGTGATGGTATATGTTATGTATGATGATGTGTGGTGATATTATGCTTATGTATGATATGTGTTCTTATGTTCCTTACTACATATTATGATGTGACTTTATGTGGTGTGATTATGATAATGAACGTAAAGTATTATCTTAACAAAGTGAAAGATTTAAGATAATAAAAGTGGAACATAATTAATGAACGAATGAAAGTCTTGCAAGCAAAAGAAAGGAGGTTCACAACTTATTGAGAGTTGTTAGCTCAACTGTGTGTTTACAGTGTGCAATCTTGGCTAACCCTTAAGGGTTCACACACAGGGGGAGTAGTCTATGTGAATACTCCATACATGCAATATGTGTGATATGTGTGATATGAGGTCCTTGTCACTTAACCCTAGATGATATGGCTTTGTGCTCAAGAAGGGGGTTAAGCATACGACAAGACCTACATAGAAGTGAAAAGATAATAAATGTACGAAAAATGCGATAAGTACGATAAGTACGAAATGTGCGAAACGTGCGAAATGTACGAAATGAATGATGAAAGAAGATAATAACTATTACCTTGATGTATGTATGATGTGTGATCACATGTGATAGTAAAGAAAATGTTTTAATGAATGAAAGGTGTAGATACATGTGTCCCTAGTTTCTAATCTTAATGTAATATGTTTGTATTGTCTTACACTTATGTAATTGTACGGGTACCTAATGAAATACAATATGTGGTTGTGCTTATATAATGTTGAATATTTCATTGGTTGGTATGTAATAACACTTATTTACTTAACTATATAGGTTGTGGTTGTTTGAATAATATCTAAATCAATTAATGACTATGAAACATATTCAAACTTAATCATGTGAAGTTCTCATGCGATTGGCCCATGCTAATAGACCATACATATGAACAACCTCATGCTAATAAACCAGTTATACTAATGAACCAGAGACTAGATCAGTCGCATGATTGAATCATGAGATTGACTCAGTCGCACGAGTGAACACTGAGTCGTGCGAATGGATCAACCGCATGACCCAATCGCACGACTGAACCATGAAAATGGTCCAGTCGCACGATTGAGAAACCTTAACCTATAAATACCACCTAAATCATGGAAAAACCAGACACTTCAAATATTTTGATACCCAGACGTACCCTAGCCATCTAGAGACCTCTAATAACCTGCTCCAACTTCATAGATCGCAGTAGATCGATTGCTAATCATTTTTAACGTTTAGATTCAATCTTTAATTGATTCTACGTGTGTTCTCACTGATTGGATCGCCAATCAAATAGGATTCCACACTATTTGATTTGGTACATGCATAAATCTGTTAGTATTCGTCGAGTACACGATCCCTAACAAGTGGTATCAGAGCTTTGGCTCTAGATTCACATGTGATTCAATCGTTTTGATATAAAAATTATGTTTTTGTGCTCAAAAACTCAATCTTTTGTGTCAAATCGGGTTTTAGACGTCTCCTGATCGAAAAGTTAAGTTTTTTCCAGCATACAACAATTAGGGTTAGCAAAAGTTCGTGTTTTTGCGTTCAATCACCTTAAACCTAGAAATTTTCGAAATCCAGCAGGTTTAGTCGAACGATTGACTCAATCGCACGACTGAGGTCATACGCATTCCCCATACGCACGATTGGACTCAGTCGCACTTCAATTCGTCTGACTGAGAAGACTATTCTCATTGTTCATCCGCATTAGTTCATTCGGCCGACTGAGTCATCCGCATTAGTTCAGTCGCACGATTGAACCATCCGCATAGTTCAATCGCACGAATAGCCTAATCGCACACCTTCATTCGGATTAATTCAACAGTTTGGTTTAAAGTTAAAGTTAATAGCAATGGAAGACCAATATTCAGCAGTCACAGCAGGGAGAGACTCATGTATACAAAACTTACTACTACTGGAGAATGAAGTGAGGAATCACAACAAGCCCCTAAAGCTGATCATGTTAGACGAGTATCCACAATGGAAGTAACATTTTGAGATCTACTTAAATGGAGTAGATCCCTATCTGTGGGAGTCTTTAGAGACGGGGTACAACATGCCTGTAGGAGCTGATGGTGTCAAACTCACACTTGGTGGCATGACTGACGGACAAAAAGTGAAGTACAATGCTGAAAAGAAAGTTTATGCTTTGCTTACACAGTCAATTCTGAAGGATATTTTCCATCAATTCTTGGAATATACACAAGCAAAGAAACTCTGGGATGCATTGGAGAAAAGGTATGATGGATATGCATCATTGAAGGCCATAAAGGCTAAGGCTTTAAAGAAGGAGTTTGACAACTTCTCCTCGATGGGGAAAGAAAGGCTAGATGATGTGATCGATAGGTTCTACCGCTTGATGAGTGAGATGCACACTCATGGGCTATCGACATCAATGGAGGACAAAGTGTCCCATTTTTGCTGACGGGTTGTCGTAGAAATGGGTGCCGTTTGTCTCCAATCTCAGACAGAATGGTATGCTAATGAAGTTAGATATCAATGACTTCATTCTGAAGCTGAGAGAGGAAGAACTAAGAATGAAGTACAGAGCTCAAAAGGCTTCTTATGATCAGAATCCTGCACTGTACAATGCGACACCTCGAGCCAAAACATTTGGAGCTCCTCTTCGGACAGCTTTTGTATCAAGCTCGTCTAGTCCTTCACCAGCCTCTACTTCAGGGTCGGAAATGTCAGGGTCGTCTGGTACCCAATACATTGCACCTGAAGCAAATGCAGCAAAGCTGAAGATCGAAAACTTCGGCAATGTGACAGTTGAGGTAGCTAAAGAGCACATGGATCTCTTAGTTGTGGTAGTCCACTCCTATGATGGACTAATTGCTGGTAAGATTGGGAAGTGCCATCTGGCAGATGAAGATTATGAACAGGTGGATGAGACAGAGCTGGAGCGGATGGACATAGTGTGGGCCTTAGCCAGTGTAGTCCGGAGAGCTAAGAAGTTTTTCAAAAAGACCGGACAAAATTTGATTGCGACTAAGGACACTACCTTCGGCTTTAACAAATCCAAGGTAACCTGCTTCAACTGCAGAGAGAAAGGGCACTTCAAAAGGGAGTGTGAAGCCAAAGAAGACTGGAAATGGGAATCCTTTCTCCACCTTCAACGCATGACTGGACTCATTCGTACGCTCATTCGTACGATTGAGAACCTCATTCGGACTGTTCAACCACATTAGTTCTTTCGGCCGACTGACTTATCCACATTTGCTCAGTCGCACGATTGCACCATCCGCATTTGTTCAATCGCCCGAATAAGTCCAATCGCATACCTTCATTTGCACACATCAGCAGTTTGTTAAATAGTAAAGTTAAGTGAAATGGAGGACCAGTTTTCAGCTTACACAGCAAGTAGAGATACTCGCATCCAAAATCTACTGTTGTTGGAGAACGAAGTGGGAATTCACAATAAACCCCCAAAGCTCATAACGTTAGGCGACTACCCACAATGGAAGCAACATTTTGAAATCTACTTAAATGTAGTAGATACAAATCTGTGGGAGGCAATAGAGTCAGGATACAACATGCCCGTAGGAGCAGATGGAGTTAAACTTACTCTAAGTGAAATGTCGGATGCTCAGAAGGTAAAACACAACGCTGAGAAGAAAGTATACGCTTTGCTCACTCCGTCTATTCGAAGGATATCTTCCATCAGTATTCGGAGTATACTCAGCAAAGAAACTATGGAATGCATTGGAGAAGAGGTATGATAGAAATGCCTCACTCAAGGCCATTAAGGCCAAAGCTTTGATGAATGAGTTCGACAACTTCTCTTCAATGGGAAAGGAAGGTCTGGATGATGTGATCGACAGATTCAACCATTTGATGAGTGAGATGCACACTCACGGTGTAACTACGTCGATGGAGGATAAGTTCCAATTTTGCAGATGGTTTACCGGAGAAATAGGCTTCCTTCGTTTCAAATCTCAGACAGAATGAGATGCTCTCGAAGTTTGACATAAATGACTTCATTCTAAAATTGAGGGAAGAGGAGCTTAGGATGAAGTATAGAGCCCAAAATGTCAACTACGATCAAAATCCTGCACTCTACAATGCAACTCCTCCGGTCAAGACATCTAGAGCACCACTGCAAACTGCCTTTGTCTCAAGCGCAGCAATTCCAGCACAATCATCAACTTCAGGGTCCGAAACGTCAGGGTCGTCTAGCACCCAGTATATGATACCTGAAGCTAATTCAGCAAAACTAAAAACTGAAAACTTCGGGAATATGACAGTGGAGGTGGCCAAAGAACACATGGACCTCTTAGCTGCTGTAGTCCACTCCTATGATGGACTAGTAGCTGGAAAGATAAGCAATTGTCACCTGACAGATAAAGATTATGAACAAGTGGATGAAATGGAGTTGGAACGTATGGACATAATGTGGGCTTTGGCAGGTGTTGTCCGACGAGCTAAAAAGTTTGTCAAAAATACCGGACATAACTTGGTTGCTACCAAAGACACAACCTTTGTCTTCGACAAGTCAAAGGTTACTTGTTTCAACTGTGGCGAGAAGGGACACTTCAAAAGGGAGTGTGTAAAGCCAAAGAAGACTGGGAACGGTAATCCTTTCTCGTCATTCAATCGTATGGACAAAGCCACATCTAGCAATTCTACTTCATCAAGCAAGGACCCCAAAGCCTTGACTGCTAATGAGGATGAAGGATAGGACTGGATCTTTCGGTTCGTGTCACCGGGAGAGTCCAACATAGCTAATATGGAGGACATTAATGATGATTCTGTTAGTGAGGGAGACATAGCAGTAGAGCTTGCGATGTCAAATTCTGAAGACATTGCACCTGTAGTCAACCACCTGCCTGAAGAAGAAAAATCTGCATCAACGTCAGAATCACGAGAACCGAAGACAACAGATTCTATACTCATGGCTGATTCATCTTCAACATCTCAGGTAAGTACTACTGACCAGTTATTTAATAATCATGCTTGTTTAGATTGTAAAAAAATTAGAGAAAGTATAGTTTTAAAATTTTCTAGGTTATTAGATCATAATAATAACTTAGTAAAGGACCTGGAACTATGCACTAAGGCAAATAGAGTGTTAAAACAAAACGAGCACTTTTACAAAGAAAAGATAGACCTAGTGAATAAACAGCTTAGGGAAACAGAGGTAGTCGCCTTTAACCAAGCAAATAGCATTAGGTACTATATGAACTCCCTAGAGGACACTAAGAAGAAGAAAGCAGTTTTAGAAGTACAAGTCAACTCTTTAAAACAGAAACTGCATAGTTGGACAAGCTCATCACACATTGTCCAACACTTAGTGAGAGAGAGAAATAATGGGGAGGGGCTGGGATATAAAGTGGTTCAACCACCACCTGAGACCTTGATGAACACCAAAAGTAAACCAATTAGCAATAACCCCATCAAGGATCATGTGGTGTCCACTCCTCTTGTTAGTGATCTAGATTCTGTAAGTAAATCAAATGAATCTTACTTTAAACAAAAGGAGGCCACTTCAAAGGCAAAAGGAAAGATGCCTTGTGTTAACTTGGAAACTGAATTTGAAAAGGTTAATTTGAAGTCTGGGTCAAACCAAATCAAACTGGAACACAAAAGGACTATAAAACCTAATCAATCATGAGCTTCATATCAAAGTCCAGGTAAACAAGACATAAAAGATGTAAAACCAGGTAAAGCAATTAAGTTTGTAAAACCAAGTCATACATCTAATAAAGAAGTGTCTCAATCCAAAATTAATAAGGCCAACTGCATGACTTTTACATCTCCACCAAAACATATAAACCGTAAAGTTGAAAGCAGATCCTGCTATAATTGTGGAGAGTATGGTCAATAGCGTCTCAGTGCCTTTATTATCAGACACCAAGGAGGAAAGTAGAACTTTCAGTCTCTACACCTAGATCTTTTAAGAGGAACTCAGTGACGCCACCAAAATGGCTAGTGAACCGAAAGTTCAATCCATGAGCCAGTCGTCTGTCTATCACAAACAGGCTTACACAAAGCTGGTCTATGGAAAGAAAAAAACCGCCTCAGCGTCTGAAAATGAGAACAAATAGCTATCTGAGCTTCCCTCAACCTTAAATGGTCAATGGGTTGAGTTTATGATATGTAATGCCTCCGGGAAACCCAAGCCACTGAAGGCTTGGGTTCATAACATGAACTAATGTTTTCATTGAATGTGCAGGGTGTTCGCTATAGTGCTAAGACTAACACATGGATTGTCGATAGCGGAGCATCCATGCACATGACAGGGAACAGAGCTCTCTTATCAAACGTCAGACAAATCAAAGGAGGGCATGTTTCATTTGCTGGAAACAAAGGTGGGTACATCACAGCCCAAGGAGAAGTAGGAAATAAGAAGGTTAAGTTTGATAAGGTAAACTACGTCCAACACACTACAAAATAACTGCTTCAGTCTCTCAAATTTGTGATAAAGGATTCAGGTAGTTGACAACAAGAAGTGCTATGTTCTAAAGAAGGACTACGTGATTCCGGAGGACTAAATTCTAATGTCAGGTTCAAGATATAATGATCTTTATGTTTTGGATCTCTCAAAGGCCTCTACAACGGATCATGAAGTTCAGTGCTTCTTGTCTAAAGCTACTGAGAAGGACTCAATCTCTGGAATAGGAGAATGGGACACATAAATTCGAGGAAGATGAATCACTTGGTCCATAATGTTTCGTGAGAGGAGTAAATGTAAAAAACTTCAAACTCCTAGATTTCTGTGTTGCATGCAAAAAGGGCAAACAGACGAAGAAGTCTCATAAGGAAAAGAAAGTCCACTCTATAAAACTTCCTCTTGAGCTCCTTCACATGGATCTATTTGGTCCAGTCAGTACAAGAAGCATCGCAGGCGACTTGTATTGCTATGTAGTTACAATTATGACTACTCAAGATTCTCTTGGGTAATGTTTCTGAAATCCAAATCAGAAACATTTGAATCCTTCAAGGAATTAGTAACGACACTGGAATCCCTATACAAGCTGAAGGTACGACATGTACGCTCAGACAACGGAACCGAGTTTGAGAATCAGTGGATGGACGCCTATTGCAAGGAAAAGGGAATTGTGCATCAACTCATTTCTGCCTACACTCCTCAGATGAACGGGGTTGCTGAACGAAAGAATTGCAGCTTGATAGAGACGGCACGCACTATGCTGGCAGACTCGAAACTGCCTATTCAATTCTAGAATGAAGTAGTAGCAAATGCATGTTACACGCTGAATCGAGTTCTGGTAGTGAAACTCCATGGAAAAATGTGCTACGAGGTACTAAAATGACGTAAACCAAACTTAGAGTATCTGGAGACGTTTGGTGCTCCGTGCACCCTACTGAAGAAGACTCAGGAAGGGAAATATAGTGAGAAGGTTGATGAAGGGATTTTTCTAGGATACAACATACTGAACAAGAGAGTTTACAACAACTCAACGGGTCAAGTAGAGGTGTGGTGTAATGTTGATGTCAGAGATACATCACACCGCCTGCTGGAAAAGGACCTGCTTACTTTTTCGACTATGATGGATTCTTAAAATCCTTCAATATACCTATTTCTACTTCAGAAGACGAGTGGCCAAACAAGATGATGTATGATGTCTTGAACACACCGTCTCAAGACTCAACACCATCCAGTTCACAAAGTTCATCATCTACCGATTCAGGGGGAGCACTTGAGGTGAGTGACTCCTCCTCTGATGAAGAAAATGTGGAAAATGATCAGAACAACCAGGATGCACAAGTTCCTCTTACCTAAAGTCCACAAGCATCTCATAATGATGCATCTGAGATATCAGAACCTCAGACTCGTATTGCCGCAGATTCAGAACCAAATGTTCACAATCTTGATTCTGAGGTAGTTGTTCCAACAACTCCCGGCTCACGTCTAAATGCCTATCATCCTTTGGATAATGTTATAGGAGATGTGAGAACAGGGGTTCAGACTAGAAATCAACTGTACTCAGCTAATTATGCCTCTTTGATTGAAAAAGGATAACTTCATGATGGTGCCTACCGCTGCTTTGTGTCTCAGTTTGAGCCAAAGTATGTAAGTGAAGCACTGATGATGAGGCTTGCGTCAGTGCCATGCAGGAAGAACTTCTTCAGTCTAAGAAGTTAGGTGTATGGACTTTAGTAGATAGACCTAAAGGTGCAAAAGTCATCGGTACCAAATGGGTCTTGAAATGCATGAAAGATGATCAGGGAGTGATCATCAGAAACAAAGCTCGGCTTGTTGTTCAGGGTTTTCGACAAGTTGAGGGAATCGACTACAATGAAGTGTTTGCACCAGTGGCACGGATGGAAGCAATCTGCATCTTCCTTGCCTATGCATCGTATATGAAAATCAAAGTTTATCAACTTGATGTTAAGAGTGTGTTCCTTCATGGAGAGATTCGAGAGATAGTGTATGTCAGTCAACCTGAGGGATTTGAGGATCCATATCATAGGACAGAGTTTACAAACTCGACAAGGCACTATATGGGCTTTATCAAGCTCTGAGGGCCTGGTATGAGAAACTCTCTACTCATCTTGTGAACACGATTTTCGCAGGGGAGTCACTTATTGTAGATTGTTTATCAAAGAAAAGGATGGAGATTTACTGCTGCTACAAATCTATGTCTATAATATAATCTTCGGTTCAAAGAACGAAGAATTATGCAAGGAGTTTGAAGGTAATGAAGGCTGAGTTTGAGATGAGTGCAATGGGGGAGATGAAGTTCTTTCTCGGGTTACAAGTGGATCAGACACCAAACGGGATCTTCCTACATCAAACCAAGTATGTAGGGGATTTCTCAGTCGGTTTGACATGGAGAATGCTTCTACGCTGGCACTCCACTTGCTACAACCATGATGTAGCACCCGATGAGAATGGTGATCTGGTAGATGCCACTATGTACCGAGGGATGATCGGATCTCTCATTTATCTCACTGCCTCACAACCTGATATCATGTATGCTACATGTTTATGCTCACGATATCAGGTAAAGCCTAAGGTGAACCATCTAATTGGGCTCAAAAGGAATTTTCGTTATCTGAAGGGAACTCCCACACTGGGTTGTGGTACCCTCATGATGATGACTTTGAGCTCACAGCGTATAGCGACTCGGATTACGGCGGCTGCAAGATGAACTACAAGTCTACATCAGTAGGGTCTCAGTTCTTTGGAAGAAGATTAGTAACCTGGCAGTGTAAGAAGCAGACCTCGGTTGCATTGTCAACTTGTGGCTGAATACGTTGCTGCTGTAAGCTGCTATTCTCAAATCATATGGATTCAATAGCAAAAGCGGGATTACAGTTGAACTTCTCTTCTACTCCTATCTTTGTTGATAACTCTGCTGCAATTGCAGTCACTAAAAACCCAGTCCAACATCCTAAGACCAAACAACATCGGTATTAAATATCACTTTATACGTGATTGCTTTGAAAAGAAATAATCGATGTGATAAAAATTAATACGGATTTTCAACGTGCTGACCTCTATACAAAGGCATTTGACAAACCACGTTTTTTACATTTGTTAGAGGTCAACGACGTTAAAAAGAAAAATGAGGTCATTCCTGAAGATGACCATGTATAGTCTGATGCGTCGTGTCTAGTTTCTTTTATTTTTTAAATTTTTAATTCTATTTTATTCTCTTGTCGTTGTTTGATTTTAATTATTTTAATTCCAATTAGTTTATTTCCTTGCCTATTAAAATCCTAAAACACTACTCCGTGGTGGTTTTGTAATTTTAGGGGGAGAATAGGTTTAGGCAATATAAAAAAACGAGGGAAAAGGAGAGTCAAGCCGATAATAATAAGATCGTATGAGTGATACCGATTTGATTTTGGATATGATAGTACACACGTACAAACCATTTGGGACTTTAAAAATTCAAAAATTGATAAAGATGCAAAGTCATGTATAAGTCTGTGTAGTTTGAGCAAGATAAAAGGAAATATGATAGATAAGCTAGCTACCACTAAGGTAACACAAAGAGGTAGACCTAAAGGTTGCTAGACCATAGATGATATGTCGGTAGATTCAACACAATAGATGACTAGACCTTTTGGTGATCCCAAGATTAAACTAAAATGTTTGACTAGCTGTGGGTAACACCTTATCCCTGGTTAACACAATCAATAAGATTCCAATACGGGGTGACGAGCAAAATAACGCCACAAATGTGTGTGTAAGACCAAAGCATGAGCAAAAGCACTTACAATAACGTAATCAAATTGATAACTTATGTTGTTGGTGAGATCTGTGCAAAAAGAATGAAAATGCTCAAACAAGAAGATGGGTTATGTGCCTCTCTGCTGTGCGGTGGGCATGACCTGAGGATAAGCATAATTATATATTCTAGAACTCATTGTTGTTTGCCGCCTCTCTGCTGTGCGGTAGCACTGACTGAGGATTGGCTTCTCTTTGAAAGTTCTAAGAATAGTCTATTCTTGAACACTACCCTTAGACCGCTCAAAAATCTCCTTAGGAATGTTGATTACCATATAAGTGTGGGATCACAAATGCTGGTTGAATAAACAAACCTTAAACAGTCACAAAACTATGTTGAAAGTTGTGTATGAATTTAAGAGGACAAATATACTAACAATCATTATGGCTACAATCTTGAAAGTTCAAATCAGTGTGGGCACCTGAGAGTACTAGCATGATTTCCTAGATTCCTAACGACTTCAAATGAATACAAATATAGAGCATCAAAGTTTTTAAATATCTTGTCCTGAATGATTTATATATCCTGTATGATTCCAACTTGAATTAGTCCATGTATGGTTTAAATGATGAGGCTGCTCTCTCAGAAAATTTTTTCCTTAGAATTACATCTTTGGAATTAACCCTCACAAAAACACAAAAACATGTCCTAGTTTAAGTTTCAGTATTATTCTTTTATTTCTTACAAAGTCTGTAATTTAGTTTGTGTAGTATCGGACTATGTCATGGAAGTTGATAAGGGACCTTATCATCAAAAGGTCACGTCTGAGGTGACCACACGTGCTTTAAACAAAATTGCGTCACGTCTGAGGTGACAAAATGTTTAAAAGGATCACGTTGAGGTGATCAAAGGTTTTCAAGATAAAATGATCATGTCTGAGATGATCAAGGGCACATAACGTTTATTCAAAAGTTAAAAGGGTGTAATTTGTAAAATGGTCATAAAGTCCAATTCATGAGTCTGACCCATTCGCACGAATGGACCATGAGTATGGACCAATCATATGAATGAACCATACTCATGCAATTAAAACAGCCAAATGGACATGAGTATGAACCATTCACCCGAATGGCTTATCGAAAGACTCGTTCGACCGAATGAGAGTGTGCGAATGAGTCAGTCGACCGACTGAGCTCCCGGCCGACTGAAAGTGCACGACTGAGCCAATCGCCCGACTAAGTTCCATTCGCCCGAATGAACCGAGCGAATGAGTCCAGTCGGCCAATCAAGCTCAGATTCATATAAATAGGGCCACAGTCGATCTCATTCAAGTCATCACTTCCAATCGCCTTATATCGCACATCCTACCGTTATGCTGCCCAAATTCTTTAGACCTCGATTATACATTCCTAATGATCTTCTGACATGTGTGTGCATATATACAGGTATATGTGATGAAATCTCACATAATCATAATATATGGTGTCCTAATTAGCGACTCGCGATTGACACAAGAACCGAACATCTCTATGGATTAATGACCTACTCAAACCAAGTAAAATGTTAAAAATAATGTTATTAAGTTATTAGTTAAGTGACTGTGAGTCTAAAGAATCTATACACAACGTTGAATTTCATGAATTGGTCAAGATTCGAACCTAAGTCGACCGAACAGTAGGTCATGCGACTAGTCGTCTGGGTGAACTCCAATCGCATGATTGAGCTGGCCGAATAGCTCAATCGGCCGAGTGAATCATATGAATGAGCTCAGTCAGCCGACTAAACCAATCGCAAGATCAGTCAACCGGCTGAACTCAGTCGCCTGTTCATTCACCTGAATGAGTCTAGTCGCATGATAGGACAATTGACTAAACACAGTCGCATGATTCATTCCCATAAATGAATCAGAATGAATTCTATCAAGTTACTTAGAACTGATTTGTGGTTGGTTAGTATCTAACGTTTATGTATCTTGTATTACAGATCAATGGCTGATAGATGGCCTATCAATCCCAAGCACAACATTTGTGCTCATTTAGACCACATAACTCGGAATGGTGCCGAGTTTGCTGAGATCATCGCTTTTCTCAAGCGATCGAGGATACACAAAGCCATCTCTACTCCATGCACTCCCTATAGGTCAACACCAGGCCTTCTGGGAGAATGCATTAGTGGATAGATCACGAGAGCCATACAGCATTTGGAGCTCCATCTTTGGTTTGGACATAGAGATTACAGCTGAAGACATTCAGTGTGTACTTGGGTTGGGAGATGATGCTGCATACCCCACCAAGCTACACCGCTGACAGTGAGAGGCTGCTTTCTGAGGATTAAGTACGCTGGGGACATCAACTCAGATGTGCTCAACAATAGCAACCTGTTCCCCCAGTATAAGTACTTGACACATGTTAATCTGATGTGCATAACTTCCAGAAGGGGTGGGTTTGACGACCTATCAGACCAGATACAAAATGCCTACGTGGCACTGGTGCTGAACTACCCCTTCAGCTTCTCTAGCATGATCTTCTCTTACCTCGTAAAGAATCTAGAGGCAAAGGGAAAAGAGGGCTTTTGTATGTACCCTAGGTTCTTGCAGCTGATTTTGATAAGAAGCTTCCCTCGCTTCCAAAGGAGCACCACAATGCAGTGGCTTTGGAGATCATGGATGATACGACTCTGAGTCGTATAAGAGTTTATAGGGGTAAGCAGGTAATGCCCCAGGTAAAGAGGCTTATAGGCCATCTGGCCAAGGAGAACTACGTGGCGCCAGGCAGGCGTAAGTTGCATAACGTAGACAACAACTCAGATGATGAGCAGCTATAGCTCCAGAGCACGACTTTGATGATGATGATAGCGGGGATGCTGGAGACGAAAGGGCCCTCTCAATCAAGGGGCCCCACTACTACTAGTGTATTTCCAACATCTGCCCCCACTGGAGATGTAGCAGAGACTGCTGGTTTCCACCGGGAATTCATACCTGGTGAGGAAGAGGAGGAGTCGGTTTAGGAGCCACTGACCCGTACTGTGGGCAGCAAAGTAGTTGCCACAGAACGGGGGCTCAGGGTTGTTGGTGAACGCCCCGGCGGGTTAGGAGAGGATGATACCGACCCACGTATGCTCTGACTAGCCGAGTAGTGCCTAGGGGGAGCATCCTCCTCAACTGGTTCGAGAGAAGAAGAGGATGGCTCAGCCCCATGGTATGAAGAAGAAGAAAAGAAGGCTTACTTTCATTACTACCTCCTCCATCACTACTTCTGCCACCACTACCACCACCACAGCTACCACCACTACCATACCACCCTCCACTACTACAGCCACATCTTCACCAGAGATTCCACCCCCAATCCATATCACCTCCAGCACCACTTCAGCTTACCCCTCACCACCCACACACATACCACCTCCCATATTCACCACTGCCACCACCACCACCTCTAGCCACCAGGCAGGACCATCATATCCCCCATCCTTTCCCTCAGGATCATCTTTACCTCCAGTGGGGTAGAGGAATAGCTTTCAGCACTAAATCGTATGGTGCTAAAGTTGTTAGCATCCAATGATGAAAAGACTGCTCAACTTCGACAGTTAGTGGAGCTTACTGCTGCACAATCACAGCAGATCTCTCAACAGGCACAACAGATTGAGGAACAGGCTCAGCAAATGACTGCTCAGAGTCAAGAGATTTCCCAACTCAAGGAGCAAAATGTGTTATCTACTAAGAAGATTGAGGATTTGGAGGATGCTAAGAGAACCATCCTGCTCAAACTTAAGGTCACAAAGGATGAGCCTCTGAAGATCAGAGAAGGAGATGGTGATGATGGTGATGTTAGTGTGATGATGAGAGTGATGATGAAGATGATGATGGTGATGATGAAGGTGATGATGAAGATGGAGGAGACATTGAAGGAGGAGGAGAGTCATCTGCTTCGGGTGCACAGGAAGCTAGTGAGAGGCAGACCAAAAAGACTCAAGATCCAGGTGCTTCGACATCAGCCCCGACAGCAGAAGGACACAAGATCCAAGACAAGAGTAATATTTAGATGTTTTATTGTTATTTAAACTCATTTGTATTTGGATCATGTATAAAGTTATGTAATGAATTTTTATATGTATGTAAATGATTATGTCTTGATTATTAATTATTGATTGCTTTGTTGAATGTTTAAATCAAGCAGATCCAGATTTTCAACGAGATGAATATGATATTGCTCCACTCCAACAGATCAAGACTCAACTGACATTGATTCTTGATGTGCAAGGTATTGTAAGGAGATTTGTGATGTATACTCCTAAAGAAGGAGAAATCATTCACAATCTCACTAATGAGCAACTAGCCGAAATGTTCAAGATGAATGCTAAAGAGATTGTGAAAGATGCCCCTACTATGAATGTAGAAAGTGATGATGAGCTTAAGGATATCGATGGGATTGAGATAGAAGAGGTCAATGCTTCACACTATCCACTGTACACTGACAAGGAGGGAACTGCCATCCTAATCTGGGAGACACTCTTGTTAGTGCCACTTTTGAGACTCTGCACTGGATGGAAAAAGAGTTCGGAAAGGATAAAGAAAGGCCCAAGCCACATATGCTGAAGTGAACATCAAAAAGGCAGATGGGTGGCATGTTTTGAGGAGATAAGAGCCAACACAGCGCTTCAACGTCAACTGCCTACACCAAACTGTAAGGTCAAGCAATATCAAAAGGTGGCAGGCAGGATCATAGCATGGGCACATTTTGAAGACCTCAATGTTTACATAGTTAAACGTGAGAAGGGAATTGAGTATTTCAGGTTTCCACATGACCTGAAGACTCATCCAGGTTTTGAGCTTAACCAGTTAGCAAGGTTAAAATTGCTATATGCTGACCATCGTAAGATGTCAGCTGGTTTGAAGCAGCTCTAAAGAGTGAGTACCACACCAGATGGGTCAACTTCAAACCTCAACAACCAAACGAGGTACATAAGAAGATCTGAGGTTGACGCCATAACTGGCAAACCAAAAGTCATGTTGAAGTGGAGTCCACCACGTACAATGTCAAAGATCCCACTACGTGAGATGCCTCAGGACTTCACTCCACATTTCAAATGGTGGTACTACAATTGGAGAACGGGAGAGGCCGTGATAGTCTTGAACAGAAATGGTAAAATGGAAACCAGAAGGGTGTTTGACCCAATGTGGCTTACCAACTTTTGAGCTAATGATGTTTATACATTATACAAGTGGCCACTATTCTATGACTCACGAGATATAGTACAAGCTTTAAAATTTTAGAATGTAATACGACTCTATTTTGATTTAGAGCTAAATACGGGAGTCACCAAAGAAGCAAAGTACAAGAAATTTGAGGAAATTATGAAAGATGTAAGACAATAGTTAGATCTAGGCAAAGGGGAGTTTGTTGATACATATATGTACCTAGATCCTGATCTCAATGTAATATGGCATGAATATCTTGCACGTATGTAATATTGGGTACTTAATGAAATGATAATGTTTGGTTGTGATATATGATGTTTAATATTTCATTAATAAGTTGAAATTGTTTTATTGACTTGATATATAGGTTTTGGTTGTTTGAATTGATATACATAATGTTATAATAAGAATACATTGAAACTTTGGTTAATTGAAGTTTACATGCGTCCGACTGGACCATGCGCCCAACAGTGGTCATGCATCCGAATGGCCATGCGACTGAGTGTCCATGCACCTAAATAGTCCATATGCCTAAACAACTTCATGCGTCTGACTCAGTCGTACGACTAAACATTCAGTGGTACGATGGATCAACCGCATGGCTCAATCGCACGAATGAACCAAGCTCATGGTTAGTCGACTGAATGAGCAACCCTAACCTATAAATACCACTTAACTCGTGGAATAACATAACAATTGAGAAATATTCAATTCACTTCGAATCCAGACGTACCCTAGCCATCAGAAGCCTCTAAGTTCATACTCCAAGATCATAGAACGTTGTAGATCGATTTCTAATCGATTTTGACGTTATGTTCAATTCATTGTTGTGTCTACGTGCATTCTCACTGATTGGATCACCAATCAAATAGGATTCTGCACTATTTGGTTTGGTTTAACACGTAACCAGTTGGTGTTTCGTTCAAATACCAGATCCTAACAATTTTAATACAAGATTCAAGTACAAAAGTTTTCAAATACATAAGCATCTAATCATTACTTTTGTCTTGAATTGTAGGCTTCTTAGCAGGAGGGGTGGAGGATAATGCTCCTTAGTATTGTGTTCTCTTGGTTCTCCTTTCTTGACCATGAGCATAGGCTGATGTAGCTGCATCACCTTCTTCATCATTATCTCCCTCTTCTTTCCCCTTGACTCTTCATCATCACTATCATCTTCTTCATTAGTCTCATCATCATCACCATCATCATCATCATCATCATCATCATCACCTTCTCTAATCTTCAGAGGCTCATCTTTTGATCCCTTTAATTGAGCATGATCATCCTGTTTGAGGCCTCCAACTCCTTAATCCTCTCACTGATTGGTCATTGTGCTCCTGAAGTTGGGTAATTTGTTGTGCTTGCTGGGCAATATGCTGTGCTTGAGCAGCATTGAGCTCCACAAGCTGACTTAGCTGAGCAACTCTTCCTCATCAGCAGCTAACAGCTTCAGCACCATGCGGTTTAGTGCAGCCAGCTATTCCTCTACCCTATTGGAGGGTAGAGTGGGTCCTATGGTGAAGGTGGTGTGGGTTATGGACCTGCTTGGTGGCTGGTGTTGGTAGTGGTGGATGTGGTGAATATGGGTGGTGGGATATGAGTGGATGGTGAAGGGTTGGCTATAGTAGTGGTGGTTGTGAGTGTGGTAGTAGTGGTAGGAAGTGTGGTAGTGGTGGTTCGGAGTGTGGTAGTGGTGGTGGTAGCTGAGGTGGATGTGGTAGATGTGATGGTGGTTGTGGCAGTAGTGGTGGCTGTGGCAATGGTAGTGGATGTGGTCAACGTAAATCTTGGCCTCTTACCCTTTTTGCCATAAGGGTGAGCCATCCTCTTCTTCTTGGAGGATTTAGAAATAGAGGATCCCCCTTGGCTGCTAGGCTGGTCTAGGTGTAAGATGGATCTGTATCAGCAGTAACAGCATCCTCGGACTCCCCCTCATGTCCACCAACCGCCCTAAGCCCTCTCTTAATGGCTAGGACCCGACTCCCTGTCGTCCGCACCAGAGGCTCCTCGTCAGAATCCTCCTCCTCCTCCATCTGGAAATCAGGGTGAATGGGAGCCGACTCGGGTCCACCCGGACCATCACTTCCATGACCATCACCATGGTCATCATAGTCAGAATCATTGGAGGGTAGAGCAATCTGCTCAGAATCTGAATCACTTTCGTCACGGTGCCACTTCTCCTGGCTAGCGCCACATAATCATCCCGGGCCAGATGCCCAAACAACCTCCTCACCGGGGGCTTCACCTGCTTGCCCCGGTAGACCTTCATCCTGCCTATGGTGGTATCATCCATCACCTCAAGAGTAACTGCATCTTCTTTCTCCTTGGGTAGTGAAGGAAGCTTCTCGTCAATAATCATCTGTAAGAACCAAGGATACATGGAGAATCCTTCCTTCCCTTTAGCGTCAAGGTTCTCGATTAGATAGGAGAAGATCATGCGGGAGAAACTGAACGGATGATTCAGTACCAGTGCAACGTATGCATTCTGGATTTGGTTGGAGAGGTCGTCAAATCCTCCACGCCTGGAGGCTATGCATTTTAGGATCACATGTGCCAAATACTTGAATTGAGGGCACATGCTACTCTTGTTCAGTACCCCAACATTTAAGTCACCAGCGTACTTGATCCTCATAAAGCATCCCCGGATAGTCAGGGGATGTAACTTAGTTGGGTGGCTTCCATCCTCACCCAGACCTAAGACCCATCTCAAGTGATCCTCTATGATCACTAACTATCTCTTAACCAAGGATTGAGCTCCGTATACAATGATGCACAACTGACTATCAACCCTAGCACTATCCCAGAATTCCTGCTGGATGGATCTATAAGGTGTGCAGGGAGTCGAGATAGCCTTGAAGATCCGTGATCGGCGCAGGAAAGTAATAATCGCTGACAACTCAGTAGCGTTTCGGGATGTCGGATCAAGGTGAGCATAGATGTTGTGCTTGGTGTTAATCGTCTATCTCTTTGCCATGTTTCTATAATAGAAGACACATAAACATTAGATTAATACATAACAGAAACACTTGAAACTTAAAATGTTTGGAAATCAATCTGGTTCAATCGTGTGATTGAACAATACGACTGATACGACTGAGTTTACTCGGTTGACTGAGTATGCGACTAAGTTCAATCGGGCGACTTAGCATACGACTGAGTTCAATCGGGAGACTGAGCATGCAGCTGAGTTCAATTGGGCAATTGTACTTGTACGCCTAGTTCATTCGGCCGAATGAGTCATTCACGCAGTTCAATCGGGCGATTGAAGTTCATTCGGAATGTCCAGTCGCATATTTTTAGTTCGACACTTTAACCCCGAATCTAGGTCAAAACATGATGTTAAACGTTGTGTCTGGACTCTTTAGACTCGCAGGAACCCTAATTGTCATATTATGTCTTTCATTTTAACCATTATACACGTTTATGTGGTCTATTTGATGGTTGTTACTAATTTCTTGATTTTTAATCAAATTGGTCTGTTAGGGTTTGAATACACCGCGTGTTATGTGCAATTTCAATCACTCATTACCTGCAGATGATTGGAAAACACATCAGTACACAATAGTGGTGAGAAATTGACTCAAACAAATTTTGGCAGAGTGTATGTGCTTACGGGTGATTTGGAGACGATTGAAGGGTGATGAGGATATGCGACCGACTTTATCCCTATTCATACTGATTTTTTCTTTAGTCGGGTGACTGGACCTATGCGTACGCTTCATTCGGGCGACTGGGTCTCAATCGTGCGACTGTCTCAGTCAATATCATCCATTCGTGCGACTGGGGTTCACTCGTATGACTAATTCAATCGATCACTTCCATTCATGCGATTGGCTCATATCATGATCCAATCGTGCCAATGGTTCAGTCTCATGCCCGTTCGTGTGACTGGTCCATACTCATGGTCTAGTTGTGTGTATGACTCTGACTTGTTAATTTGACCTTATGCACTTTCAAACACTTAATCTGTTAACAATTGATAACACTTTATGACCAATGATCATCTCAGACATGACCTTTTTAATTTGAAAAACAGTTGATCACCTCAGACGTGATCCTTTTGAGTAAGGGATTCACAGATTGAGTCCAGATGTATAATCCGACTTTTTCCAAATAAAACTAAAAGTTAAACAAAACAACTAGAAATTTAAAATGAAATTAAGACATAATTTTGTATTTTAGGTGGGAGATGGAATTAAACCTATTAGAGTACTTCTAACCGATTTTACTTCCAGGACAACACAACTTCAAGTCTATAATATCATTTCAGGTACAATTCATTGTGGAATCATACAGCTCACAACGTAGTAGCGTTTTAGGATGTCAGATCAAGGTGAGCATAGATGTTGTGCTTGGTGTTGATCGTCCATATCTTTGCCATGTTTCTATAACGGAAGACACATAAACATTAGATTAATACATAAAAGAAACACTTGAAACTTAAAATGTTTTGAAATCAATCTGCTTCAATCGTGCGACTGAGCATACAGCTGAGTTCAATCGGGAGACTGAGCATGCGGCTGAGTTCAATCGGGCGATTGTACTCGTACGCCTAGTTCATTCGGCCGAATGAGTCATTCGCTCAGTTCAATCGGGCAATTGAAGTTCATTCGGAATGTCCAGTCGCATTATTCTTAGTTCGACACTTTAACCCCGTATCTAGGTCAAAACATGATGTTAAACGTTGTGTCTAGACTCTTTAGACTCGCAGGAACCCTAATTGTCATAATATGTCTTTCATTTTAACCATTATACACGTTTATGTGGTCTATTTGATGGTTGTTACTAATTTCTTGATTTTTAATCAAATTGGTCTGTTAGGGTTGGAATACACCACGTATTATGTGCAATTTCAATCACTCATTACCTGCGGAAGATTGGAAAACACGTTAGTAAAACAATAGTGGTGAGAAATTGACTCAATCAAATTTTGATAGAGTGTATGTCCTTACGGGCAATTTGGAGACGATTGAAGGGTGATGATGATATGCGACCGACTTTATCCTATTCATACTGATTTTTTCTTTAGTCGGGTGACTGGACCTATGCGCACGCTTCATTCGGGCGACTGGGTCTCAATCGTGCGACTGGCTCAGTCGGTATCATCCATTCGTGCGACTGGGGTTTAGTCGTATGACTGATTCAGTCTGTCACTTCCATTCATGCGATTGGCTCATACTCATGATCCAATCGTGCCAATGGTTCAGTCTCATGCTCCGTTCGTGTGACTGGTCCATACTCATGGTCCAGTTGTGTGTATGACTCTGACTTGTTAATTTGACCTTATGCACTTTCAAACACTTAATGTGTTAACAATTGATAACACTTTATGACCAATGATCATCTCAGACATGACCTTTTTAATTTGAAAAACAGTTGATCACCTCAGACATGATCCTTTTGAGTGAGGGATTCACAGATTGAGTCCAGATGTATAGTCCGACTTTTTCCTAATAAAACTAAAAGTTAAACAAAACAACTAGAAATTTAAAATGAAATTAAGACATAATTTTGTATTTTGGGTTGGAGACGGAATTAAACCTATTAGAGTACTTCTAACCGATTTTACTTCCAGGACAGCACAACTTCAATTCTATAATATCATTTCAGGTACAATTCATTATGGAATCATACAGGTGTATCGAAATCATTTGGGACATTTTCATTTACCATTTTGATGCTCAATTCTTGCTTTGATCCGAGTGTGAATAGCAAGTTTAGGAAATCATACTATGACTACTAGATGCACACAATGATTTTGACTTTCAAGAACTACAGCTCACAATGATTATTGGTATACTTGTCCTTTGAAATCCATACACAGACTTTTGACACACATTCGTGACAAGTTAAGGTTTAATTATTTCAACGAGCATTTGTGGATCCCATGCTTATATGGTAATCAACGTTCCTCAGGAGATTTTTGAGCGGTCTACGGGTATATCACAAGAAGAAGCTATTCTAAGAGCTTTCAAAGAGATGCTAAGCCTCAGGTCAATGCCACCGCACAGTATAGAGGTGCAAACAACAATGAATTCCAGAATATTTAGGTTATGCTTATCCTCAGGTTAGTGCCACTGCAAAAACAGAGAGGCACACAACCTATCTTCTTGTTTGAGCAATTATTTTCTTTTTGCACATATCACACCAACAACATAGGTTATTAGCTTGATTGCTTTTTACATTTTTCATGTGCTTTGCTTATATTTTATGGTCATCCGCACACACATGTGTCATGTTAATCTTTTAAAAAATTTTGAACTCCCAAATAATCTATTCCTTGTGTACTATCATTTTCCAAATACATTGAATTAGTATCACATATTTGATTTCTTTCCTTTTGGCTATGTTGTCCTCCTCCCTCGTTTTTTATAACTAATTAAATAAAACTACTAAATTAAAACTAATCTAACCTATTCTGCCCCTAAAATTCTAAAACTGAAAAACTTTTTGCGTTTTTGAATTTTAATAGGTGAAGAAATAAAAAATAAAATAATATAAAAAATAAACAATAATAACTCTACGCGTCGGACTATGTACTTTCTTCTTCTGGAATCACATCATATTTCTTTTTCACGTCGTTGACCTCTAACAGATATAAAAATCTCGGTTTATTAAATGCTTTTGTGTAGAGGTCAGCACGTTGAAAGTCCGTATTAATTTGAACCACATTGATTAAATTCTTTTCAAAACAGTCACGGATAAAGTGAAATTTAATTCCGATGTGTTTAGTATTAGGATGTTGGACCGGATTTTTAGTTACAGTGATAGCAGCAGAATTATCAACAAAAATAGGAGTGTTAGAGAATTCCAAACCGTAGTCACGCATTTGCTGTTGAATCCAGATGATTTGTGAACAGCAACTTGCAACAGCAACATATTCAGCTTCACATGTTGACAGAGCAACGGAGGTCTGCTTCTTACACTGCTAGGTGACTAACCGTCTACCAAAGAATTGACACCCTACTGATAATGACTTATATTTCATTTTGCAGCCTCTATAGTCCGAATCGCTATACACTGTAAGCTCAAAGTCATCATCATGAGGATACCACAACCCGAGTGTTGGAGTACCTTTTAGATAATGAAATATCCTTTTAACTCCTATGATAGATGTGAACTGGTGCACAATTCCTTTTTCTTTGCTGAATGCCTCCATCCACTGGTTTTTGAACTCTGTACCATTGTCTAAGCGAACTTGCCTTACCTTCAGCTTGTAGAGTGACTCCAATGTAGTTACCAGCTCTTTGAATGATTCAAATGTCTCTGATTTGGATTTTCGAAACATCACCTAAGAAAATCTTGAGTAATCATCCGTAACTACATAGCAGTACAAATTGCCGGCAATGGTCTTTGTACTAACTGGCCCAAACAGATCCATGTGAAGAAGCTCAAGAGGTTGGTCAATTGAGTGAACTTTCTTTGCCTTATGAGACTTCTTTGTCTCTTTCCCTTTCTTACATGTGACACAAAAATCTGGTAATTGGAAGTTCTTAACATTTACTCCATGCACTAGATCATTCTGGATCAAGTGATTCATCTTCCGTGGATTAATATGTCCCATTCTCCTATGCCAGGAGATGGAGTCTTTTCCTGTTGTTGTTGACAAGAAGCATTGTACATTATGATCGGTTGTGGAAGCCTTTGATAGGTCCAAGACATATAAATCATTATATCTTGAAGCTGACATTAAGACTTGGTCCTCCGGGATAACATAGTCCTTTTTCAAAACATAACACTTCTTGTCGTCAAATACAACCTTGAATTCGTTGTCACATATCTGGGAGACATAAAGTAAGTTATTTTGAAGTTGTTGAAGATAGTTTACCTTATCAAACTTAACCTTTTGATTTCCCACTTCACCTTGTGCAGTGATATATCCTCCTTTATTTCCAGCAAATGAAACGTGTCCCCCTTTAATTTGTTTGACATTTGACAGGAGGGACAGGTTCCCAGTTATATGCCTTGATGCCTTGCTATCAACAATCCAGGTATTTGTAGTAGCACTATAGTTGACACCCTGCACATTCAAAGGAAATAATTAGTTTAGGTTAGGGATCCAAGCCTTAACTGGTTTGACTGATCCATAGGAATCACACATCATGAACTCAACCCACTATCCATTTGAGGGTGGGGGCGGATCATTCTTTTTCTTGTTCTCATTATCAGACACTTGACTTGACTTTTCCTTCCATAAGCCAGTTTTGTGTAAGGCCTGTTTGTGATAAACAGATGACTGGCTTACAGTTTGAACTCTAGATTCATTACTTCCTTTTGGTGGAGTAATAGAACTCCTTTTTGAAGAAGTTTGTTTAGTATCATAAAGGTCAATTTTCTTTCTTGGGGACTAATAATAAGAACAGTTAGAAGCTATGTGTCCATTCTTTCCACAATTGTAGCATGATCTACTTTCTACATGTATGTGGAACTGTTTCCGTGGGGAAGTGTGTGACACAGGTGTGACTTTAGTCTATTTGGGTTTGGACACTTCTTCTTTAGTTGTTTTAGCTTCTTTAACAAAATTCTTTGTTTGAACATTTTTAACATCTTTAGCCTTTTGTTTATATGGACTTGGACGTCAAGCATGTGGTTGGTTAATTGATTTGGTCGTTTTGGGTTCAGAAATTGACATGTTTGAACCTGACTTTAGATTAACCTTTTTAAAATTTTCTTCCAAATTTACAATAGGCATCTTACCTTTAGATTTCAAAGTGGCCTCCTTTTATTTAATGACTGACTCCACCGGTTTACCCGTGGAGTCAGGATCACTAACTAGAGGAGTGGACACCACATGATCCTTGATTGGATTGTTATTTACTAGTCTACATTTAGCATTCAACAATATCTCATGTGATGGTGGAACCACTTTGTAACCCAACCCCTCCCCTTTTTTTCGTTCTTTCACTAAGTGTTGAACTATGTGAGAAGAACTGGTCCAACTGTGCAGTTTTTGTTTTAATGAGTTGACTTCGACTACTAAAATTGCTTTTTCATTCTTAGTTTTTTCCAGGGAGTTTAAATAGAACTTTATATAATTTGCTTGGTTAATAGCAACAACCTTGGTTTCCCTTAGTTGTTTAATTAAAAGTTTTACTTTCTCTTTATAACTATGCTCATTTTGTTTTAAAATCCGATTAGCTTCTATGCATAGTTGTAAGTCATTTACTAAGCTATCACTGTGATCTAATAACCTAGAAAATTTTAAATCTATACTTGCTCTAAATTTGTTACATTCATTGCAAGCATGATTTTCAAAGAGTTGGTTTTTTGTACTTACCTATGAAGATTTGGTTGAATCCGCCATCAGTGCAGAGTTTGACTCTTCAGATGCTGGAGATTCTGACATGTCGTTCTGAGAGCTTCTTCATTCAGGTGATTGACCACATTCGGAGTATCTTCGTTTTTTTGACATCACTAGTTCAACTGCGATTTCACCTTCGTTTTGCAGAGTCGTCATCCAAATCCTCAACACAAGCAATGTTGGATTCTACCAGAGATACGAAATGAAAGGTTCAATGTTGCCCTTCGTCGTCTTGTGCAGTCAAGGCCTTAGTTTCCTTGCTTGACGAGGTAGCAACACTTGTTGGTTTGTCTTGACGGTTAAAGGTGGAGAATGGATTACCATTACATGTCTTCTTGGGCTTAACGCATTCACGTTTGAAATGCCCCTTCTCTCCATAGTTGAAGTAGGTAACTTTGGTTTTATCGAAACCAAATGTAGTGTCTTTTGTGGCTATCAAGTTCTGTCCAGTCTTGTTCACAAACTTCTTCGCCCTCCGGACAGCACTAGCTAACACCCACATGATATCCATTCTTTCGAGTTCAGTTCCATCCACCTGCTCGTAATCTTCATCTGCGAGATGGCAGTTCCCAATCTTCCTAGCAACTAGGACAGCATAGGAATAAACAACCGCTGCTAGTAGGTCCATGTGCTCTTTAGCAACCTCCATAGTAATATTACCGAGATTCTCGGTTTTCAACTTCGTAGCATTAGTTTTTAGGAACTATATATTGGGTACAAGATGACCCTGACGTTTCAGATCCTAAAGTAGTGACTTGGGAAGGAGCTATTGAACTAGACACAAATGCTGTTTGAAGTGGTGCTCCTGAACATGTTGGAATGGGAGATGAGTGATAAAGTGACGGGTTCTGATCGTATGATCCTTTCTGAGACCTGTACTTCATCCTCAATTCTTCCTCTTTTAGCTTCAGAATGAAATCATTAATATCCAACTTCGTTAGCATATCATTCTATCTCAAATTTGACACAAACAAGACCCACTTCTCTGGCAAGCCATCTACAAAACTTAACACCTTATCTTCCATAGACGTGGTTACCCCGTGAGTGTGCAGCTCACTCATCAAGTGGTGGAATCGGTTGATGATATCATCCAAGTTCTCTTTCCCTATTAAAGAGAACTTATCAAACTCCTTCTTTAGAGCCTTTGCCTTTAAGGTTTTCAATGTTCCATTCCCGTCATACCGTTTTTCTAGAGCCTCCCATAACTTCTTTGCTTGTTTGTTCTCAGAAAACTAATGGAATATGTCCTTAGGAATTGACTGAGTCAATAAAGCATACACCTTCTTTTCAGCATTGTACTTCACCTTCTGGCTATCAGTCATGCCGCCCAATGTAAGTTTAACACCATCAGCACCAACCGGCATGCTATAACCTGTCTCGATTGATTCCCACAGATTGGGATCAACTCCATTTAGATATATCTCGAACCTTTGCTTCCATTGTGTGTAATCATCTAACATTATAAGTTTAGGGGGCTTATTGTGATTCCCAGTTGGACCAAAAGAACCAATGAGCCAGATCAGAAAAACCTTTAAGTCCCACAGACATCAAAACAACTGAAGTGATCTACAACAGCTGAAGACAAAGTCTGAAGACAACTGCTGAAGAAAAAGTCTGAAGACAACTACTGAAGACAAAGTCTGAAGACAAAGTCTGAAGACAATTGCTGAAGAAAAAGTCTGAAGACAACTGCTGAAGACAAAGTCTGAAGACATAGTCTGAAGATCAAGTTCTCAAAAGTTGTCATAACAGCTGAAGTAGTTCTCTTCAGTAGTTGTGATGGTTTACATTTCTGTAGTTTGTAATCAGTAGTTTTATGTTATGTAAAACATCTGAAGCTCGTATACTTCAGATGTTATAACTTCAGTAGTTGTAATGTTAGTTTATACTTAGCTTTTAATGAAGGTGTCCTCAGCTGTTGTGGCCATCTTCAGTATTTTTGTTTACTTTCAGTTGTTTGTATAAATCAGTTAGATGTCACTATCAAGTGATGTCAGCTGCTGTCACATTCCTTATAAAAGGAATGTTGACCTAATTTCCCCGACGGGAAGTTTGTGCATGAATGAAAACATCCTCTTTGCAAAAAAATCTCTCTCTATAACTGTTATTGTTTAATTGAATATTCATATTATTCTTGGTATAATTTCGTCTAATTCGTGTGCTATTCCGCTTCAAATCCTAATCTAATTGATCAAACTAGATCTCGATCCTTTCAAATTGTATCAGAGCAGGTTAATCATTGATCGATTTAACAATTGATCATTGAAACTGTTCTTTTGATATCTTCATTTGATCGAATTACCAAATTTGCAAGAATTAGTTATAGAGTTTGTTTTTCTATTGCTTCCTGTGAATCAATTTGAGATTCTTCTTGTTTCAAACTGTGTTGTTGTGTTTTTGAGTTAGATCTGTTAAACTCTTATTGAACATGTTTGAATTGGTAAAAATGGTTGCATCAATCAATGATCCGCACAATACTGACTCCTCAACAAAGCCTCCGATGCTTGTTAGGAGTGAGTACAACATATGGCAATGACGAATGCTCCATCACCTGTCTGTTAATAGTTCAGGTTGTTGGAAATCTGTGGCTCATGGACCATATAAGCCTATGGTGAGTTATCCGGAAACCAATTAAATGATTCCGAAGAAGAAAGAGCAATATTCAGATGAAGATCTGAAACTGTTTGAAATTGATGCTAAAGCCCATGGAATTCTGGCCATGGCACTGCCTAATTAAATCTATTCTGGACTTATGCATCATGAATCTACTCATGACCTCTGGGTTGCTTTGAAAGAACAATTTGGAGGAACTGATGAGGTCTTAGCAAACAATAGAGAAATCCTTGCCCAGCAATATGAGACATTCTCTCATAGAAAGGGTGAGTCACTGACTCAACAGTTTGAGCGATTCTCCTCTTTGATATCTGAGTCGAAAATGGTTAAACATGAATATACAAACAGTCAGATGAACAACAATTTCTCAGATCCCTGCCTGAGAGATGGGACACATATACCATTGTCCTACGCTCCAGTGCAAATCTAGATAATCTTTCTCTCACCCAACTCCATGGGAAACTGCTAACATTTGAAAGAGAGATAGAACAGAAAAGAAAACTAACTTCATCTGGGAAGCTCACTGATGATTTTGTACCAGGGACACTGCTCTGGTTGGTCATGAGTCAGAATATACTACATCAGAAAGTTCCTATGATGAGCATATTGATTTATCTTCAAACAGTGGAGATCATGCTTTTGCTGGTAGTGATTGTAATTCAGGATGTAATAGTGACAATCTGTGCTTTTTGATGGATGATTTGAAAGGGATTGCTGATGATGATTTGGTAGAGATGGATATTTTGAGCCAAATGGCATTAGTTAATATCAGATCTCAAAAATTTTACAAAAGGACAGGTACAAAATTCCCTGGTCTCTCTGGAAAAACCAAAGTTGGTTTTGACAAGAGCAAGTTGAGGTGTCACAAGTGCCATAGACTTGGACATTTTGCAAGAGAGTGTAGATCATCTGGATCTAACTCTTCCGCACCCTTTGTGACCTTTCCAAGCAATAATTCACAAAACAAAGGGCAACATTCTACCAGTTTTGGTCATCATTCACAAAATCAATCATCTCCTGCATATTTTGTTCCTCAAGGTCAAATGCCATATCCTTATCCCTGTTTTTACATGCCACAGTCCAATCAAGTTCCTGTACCCATAGCTCAACAATCACATGCTCTACCTGAGCCTCCACCATCTCAATCAAGTCAACAATCTCAATCTCAATCTCAATCACATCAAAGCTTTTTCACTCCTGGTGTTGTTGACTGGAGTAGTTTACCAGATGATCTTTCTGGTTATTCTGAACAAATGTTTTCTGGTGCTGGTCAACATGGTGATGAAAATCCTTTTGGAAATCTTGTTCTTATGGCTCTGGAGTCTACTGGGGGTTCAAGCTCAAATGCTTCATCATCACAGGTTCCACAAGTATCTTCTGAGGCTAAGGCCAAGTTGTGTTCTGAGTCATGCATAGCTGCTTTTGCCTCAATTAGAGAAGCAAATGTAGCTTTAATTAATCAAAATCTTGACCTTGAGAAAGTGATTTCCAAAACAAAAGCTGAGTTTGAGTCTGTTTTAAAAGAAAGAGATGATGAGATTTACAAATTAAAATGCCAAATCACTGATGAAAAGGCTAAGGTAGAGGTCATTTTAGAAAATCACAAGAGTCTCAAACAAACACTTGCAGCTGGGTTACATCTTGCAAGGGGTTTGAAATGCTTCTCAGTAAGCAAACTGCTTCAAATGTGAAGTTTGGGATTGGATATAATCACACTGAACCTCCTACAGATTTTACTCCCAAGACAGAAGTAAAATCTGAAGGTGAACTCAATTCCCAAACCACATCATCATGTGTCTCATCCTCAAGTGATAATGTACAATCAGAGGATGAAGTCAGTAATAGTACCTCAGCTAATCAATTTGCTGATGGTCCTACTGCTGATGAACACATGATCAAAGAAAAGCTGAGTACTTCAGGTGTTGTCTGAAAAGGTATTCAAAGTACTAAAGAGCAAGTAACAACACTTGAAGAAACTTTCAAACCAAATGGAACCAAACATGGTTTGACAACTGCTGAAGAGTCTATCAGGAAATCCAAATGTACTGATAGAAAACTTCTAAAGAGCAAGTCTTCAGTTGTTACAAATCCTTCAGTACTTCACATAAGTACTGAGAGGATGAAAGTACTGAAGAACACACCTTCAGTAGTTTTATCTTCTTCAGCAGCTGATCAACAGAAGATGAAGAAAAAGCCATGTGAAATATGTGGTCTATTCAATCATCTCACTGATGGATGTTGGTACAGAAAGGGTTCCAAATTTAACAAGGATAAAATCATTAAAAAGAAAATTAATAAAATGAAAGATGAATTTGAAACCAAGTTTGTGCCACAAACATCTCAACCTGATAAACCAAAGTCTTCATAAAAATCTAAACAGAAGAAAGAGGTTTATCATAAAACAGCTGAAAATATTCCTCAAGGAGTATCAAAACAACAACCAAGTCTGTGTCTTTCAAAAAGGAGGACATGGTGTATCACAGGAACCATTCACAAATAAGTACTGATGTGTCTGCTGAACTGAAAGCTTTAACAGCCAATCAGACACAACTTGTCATGATGGTTCAACATTTGTTGGGGAGAGTTAACCAAATAGATGTACCTGTGATTAAACCACTGAAAAGGAAAACTAAGCCAAAATCAAAGGAATCATTTTCAGCACCATCTCCATCTTCAAAGGCTGTTAATCATGACAAATCAGTTTGTATAAAATCTATTGATGAGAACAGACCCAAAACCAAAATGGTTTGGGTTTCAAAAGCTAACTAGCTGTTGTAATATATATGCAGGGTTCTTCAACATGCCATAGGAGCATCTGGTATGTGGAAAGTGGAGGATCTATGCATATGACTGGGAGCAGATCTCTTCTTCATGACTACTCTCAAGGAAAGAAGGGATTTGTATCTTTTGGTATTGATGCTAAGGGTTACATCATCGACAAAGGCTTTGTTTCAAATGGTGAAATAATGTTTGATGATGTCAACCATGTGGAGAATCTCAAGTACAATTTGTTGAGTGTCAGTCAAATGTGTGATAAAGGGCATGTTGCACTTTTCACCAGTCAGAACTATCGAATTCTTTCTTTCAATGTTTTGAATATGATTGACAAGATATTGGATGAACATACTCTCATGAAAGCCAACAGGATTGGAAGAGTATATGCCTTAGACTTATCAAAGAAAATTGATCTAAAAGGCCATCCATGTTTGTTCTCCAAGGCCTCTCCTCAGGAATCTGAGCTTTGGCATAGAAGGCTTGGTCATGTGAATCTTAGAAACATGAACCAGCTGATCCTTCATGGCTTAGTGAGAGGTCTGCCGTTAAAGGAGTTCAAATGTGATGATAACTGCTCTGCTTGTTTAAAAGAAAAGCAACATAAAGTATCATTCCCTCCAATAGAGAACCAAAGTCCACTGCCTGCTTGCAATTACTACATATGGATCTTTTTGGTCGAGTAAGAGTGATCAGCATGGCAAAGAAAAAATAATGTCTGGTAATTGTGGATGATTATTCCAGATTTGTATGGACCTTCTTCTTACATTCAAAAGATGAGGCTAGTCAAATTATCATCTACTTTGTGTTGCATGTGGAAAAGCAGTATTCTCTTTCTATCAAGTGTGTGAGGAGTGATAATGGCACAGAATTTCGAAATCACACACTTGATGAATTCTATTTCTCTAAGGGAATCAAGAGGCAGTTTAGCATTCCAAGAACTCCTGAGCAAAATGGAGTGGTGGAGAGAAAGAACATGACCCTTATTGAAGCTGCAAGGTCAATGTTGGCTGATTCTGGTTTGCCACTAACCTTTTGGGCTGAAGCTATTAACACAGCTTGTTATGTACAAAATAGAGTATTGGTAAATCAAAGGTTGATGAAGACTCCTTATGAAGTGTTGCATCATTTGGCTTCTCTGATTTCCTTCTTTAGAGCATTTGGGTGTCCCTGTTATATTCTCAACATAAAGGATCCACTTCAGAAGTTTGAATCAAAGGTGGATGCAGGGTACTTTGTTGGGTATTCCTCTACTTGCAAGGCATACAGAGTTTTTAATTGCAGATCAAAGATTGTAGAAGAAACCTTGCATGTAAAGTTTAATGAATCTCCAAAGGAGAAAATCCCACAAAACCCTATGGAGTTATTTGATCTGGACATACTGCAATATGTTCCTTATCAGTCTCCAAATGTTGCAGGTTCTGTGAATCCATCATCTTCTGCAACCTATTATCCATCTGTTGGTATAAATGCAGGTTTTAGTGATCAACTGCCTGAGTCTATTAAACTTGATGTTCTTGTAGCTTCAGCAGTTCCATCCACAACAAATGCTGATGAGATCTCTGAATCCTCTACTTCATTTGAATTGTCATCTCATTCTAGGTTTCAAGAATCTGAATCACCATCTGTTGCTGCTGAGTCACCTACCAACACTTACACAGATCTCATTGAGTATCAAGAACTGAAGAATCATCCCATGTCTCAGATCATTGGTGACATCAATGCTAGTGTTTCAACCAGAAATCAATTGTCCAACTTTTTGCTTCTATGCTCTCTTCATCAGTCAGCAAGAGCCAAAGAATTATCATATTTCATTAAGAGACAATGGATGGGTTGAAGCTATGCAACTTGAGCTTCTTCAGTTTCAAAAGCAGCAAGTGTGGGAACTGGTTCCTCTTCCCCAAGGTAAGTGTGCATAGGCACTAAATGGGTATTTAGGAATAAAACTGATGAAAAAGGCCAAATTGTCAAGAACAAGGCCAGACTGGTTGTACAGGGGTTTTCACAAGAAGAAGGTATTGATTATGATGAAACCTTTGCCCCTGTAGCCAGACTGGAAGCAATCAGATTGTTTTTAGCTTATGCTGCCTTTCATAATCTCAAAGTTTTTCAAATGGATGTCAAAAGTGCATTCTTATATGGTAAAATATAAGAAGAAGTTTATGTGTGCCAACCACCAGGCTTTGAAGATCATAAACATCCAGATTGGGTGTATAAGCTTGATAAGGATCTTTATGGACTAAAACAAGCACCTAGGCCTCGTATGAAACACTATCTAACTCTCTTCTTCAAAATAATTTCACTAGAGGCTCCATAGATAAAACCTTGTTCATTAAGAAAGTAGGCATGCATAAGCTCCTTGTTCAAATTTATGTTGATGATATTATTTTTGCATCCTCTGATCCACAGTTGTGTGATGCCTTTACTAAGTTGATGCAACAAAAGTTTGAAATGAGTGCCATGGGAGAATTACAGTTCTTTCTGGGGTTGCAAATCAAACAAAAGGCTGATGGTACTTTCATTCACCAGTCAAAATATAGAAAGGATTTGTTGAAAAAGTTTGATTTACAAAACTATAAGCCCTGTTCTACTCCCATGTGCAGCACCACACAACTGGATGCTGATCAGAAAGGTAAAGCAGTTGATGAAACTCTTTACAGATGTATGATTGGTTCCTTGATGTACCTTACAGCTTCTAGACCAGACATTATGTTTGCAACTTGTGTCTGTGCTAGATTTCAGGCTGCACCTAAAGTATCCCATATGATTGCAGTCAAAAGGATCTTTAGATATTTGCAAGGAACTCAATCTCTAGGACTTTGGTATTCCACTGGGCACTCTTGCAAATTAGTTGCTTTCTCTGATTGTGACTATGCAGGGTGTAAATTAACAAGAAAATCAACCTCTGGTGGATGCCAATTTCTAGGCAACTGTTTAGTTTCTTGGCAGAGTAAGAAACAAACCTCTATTGCTACATCCACTGCTGAAGCAGAGTACATTGCTGCTGCAAGTTGTACATCTCAGGTACTCTGGCTTCAGAATCAATTACTAGATTATAACATTACAGAGACAAAGACTCCTTTACTGATGGACAGTGCTTCAGCTCTTTGTATTGTTAAGAATCCCATCGATCATTCTAGGACCAAACATATTGAGATCAGACATCATTTTATCAGGGAATGTTCTGAAAAAGGTCTGATGATCCAAAGTTTGTTCCTAGTGCTAATGAGCTTGCAGATATATTTACTAAGCCTTGGACAGTGCAACTTTTCAAAATCTTGTGCTAAGGCTTGGTATGCTGCAGCTTGAATAAATTGACAACTACTGATGAGCATCAGTATACAGCTGTCACAAATAGGTACTGAAGCTATTTTATCTTCAACAGTTTTTCATAACTACTGAAGACTAAATTCCTTAAAGTACTGAAGTACTTTATCTTTTGCAAAGTACTGAAGTGGTTACAACTACTGATGTCTGTTCTAATAGATAAGTATTGATGACCAATGAAACATCTGAAAATCAGATAATCTGCTGAGTAAGTGTTAAGGTCAAATGAAACAATTGATATATGTGAATTGACGACAACAACTTCTGAGTAAGTTTATTCTTCAATTGTTTCAAACAACTGTTGTTTCATTTCAAAACAATTAAAGCCAAAACCAAGTCTTCAGTAGTTTTCAACTACTGATGACATACACCAAGTCTTCAGTTGTTTACAACATCTGAAAGTTAAAACCATGTCTTCAGTCGTTTTCTAACAACTGATAACTAACACCAAAACTTTCAGTTGTTTTCTTTCAGCCGTTTCATAACCTATATATACCTAACCCTAACATCAAACTTTTCATAAATCAATTCCGAAGTTCATCTCCCATTAATGGCGACCATGCAAATCAAACCTCAACACAACTGTGTTGCCTACTTCACAATCGACCTTTTGGACTAAGTTGATGATGCTATTGATCTGATGGCTGATTCCCAGTATCGAACTGCTTTTCTTCTGAATCCCACCATCTATCCCGACTCTCTTCGTCAATTATGAAAAATGTTACTCCATACTGGTGAGAATGATGTCACGATCACTCTCCAGTCATTTGTAAACCAGAAGAAGCTGGTAGTCGCTCCTGCTATCATTCGCCAAACGCTAGATCTGAATGATGCTACCTTTGTCACCAAATACCCAAAGGGCACCATTGATCTCTCATTCATTAACCATGGATATGAGGGAAACCTAAGTGCTACAACCATTCTGAAGAAGCACTTTCATGATGCTGAACGCCTAATCTTCCACATGATCAATGTTTGTCTTGCCCCAAACCTCTTCATGGGATCAAGGGTCATCTAGGTGGCAGCATGTATTGTATTCTATTCTTGAACGCCAAAGCTTAATTTTCTGAAATTATATTTTTAGAATTAAAAGATCTGGCAATAAAACCTGTAGCTAACAATGGTATTTATCCAAGGTTTCTTATGGCCATAATCATGAATCAGTTACAATTGATGGCCCTATTGGCCTTGGAGTCCTACTGTGGTAGTTTGCAGAGGTATACTCAGGCACAACTCTGACCACACTCAAAGAGGCTGCCAAACTGCTAAAACCAAGCAAGAGGTACCCACCGGCTCATCCCAGATCCAAAGTCCCCTCAAACCTCAGTCCAAAAAACCCAAAACAAAAGGTACCAGGGAGTGAGCCCCTGATGATGCCCATGCAACACAAAGGCAGGCTGAAATATGGTAGAACCCCCTGTAGTTCCAGGACTCACAGCTGAAAACGCTCATCAAGAATCCTCCAATAGGATCCTGATGCAACAAAAATGGGGAAACCACATTACTGGAATCTCTTCACTTGATAGGATTGCCATTGAAGAGACAATTCACCCCAGGTGCAATCATTTTCAAACCTATCTCCCAATAAAGCCACCCCTACAAGCCCAACTGTGGTTATTGCACAAGTGCTGACTCTAAACTACATTCCTTACCCATCACCCAGAAAAACTATTAACACTAGGAAAACTCAACAATTAAGGGAAGAGGATTAAATGTGCTGAGAACCAACAGGCACAGGGATAAGAGTCAATTGATGTGTAGAGGAGGAGATATAAATCTGGTGGGCTGCTTCTCCTTGTTCGCATAGATCAGGATGAAGATGGTATCATTTCTAAGTCCTCACCAGAGGAAACTACAATGAGAACATCATCGAGAGGAGGAAAGTCCCAGTTTCTGAGAAATAGGGTGTTGGACCAAAAGAACCAATGAGCCAAGATCAGAAAACCTCTAAGTCCCACACGGTATCACACAACTGCTGAAAGCCTCATCAGTAGTTTGACAAGTGCTGAAGACTTCAACAGCTGAAGATCAAGTGCTGAAGACCTTAACAGCTGAAGAACCAAAGTGCTGAAGTACAACAGCTGAAGAACACAAGTGCTGAAGCTGAAAGACCAAAGTACTGAAGTACAACAGCTGAAGAGTTCACAAGTGCTGAAGATCAACAACTGATGTACAAAGTCTGAAGACAAAGACTGAAGACATCAGCTGATGATATCTACTGAAGTCATCAGCTGATGAAACACCTGAAGGTCAAAGTCTGAAGATCAAGTACTGAAGCCTCAGTAGTTTGTCACAACTGCTGAAGAGTACTTCTTCAGTAGTTGTGATATCAGTAGTTTTATGTTTTATGTTTCAGTAGTTTTGTAAAACGACTGAAGAGCTTGTTCTTCAGTCGTTGTAGTTTCAGTAGTTTTATATTTTGTACTTAACTTGCTGATATGTTCTCAGTAGTTGTGAACATTTCAGTAGTTTGTTAAGAATTAGTTATTTCTGTATTGGATCTGCCAGTTGTCACTTTCCGTGATAACAGCAGTGACTGTTGCACTCTATATAAGGAGTGACAACCTATTGTAATTGTGAGCGATATGAGCATTGAATGAAATGATTATTGATTCGATTAGAAATATTCTACATCTATAAACATTCCTAGAAATCAGAAATTCAATTCTCTCCCATAAACGTATGCGATCTTAACGCTTACAATATCGATTGCTTGCTACAATTGTCTAATTCGTTTGTATTCCGCTGCTTATATTTGTATTCTGATACATCAAACTTGTGATCACTGATCCTGTCAAATGGTATCAGAGCAGGTTAATCATTGATCGATCTAATAATTGATCATTGAAACTGCTATTCAAGATCCAAGTTTGATTGAATTAGCTTTTGTTTTTGCAAGAAACGGTTATAGAGATTGAATTTTTCTGTATTTCTGCTCATTCATCCTGAGATCTTTTCTTGGTTCTCATTGAGTTTGTTGTGGTTTGTCTAAAACTTTTTTAAACTTGAACTAAACTGTTTTTGAACTGAAAATGACCACTCCCTCCAATGATCCTCAATACTGGTTCCTCAACCAAGCCTCCTATGCTGGTTAGGAATGAGTATAACATATGGCAAAGACGTATGCTCCATCACCTGTCTGTTAACAGCGCAGGGTGTTGGACATCAGTGGTACATGGTCCACACAAGCCTATGGTGAATAACCCGGAAACCAATCAAATGGTTCCGAAGAGGAGGGAGCAATACTCAGATGAGGATAAAAAGTTGCTTGAGATTGATGCAAAAGCCCATGGAATTCTGGCCATGGCTTTGCCCAATGAAATCTATTCTGGGCTAATGCATCATGAAACTGCCCATGACCTCTGGATTGCTTTGAAAGAACAATTTGGAGGAACAGATGAGGTCTTGGCAAATAATAGAGAAATTCTTGCCCAACAATATGAGACATTCTCTCATAGAAAGGGTGAGACACTGACTCAACAATATGAGCGGTTTTCTTGTTTGATCTCTGAACTAAAAATGGTCAAACTTGAATACACCAATATTCAGATGAATAACAGATTTCTCAGATCACTGCCTGAGAGATGGGACACATATACTATTGTCCTACGCTCCAGTGCAAGTTTGGACAAACTATCTCTCACCCAACTCCATGGGAAATTGCTCACTTTTGAGAGAGAGATAGAACAGAAGAGAAAGCTGTCTTCATCTGGAAAGCTCACTGAAGACTTTATACAAGGCAACACTGCCTTGGTGGGTCATGAGTCAGAATATGCTTCATCTGAATGCCAGTATGATGAGCATATTAATTTCTCTTCGAGCACTTCTAATTCTGCATTTGTAAGTGTTGATGGTCAGTTACTGGAGGTAATAATGACAATTTATGTTTCATTATGGATGATCTCAAGGGGATTGCTGATGATGACTTAGAAGAGATGGATATTTTGAGCCAAATGGCCTTGATAAATATCAGATCTCAGAAGTTCTACAAAAGAACTGGAAGAAAATTCCCAGGACTCTCTGGCAAAACCAAAGTTGGTTTTGACAAGAGCAAGTTGAGGTGTCACAAATGCCAACGGCTTGGACACTTTGCAAGAGAGTGTAGATCAACTGGATCAAACTCTACTGCACCCTTTGTGACTTTTCCTGGCAACAGTCAACAAAACAGAGGGCAACATCCTGTCACATCTAGTCATCATCCTCAACAACAATCTCCGGCATATTTTGTTCCTCAGGGTCAAATGCCTTATCAGTACCCTTGTTATTACATGCCACAGTCAAGTCAAGTTCAAGTTCCTATGACACCACAACCTCATGCATTACCAGAACCTCAGCCTTCCCTATCTCATCAACAACCTTCATCTCAACAACACAGCTTCTTCACCCCAGGAGTTGTTGACTGGAGCAGTTTACCAGATGACTTGTCTGGTCATGATCAACTGTTCTCAGGTGCTGGTCAACATGGTGGTGACAGTCCCTTTGGGAATCTAGCTCTTATGGCTTTGGAGTCTGCTGATACTTCATCTTCCAATGCCTCTACACCTCAGGTATCACAGGTATCCTCTGAGGCAAAAGCCAAATTATGTTCTGAACAATGCATAGCAGCATTTGCTTCCATTAGAGAAGCAAATGTAGCTTTAATTAATAAGAACATTGAGCTAGAACAAGTAATTTCCAAAAACAAAGCTGAGTTTGAGTTTGTGCTCAAAGATAAAAATGATGAGGTTTATAAACTGAATTGCAAAATAATTGATGATAAGGCTAGAGAAGATGTACTTTTAGAGAAGTACAAAGATCTCAAAGAAACCCTTGCAGTTACCCAGGTCGAGTGTGATAGATGGGTACAATCATGCAAAGGTTTTGAAATGCTTCTTAGTAAGCAATCTGCTTCAAATGTGAAGTTTGGAATTGGTTACAATCACACTGCTCCACCTACAGATTTTACCCCAAGAGCAGAGGTAGAATCTGATGGTGAGAGTGATAACCAATCCATCAAGTCATGTGATCTACCTTCTGATACAGCACAATCAGAAGTAGCAGTCAGTATCAAGTCCTCTTTGAACCTATCAGCTGATGTTGATGGTCCAAATGCTGACATTCACATGATCAATAAGTTGATCAACTCAGGAGTCAATCCTGAAGGTCCTGAAAGGACTGGAGAGCAGGATTCAACTCTGAAGTTCAAACTTCAACTGCTGTCAGTACTGAAGAGAAGAAAACTGGCAGTAGAAAGAGTTTGAAGACTACTAAAGATGCTGTCAAGAAAGCAACCAATGCTTCCAAAGCATTGAAGAACAAGTCTTCTGTTGCTTCACCATCTTTAGTTGATGATCAACCTAAGATGAAGAAGAAACCATGTGAAGTATGTGGTTTGTTCAATCATCTTACAGATGATTGTTGGTACAAAAGAGGTTCCAAACTCAAACAAAAGGAAGAAATTAATGAGAAAATGGTAAAAATGAAAACTGAGTTTGAGACCACATTTGTATCAGCAACATCAAATCCTGTAACCCTTAAGTCCTTAAAGCAATCCAAAAAGGAAGGAGTTAAACAGGTGACAGCTGAGGGTGCTCAAAAGAAGAAGGTGCAACATAGGACCTTATCTAACTCCACTAGCAATGTGTCTGATGAGCTGAAAGCTTTATCACAAAATCAGACACAGCTGGTGATGATGGTACAACATCTGTTGGGTAGAGTTAACCAACTAGATTCTCCTATGTTGAAACCACAGAAAAGGAGGTCTAAGCCAAAGGACTCCTCTTCTGCACCATCTTCTTCCTCTCAGGCTGTTGTTACAAATAAACATGCTAGTTTACCATCTATTGATGAGACCAGGCCCAAAACAAAAAGGTTTGGGTCTCTAAAACTAACTGATTGTTTATTATTGCAGGGTTCTTCAACATGCCAAAATAGCATCTGGTATGTAGACAGTGGGGGATCTATGCACATGACTGGGAACATCTCTCTTCTTCATGACTACTCTCAAGGAAAGAAGGGATTTGTCTCTTTTGGCAATGATGCTAGGGGTTACATCATCGGTAAGGGCTTTGTCTCCAATGGAGAAATCAAATTTGATGATGTTAATCATGTGGAAAATCTCAAGTACAACCTCTTGAGTGTCAGTCAAATGTGTGATAAAGGCCATGTTGCCCTTTTCACAAGTCAAAACTGTAGGATTCTGTCATCCAAAGTTTTGCCCTTGATTGACAAGGTGTTGGATGATCACACTCTCCTGAAAGCCAACAGGACAGGAAGAGTGTATGCCTTAGATCTCTCTAAGAAGATAGATCTCAAAGGCAATCCTTGCCTATTTTCCAAAGCCTCTTTCAAGAATCTAAACTATGGCACAGGAGGCTTGGTCATGTTAATCTCAAAAACATGAATCAGCTTAGCCACAATAGTTTAGTCAGAGGCTTACCAATAAAGGAGTTCCACTGTGATGAAACATGCACTGCTTGTTTAAAAGGAAAACAGCACAAGGTCTCATTTCCTCCTATTGAAGTGTCCAAGTCCACTGCCTGCTTGCAATTACTGCATATGGATCTATTTGGTCCTGTGAGAGTAATGAGCATGGCAAAGAAGAAATACTGTCTGGTAATTGTGGATGATTACTCCAGATTTGTATGGACTTTCTTTCTACATTCAAAGGATGAGGCTGCTCAGAAGATTATCCACTTTGTGCTGTACATTGAGAAGCAGTATTCCCTTCCAGTCAAGTGTATTAGGAGTGATAATGGAACTGAGTTCAGAAATCATACACTTGATGACTTCTATCTCTCAAAGGGAATCAAAAGGCAGTTCAGCATTCCAAGGACTCCGGAACAAAATGGAGTAGTGGAGAGAAAGAACAGGACCCTCATTGAAGCTGCAAGGTCCATGCTGGCTGACTCAGGTTTGCCATTGACCTTTTGGGCCGAAGCTGTCAACACAGCTTGTTATGTGCAAAATAGAGTTTTAGTAAATCAGAGGTTGATGAAGACTCCATATGAAGTTCTCCATCATTTGGCTCCACTGATTTCATTTTTCAAAGCATTTGGGTGTCCCTGTTTTATTCTCAACACAAAGGATCAACTCCACAAATTTGATCCTAAGGTGGATGCAGGATACTTTGTTGGTTATTCATCTACTTGCAAGCATACAGAGTCTTCAACTGCAGAACAAAGATGGTTGAAGAAACTCTACATGTTAAGTTTAATGAATCTCCAAAGGACAAGATTCCACAAAGTCCTGTGGAGTTATTTGATCTGGACATACTGCAATATGTTCCTTATCAAACTCCTGCTGTTGCTCCTGTCAACAGTTCACCACCTGGTGGTACTGCTGATGATGATGATGATTGCAGTACTCACCTCTTCAGGTTTAGTGATCAGCTGCCTGATTCAACTAGACCTGATGTTCCTGTAGCGCCAGTAGCACCATCCACAACAAATGCTGATGAGATTTCTTCGAATTCAACTTCCTTTGAATTACCATCCACTGATTGGTTTCAAGGAAATGATTCACCATCACCATCTGTTGCTGCTGAACCGGCTACAAACACTTGCACAGATCTCATTGTGTATCAAGATCTGAAGAATCACCCCATGTCTCAAATCATTGGTGATATCACTGCTGGAGTATCAACAAGAAGTCAATTGTCAAATTTCTGCTTCTATGCTCTCTTCATCAGTCAGCAAGAGCCAAAGAATTATCACATTGCTTTAAAGGACAATGGATGGGTGATGCCATGCAGCTTGAGCTTCTTCAGTTCAAGAAACAGCAAGTGTGGGAACTGGTTCCTCTACCTCCAGGTAAGTGTGCAATAGGCACTAAATGGGTGTTTAGGAACAAAACTGATGAAAATGGGCTTATTGTTAAGAACAAGGCCAGACTGGTTGTTCAGGGGTTTGCACAAGAAGAAGGTATTGATTATGATGAAACCTTTGCCCCTGTAGCCAGACTGGAAGCAATTCGATTGTTTTTAGCTTATGCTGCTTATCAAAAACTTAAAGTCTTTCAAATGGATGTCAAAAGTGCATTTTTGTATGGAAAAGTTAAAGAAGAGGTTTATGTATGTCAACCTCCAGGCTTTGAGGACAACAAACATCCTAATTGGGTGTATAAGCTTGATAAAGCTCTTTATGGGTTAAAACAAGCTCCCAGAGCCTGGTATGAGACATTATCAAACTTTCTTCTGGAAAACAATTTCACTAGAGGCTCCATAGACAAGACTTTATTTATTAAGAAAGCTGGGCAGCATAATCTACTTGTTCAAATTTATGTAGATGATATCATTTTTGCATCCTCTGATCCAAAGTTGTGTGATGCCTTTACAAAGTTGATGCAACAGAAGTTTGAAATGAGTGCCATGGGAGAATTACAGTTCTTTCTGGGGTTGCAAATCAAACAAAAGGCTGATGGAATTTTTATTCATCAATCCAAATATACAAAAGATCTTTTGCAAAAGTTTGATTTACAAAACTGTAAGCCCTGTTCTACTCCCATGAGCAGCACCACACAACTGGACTCAGATCAGAAAGGTAAAGTGGTTGATGAAACACTTTACAGATGTATGATTGGGTCCTTGATGTATTTAACAGCTTCTAGACCAGATATTATGTTTGCTACATGTGTTTGTGCTAGATTTCAGGCTGCACCTAAAGAGTCTCATCTGATTGCAGTCAAGAGGATCTTTAGATATCTGCAAGGCACTCCATCTCTAGGTTTATGGTATTCTACCAGACATTCTGGTAAATTAGTTGCTTTTTCTGACAGTGACTATGCAGGGTGTAAGTTGACCAGGAAATCAACTTCTGGTGGATGTCAATTCCTAGGCAACTGCTTGATTTCTTGGCAGAGCAAGAAACAGACCTCAGTTGCTACATCCACTGCGGAAGCAGAGTACATTGCTGCTGCAAGCTGTACATCTCAGGTACTCTGGCTTCAAAACCAACTTTTGGATTATGGCATTACAGAGACTAAGACTCCATTGTTAATGGATAGTGCTTCAGCTCTTTGCATTGTCAAAAATCCAGTCCAGCACTCTAGGACCAAACATATAGAGATCAGACATCATTTTATAAGAGATTGTTTTGAAAAAGGTCTGATTGATCCTAAGTTTGTGCCCAGTGCTGATGAGCTTGCAGACATTTTTACTAAGCCTTTGGATAGTTCAACTTTCCAAAACCTGGTGTTAAGGCTTGGTATGCTGCACTAGAATAGGTGACAACTACTGATGATCTCAGTAATTCATATTGATGATCATGAGTGCCTGTCACATATAAGTACTGATGAGCTCTTTTAACCTCAGTAGTTTTTATAACTACTGAAGGCTAAAAGTTCTCACAAGTACTGAAGTACTTCATCTGTTCTAAACTACTGAAGTAGTTACAACTACTGATGCAGTCATAACTACTGAAATCAGTAAAAACAGATAAGTACTGATGTCCTATGAAACAACTGAAATCAGCCATAAAGACTGATGAATGTGTTGAGGACAGTTTGAAACAGCTGAAAAGCTAAGAATTGACGAAAACAGCTGAAGAGAACTTTCTCTTCAGTCGTTTGTACCACTGCTGTTTCATTTTAAACAACTGAAGCAAAACCACGTCTTCAGCAGTTTTATAACTACTGATGACCAATACCAAGTCTTCAGTTGTTTACAACAGCTGATGACAAAACCACTGTCTTCAGTAGTTTCATAACTACTGATGACAAACACCATGTCCTCAGTTGTTTCAATCACCTGAAGTCAAAACCACGGTCTTCAGTAGTTTTCTAAACTACTGATGCCTAACACCGCGACTTCAGCTGTTTCAACGTCTGAAAGGATAATACCATGTCAACGGTCGTTTAAAACTACTGATGACTAACACCACATCCTTCAGTCGTTTCCTCACCCGTACCCTATAAATACCCTAACCTGAGCTCTCCATGCTTCATCTTCTTCAAACCTAACGTTCCTCTCCAACAAATTTCCATGGCGTCTATGCAAATTAAACCGCGACACAACTGTGTTGCCTACCTCACAAAATCGCCGATCTGGACTAAGTTCGATACTGCTATCGATCTTATGGTTCAGTCCCAATACAACAAGGCATTCCTTCTGAACCCCGTTTTACATGCCGAATCCTTGAACCAATTTTGGATGAACGTTACTGTTACTACTGAGGAGAGCAACACACGATCCCTCCGGTCAGTCGTCAACAACAAAGAAGTAGTGATTACTCCTGCAACAATCCGTAAAATTCTTCAACTGAGTGATGCTACCTCTCCTGCTGGATATCCGAAGGGCACCATAGATCTATCATTTGCTCAGCATGGATATCAAGGTGATCTCAGTGCCACCACCATCATGAAGAAACACTTTAATGACGCTGAGCGCCTGATCTTTCACATGGTCAATGTATGTTTGGCCCCTAAGACATCGTCTTGGGATCAAATGTCCACCAATGGCAGCAGGTATTGTATTCTATCCTTGAGCAACAACCACTGAACTTTTCAGAATTAATATTTTCAGAGCTCAAAGATATGGCTCAAAAACTAACTGCCAACCGTTGGATACTCTATCCACGGTTCATAATGGCCATTATAATAGACCAGCTTAATGCTGAGGGACTTGTTGGCTTGGGAGTCCCTGCTACGGCTGTTTTGCCAGAAGTATACTCCCGGCACAACTCGACCGGACACTCAAACTGGCTGCCAAGCTGCGAAAACCCACGCAGCTGGAACCCACAGCCACCACCTCCAAATCCAATGTCCCCACCAAACCCACCAAAAAGAAACCCAAAATGGCTACTCAGGGAATTGAGTCCCCTGAGGATGCTCCTGCACAACAAACGCAGGATATATCCACTAGTCCAAACCCCCTAGTGGATACCATGACTCCTCCAGCCACAGCCGCTCAGGCTTCCTCTCAACAGGAGCCTGCAGCAACCCAAGGGGCACCTACTTATCTGGGATCTTCCTCACTTGAGGAGATTGCCATTGAAGAGCACCATCCACCCCAGGTGCACACTGCTTCTACCCCTTACCCCAAACAACCGCCCCTCACAGCCCAACTTTAATAGTTGCTCAAGTGCTGACTCAATTGCACTCCTCACCCCCTCCCCAGAAACCACTTATTACTGGGAATACCTCTACAATTGAGGGGGAGGAACACAGTGCACCTGAGAACCCACAGCACAGGGGTTTCCCAATTCTATCTCCTGGTGTAGAGAAGGAGCTTAGAATATCTAGTGAGGCTGCCACCTCCTCTGACTCAGCACATGACCAGAGTGAGGCTGGTAACATTGCTAAGACCTCCCTAGAGGCAACAGCTGATGATGGACATTGTCCTGAGGCTGGAAGTCCCCAGTACCAAGCACAAGGGGCACATGCACCAACTGGTCTACACCCAGTGCATGTAATCCTGCTCTAAGCAGGAGGTCAGGTGATTCAGTATCAACTGATGATGACCTGAGCTTCTTCTATGATGTAGTTGCTCAAAACACCATTCTAGAGGATGAGGTTAGCAGACTCAAAGAGCTGCTGGCCAAGATGTCTCAGGATGCAAGTCCATCTGCCACCATCATACACCCACAGATGGCACCTTCCCTTGAAGGTTTCCCAAACACAGAGCCACCCCAAAATCAACCACCGCCTCTGCTTCAGGCCCTACTTCTCAGGAACAGAACCCTCCTGAGCAAATAGGTGCTATACTCCAAAATTCCCTCCCTCTCATCACCCCCATAATCACTGATATAGTGATCAAAGCCTTGATGAGAGGCTTTCCTCAACATTACAGCCCCTGGTTGATGCTGCTGTCCACAAGACTCTTCTGCTGCGGTACAACCCCTTCCTCCAATGCAACCAAAAAGGGGGAGAGTACTGCAGTGAAAGATAGAAAGAGGAAGAGAATGAGGAAGAGGAGGAACAAGAAAAGCAACCTCTGCTCACGTACAAGCGAAAGAGAAGTGCTGATGATATCATGTGAACTGCTGAAGAAAAATCCTTGGAGGAGCTGGTCAAAGAAGCTGACACCACACACAGCCGCTCCATGGATAAAATAATTGAACAACTATTCAGGCAGGGTTTGACACAGCCACACTGGATAGTGAGATCAGAAGGTTAGAGTACAAGAGATACAAACCCGATGGGCAGGGTACGATGCTCTTGAGAAAGAGAGGTTGGAAATAATGATCGATTTATTGCAAAATACTTGGGAAGATCATTAATGGAGATCCGCGCATGGTCCAGGGACAGCATTCTGGCTATAGCCACCAAAATCTGTCTGTCTGAGCAATTCAACAAGGGATCATTGTGGAAGCCCTTGATGAGGCTGGGGCTGGCAAAAGGTTAGAGATGGCTAAATACAAAAGCAAAATTAACTACAAGGATGCTAGATCAACCTTCCCTTCCACCCACTCAAACAGATCCTATCCTCAAATCTCCCAACCAACCTCTAAGCCAAAATCCAAACATCCTCTCTCTTCAAAACCAATCCCTTCACCAACCCAACCATCATCCAGTGATGTACCCCGTAGAAGGAGAAGGGTGCTGAGGATGGAAGAAGAAGCAGAAGAAGAGGATGAAGATGATAGTCTGCCACTCTCTGCTGTTCTGAAGCTACCAAACCCAGAGTCAATCCATGATCACACCTGACTCTCAAAGGGAATGGTCAGAGTCAAGATAGAAGAAGAAGAACAGCAGAAACAGCACGATGAGCAACTGTTGAAGATGGTTGACAAGGAATTTCCTCAGTCATCATCTATTCAAGCCATGAAAGGGCATGCTCAAAGGCTGTACACTCTCAGACACACCTTTCAGTATCAGAAGGAGAGAGTGAGAGTATGGCCAGACCCCAGGGTGAGTTCTAGAATCCATAAAAGAACTATCCCACACAGATACAACGGCCAAGTACGAAAAACAATAGAATCTACCATCATGTTGGCCGTTGTAGTCTCACCTTGGGAAATCATTGATGAATTCAAGAAAGCTCACCAAGCAAAGAAGACACCTCAAGCCTTACTAGAAAACAAGATGATAAGAAGGGGTTGTTATACAAAAAGCTTGAAGACATCCAAAAGAATGAGCTCCAGTTACTCCTTGAAGGCAACCATCCTGATGAATTTGTATACAGGGAGGTAACTACGGTGGAGCTGAAAAATGGCAGGACCATGAAGTACTTATCAGAGTACTATGGTCCAGAGTTCTTCTTCGAAGGAGGAGCTGAAGAACTCTCTCAAGAGGAACAAATTGTTCTCCTTGAGGCCTATGTTCGTGAGTCATACAGACTCATTATGGGGAAGTGAATCTCATGAATGGGATAACAACTCTGTGTCCAGTTCCCCAAAACAGAGTTCCCATTCATACTCTGCCAAACAAATATTTGAGGTTCTTCCCAGGCCGGAGCGTACATGGGTCATCTTCTCTACTGATCAAGAAGGAAAAAGACCAACATTTTTGCCATCAATAAGTGGGAGTATAAATAAGTTAGAGGTTTTGGCTGCATTGGTTCAGGGGGAGTTTGTTGGACCAAAAGAACCAATGAGCCAAGATCAGAAAATCTCTAAGTCCCACACGGTATCACAACAACTGCTGAAAGCCTCATCAGTAGTTTGACAAGTGCTGAAGACTTCAACAGCTGAAGATCAAGTGCTGAAGACCTTAACAGCTGAAGAACCAAAGTGCTGAAGTACAACAGCTGAAGAACACAAGTGCTGAAGCTGAAAGACCAAAGTACTGAAGTACAACAGCTGAAGAGTTCACAAGTGCTGAAGATCAACAACTGATGTACAAAGTCTGAAGACAAAGACTGAAGACATCAGCTGATGATATCTACTGAAGTCATCAGCTGATGAAACACCTGAAGGTCAAAGTCTGAAGATCAAGTACTGAAGCCTCAGTAGTTTGTCACAACTGCTGAAGAGTACTTCTTCAGTAGTTGTGATATCAGTAGTTTTATGTTTTATGTTTCAGTAGTTTTGTAAAACGACTGAAGAGCTTGTTCTTCAGTCGTTGTAGTTTCAGTAGTTTTATATTTTGTACTTAACTTGCTGATATGTTCTCAGTAGTTGTGAACATTTCAGTAGTTTGTTAAGAATTAGTTATTTCTGTATTGGATCTGCCAGTTGTCACTTTCCGTGATAACAGCAGTGACTGTTGCACTCTATATAAGGAGTGACAACCTATTGTAATTGTGAGCGATGAGCAATTGAATGGAATGATTGATTGATTCGATTAGAAATATTCTACATCTATAAACATTCCTAGAAATCAGAAATTCATATTCTCTCCCTATAACCGTATGCGATCTTAACGCTTACAAGTATCGATTGCTTGCTACAATTTGTCTAATTCGTGTTGTATTCCGCTGCCTTATATTCTGATACATCAAACTTGTGATCACTGATCCTGTCATAGGGGCACATGTGAATACTGATTTACATCAGCAATGTCATCTGATTCATCAGGAGGTCAGCTGATTCAGCACAGACTGATGATGACGTGGGCTTTTTCTTGATGTTCTAGCCCACAATACTATTCTTGAGACTGAGGTATGCAAGACTACAAGAACTGCTTGCCAAAATGTCACAAGAATCAAGTCCATCTGCCCACATTCACCCACAGATGGCGTTTCTCCTGAAACTATCCACACACAAGCCACTGTAAACAAATTTGCCACCAGCCTCTGCTTCAGGTGCCATTTCTCAAGGACAAAACCCCTTGAGCAAATGGTGGCTGCCTTTCAAAAATCCTTACCTCTTATCACTTCTATAATCACAAAATTGTACATTAAGCCATTGATGAGAGGCTTTCTCAAAGCTTCAATCTTAGTTGAGTGCTGTTTCTAAGAGACTTTCTGACATTCACACCCTGAACCCAATGCACCCAAAAAGGGGGGTCTAAGTCAGTGAAAGTGACAAAAAAAAGAGTTGAAGAGGAAGCAGAAAAAGAGAGGAAAGAAAAGGAAATGATCACCTATAAGAGGAAGAAAAGCTCTGAAAAGACTGAAGGATCTGTAAAGACTGAGAAAAAGTTAGAAGAATTGATCAAAGAAGCTGATGAGCAACATAGTAGGTCTATGGATAAGATTATTGATCAACTCTTCAGACAAGGATTTGACACTACCAAACTTGACTCTGAGATCAAAAGGTTAGAGATTCAAGAAATTGAACAAAGATGGGCAAGTTGGAGTGAGAAAGAAAGAGAAAGGCTGGAAACTATGGCAAGATTTATATCAAAACATCTGGGAAGGTCAATCATTGAAGTAAGTCATGGTCCAGAGACAGTATTTTGTAGATAACCACCAGAATCTGTTCTTCTGAAGTATTTGACAAAGGTTTGATCATAGAAGCTCTTGATGAGCTGGTGCTGGGAAAAGGACTGATATGGCAAAATTATCCAAAGCTTCACTCACATCCAAGATGCTAGAGCAGCCTGCACTATCACCCAAACCAAAACAACCACCTTCAGAACCCTCAAAACCAACTCCTTTACCTAAGAAAGCTATTGAACCCATTACCAATGATGCACCTAAGAGAAGAGAAGGGTGTTGAGGATGGAAGAAGAAGAAGATGATGATGAGGATGATAGTCTGCCACTCTCTACTGTTCTCAAAATAAAAATGCCTGAGCCTAGGAGTCAACCAACAACAATCACACCTGACTTTCAAAGGCAAATGATAAAAGTTAAACTTGAAGAAGAACAACAACACAAACAACATGATCAGCCAATGTTAAGGATGATTGATAAAGAGTTTCCCAAGTCTTCATCCATACAAGCTATGAAAAACATGCTTAGAGGTTGTATGCTCTCAGATTTACATTCCAATATCAGAAAGAGAGAGTGAGAATCTAGCCTGACCCCAGAGTAAGTGATAGAATTCACAAAATGAAGATTCCAAGCAGACACAATGGCCAAGTAAAGAAGATTGTAGATGCTGTGATAATGCTAGCCATTGTAGTGTCACCCTGGGAAAACCTTGATGACTTCAAGAGAGATTACAAGTCTAAGATGACTCCACAAACCTTACTCGAAAAAAAATGGTAAAGAAGGGGTTAATCTACAAGAAGTTTGAAGAAATAAGAAGAAGTGAGCTCCAGTTATTGCTTGAAGGCACTCATCCTGATGAGTTTGCATACAGAGAGATAACAACTGTGGAGCTGAAAAATGGAAAGCATATTAAGTACTTATCTGAGTACTATGGGCCTGAGTTCTTATTTGAAAGTGGAGTTGAAGAACTCATAATGGAAGAACAAGTTGTTTTCCTTGAGGCCTATGTCAAAGAGTCTTACAGACTCATCATTGGGAAGTAGTTTCATGGATGGGGTAACAGCTCTGTGTCTAATTCCCCAAGAGAGAGTTCCCATTCAACCTTTGCCAATCAAACCTTTTGAAATCTCTTCCCTGGCCTAAGCTTATATTGAAGAATTCTTAGCTGATCCAAATTTTGTTTCTGCCATTAAGTGGGACCTCAATAATTTTAAAGGTTTTGGCTGCATTGGTTCAGGGGCAGTTTGTTGGACCAAAAGAACCAATAAGCCAGATCAGAAAAACCTTTAAGTCCCACAGACATCAAAACAACTGAAGTGATCTACAATAGCTGAAGACAAAGTCTGAAGACAACTACTGAAGACAAAGTCTGAAGACAAAGTCTGAAGACAAAGTCTGAAGACAAAGTCTGAAGACAAAGTCTGAAGACAACTGCTGAGGACAAAGTCTGAAGACAAAGTTTGAAGACAATTGGTGAAGACAAAGTCTGAAGACAAAGTCTGAAGACAACTGCTGAAGACAAAGTTTGAAGACATAGTCTGAAGATCAAGTTCTCAGAAGTTGTCACAACAGCTGAAGTAGTTCTCTTCAGTAGTTGTGATGGTTTACATTTCAGTAGTTTGTAATCAGTAGTTTGTAATCAGTAGTTTTATGTTATGTAAAACATCTGAAGCTCTTATACTTCAGATGTTATAACTTTAGTAGTTGTAATGTTAGTTTATACTTAGCTTTTAATGAAGGTGTCCTTAGTTGTTGTGGACATCTTCAGTAGTTTTGTTTACTTTCAGTTGTTTGTATAAATCAGTTAGATGTCACTATCAAGTGACGTCAGCTGATGTCACATTCCTTATAAAAGGAATGTTGACCTAATTTCCCCCGACGGGAAGTTTGTGCATGAATGAAAAAACATCCTCTTTGCAGAAAAATCTCTCTCTATAACTGTTACTGTTTAATTGAATATTCATATTATTCTTGCTAGAATTTAGTCTAATTCGTGTGCTATTCCGCTGCAAATCCTAATCTAATTGATCAAACTAGATCTCGATCCTTTCATTCCCAATTTCAGTTTCTAGAAGTAAAAGGTTCTGGATCCGTGAGTCCCTACCAGCAGTAAACGCTAAGTACTGATCTTTCATCTCTATAAACTTTGAAATTCAAACTGAAACTTATTCACTCGTGCGAATGGAGAGGTACGAATGGGTTAATCATGCGATTGGACAAATGCAGATGGATAATGCGAATGGGATTGTTTAGTCGTACGAATGGATGGGCGATTGAGTTCAATCGTGCGAATGGATGTGCGATTGAGTTCAGTCATGCGATTTAGCCAATCGTGCGACTGGAGGCTGCTAGTTTTGAAAATTCGAAGGTTTTTGGTACTTTGACACAAAAATATGATTTTTCACTAACCCTAATATGCCGTAAGCCGAAAAACATGAACTTTTAGATCTGGAGACGTCGAAAACATTGTTTTACTCAAAACGATGGAGTTTTTGAATGAAAAATATAATTTGTACACCGAAACCGATCGAATCACATGCAAAATCAAGAGCCAAAGCTCTGATAACACTTGTTTAGACCATGCCCGTATAGAGTACTAACTGATTCTGCGCGTATACCAGATCAAATAGTGCGGAATCCTATTTGATTGGTGATCCAATCAGTGAGAACATAGTTCAGATCAATCTAATGATTAAAGAAACGTTATGAATGATTAGAAGATGATCAACTGTGATCTATGAACTTGGAACATGTTTTCTTGAGTCTCTGCACGGCTAGGGTATGATTATGTGCGTAGGTATTCGAATTCTTGTGTTTTTCCATGAATTAGGTGGCATATAAAGGTTAGTGTTTTCCAATTGTAAGGTAGAACCATTAGCATGTTTCAGTCGTGCAACTGAATCATGCGATTGATCCATCCGCACGACTGAAGCTTCAGTCGTGTGACTGAGTCAATCTTATGTCTCAATCGTGCAACTGATCCAGTCTCCTGGTTCAGTCGTGCGACTAGTCCATTAGCATGATGTATTCATGCGTATGGTCCATTAGCATGGTCCATTCGCATGAGGACTTCATACGATTAAGTTTGAACATGTTTCTCAATCATTATTGACTAATAATTATGTACAACAACCACAAACCTATATAGTTAGTTCACTATAGTTTATTACACAATAAACAATGAAACAGTAAACATTTTAAGCATCAATCCCATATTGTATTTCATTCATACCCATTCATTACATATATGTAAGACATGATAGACATTTACATTAAGTTCCTAAACTAGGTACATATGTATCAACATGTTGCGATAATGTTTTCGCATTATAATGCAAACAAAAAACGTTTTGTAATGAATGGTCTATTATTTTGGAAAAGAGATTATTTATATAAAATGAAATGATGGTTTAAATTCATTCCGTTGCAATGCTTTAATTAAGTTAATGTATATCATATGTTTTATGTGTGATGATTGACCAGCTGTAAGCCTCCCGGGATCGGGGTCTTTCAGATTTGGTAACTTGAATACCAAAGAAAGAGTTTTACAAGTGATGACCACTATGTTGCATGCCTGAAAGGGAAATAACATAAGGTATCTCATCGTCACATGGGCCCGGGGTAACATTCGTTAAGTTTCACTTCTCACTAATATTATCTTCCAATTTAATATATAATACTTGGCTTATTAAGTACATAACATACCAAGTACAAGTCATCATAAAAACATAACCGACCCTCCGCGGGACTATGGAGGTTCGGGGCGGCAACCCCTGATAGTGAGGTCCTAGAGGCAACAACCCCTAGTGGGGTCCAAGGGGCAACACCCCCGGCTAGTGCCGGGTTGACCTCTTAAAATCTTCATATAGCACATTTTGTTACAAAAAGTTCAATCTTCTTTTTAAAACCTCTTAAAATCTTGTTATTTAAAAACATATATTTAGTATGCATAATAGCCCCAAAACATTCAAAAATTTATAAATAATGGGACCTAGAACTCACTTGGATGAATGAGTAGCTTCTAGGCTAAGCTTCTAAGTTAGGATCACACTACACATCCTGCAGATAAGTTAACACTCAAAAGGTTAATTTCTACCTAAATTTGCTATCAATTAACCAGTTTCGCTGCCAGTTTCGCCCAACTTTCGTTGGAATTCCTTGGCTGTGAAATTACCTGTGAACGTATAGTTTCGTAGAAAGCTCATAGTTTCGCAACTTGAATATGCAATTTCGCTGGATGAGCAGACAGTTTTGCAGAACGCATAAAAATTACAAACCAACCAATTTTTAACCAAAAAAATCACAACGTTTTACATCCAAATACTTAATTTATCATCCATGAAGCTATATCTAAGCATTTTACATGTTTTCATGTGTAAAAATGTGACTTTATGTGATTATTTGCAACTTTTCAAAACCCAAAACCCTAGAATCCGGGTTTGATCTGCAGAAGGGTTTAGGGGTTGACTCTTACCTAGATTTCTTGCTCCTTTCTTGTGGTTTGATGCTTAATCATTCAGATCTTCAATCCCTTAACCTTTGAAGCTCCAAATCTTATGTTTTCTTTAATTTCTCTCTCTACTCTCTCTCTGTAGAACTTGGTGGCTAGGGTTGCAAATGAGGAAGATGATGGCTAATTAGGTGGGTTAAAGGGCTGATTATAGGCCCTTAGTCACTTAGGCTCTTGCCCAAAAGCCTAATTTAGCCCATAACCCATTTCCTTCCTTTTTTATTACAGACCCACTAATTAAGCCCATTAGCATTGATGTCTCATTTTGACATTTCGGGGCATTACATGATCACTCTAAGATGCTCATCCATAGTGGATAGAGACATTGGACAAGCCTCCTTATGGAGAATCCATACAACTTCAAGACACTCGTCTTCCTCTACAAATCTACAGACTTCTTTTGGCTCTTTTGGACCATGGCTCTTGACTTTGTAGATTCTTACCTTAATCATCCTCTTAGTAGCTTTTGTTCTTTTATTAGTTGTTGCTCAAGCTACTTGAGGTACTCGAGTTTTATGTATTCAAAGGATAAGGGAAGAAGTGTAGATGTCTGATAGAGGCCTATGGCACTCAGGTAGCTGATTATGTTTTGTCTATCTACTTCCTTGTCTACATGAGGTTGTTGCTCAGTTACCACAGCGTCTGTCTCAGGGCTTTCTTGAACTAAGGAAAGGGCAGGAGCATGTTTGTAGAGTATTTTCTTCCTTGATCATGAGGAGCATTTTTGCATCCTCCACCTCCTTCCTCCCTTCTGACAACTCAGTGTCAACCAGTTAATTAAGCACCTCTAAGGGAAAAGAGATGAGTTCATCTATGTTTTAGTTTTTGGTCCCCATGTAGTTTAACCTTGCTACCCTGAGCTTATCATCTTAAGTGTCTAGCCTAGGGGCATCCCTGATCGCAGTTTCCATGAAGCATGGGGACCCACTAAAACTCTTCCCCTTTAGCTTCCTCTTCCTCTCTCACTCTCTACTCCTCCTCAATCTCTTCTGGAGTCAGTTTCCTTTTCCCTTTGTCACTCACAAGCCTTGGTGAATCAAGCTAGAGAGAGCTTTGGTATTCATTGCTTGGTTCAACACTTAAGCTATGGCAAGAGAAAGGTTGTGAAGCACCTTCACCGGCTGGTGCCTCACTAAAAGATGTTGAAGTAGTCCCAATGAAAAGGTTCACAGGGTCTGTCACTAGGCCATCAGTCAATGTTTCCCCTTTGACATTTCATGTTAGCCTTTGTCTTCTGAACTCTTCAACAATCCTATCTTGAACAATTGATAGTATGGACAATTGCAAGTTTGATCAACCCCTCTTCAAAATTATCTTTAATCAAATGATACTTGATGTTAATGTGTTTTGTCCTTGAGTGCTGCATATGATTCTCTGTGACAGAGATAGCACTGTTGTTGTCTATGTGGATTAGAGTCTCTTTATAGTTGAACCCATATGTTAGCCCAGGGAACAAACTTGAATCAAATATCATGAAGATTTGTAAGATCAAACAATGATCAAAACAATGAAACCCCAAATTGGTTTAATATGATTGCATACAATTTGTACAAAGTGGAAACCCCAATCAAATGGTCATGCAACCATTATCCTAATTCTAATTACAATTACGCTATTTATAGTCTAGTCTAAGTTTCCCTATTTACACATAACCCCCTAGACTATACAACTAGACTAAAACATGACTCAAACAAAGTAAAATATATTTTGTTCACACAAAATGTATTTATTACAATAAAACTCATAGTCATCTAAATCTTTAACGTCTCGTCTCGGTTCTTTGTCTCGACCGTGTCGGGGTTGACTTGCGTTGACTTTGATTGTGATGTTGACTTTTGTTGACTTTAACTGTGTTGATAATATAGACTTTCTTGTACAGCTCCAACAATACACCCCCTGATCATTATCAACGCCTTCAAACAAAATCAGCACCGAGAAGTTAATAGTAGAAAGATTTTTAAATTGAAGCTTTCTGAATCTGATAAGAAAGATTATTCATTTCACAAGCTCCCCCTATTTATATGCTCCCCCTTTTCGAGTGCCTCCTTTGAGAGGATGTTGGAATAGCTTTCCCAAATTTCTAATCTTGAGTGTTTCAAAGATGTAGGAGGAGGATTCCTAGCTTTGTATCTTCTACAAACATGAGGAACAGGTTCTCTGATGAGGTACACTACTCAACTAATGATCGGCCATCACTTATAGTGAAAATTTGAAACATATTCACAAATACAATCTCGACATTTCTAATTAATGATCGGCCATCACTAATGATCGACACTACTTAACAAAATAAACTCGTGTTTATTTGTCTGTGAAACAAGCGAACCCGTGTTCGTTTGTGCGCAATTTCTATGAAATGCAGGAAAAATAATAAAATGTAATAGCATAATACAGAAGACCTATAAAAATTTTAAAATGGAAATTATTATAATTTCTTTTTATATACATTTATTATAACATTTTTTTCTATAATTTCTTTATAACCGAGAACTGAATCAATCATTAGGTCACACCCTCAAGGTATACTTTAGCACAAAGATGAAATCAATCATCAGCAAGCAATAAGATCACACTCATAACTGAATCTAATAATAGTCTTTAAATGATTTTAAAATTCTCAAACACATCAATAATAATTGCTGATATTTTTATCCACTTAAACCCATGCCCTATCTTTTTTAATAAGCAGCAGATGATTCGTTAAGGTTTAATTAAATACTTTAGAATGCTAGGACTCCACAATCATTTGGCAAAACCCTCACCCAACCTTAGGATTTCTTTAATTTTGTTACGATCTTTATAGAACAAGGCTTGTGCATTAGTGTGTAAGTGATTATCAACTAAATATTGCATTCTGTGATGAAATCTTCATTTACATGATTTGACACAACTTAGACCAAAATGGTGAGAGCTCTAGGTCTATACTCACGTATAACAAAGGAGATGACTATTTAATCATGTACCGATGAGAGCTCCAGGTCAGTACTATCGTACAGCAAAGGAGATCATCACTCCAGGTCAGACTTTCGTACAACAGAGGAGATTAGCACAAACAGAAGACACATAAATACACAATCATGGAAAAAAGATATGACTTATATGATTTGTATCATGGTGGGTGAAATATCAACTCTCAATCCAATTTTTGTCGGGATTCAGTTTTCGTACAGGCCAAAATGATTGCGTAAATCCAGACATCTTTAAGCATATATTTTAGTTTAAATCATTATGTTGTTGTCTACTTTATTTTTCTGGCTGAGTCCACCAAGCATATCATTGAAGAATCTGTTTTTTTCTATTATTTGCAATTAAAAATAAGATGTAAATCAAATAACAGCATCAATTACTATCATTTCTCATTTTAAAATGCAACTCATGCAAGAACGAGCATAACAAGAAGATATAAAATCATTTCACTGTCATCTTGAATCAAGTTCCCAGTTCTCTTTTCATTTTTATTACTATACTCTCCCCCTAAATTTTTATTTTTGCAAACCTATTTTTTTATTTTATTTTATATATATCTTTTATTTTTTTATAAAACTATACAAAAATGGAAATATATCAAAGAAGGTCTTCCAAACTACACTAATATTGTTGATCCATATGTACCTAGTTTACGGTGTTAATGTAATATGTCTGCCATATCCATAATGAAAATGAAATATATGAATTGAATGAAACGTATTATGTGGTTATTGATCTTAATTTTTGATGTTTGAGTGTATGATTTAATGTTTATCATTTATTAATGCATATTGAACCAACTATATAGGTTTGTGGTTGTTTGAATATATCTAAGTCAAGTAACGATTGTGAAACATATTCAAACTTAGTCATATGAAGTTCTCATGCAAATGGCCCATGCTAATGGACCATACGCATGAACAACTTGATGCTAATGAACCAGTCGCACAACTGAACCACGAGACTGGATCAGTCGCACAATTGTGATAGGAGATTGACTCAGTCGCACGACTGAACACTAAGTCGTGCGAATGGATCAACCGCATGACTCGGTCACACGACTGAACCATGCTAATGGTTCAGTCACACGAATGAGTAATCATACCCTATAAATACCACTTAATTCATGGAAAAATGGAACACTTTGAAGAATTCGACTCCTACACGTACCCTAGCCGTCTAGAAAGTCCAAGAAAGTCAGTCCAAGTTCATATATCGTTCTTGATAGATTCTTATTCGTTCTTAACATTTAGATTAATCATATATCGATCGAGTTAACGTTCACACTGATTGGATCGCCAATCAAATAGGATTTCGCACTATTTTATTCGGTATACATGTGAATCAGTTAGTACTCCATCCAGTACACGGTCCCTAACAAGTGGTATGAGAGCAAAGGCTCTTGATTTACGTGTAGTTCAATCGATTTTGATATAAAAATTGTGTTTTTCATGCAAAAACACAATCTTTTGTGTCAAACGTTGATTTGGATGTCTCCAGGTCGTAAAGTTAATGTTTTCCCGGCATACGGCAATTAGGGTTCTTGAGAAATTCATGTTTTTTGTGTCAAAATACCTTGAACTTTCGAATTCTCAAGATTCAGCAGCTTTAGTCGCACGATTGACTCAATGGCACGACTGAATTCATACGCATCCCTCATATGCACGATTGGACTCATTCGTACATCCATTCGTACGACTGAACTGTCTATTCGCACTATTCATCCGCACCTGTCCATCCGCAAGATTGATTCATTCGCGTTGGTTCATTCGCACCTTTGAGCCATTCGCATTGTTCAATCGCACTAGCTGTCCAATCGCACACCTTCATTCGCACAAGTAAAATAGTTTGTTCCAAAGTTTAAAGTTGATAGTAATAGAGGATGAATATTCAGTTTTCACCACAGGAAGGGACTCCAGGATTCAAAATCTGTTGCTTCTAGAAAATGAAGTGGGAAATCATAACAAGCCCCCTAAGCTTATAACATTAGATGATTACCTACGATGGAAGAAAATTGTTGATATTTACTTAAATGGAGTAGATCCCAATCTGTGGGAGTCGATAGAGACAGGATATAGTATGCCTGTACGTGCAGATGGAGTCAAACTCACCTTAAGTGGTATGACTGGCAGCCAAAAGGTAAAGTACAATACAGAGAATAAAGTATATGCCTTGCTTACTCAGTCAATTCCTAAGGACATCTTCCATCAATTTTCTGAGAACAAGCAAGCTAAGAAGCTGTGGGATACATTGAAAAGAGATATGAGGGAAATGCATCGTTAAAAGCTCCAAAGGCTAAAGTGTTGAAGAAGGAGTTTGACATCTTCTCGTCAATGGGAAAGGAGAGCTTGGACGATGTCATTGATCAATTCTACCACCTGATGAGTGAGCTGCACACTCATGGAGTCACTACGTCTATGGAAGACAAAGTTTCAAACTTTGCAGATGGGTTGCCCGAGAAGTGGAGTTCGTTTGTTTCCAACCTCAGACAGAATGATATGCTAGCGAAGTTAGATATCAACAACTTCATTCTGAAACTACGAGAGGAAGAGTTGAGGATGAAGTACAGGGCCCAAAAGTCTTCATATGATCAGAATCCGACACTATACAACTCAACTCCACAAGCCAAAACGTCTGGAGCACCACTTCAAACAACATTTGTGTCGAGTTCAGCTGGTCCATCACAAGCTACTACTTTAGGATATGACACGTCAAGGTCGTCTGGTACCTAATACATAGCATTTGAAGCAAATGCTACAAAACTAAAGACCGAAAATATCAGGAATGTGATAGTAGAGGTAGCAAAGGAGCACATGGATCTCTTAGCAGCTGTTGTCAACTCCTATGACAGGCTAGTTGCTGGGAAAATTGGAAATTTCCATCTGGCAGACGAGGACTACAAGCAGGTAGACGAGACCGAGTTGGAAAGAATGGACATCATGTGGGCCTTAGCAAGTGCTATTCGGAGAGCTAAGAATTTTTCAAGAAGACCGGACATAATCTGATTGCCACGAAGGACACAACTTTTGGTTTTGACAAGACAAAAGTTACGTGCTTCAACTATGGGGAAAAGGGGCACTTCAAACGTGAATGTGTGAAGCCTAGAAGATGGGAAATGGGAATCCATTCTCATCTTTCACTCGTTAGGATAAGCCCACAAGCAGTCCTACTTTGTTGAGCAAGGATCCTAAAGCCTTAACAGCTCATGATGACGAAGGACAAGATTGAAGCTTTCGGTTTGTGTCTCCGGGAGAATCCAACATCGCAGGTGTTGAAGATTTAGATGACGAGTCAGCAAGTGAAGGTGATATTGCAGTGGAACTCGCGATGTCAAATGTTGATGAAAGTGCAACTATAGTTGATCACCTGCCTGAAGAAGGGACAAGTCCAACAAGTCCAGAATCACCAGAACCAGAGAAGTCAGACACTACTTTGATGACTGATTCAACCTCACCCTCTCAGGTAAGTACCACTACTCAACTTTTCAATAATCATGCTTGTTAGGATTGTACTAAATTTAGGGAAAGCATTGATATGAAATTTGCTAGGTTATTAGACCATAATGATAACTTAGTAAAGGATTTACAACTATGCACTGAAGCCAATAGAGTCTTAAAACAAAATAAGCATATCTATAAAGAAAAAGATAGAACTCTTGAATAAACAACTTAGGGAAACTGAAGTTGTAGCCTTTAACCAAGCTAATGACATTAAGTTCTATCTAAACTCCCTAGAAGACACTAAGAAACAAAAAGCAGTTTTTGGAGTAGAAGTAAATTCATTAAAACAAAAACTGCATAGTTGGACAAGTTCTTCTCACATTGTCCAACACTTAGTGCGAGAGCGCAACAATGGGGAGGGTTTGGGATACAAAGTGGTACCACCACCACATGAGACCTTGATGAATGCCAAAAGCAAACGAATAAATAATAACCCAATCAAAGATCATGTGGTGTCCACTCCTCTTGTAAGTGATCCATATTCCACATGTAAACCAAATGAATCTATCGCTAAACAAAAGGATGCCACTTCAAAATCAAATGGTAAAATGCCCTGTGTTAATCTGGACGAATAATTTGAAAAGGTTAAATAAAGTTTGGTTCAACAAAATCTATTTCTGAACCAAGAAATACCAAACAAATTAACCTATCACGTGCTGCATGTCTAAGTCCAAATACACAAAAGGGAAAAGATGTTAACAATGTCCAAACATTTAACTTTGTTAAACAAGATAAAACATCTAAACAAGAAGTGTCAAAACCCAAACATAATAAAATCACTCGTGTGTCACATACTTCTCCACATAAACAGTTAAATCGTCAAGTTGAAAGCAAATCATGCTACAACTGTGGAAAGTATGGGCACATAGTGTCTTATTGTCCTTATTATCAGACACCAAAGAAAAAGAATGAAGTTTATGACACTAAAGCAAGCTCTTCCAAAAGAAGCTCTATGACTCCACCAAAAAGAGTCAGTGAACCTAAAAGTTCAACCTATCAGCCAGTCGTCTGTTTATCATAAATAGGCCTTACACAAAGCTGGCTTAAGGAAAGAAAAATCTATGTCTGGTAATGAGAACAAGAAGACAACTGATCTTCCCTCACCCTCTAATGGAAGATGGGTAGAATTTATGATGTGTGATACCTCTGGGACACCCAAGCCGGTTAAGGCTTCGGTCCCTCACCTTAACTAATGTTTTCAATTGAATGTGCAGGGTGTTCGCTATAGTGCTGAAACAAACACTTGGATTGTAGATAGCGGAGCATCAAGGCACACGACTGGAAACTGGGCACTCCTGTCAAACGTCAAACAAATCAAAGGAGGTCATGTTTCTTTTGGTGGAAACAAAAGAGGGTACATCACAGCTTAAGGGGAAGTAGGGAACTAGAAAGTTATGTTTGACAAGGTAAACTATGTTCAACAACTTCAGAATAATTTGCTTTCTGTTTCCCAAATATGTGACAAGGGATTTAAGGTAGTTTACGATAATAAGAAGTGCTATGTCCTGAAAAAGGACTATGTGATTCCGGAGGAACAAGTATTAATGTCAGCCTCAAGATATAATGACCTTTATGTCTTGGATCTATCGAAGGCATCCACAACGGATCATCAAGTTTAGTGTTTCTTGTCAAAATCTATTGAGAAGGATTCTATCTCCTGGCATTGGAGAATGGGGCACATCAATCCTCAGAAGATGAACCACTTGATCCAGAATAATCTAGTGCGAGGAGTCAATGTCAAGAACTTCCAACTCCCGGATTTTTGTGTCGCCTGCAAGAAAGGCAAACAGACAAAGAAGTCTCATAAGGCAAAGAAAGTTAATTCTATGGAACTGCCTCTTGAGCTTCTTCACACAAATCTATTTGGTCCAGTCAGTACAAGAAGAATCACAAGCGACTTGTACTGCTATGTAGTTACAGATGACTAGTTCAGATTCTCTTGAGTGATGTTTCTGAAACCAAAATAAGATACATTTGAGTCATTCAAAGAATTGGTAACTACACTGGAGTCTCTCTACAAGCTGAAGGTAAGACAAGTACGCTCAAACAACGCAACCGAGTTCAAGAACCAATGGATGGAGGCTTTCTGCAAAGAAAAGGGAATTGTGCTCCAGTTCACTTCCGCCTACACTCCTCAGATGAACGGAGTTGCTGAGAGAAAGAATCGCAGCTTAATAGAGACAACACGCACAATGCTAGCAGACTCAAAACTGCCTATCCAATTTGGAATGAGGTAGTTGCCAATGCACGCTACACGTTAAATCGAGTTTTGGTGGTAAAAATTCATGGCAAGACGTGTTACGAGTTACTTCAATGATGTAAACCAAATCTGAAGTATCTCCAACTGTTTGGAGCACCATTTACGTTACTGAAGAAAACTCAAGAAGGAAAGTTTAGCGAGAAGGCTAAAAAGGGCATCTTTCTAGGATACAACATACTGAATTAGAGCGTTTATAACAACTCAACGGGTCAAGCAGAGGTGTGGTGTAACATCAATGTTCAAAGATACACCACCCCTCTTACAGGAAAAGGACCCGCCATCTTTTTCGACTATGATGGATTCTTTACGTCTTTCAACATCCCTCTCTCCACCTCTGATGATGAGTTAGCAGCCAAAATGATGTATGAGGTCTTAAACACACCATCACAGGAATCTATGTTGGACCAAAAGAACCAATGAGCCGGATCAGAAAAACCTTTAAGTCCCACAGACGTCACAACAACTACTGAAGACCACAACAGCTGAAGACAACAGCTGATTACAAAGTCTGAAGACACAAGTGCTGAAGACAAAGTCTGAAGACACAAGTGCTGAAGACAAAGTCTGAAGACACAAGTGCTGAAGATAAAGTCTGAAGACACAAGTGCTAAAGACAAAGTCTGAAGACACAAGTGCTGAAGACAAAGTCTGAAGACACAAGTGCTGAAGACAAAGTCTGAAGACACAAGTGCTGAAGACAAAGTCTGAAGACACAAGTGCTGAAGACCAAAGTATCAGACGTTGTCACAACAGCTGAAGAGGTCTTCTTCAGTAGTTGTGACGGTTTACCTTTCAGTAGTTTTATGTTTTATCTTTTCAGTAGTTTGATACAGAGCTGAAGAATACTTCTTCAGTTGTTGTGCTCATCAGTAGTTTTATATTTATCAGTAGTTTTGTAAAATGACTGAAGAGCTTGTTCTTCAGTCGTTGTAGTTTCAGTAGTTTCTTATCAGTAGTTTCTTATTTTGTAGTTAACACTCTAATATGTTCTCAGTAGTTGTGAACATTTCAGTAGTTTGTTAAGAGTTAGTTATTTTTGTAATAGATCTGCCAGTTGTCACTTACCCGTGATAACAGCAGCGATTGCACTCTATATAAGGAGTGTCAACCTAATGTAATAGATGAATGATTTGATCAGAATATTCAATATTATTAAAACATTCCTTGTTACAGAAATATATTCTCTCGTTATAACCGTATTTGATCTTAATGCATACGAGCATCAAATTCTTGCTACAATTTGTCTAATTCTTGTTCATATTCCACTGTGCTACGCTCATTACATCAAACTTGTGATCACTGATCCTGAAAAATGGTATCAGAGCAGGTTAATCATTGATCGATTAATAATTGATCATTGAAACTGCTATTCAAGATCCAACTTTGACTGAATTAGCATTTTTGTGTTTTGCAAGAAACGGTTATAGAGATTGAATTTTCTGTGTTTTCTGGTCATTCATCCTGAGATTTTCTCTTGGTTTTCATTGAGTCTGTTGTGGTCTTTATAAAAACGTTTAAAAGCTTGAATTAAATTGTATTTGGACTCAAAATGACTACTCCTTCCAATGATCCTCACAATACTGGTTCCTCAACCAAGCCTCCAATGCTGGTTAGGACTGAGTATAACATATGGCAACGACGAATGCTCCATCACCTGTCTGTTAACAGCGCAGGTTATTGGACATCAGTGTACATGGTCCACAAAAGCCTATGGTGAATAACCCGGAAACCAATCAAATGGTTCCGAAGAGGAGGGAGCAATACTCAGATAAGGATAAGAAGTTGTTTGAGATTGATGCAAAAGCCCATGGAATTCTGGCCATGGCACTGCCTAATGAAATCTATTCTGGGCTAATGCATCATGAAACTGCCCATGACCTCTGGAATGCCTTGAAAGAACAATTTGGAGGAACAGATGAGGTCTTGGCAAATAATAGAGAAATCCTTGCCCAACAATATGAGACATTCTCTCATAGGAAGGGTGACACACTGACTTAACAGTTTGAGCGGTTCTCTTGTTTGATCTCTGAATTAAAAATGGTCAAATATGAGTACACCAATAGCCAGATGAATAACAGATTTCTCAGATCACTGCCTGAGAGATGGGACACATACACTATTGTCCTACGCTCCAGTGCAAATTTAGACAAACTATCTCTCACCCAACTCCATGGGAAATTGCTCACATTTGAGAGAGAGATAGCACAGAAACGAAAATTGTCTTCATCTAGAAAGCTCACTGAAGACTTTGTACCAGGCAACACTGCCTTTGTTGGTCATGAGTTAGAATATGCTTCATCTGAATGCCAGTATGATGAGCATATTGACTTCTCTTCAAACACTTCTGATTCTGCATTTGTGAGTGTTGATAGTCAGTTTACTGGATGTAATAATGACAATCTATGCTTCATCATGGATGATCTCAAGGGGATTGCTGATGATGACTTAGAAGAGATGGATATTTTGAGCCAAATGGCCTTGATAAATATCAGATCTCAGAAGTTCTACAAAAGAACTGGAAGAAAGTTCCCAGGACTCTCTGGCAAAACCAAAGTTGGTTTTGACAAGAGTAAGTTGAAGTGTCACAAATGCCACAGGCTTGGACACTTTGCTAGAGAATGCAGATCATCTGGATCTAATTCCTCTGCACCTTTTGTGACTTTCCCTAGCAATAGTCAACAACACAGAGGGCAACATCCTGTCAATTCTAGTCATCATTCTCAACCACAATCTCCTGCATATTTTGTTCCTCGGGGTCAAATGCCATATCCTTACCCTTGTTATTACATGCCACAGTCAATCAGTTCAAGTTCCTATAGTACCACAACCTCATGCACTACCAGAACCTCAACCATCTCAATCTCATCAACCTCCTCAACCTCAACAACACAGCTTCTTCACCCCTGGAGGTGTTGACTGGAGCAGTTTACCGGATGACATGTCTGGTCATGAACAACTGTTCACAGTGCTGGTCAACATGGTGGTGATAGTCCTTTTGGAATCTGGCTCTCATGGCCCTGGAGTCTACTGAGGGTTCCTGCTCAAATGCATCATCTTCACAGGTAACTCAGGTATCTTCAGAGGCTAAAGCCAAGTTATGTTCTGAATCATGCATTGCTACCTTTGTCTCAATTAGAGAGGCAAATGTAGCATTAATAAATCAAAAACTTGAGCTTGAGAAAACCATTTCCAAAAGAAAAGCTGAGTTTGAGTCTGCTCTTAATTGTAAAAATGATGAGATTTATAAGCTTAAATGCCAACTAATGATGAAAAGGCTAAGCTAGAGGTTATTCTGGATGACTAGAGAAATCTAAAAGAAACCCTTGCAGTCACCCAGGTAGAGTGTGATCGATGGGTACAATCATGCAAAGGTTTCGAAATGCTTCTTAGTAAGCAATCTGCTTCCAATGTGAAGTTTGGTATTGGTCACAATCACACTGCTCCTCCTACAGATTTTGCTTCAAGAGCAGAAGTGAAATCTGATGGAGAAAGCAATAACCAATCCACCTCATCATGTGATTCACCTTTTGATAGAGCATCAAAAGTTGAAGTCAGCACTAAGCCTTCTCAGAACCCATCAGCTGATATTGATGGTTCTACTACTGACACTCACATGATAAAAGAGATGATCAACTCAGGAGTTATTTCTGAAAGTCCTGAAAGGACTGGAGAGCAAGATTCACACCTGAAGTTCAAACTCCAACTAATGACAGCACTGAAGAGAAGAAAACTGTCAGTAGAAAGAGTTTGAAGACTACTAAAGAGGAAGTCAAGAAAGCAAATAATGCTTCTAAAGTACTAAAGAGCAAATCTTCAGTAGTTTCATCCTCTTTAGTTGATGATCATCATAAGATGAAGAAGAAACCATGTGAGGTATGTGGTTTGTTCAATCATCTTACAGATGATTGTTGGTACAAAAGGGGATCCAAACTCAAACATAAAGAAGAAATTCAAGAGAAAATGGCTAAAATGAAAACTGAATTTGGAGCCACATTTGTACCAGCAACATCAAATCCTGTAACCCTCAAGTCCAAACAGAAATCCAAAAAGGAAGGGGTTAAACAGGTAACAGCTGAGATTGCTCAAAAAAGAAGGTGCAACATAGGAACTTATCAAACTCCAATGCCAACGTGTCTGAAGAGCTGAAAGCCTTATCCCAAAATCAGACACAGCTGGTTATGATGGTTCAACATCTATTGGGAAGAGTTAACCAATTAGATGTTCCTATGTTGAAACCACAGAAAAGGAGGTCCAAGCCTAAGGATTCTTTTCTTCACCAGCCTCTTCCTCTCAGGCTGTTGTTTCCAACAAACATGTTAGTTTACCATCTGTTGATGAGAACAGCCCAGACCAAAAAGGTTTGGGTCTCAAAATCTAACTAATTTGTTGTATCTTGCAGGGTTCTTCAACATACCTCAGAGGCATCTGGTATGTAGACAGTGGAGGATCCATGCATATGACAGGAAACATATCACTTCTTAATGACTACTCAAGAAGGAAAGGGGTTTGTGTCATTTGGCAATGATGCAAAGGTTACATCATTGGCAAAGGCTTTGTTTCCAATGGGGAAATAAAGTTTGATGATGTTAACCATGTGGAAAATCTCAAGTACAACCTCTTGAGTGTCAGTCAAATGTGTGACAAAGGCCATGTTGCTCTTTTCACCAGTCAAAACTATCGGATTCTGTCATCCAAAGTTCTAAATTTGATTGATAAGGTGTTGGATGAACACACTCTCCTAAAGGCCAACAGGACAGGAAGAGTGTATGCCTTAGATCTTTCCAAGAAAAAAGATCTCAAAGGCCATCCTTGCCTATTTTCCAAGGCTTCCCCCCAAGAATCTATTCTATGGCATAGAAGGCTGGGTCATGTTAATCTCAAAAACAAGAATCAGCTGATAAACCATAGTTTAGTAAGGGGACTGGCAATGAAGGAGTTCAAGTGTGAAGATAACTGCACTGCCTGTTAAAAGGAAACAGCACAAAGTTTCATTTCCCTCCATAGAAGAACCTAAGTCCACTGCCTGCTTACAGCTTCTTCACATGGATCTCTTTGGTCCTGTGAAAGTGATGAGTATGGCTAAGAAGAAATACTGTCTGGTAATTGTGGATGATTACTCCAGATTTGTATGGACTCTCTTCTTGCATTCAAAGGATGAGGCTGCACAGTCCATTATGAACTTTGTGTTACACGTTGAGAAGCAGTATTCCCTACCATTAAGTGTGTGTGAGGAGTGATAATGTGTACTGAATTTAAAAACCACACACTTGATGAGTTTTACTTGTCAAGGGAATCAAGAGGTAGTATAGCATCCCAAGAACTTCTGAGCAAAATGGAGTAGTGGAGAGAAAGAACAGGACACTTATTGAAGCTGCAAGGTCCATGTTGGCTGATTCTGGACTGCCAATGACTTTTTGGGCTGAAGCTGTCAATACAGCTTGCTATGTACAGAATAGAGTTCTAGTAAATCAGAGGTTGATGAAGACTCCATATGAAGTTCTTCATCATTTGCCCCTCTAATTTCATTCTTCAGAGCATTGGGTGTCCTTGTTTCATTCTCACACACGGGATCAACTCCAAAAATTTGATCCTAAGGTGGATGCAGGGTACTTTGTTGGTTATTCATCAACTTGCAAAGCATACAGAGTCTTCAACTGCAGAAAAAGATGGTTGAAGAGACTCTACATGTTAAGTTTAATGAATCTCCTAAGGACAAGATTCCACAAAGCCCTGTGGAGCTATTTGATTTGGACATACTGCAATATGTTCCTTATCAAACTCCTGCTGTTGCTCCTGTCAACAGTTCACCACCTGGTGGTACTGCTGGTGATGATGATGATGATAGCAGTACTCACCTATTTAGGTTTAGTGACCAACTGCCTGATTCAGCTAGACCTGATGTTCCTGTAGCTTCAGTAGCACCATCCACAACAAATGCTGATGAGATTTCTTCAAATTCAACCTCCTTTGAATTACCATCCACTGATTGGTTTCAAGGAAATGATTCACCATCACCATCTGTTGCTACTGAACCTGCTGCAACACTTGCACAGATCTCATTGTGTATCAAGATCTGAAGAATCACCCTATGTCTCAAATCATTGGTGATATCACTGCTGGCGTATCAACAAGAAGTCAATTGTCAAATTTCTGCTTCTATGCTCTCTTCATCAGTCAGCAAGAGCCAAAGAATTATCACATTGCTTTAAAGGACAATGGATGGGTTGATGCCATGCAGCTTGAGCTTCTTCATTTCAAGAAACAGCAAGTGTGGGAACTGGTTCCTCTACCTCCAGGTAAGTGTGCAATAGGCACTAAATGGGTGTTTAGGAACAAAACTGATGAAAATGGGCTTATTGTTAAGAACAAGGCCAAACTGGTTGTTAAGGGGTTTGCACAAGAAGAAGGTATTGATTATGATGAAACCTTTGCCCCTGTAGCCAGACTGGAAGCAATTTGATTGTTTCTAGCTTATGCTGCTTATCAAAAACTTAAAGTTTTTCAAATGGATGTCAAAAGTGCATTTTTGTATGGGAAAATTAAAGAAGAGGTTTATGTATGTCAACCACCAGGCTTTGAGGACAATAAACATCCTAATTGGGTGTATAAGCTTGATAAGGCTCTTTATGGGTTGAAACAAGCTCCTAGAGCCTGGTATGAGACATTATCAAACTTTCTTCTGGAAAATGATTTCACTAGAGGCTCCATTGATAAGACTTTTCATTAAGAAAGCTGGGCAGCATAATCTACTTGTTCAATTTATGTTGATGATATTATTTTTGCATCCTCTGATCCTCAGTGTGTGATGCCTTTACAAAGTTGATGCAACAGAAGTTTGAAATGAGTGCCATGGGAGAATTACAGTTCTTTCTGGGTTTGCAAATCAAACAAAAGGCTGATGGAATTTTCATTCATCAGTCCAAATACACAAAAGTCTTTTGGAAAAGTTTGATTTACAAAACTGTAAGCCCTGTTCTACCCCCATGTGTAGCACCACACAACTGGATACAGATCAAAAGGTAAAGTGGTTGATGAAACACTTTACAGATGTATGATTGGGTCCTTGATGTATTTAACAGCTTCTAGACCAGATATTATGTTTGCTACATGTGTTTGTGCTAGATTTCAGGCTGCACCTAAAGAGTCTCATCTGATTGCAGTCAAGAGGATCTTTAGATATTGCAAGGTACACAATCTCTAGGTTTATGGTATTCCACTGGGCACTCTTGTAAATTAGTTGCTTTCTCTGATAGTGACTATGCAGGGTGTAAGTTGACCAGGAAATCAACTTCTGGTGGATGTCAATTTCTACGCAACTGTTTGATTTCTTGGCAGAGTAAGAAACAAACATCTGTTGCTACATCCACTGCTGAAGCCGAGTACATTGCTGCTGCAAGTTGTACATCCCAAGTACTCTGGCTTCAGAATCAACTTTTGGACTATGGCATTACAGAGACTAAGACTCCGTTATTAATGGACAGTGCTTCAGCTCTTTGCATTGTCAAAAATCCAGTCCAACACTCTAGGACCAAACATATAGAAATTAGACAACATTTTATAAGAGATTGTTTTGAAAAGGTCTAATTAATCCTATGTTTGTGCCTAGTGCTGATGAGCTTGCAGACATTTTTACTAAGCCTTTGGATAGTTCAACTTCCACAACCTGGTGTTAAGGCTTGGTATGCTGCAGCTAGAATAAGTGACAACTACTGATGATCTCAGTAATAAGTACTGGTGATCATTAGTAACCATGTCACATATAAGTACTGATGAGTTCTTTCACCCTTTAGTAGTTTTTATAACTACTGAAGGCTAATGCCTCACAAGTACTGAAGTACTTTATCTGTTCTAAACTACTGATGTAGTTACAACTACTGATGTAGTTACAACTACTGAAATCAGTACAAACATAAGTACTGACGTCCTATGAAACACCTGAAAAGCAGATGCAAAGTCTGATGAGTAAGTGTTGAGGACAGTATGAACAGCTGAAAAGCTAAGAATTGACGAAAACAGCTGATGAGTAATTTCTCTTCAGTTGTTTCTACAACTGCTGTTTCAAAACAACTGAAGACTAACACCAAGTCTTCAGCTGTTTACAACAACTGCTGACAAAACCAATGTCTTCAGTAGTTTCACAACTACTGATGACTGATACCAAATCTTCAGTTGTTTCATCACCTGAAGTCAAAACTGTCTTTAGTAGGTTTATAACTACTGATGACTAAATCGAGACTTCAGCTGTTTCGACGTCTGACGGTTAATAACACGTCATCAGAAGTTTCAACAACTGATGACTCACACCAAAACCCTCAGTCGATTTCTATCCCGACCCTTTAAATACCTTATCCCACCTTCAGAGTTTTTTCTTCTTCTCTCTCAAACCTAACGTTCAAAAACTCTCTACCCTCTCTTCATCAATGGCGACCATGCAATTAAAACCATGACACAACTGTGTCGCACATCTCACCAAATCGCCATACTGGACCAAGTTTCACAACGCCATTGATTTAATGGTTCAATCACCCTACAAAACGGCGTTTCTGATAAATCCCACCATATATGCCGCATCCCTTAACCACTTCTGGACAAACGTCACTTTAGTCTCTGAGGAGAACGACACAGAGTCTCTTCAATCGTTTGTCCATGGCCAAAAAGTGGTCATCACTCCAGACACTCTTCGTCAAACTCTTAATCTGGATGATGCCACTTTCCCAACTGGTTATCCAAGGGCACAACAGATCAATCATTTGCCCACCATGGATACCAGGTGACTTGAGTGCATCTACCTTACTGAAGAGACATTTCCTAGATGCTGAACGTCTCATATTTCATATGGTAAATGTATGCCTTGCCTCCAAGACCTCATCATGGGATCAAATGTCCACAAGGTGGCAACAGGTAATGTACTCCATCCTTGAGCAACAACCTTTAAATTTTTTGGAATACTATTTTCAGAGCTCAAGGATATGGCTCAAAACAAACTGCTAACCGTTGGATATTATATCCTCGGTTCAAAATGGCCATAATTGCAAACCAGCTTCAAGCTGAGGGACTTGTTGGCCTGGGAGTCCCTGCTATGGCTGTACTGCCTGAAGTATACTCCCGGCACAACTCTGACCAATCACTCAAAATGGCTGCCAAGCTGCGCAAACCCACGCAGCTGGAACCCACAGCCACCACCTCTAAATCAAAAGTCCCCACCAAACCACTAAAAGAAAACCAAAAAGGCTACTCAGGGAAATAAGTCCCCTGAGGATGCCCTGCAACACAAAGCAGGCTATATCCACTGGTTATAACCCCTAGTGGATATAAGGACTCTCCAGCCACAGCCACTCAAGATTCCTCTCAAAAGGAGCCTGCAACAACCACAGAAGGGGTACCCACCAATCTGGGATCTTCCTCATTTGAGGAGATTGCCATTGAAGAGCACCATTCTCCCCAGGTGCACACTTCTTTTACCCCATCTCCCCATGCAACCGCCCCCAAAGTCCCACCCTTATCATTGCGAACGTGCTGACTCAGCTGCATACCTCTCCTCCCCCCAACAACCACCAACAAAGGGGAGAACCACAGCTATTGAGGACGAGGATCACCATGCTTCTGACAACCCACAGCACCGGGTTTAAATGTTCTATCTCCTGGTATGGATATGGAGACCAGAACATCTGGTGAGGCTGCCACCTCTTCTGAATCAGCATAGATCAAACTGAGGCTGGTAACATTCCTAAGACCTCACCAGAGGCAACAGCTGATGAAGGACAAAGTCCTGAGGCTGGAAGTCCCCAGTTCCAAGACAAAGGGGCACATGCTACAACTGGTCTACACCCAGTGCATGTACATCCTGCTACAAGCAGGAGGTCAGGTGATTCAGCATCTGCTGATGATGACCTGGGCTTCTTTTATGACGTTCTTGCCCAGAACACAATCCTAGAGGAGAAAGTCAGTAGGCTGCAAAAACTACTTGACCACTCTCTCAAGAGAAAGACCATCTGCCACCACATTAACCCAGAGATGGCACCTTCCTCTGAAGGTCCCTAACACACAGCCACTACAAAATTCTCAGCCACCTGCCTTGTTTCTGGCACCATTTCTCAGGACCAAAACCCCCTGAGCAAATGGATGCTATCCCTCAAAATCCCTATCTCTCATCACACCACAGCTAACCGAATTTGTTATTAAACTGTGATGAGAGACTTTCTACTGTCTTACAACCTCTGGTGGAGGATGTACTGCGCCAACAACTTTCTGCTACTCAATCCCTTGCAACCAATGCACCCAAAAAGGGGGAGAGTTCAGCAGTGAAAGCTAAAAGAAAGAGGATGGAGAAGGAGAGAGAGAAGAGAAAGATAAAGAGGTGGAAAAGAGAAGGATTGTGTGTATGAGGCCGAAAAAGAGAAGGAGAATGTGATTGAGAAGGGAGCTGAAATTGAAAAAGTACGAAAGTCAAAAAGATTTTCATGTCACATACAATGGAAAGAGAGTGCTGAGAAAGAGAAGAACTTGAACGAAATGGTTAAAGAGGCTGATGCTGAACACAGCAGATCAATGGACAATATCATTGATCAGTTGTTTAGGCAAGGTTTCGACACTGAAAAGCTGGATTCTAAAATAAGAAGATTAGAGATCGAAGAGATCCAACAAAGATAGGCCAGCTACAGCACTATGGATAGAGAGAGACTTGAGATCATGATCAGATTCATCAGCAAATACCTTGGGAGATCATTGATCGAAGTAAAATCATGGACCAGGACAACATCTTGGCCATAACCTCCAAGATCTGTTCGTCTGAGGCATACACTAAGGGGTTAGTAGTCGAAGCTTTGAATGAAGCAGGAGCACGGAGCAGGACTGAGCTAGCCAAATACTCAAAAGCAACACTCACCTCCAAAATGCTAACTCAGCCTGTCAACATTCCCTCTCCAAAACAACCACACCACAACCCACAAAACCAACTCCCTTACCATCTAAACCAACAGCCGATGATGCACCTAAGAAGAAGAAGAGAAGGGTGTTGAGGCTAGAAGAAGAAGAAGAAGAGGATGATGTGGAAGAAGAAGCTGCCTCTGTCTGCAGTCCTAACATTGGCTAAAGCCAAACCCATGCCCATCACTCCCACCTCATAGATGGAAGCTGTAAGAGTAAACATTGAAGAAGAACAGCAGCAAAAGCTTCATGATGATGAAATGCTGAAAAGCATCGACAAAACTTATGCTGCTTCGTCATCAATAATAAGTATGAAGAAAGAAGCTCTGAGGTTGTACACCCTTGCCAACACATTTCAATGTCAGAAGGAAAAGGTGAGTATGGCTTGATCCTAGGGTGGCTCACAGGATTGTAAAGAAAGACATTCCTTCGAGATACAAGGGCCAAGTCAAAAGGATCGTAGATGAAGAGATCACAGTGGTCCTTGTAGTATCACCCTGGGAGATTGTAGAAGATTTCAAGAAGGCCTATGAGACTAAACAACCACCCCAAAAGATGTTAGAGAACAGAATTATTAAAAAGGGGTTAGTCTACAAGAGGCTTGAGAACTTCAAACAAAATGAGCTCAGTCTGTTACTTGAAGGGACTCATCCTGATGAGTTTGCATACAGACAGATTACAACAGTTGAGCTCAAAAATGGTAAACAGGCCAAGTACATCTCAGAGCTGTATGGCGTGAAGGATGTTTGATGGTGAAGCCAAGAACCTGGCATGGAAGAAAAATTATGTTTCTCAGAGCATACACCAGAGAATCCTACAGGCTTATACATGGGAAGTGAGTCTAATGGATGGGGGAACAGCTCAGTGTCCAATTCCCCAATACAGAGCTCCCATCCATACATTGCCAACCAAATCATCAGAGACTCATTTCCAGGCCAGTGCTTATATGGGTCCTTCTCAACTGATCAAGAAGAAAAAGACCAACCATTCTGCCAACAATAAGTGGGACCTCAATAAAGTTAAAGGTTTTGGCTGCATTGGTTCAGGGGGAGTTTGTTGGACGAAAAGAACCAATGAGCCGGATCAGAAAAACCTTTAAGTCCCACAGACGTCACAACAACTACTGAAGACCACAACAGCTGAAGACAATAGCTGATTACAAAGTCTGAAGGCACAAGTGCTGAAGACAAAGTCTGAAGACACAAGTGCTGAAGACAAAGTCTGAAGACACAAGTGCTGAAGACAAAGTCTGAAGACAAAGTGCTGAAGACAAAGTCTGAAGACACAAGTGCTGAAGACAAGTCTGAAGACACAAGTGCTGAAGACAAAGTCTGAAGACACAAGTGCTGAAGACAAAGTCTGAAGACACAAGTGCTGAAGACAAAGTCGAAGACACAAGTGCTGAAGACAAAGTCTGAAGACACAAGTGCTGAAGACCAAAGTATCAAACGTTGTCACAACAGCTGAAGAGGTCTTCTTCAGTAGTTGTGACGGTTTACCTTTCAGTAGTTTTATGTTTTATCTTTTCAGTAGTTGACACAACAGCTGAATAATACTTCTTCAGTTGTTGTGCTCATCAGTTTTTATATTTATCAGTAGTTTTGTTAAAACGACTGAAGAGCTTGTTCTTCAGTCGTTGTAGTTTCAGTAGTTTCTTATCATAGTTTTCTTATTTTGTACTTAACACTCTGATATTTTCTCAGTAGTTGTGAACATTTCAGTAGTTTTTTAAGAGTTAGTTATTTTTGAATAGATCTGCCAGTTGTCACTTACCCGTGATAACAACAGCGATTGCACTCTATATAAGGAGTGTCAACCTAATGTAATAAGATGAATGATTGATCAGAAATATTCAATATTATTAAAACATTCCTTGTTACAGAATATATTCTCTCGTTATAACCGTATTTGTTCTTAATGCATACGAGCATCAAATTCTTGCTACAATTTGTCTAATTCTTGTTCATATTCCGCTGTGCTACGGCAATTACATCAAACTTGCGATCACTGATCCTGAAAATCTACATCATCTGGCTCATAAGGAGAATCACCTACCCACTTAGGGGGAGCACTCGAGGTAAGTGACTCTTCCTCTGACGATGAGGACGTGGAGAATAATCAGGACACTCAGGAGCAACAAGTTCTTACTACTACAAGTCCACAAGCATCTGACATTGATGCCTCTGAGTCTTCGGAACCTCACACTCCTGCCTCAGATACGGAACCAAACGTTCATAATCTTCATTCTGAGGTAGTTGTTCCACCACTCCTGGATGATGCCTAAATGTATATCATCCTTTGGACAATGTCATTGGGGATGTCAGATCAAGAGTCCAGACAAGAAATCAGCTCTATTCAGCTGCTTATGCCTCAGTAATGGAAAAAGGGTATCTTCACCATGGTGCATACCGTTGTTTTGTGTCTCAGTTCGAGCCAAAACGTTAGTGAAGCCCTAAATGATGAGCATGGTTGAGTGCCATGCAAGAAGAACTTCTTCAGTTCAAGAAGTTAGGTGTATGGACACTGGTAGATAGACCTAAGGTGCTAAGGTCATTGGCACTAAGTGGGTCTTGAAATGTAAGAAAGATGACCAAGGTGTCATCATCAGGAACAAGGCTCGACTTGTAGTTCAAGGATTTCGAGAAGTTGAGGGAATTGATTACAATGAAGTATTTGCACCTGTGGCGAGAAGGGAAGCCATCTGTATCTTCCTAGCCTATGCCTCTTACATGAAGATTAAAGTATATCAATTGGATGTAAAGAGCACATTTCTTCATGGTGAAATTCGGGAAACAATGTATGTCAGTCAACCCGAAGGATTTGAGGATCCATATCATCGGGACAGAGATCACAAACTGGATAAGGCTCTCTACGGGCTTTACCAAGCCCTGAGAGCATGGTATGAAAAACTCTCAACTCACTTGATGAAACACGGATTTCGCAGAGGTGTAATTGACTGTACACTGTTCATCAAAGAAAAGGATGGTGATCTGCAGCTGGTTTAGATTTATGTTGATGACATAATCTTCGGTTCCAAGAATGAAGGATTATGTAAAGAATTTGAAGCAGTAAAGAAGGCAGAAGTTGAAATGAGTGCCATGGGAGAGATGAAGTTCTTTCTCGGGTTACAGGTAGATCAAACACCAAAGGGGATATTTATACATTAGACCAAGTATGTAGGGGATATTCTCAGTTGGTTTGACATGGAGAATGCTTCCGTAGTTGGGACTCCACTTGCTACAAATCATGATGTAGCACCAGACGAGAATGGTGATCTGGTTGATGCCACCATGTACCGAGGATGATTGGATCCCTCATGTACCTCACTGCCTCAAGACCTGATATTATGTATGCAACATGTCTTTGTTCATGATTTCAGGCAAAACAAAAAGTTAACCATCTTATTGGGGTCAAGAGGATATTTCATTATCTGAAGGGTACACCAACACTTCGTTTGTGGTATCCTCATGACGATGATTTTGAGCTTACGGCGTATAGTGACTCGGATTATGGCGGGTGCAAGATGAACTACAAATCCACCTCAGCTGGATGTTAATTCTTTGGGAGACGATTAGTCACGTGGCAGTGTAAGAAGCAGACATCAGTTGCGTTGTCAACTTGTGAAGCTGAATATGTTGCTGCGGCAAGCTGCTGTTCTCAAATCATCTGGATTCAACAGTAGATGCGGGACTACAATTTGAAATTTTATAACACCCCTATATTTGTTGATAATTCTGCTGCAATAGCCGTTACTAAAAATCATGTTCATCATCCTAAGACCAAACACATCGGCATTAAATATCACTTTATACGTGATTGTTTTGAAAAGAATCTAATCAATATTGTTAAAATAAATACTGATTTTCAACGCTGACCTCTATACAAAAGCCTTTGATAAACCACGTTTTCTATATTTGTTAGAGGTCAACGGCGTTAAAAAGAAAAAGTGATGTAATTCCAGAAGTGAATAGGTCTAGTCCGATGCATCAAGTCCATATTCCTTTATTTTCTTTTATTCTAGTTTATTATATTTCATTTATTTTATTGATTTCATTTCTTCACCTATTAAAATCTTAAAAACGCAAATAGTTTATGGTTTTAGAATTTTAAAGGGAGAATAGGTTAAGTTAGTATTAAAAAATGAGGGGGGAGGACAGGCAACTCATAGAAATGAGATCGTATCTGAGATATCGATTCAATGACTATGGAAAATGATAGTACACACGAACAATGCTTTTGGGACCTTAAAAGATTTAAATTGAATTACATGCGAAATTCAAAGTATAAGTCTGAGTAGTCTAAGCAAAAATAAAAAGAAAGATGATAGTAAAACTAGTTGCTACTAAGGTAACACGGAGAAACTAGACCTAGAGGTTGCTAGACCATTAGATGATGTATCGGTATATTCAACACAATAGATAAGTAGACCTCATTGGTGATCTCAAGATCAAACTAAGTTGTTCAACAAGCTGTGGGTCATCATCTTATCCTAGATAACACAATCAATAGAGTTCCAGTAAGGGGTGACGAGCAAAATAAATGCTAGAAATGTGTGCGGATGACCAAAATATGAGCAAAGCACATGATGAAAAATGAAAAAAGCAATCAAAATGATAACCTATGTTGTTGGTGCGATCTGTGCAACAAGAATAAATTGCTCAAACAAGAAGATAGGTTATGTGCCTCTCTGCTGTGCGGTGGCACTGACCTGAGGATAAGCATAACCTATATATTCTACAATTCATTGTTGTTTGCCATCTCTCTGTTGTGCGGTGGCACTGACCTAAGGCTTGGCTTCTCTTTGAAAGCTCTAAGAATAGTGTCTTCTTGTCAAAAATACCCGTAGACCGCTCAAAAATCTCTTGAGGAATGTTGATTACCATATAAGTGTGGGATCCACAAATACTTGTTGAAATAATTAAACTTTAAAAAATCACCAATCTGTGTCAAAAGTCTGTGTATGGATTTAAGAGGACAAGTATATAGACAATCATCATGGCTGCAATTCTTGAAAGTCCAAATCAATGTGTTTGTCTAATAGTACTAGTATGATTTCCTTAATTTGCTAACGACTCTCGACGAAAACAAGAATCTAGCATCAATGATTTTGGTAACACGTCCTGAATGATTTGTTTACCTGTATGATTCCATAATGAATCATTCCTCTTATGGTCAAAATAACTTGAAGCTGCCTGTTCAAGAAATAAATCTATTAGATTTCTATCTTAGGATTACCACCTCACACAAAATCACAAAAACATCTTTAGTTTTGTCTTTTAATGTTAGCTCTTTTGTTCTATTTTAACATTTAGTCAATTTGGAGTTATATGCCGGACTATGTCATGGAATTTAATATGGGATTATATTACTTAAAAGGGTTGTCACGTCTGAGGTGACCAAATGTGTGGTCAAATGTTAATGGGTCACGTTTGAGGTGATAAAATGTTTTTTTATTGCTTAAAGAGATCACAACTGAGGTGATCAAAAGTTTTCAAAGTTAAAATGATCATGTATGAGATGATCGACTGCCAAAATCTTCAACCAACAATTAAATGGGGTTAAATGTCAAATGGTCATAAAGTCAAAACCATAAGTATGATCCATTCGCACGACTAGACCATGAGTATGGACTAGTCATCCGATTGGACCATACTAATGCACTAGACAACCGAATGGAGCATGAGTATGAACCATTCACACGAATGGCTTACAAGATTGAGCCAGTCGCCCGAATGGAGTTGTCCGAATGAGTTAGTCGCCTGACTGAAACCTAGTCGACCGACTGAAAGTGATCGACTGAACCAATCGCCCGACTGAATTCCAATCACTCGAATGAAAGAAGCGAATGGATCCAGTCGCCCGATTGAAACCAGAGTCAGTATAAATAGGGCCATAGTCGATCGCACATACTCACCACCCCTCAATCGCCCTAAAAATAAAATTTTGAGATTCTGACGATTGCCGGTTGTTATTCAGGTACAATGTGGTGCAACCTACATAAATCTCAGTTGTTTCGTGCCCTAAATCCAGGAATTCGGCCCTAACCAAGAACCAAAACTTAGTTGAACGAATTAACTAATAAAACTAAGTAAAATGTTGAAATCAAGGTTATTAGATGTTAAGTAGGGTTATTGCGAGTCTAATGAGCCAAAACACGATGTCTAATGTTAAGATTTGCTCAAAATTTGAATCTAAATCGAACAAACAGTAAGTCATGCGACAAGACACCCGGATGAACTACAATCGCACGACTGTGATACACAAATGACTCAGTTGGCTGAATGGACAATGCGTATGAGCTCAATCGGCTAACTGAACCAGTAGCAGGCTTAGTCACGCGATTGAACTTAGTCGCAAGATAAGTCACCTGATTGTATTAAGTCGCATGTTAGGTCACATGACTGAACCCAGTCGTATGGTTCAATCGCACGATTGAACCAGACTGATCTCAAACAGGTTAATTTGAAATGGTTTTTGTTGTGTGATGATCTAACTTGTATGCTTCTTGTGTTACAGATTGATGGTTGATCGGTGGACCATCAACACAAAGCACAATATTTGTGCTCATCTGGATGCCACCACTCGGAACGTAGCCGAGTTTGCTGGCATCATTGCATTCCTGAAGAGATCACGGATACATCGAGCTATATCTACACCATGCACTCCCTGCAGGTCTATCTAGCAGGCCTTCTTGGAGGGTGCATCAGTTGATCGATCTCGTGAGCCCTACTGCATCACGAGTACTATATGTTGGCAAGATATAGCGGTGACAACTGCAGATATTAGACGGGTACTAGATTTGGCTGACAATGCTAATCACCCAACCAGACTACACCCTTTGACAATAAGGAGATGCTTCCTCGGGATGAAGTACTCTAGGAACATAAATGCAGGTGTGCTAAACAAAAGCAACATGTGTCCCTAATACAAGTACTTAGCACACGTGATACTGAAGTGCATAGCTTCGAGGAGGGGTGGCTTTAATGACCTATCAGACCAGGTTCAGAATGCCTACATGGCACTGGTGCTGAACCACCCCTTTAGCTTCTCCAGTATCATCTTTGCATACTAGATAGAGAATCTTGAGGCCAAAGGCAAGGAGGGCTTCTGTATGTATCCAAGATTCCTACAGATGATTATCGATGAGAAGCTGCCTTCCTTGCCTAAGGACAGCCATGATGCGGTATCACTTGAGGTGATGGATGACATGACACTAGGCGCATGAAGGTCTACAGGAGAAAGCAGGTCAAACCCCCTGTAAAGAGACTCGTCAGCCTCAGATTCTTTCTCTATTTTAGCAGCTTTTCTAGCGTTATCAACATCGGTTCTCAGAGACTCTGGTTTACAGTCATTGTCGACTCTCAAAGTTTCATAGTTCTCTTCAACAGGTTCTCTGAATTCAAAATTTAAATCCAAATGAGTTCTCAATAACTTTAACTTTTCAATCATCTTTGTTTTGTAATCAAGTATGCTGTTACACAAGAAACACGATCAGTATTAAGCATGTGGGTTTAATGTGGGAACATGACTTGCTGAAATTCGTTTCTTTGGATATCCAGCTCGAGAGATCTTAGTCTGTTGATCATATCCATAAGTTTTGTGTCGACATAACCTCTTTCTTGCTTTAGCATTTTAACTTGATGATTCCATGCAGACGGAAGAGAATCAAGAATCATTGGAATTTGTTCATGATTATTATGATCTGGAACATGCTTCTTTAGATTATTTGTCACTTTTAAAAATCGATCAATTAAATCTGACAATTTTTCTTTCTTTGTACTTGCAAAAGAGTCAAACCGGCTTTGTGCTGTTGCGATATTATCAGATTTAAATTCTTCTAAAGATGACATTTTATTAAAAAATTTGAACAATTAAACGCCTCAAAAGTATTTTTCCCAAAAATTGTAAAATAATTCTTCCTTGGGATATATATATATATATATATATATATATATATATATATATATGTATATAAATATCACTCTATACAATCTTAGCAACTGGGATCAAGCTATTATAAACCCAATATCAAATTGTTATTTGTTAGCCCACTTTCTTCGAAAATCCATTAACACACATACAAACACTAACCCTAAAACAATAACACACACAAAACATAGAGAGAGAGAGGCGGATGAGAGAAAGAACCCTTAGGGTTCCGGTGAGCAACTACTTTCCAGCGAGCTGCCTTTCTGCTCCAAACTCGCCACCCTTAAATCACTCCTCTCGAAACTCAATTATCTCCCTCACTGGCCGCAGAATGTAATGGCCTGTTCCCAGAAACCTCACAGGTGGTCAATCATAGCAATTAAAATATTAGACATTAAAATTATACTATCTTAAACAGCGGAAATGATTTATCAAAAACCATTCATTTAATTTAAAACACTGTTTAAGCAATACATCATCATTAACTGTTTATAAAAGGATTATTTATGTGCATTACAAAACAACAGCAACACAGAGTACGAATGGATGTCAGACTTTCCCTGCCGAGTAGCTTCACCCTCGTGCTATCCTCAGCAATAATTACCTTCCAACTGAAAATGTATAAAAGTCAGCGTTACTGAGTGGACTGTAGTTTTATAAGTAATAAAATACTTCTATATGTTGTATATGAAAATACTCTTTTCTGTAAAATACAACTCCGTACTGTATATGCGAGCACGCATCAACTATATGAACAAATATTGTTCGTTCTCTTTACTATATGCCTTGTTTGTTCTGTAAACTTTTATCTTTATGTTTCACTTTCTGTATGGACCAATGAGCAATACCCCAACTATATGCGCGTTGGAAAACGGGTGATGGGCCACCTATATCCCTCGAAAGGGTCAACTGTATCCCTCGAAAGGGTCAACTATATCCCCCGAAAGGGTCAACTATATCCCCTCAAAGGGTCAACTATATCCCTCGAAAGGGTTCTGTGTACTATGTACAACGCCAACCCAATCATCCAGGGCACGCTACAAAGGTCCTGCCAATCTTAATTGATTGACCCTTTGTGCATAATAGGGTAGCTAACCCACAACATAGTTGAGCTAACGACAACATGGTTGTGTACCTCCTGTAAGCTTGCAAGGCTTGTTAAGATTTTCATTAATGTTTCTCTTCTTTTCTTTATTACTCTTTCACTTTATTATAATTAATAATAATAGTAGCAATAACAATAATAAGGAACTATCATAGATAATCATATCATGCATGAAACATCATCATTAATAAGCCCTTAGTCAACCTCGGTCAAAACCTAAAGCACAGACTCCCAGAAAATTCTGTAAAAATTTCTAAGTGCTTAGGTGCATGGGAACTATTTGGGCGCATGAGCCCTGTTCGGGCGTTTCATCACTATGTTGGTGCATCAGCCAACACTTAAAACATTTTCACTTTAGGCGTATGAACTATTTAGGCGCATGGGTGCTATTTGTGTGTATGAACACTTAGACGCATGAGTAATTCAGACGCATGGACACTTAGGCGGATGAGCCACTTGGGCGCATAGGCACTATTGGGGCACATGGCTCTACATTTAGTCGTCCGGCTAACATTTCTAGGCGCATGGGCCATGGTTCAGGCGCATGGGCTGTACTTAAACATTTCGAAGGTAATCTTAGGTGCATGGGCTACTGTTTAGGGGCATGGATTACACTTGATCTTTTCTAAGGCATGTTCAGGCGCATGAGCCTTATCTAGGCGCATGGACCTTTTGTTCAACATGTTTCCGGTATGTTTTCAACCCAATCATCAAATCCATCTATTCGAAGCTTAATGTGGCTATTCTAAACATGAACAACCTATGAGCATTCAAGAATCACATTCAATCATGCACAATACATACGGGCATACATACTCAAACATTGGAAAATCATTTAAATACATTTTCAGCCCCAATGATGTTGAAAAGAAGTAAAAACGGGGGTCTAGAACTCACCTAGTGCAACTTGGGTGTTCTTCCTTTTTACCCGCTTGCTATGAGTTCAAAACACCTAGAAACAACATCCAAAAACACACACACACCCGAGCACAAACACAACCCATAAGCACATAAACACATAACCGGGATAAAACCCGACATAACAACATAAAAACCTTGAATTCTTACCTTGAATTCGTTCACTTCTTCTTCTTCTTCCACAAGCCGAGAGTTCTCTCCTGCTCTCTCTCTCTCTAAAACCGAAGATATGTTGATGTGAAGTGAGGGTGGGCGGCCATGCCCACCTTCACACCAACTTTTCAAAGATTTTTGTCATTTTTACACTTTTAGTCCCTCCACTTGGACTTAATTGCCTTTCTTTCTTTTATTCTTTATATTATGTCTTTTAAAAATAACCGGGTGTTACAAGTCCACCCCCCTTATATAGGTTTAGTCCCCGAAACCTGGCATTCCTCAAACAGACGAGGATAATGCTGCCACATTTCCTCCTCAGTTTCCCACGTAGATTCGGATCCCTTCCTGTGCTTCCACTATACACGCACAAGAGGAACCACTTTATTTCTCAACCTCTTCTCTTTATGATCGATGATTGCCACGGGTTGCTCCACATAATTGAGCCTTTCATCAACTTCAATGTCCTCCAATGGAAAATCATGTCTTCATCAGCTAAGCACTTCCTCAAATGAGACACATGGAATGTCGGGTGAATTCCACTTAACTCATCTAGCAACTCCAATCTATAGGCCACCTCTCCTACTCGAGCAATGATTTGGAAAGGGCCTATATATCTTGGGCTCAACTTGCCCCGCTTCCTGAATATGATAATACCCTTCCAAGGTGTGACCTTCAACATAACCCGGTCACCCACCTGGAACTCGTTTGGTCTACGTGTTTATCGGCATACGACTTTTGTCTATCTTTGGCTGCCTTCATGAAGGCTTTGATCCTCTCAAGCTTCTCAGTCGTAGCTCGATTACCTCGATGCTTCCAAACTCTTTTTGACCAATGTCACCCCAACAACAGGTGTTCTACACCTCCTACCGTATACCATCTCATATGGTGGCATACTAATGCTGGCATGATAGCTGTTGTTGTATGAGAATTTGGCTAATGGTAAGTGATCATCCCAACTTCCACCAAAATCAATTACACATGCCCGAAGCATGTCCTCCAACGTCTGAATGGTCCTCTCTGACTGACCATCAGTTTGGGGATGATAAGCCGTGCTAATATGTAACCTCGTCCCCATGAGGTCGTGAAATTTCTTCCAGAATTTAAATGTAAACTGGGTGTCACAATCAGGCACAATGGACATCGGTACTCCATGACGAGTTACAATCTCCTTGATGAACAAGTCAGCCAACCTCTCGGATTAATATGTCTCACGGATCGGTAGGAAGTGAGCACTCTTCATCAAGCGGTCAACAATCACCCATATGGCATCGTACCCCTTCAGAGTACGTGGTAGTTGTGTAATGAAATCCATGGTGATGTGCTCCCACTTCCATTCCAGTATATCCAAAGGTTGGATCTTCCCAGACGGCTTTTGATGTTCCGCTTTCACCTGTAGGCAAGTAAGGCACTTACTCACATACTCCACCACATCACGCTTCATACCCGGCCACCAATAATCTTTCTTCATATCTTGATACATCTTTGTGGCACCAGGGTGAATGGAGTATCGAGTCTTATGAGCTTCATCCATAATCCTCACACGCAGATCCTCGAAATGAGGAATCCACACCCGTCGAAATCGAGTTTTAACACCAAGTGTGCTTTCACTCAATTCCCCAACCAGACCTCTCATTCTTTCAGAGTTCAAATGATCTTCTTTAAATGCCTCATTTTGAATCTCCTTGACTTGCTTCATTACATCAGAGGTCATGATCAGTTGGTATGCTTTCACCCGAATCAGCTCGGGCCTCTCCTTCCGGCTAAAAGCATCAGCCACCACGTTGGCTTTGCCCGGATGGTAATGGATCTCGCAATCATAATCCTTTATAAGCTCCAACCATCAAGTTTGCCTCATGTTCAAATCTTTTTGCTCGAAGAAGTACTTCAAGCTCTTGTGGTCCGTGAAAATGGTGCACTTCATCCCATACAGATAGTGCCTTTAAATCTTTAGTGCAAAGACCACGACCGCTAGCTCCAAGTCATGAGTAGGGCAGTTGACCTCATGAACTTTCAACTGTCAGGATGCATAGGCTATAACCTTCCCTCTCTGCATTAATACACACCCCAACCTCGAGTAGGAAGCATATGAATATACCACCAAATCCTCGCTTCCTTCGGGTAATGACAAGACAGGAGCTTGAGTCAACGTTACCTTTAACTCCTCGAACGTCTGTTCTTAAGCTTGACCCCACGTAAACCTTACATCCTTTCGGGTCAACTTGGTTAGCAGAGAAGCAATCTTGGAAAAGTCTTGGATGAATCTTCTGTAGTAGCCCGCCAAACCCAAGAAACTATGAATCTCGGATGGCGACTTTGGAGACTTCCATTGCATCACTGCCTCTACCTTAGCTGGATCCACTATAATCCCATCGGGATTCACCACATGACCCAAGAACTGAACTTCATGCAACCAAAACGCGCACTTGGAGAATTTTGCATACAACTTCTCCCTTCTTAACGTCTCTAGAACCTCCCGAATGTGGCCGGCATGCTCAATCTCACTCTTTGAATAAATCAGGATATCATCAATGAACATAATCACTGATTTATCCAACATAATCCCACACACAGTTCATCAGATCCATAAAAGCAGCAGGCGCATTGGTCAGACCAAAGGACATGACAAGAAACTCGTAGTGATCGTAGCGCGTGCGAAAAGCTGTTTTAGGGATATCCTGTTCCTTCACCTTCAGCTGATGGTAACTAGATCGAAGATCATCCTCGAAATCCAACTGGCACCTTGGAGCTGGTCAAACAGATCATCTATTCTTGGTAGGGGGTATCGGTTCTTCACCGTCAACTTGTTAAGCTCATGGTAATCGATGCACATCCTCATACTACCATCTTTCTTCTTTTCAAACAGGACCGGAGCACCCTAAGGAGAGATACTCGGCCTAACAAACCCCTTATCGAACAGCTCTTGCAACTGCTCCATCAGTTCTTTCATTTCTGTGGGAGCTAATCGATACGGTGGCTTGGCAACGGGTTGAGCACCGGGTATCAGGTCAATTTGGAATTCAATCTCACGATCCGGTGGCACGCCGGGTAAGTCTTCTGGGAATACGTCCGGAAAGTCACACATAACTGGTACATCAGATAGTTGCGGTGTTGGCACGTCCACACCCTTTACGTAGGCCAAGTAGGCACTATATCCACGCCTCATGCACTTTCCCGCCACCGCCATCGAAATCACTTTCAGAATCGCCGTGACGCGATCTCCATAAATCGTAACCAAACTCCCATCGGATGCAACTAGTCGAATCATCTTCTTGCGACACACGATGTTTGCTTCTAGGTTTCCAACCAGTCCATCGCTAGTACTACATCAAATCCACCTAGGGGTATCACATGTAACCTAGCAGCAAACCTATGACCTTCTAGTTCTATGGCACAGTCCTCTATCACATCAATAATTCTAGTGGACTTACCAATAGCAGTTTCTTCATCGAATGGTGCACTGACCTTTCTACCTCAACCACCACCACCTCGCGGTCATCGTATAATCTGCCAGCCAAGTCAACTGCCGACCTGAAAGTGCTCGGCCGGGCGGCAATCATATGCCTATGGATATCCGCCGGCAGCCCCTTGATGTACCTTTTAATCTTTTGTGACAATGGTGTCACTTGATCGGGCACCAACCGTGCCATTTTATTGAATTTGGTGGTGTACTGTTGGTGTGTCATCGTTCCCGCCTCCAGCTGCAGGAAGTCTCTTTCTACCTTGTCCATCTCTCTGTGAGGACAAAATTCCTCGATCACTAGCTTCTTCAGTTTAGGCCATCTCATTCTTCCAATGGCCTGCTACCCTAGGCTTGGACAATTTTGTCCCACAAGCACAAACCAAGTCCACAAAGGAGTGGGTAGCGAATTTCACCTTCTGATCCTCACGGCACTCACTGATATCGAGGACAACCTCCATCTTGCTTACCCACCGGTGAGCAGCTATAGTGTCGTTTCCATCAAAAGTAGGGGGCTTGCATCTCATAAACGCCCCATAGTTACAACCTCGAGTCACCTCCGGCACAGGCTCCTCTTCTTCCTCCTGCTCATCATCAGAGAGAATCGTTTTCGGCTCTGGTTGATCCCGTCATCCCGAGGACCTGTTTCTTTCCTTTCTTTCCCCATCCCTTACGACCTTGATCACTTCGGTTACCACAGATGGTAGAATCGATTGCATTACCTGGTGAACCTCTTCCACCACAGCCTCCTTTACTGAGGCTCTCAGATTGGCGCTCTCGTTGCCACCCTCCGAACGAGGGGTCTCTGGTTCTTCATGAACCACTTTCTCAACTCTGGTCTCCCTCTCGTGGGTCGCGGGGCAACATCGTGACCTCTACCGCGAGAGACCTTTGAAGATCTACCGCCAGCCATCCTCTATAAGAACACTATAAGATTCAAACACTAACACGGTCATTGAAGGTAATACTCAGTTTATGTCAAGTATAGTAAGTCCCTAATTACAGTGGCCAGTTGTGATTAGCCACTTACTTTACTCTTCATACCCCAAGCATCTCCTATTCTAACCTAATCAGTATCTAAATCTACTAAGAGCACATAATCAAATAGCATGCGCACATAATACCAGTTAACATTAAGAAAAGACATACCTGATGGCACGTAGCTACTCGGGCTGATGTCTCTCCATTTGTCCCATTTTCAGTTTAAGTTTAGGTTTTAAAAGTTTATTTAACCCAATTCTCTTAAACTTTAGCTCTGATACCAACTTGTAACGGCCCGTTCCTGGAAACCTCACAGTTGGTCAATCATAGCAATTAAACATTAGACATTAAAATTATACTATCTTAAGCAACGGAAATGATTTATCAAAAACCATTCATTTCATTTAAAACATTGTTGTTAAGCAATACATAATCATTCATTGTTTACAAAAGGCTTGTTATATGCATTACAAAACAACAACAACACAGAGTACGAATGGATGTCAGACTTTTCCTGCCGAGTAGCTTCACCCTCGTGCCATCCTCAGCAATAATGACTTGCCAACTGAAAATGTATAAACGTCAGCGTTGCTGAGTGAGCTCTAGTTTTATAAGTAATAAAATACCTTCTATATGTTGTATAAAAAAATACTCTTTTCCGTAAAATACAAATCTGTATTGTATACGCGAGCACGCATCAACTATATGAACAAATATTGTTCGTTCTCTTACTGTATGCCTTGTCTGTCCTGTAACTTTTATCTTTATGTTTCACTTTCTGTATGGACCAGTGAGTAATGACCCAACTATATGCGCGATGGAAAATGGGTGATGGGCCATTTATATCCCTTGAAAGGGTCAATTGTATCCCTCGAAAGGGTCAACTATATCCCCGAAAGGGTCAACTATATCCCCTGAAAGGGTCAACTGTATCCTTTGAAAGGGTTCTGTGTACTGTGTACAACGCCAACCCAATCACCCAGGGCACGCTACAAAGGTCCTGCCAATCTTAATTGATTGACCCTGTGTGCATAATAGGGTAGCTAACCCGCAACACAGTTGAGCTAACGACAACATGGTCGTGTACCTCCTGTAAGCTTGCAAGACTTGTTAACATTTTCATTAATGTTCCTCTTCTTTACTTTATTGCTTTTTCACTTTATTATTACTATATACTTTACATTACGATAATAACATACCATGTAAAGTTACATACTATAAGTAATAATAATAGTAGCAATAACAATAATAAGGAACTATCATAGATAATCATATCATGCATGAAACATCATCATTAATAAGCCCTTAGTCAATCTCGGTCAAAACCCTAAAGCACAGACTCCCAGAAAATTCTGTAAAAATTTCTATGTGCTAGGCGCATAGGAACTATTTGGGTGCATTAGCCCTGTTCGGGCATTTCATCACTATGTAGGCACATGAGCCAACACTTATAAACATTTTCACTTTAGGCGCATGAACTATTCAGGCGCATGGGCACTATTTGCGTGTATGAACACTTAGACGCATGAGTAATTCGAACGCATGGACACTTAGGCACATGACCCACTTGGGCGCATGGGCACTATGGGCGCATGGGTCTACACTTCGTCGTCCGGCTAACATTTCTATGTGCATGGGCCACTGTTCAGGCACATGGGCTGTACTTAAACATTTCTAAGGTAATCTTAGGTGCATGGGCTACTGTTTAGGCGCATGGATTACACTTAATTCTTTTCTAAGGCACATTCACGCGCATGAGCCTTATCTAGGCGCATGGATCTTTTGTTCAACATGTTTCGGTATGTTTTCAACCCAATTATCAAATCCATCTGTTCGAAGCTTAATGTCGCTATACTAAACATGAACAACCTATGAGCATTCAAGAATCACATTCAATCATGCACAATACATATGGGAATGGAATAATGTATGGTTTTATCGCACAGCGCTTCTGCCCTGGGCATTGATTGGGGCCGGATTCGAAGCTTTCTACCCAGTTTGCTTTGCATAGGCTGATTCCGTTGAGTCAACATCCCTGAAAGTCAACCTTTTTCTATTCGTGGAATCTTCTAGTTCTTCCTATTTGACCCGAAACCGATCGATCTAGCCATGAGCAGGTTGAAGAGAGCTATACACACTCAAACATTGGAAAATCATTTAAATACATTTTTAGCCCCAAAGATGTTTGAAAACAAATAAAAACCAGGGTCTAGAACTCACCTGGTGTAACTTGGGTGTTCTTCCTTTTTACCCGCTTGCTATGAGTTCAAAACACCTAGAAACAACATCCAAAAACACACACACCCGAGCACAAACACCACCCATAAGAACATAAACACATAACCGGGATAAAACCCGACATAACAACATAAAAACCTCGAATTCTTACCTTGAATTCGTTCACTTCTTCTTCTTCTTCTTCCACAAGCCGAGCGTTCTCTCCTGCTCTCTCTCTCTAAAACCAAAGATATGTTGATGTGAAGTGAGGGTGGGCGGCCATGCCCACCTTTACACCAACTTTTCAAAGATTTTTGTCCTTTTTACACTTTTAGTCCCTCCACTTGGACTTAATTGCCTTTCTTTCTTTTATTCTTTATATTATGTCTTTTAAAAATAACCGGGTGTTACAGAGAATCAGCTTCTGGTGACCCTATTCCCCAAGCTCTTATCCACCCTCCACTGCGTTCAAATGTTATATGATTGGTGCAGTGACAAAGGATACTCTGCTAGGAAGCTGTTGATGTGGAACGATCTTGATGTGGCCACCTGATGGCTATCAAATCAGCTTAACTATCTCGATTTGTTGCTCCGATCTGGTGTTCTTTGTCAGTCTATCGCAATAGTTTTGTTGTAGCTTGTGCCTGGATCTGCGAAGGAGAATTGAGTTTGTTTTTTCGAGATATGTTCATGTTGCTACAGATCGTAGGCGTGGAGTTCAGGTTAGTTATATTTGGTCACCATCGTGGTTACGCTGGTGCTGCGGTGGTGTCGGCTAGTGGGGAAGCTGCCGGGGTTGTGGTTTGTGTTGGGTTGTAATTTCGCAATTTGATTTGTAATTTCGCAGATAGAGTTTGTAATTTCTCAGCTTGAATTTTATAATTTCGCAGCTTGAGTCTTTAAATTCATAGATTTTTTTAATAACAATTTCACAGATTAAAATTTTGAATTTGCAGGATGGTTCTTAGATTCGCTGAAGATTTTAGCGGTATTTTCGCTTGAAAATGTGAACTTTCGTTCAGAATGGTGCTAAATTCAGAGCTTGATGATTTGATGCTTTGAAGAACCTCAAGAACACCAATAACATATACACTAGTGTGTGCGAAAGAAAGTTATTCAGATCTGAATTTTTCTTTCAATTTCTTTTATAAAATATGTTGTAAATCAGAAATATATGTTAAACATCTTAAAATTTGTAGTAGATTGTTGTAGATCTGATGAATTGATTGTGTTTGAGATGAAATTTGAATTTTAGATCTACTTTCTCTCTCTAAACCCCTACTTTCTCTCTCCAAGAATTTGATGAACACCTTCAAAAATCTTCAAAACTTCAATGAATTTGTTCCAATATGGCTATGATACCAAATTGTTAGCACAGGGAACACACTTGAATCAAACATAATGAAGATTTGTAAGATCAAACAATGATAAAGACAATAAACCCTAAATTAATCTAATATGATTGCATATAATTTGTTCAAAGTGGAAATCCCAATCAAATGGTCATGCAACCACTATCCAAATACTAATTACAATTAGGCTATTTATAGTCTAGTCTAAGTTTCTCTATTTACACATAACCCCCTAGACTATATAACTAGACTAAAACATGACTCAAACAAAGTAACATATATTTTGTTCACACAAAATATATTTATTAAATAAAACTCCTCGTCATCTAAATCTTCAACGTCTTGTCTCGGTTCTTCGTCTCGAACGTATAAGGTTTCACTTGCATTGACTTTGACTGTGATGTTGACTTTAGTTGAATTTGACTGTGTTGATAATATAAACTATCTTGCACAGCTCCAACACTATAATCCAACATCTACTTCTAAATCTAAAGCACTTGAGCACAACAACTAGCAACAACAATATATTTAGCTTGAGCAGTAGATGCAGACACACATGATGTTTATTGCATTGTAATGATGTGAATCCAAGGATTCAATCAAGAATTATTAGGTTAGATTTAGTTCAAATAATGACAACGGAATTACCACTATTCGTTGTTTGATTAATCGAATACGAAATAACAACTGCAATAATAAGCAATAATGTAAAACAGAACAATTAAGTGTAATGAATGAACAAATACAATTTGATTCAAAACTATTTCATTAAAGCATATTAATGATTACAAAAGAACAAATAATAATTGCTGATGATCTCGGTTGCTATGTTTCTATTGATAATTTTGATGTAAATGATGTTGCAGCTGCTAAGGATTGATCGTGATTGATTGATGTATTGTTAGGTATTCATCCGTCTATGAAAGTGTGAGCCTATACTTTATATTTATAGGCTTAGAAATAACTGTTAGGGTAACAATGAATTTCTTGGAAATAGTAACATTCTTATCATGGTAAGAAAGTTACTGAGAGAATGTTATGACACATTCTCTAACTGAGATAAAGTCATCCGTAGGAGTTGACTTTATTACATCACTCAGTTTTTGACTTGTTGTCTTGAAGTGTTTGGTGAAGTACATGCAAGTGTTGGTCTTCTGTAGATCATTAATCATCTATAGGAGTTATGCCTTTCGTAGGATTCTTCACTTGGTAGACTTCCTCCACAACAAGTTGTTCTTCCGCAGAAGATCCCCGGATGCACTTTACTTTGTTTACGAAGATTATCTATGGAAGAACAAAAACGTTAATCTGTAGATGTTTCTTACACTTAGTAAATTTTTAGAAATTGACTAAGTATACTCATAAACCTGCAATCACACATATAAATCAACATAATTATGGGTTAACCTATACATATAAAGCATACATTAAGCTAATGATTAACAAGAGTTTATCACAAAAGATTGATTAATGTTTGATCTTATCCAATGTATTTAGACCTATCAGGACTAGACTTAGCACATGAGACAATCATTCTACCAAGGAATTAATACCCCCAAGATGTAGACTTTGTAGTCATATTGCATCTACCATAGTCACCATCTGTATATGCATACAGGTTGAAGTCCGAAATCTTTGTATACTAGAGGCCTAATGTAGCAGCACTTTTGAGGTATCTTAGAATTCCTTAATAGTGACTAGGTTTGACATCTTAGGGTTGGCATGATATCTTTCACAAAGCTCATAAAGAGTCTTACCATGAGTCTTAACTATTAGAACTCTATTATCCATATAGGAGGTATTGTTGACTAACTTTACCTAGAAGGTGATGGGTAATTTAGAGTGAGATGACATAGTTCTTGCAGCTTCAATAAGTGTCATGTTTCTCCTCTCAACAACACCTTTTGCTGAGGAGTCCTAACAGCACTAAGAGCACTGAGAGAGCTGTAGTTGCTATTGAAGAAGGAGGCTTTGACTGAGCTTTTAGATGGAGGATACATCTCTATACACCTGAGTGTATTACTAAAGTAATTAGATATAGGTCCTACAACTTAGAAATGAAATCTAATCTTGAGTCCTTAAATATCTTAAAATTAGACTTTAAAAGAGCTGAAAATGATTATAAATAAAGATAACGGACTTAGAGAAAACCATTTTAACTCTTAAACATGAACATACCAACTACAGGATTGAGATTAAAGATCTTATAACTAAGTTAACTAAATGCTAGGCTGAGCTTGTGATTAGCAAAGCCAAGGCAGAAAAATGTATTCTTGAAGAAGAGACCTTCAAGAACATCATATCCTGATCCATGCATGCAAAAGTTTGTTATCAAAATAAGCAGGGACTAGGATCTAGTGAGATAGCTCCTTCACACACAATCTTGTTTGTAAGATCTTCTAGGTGTGGAACTTGTGATGATGAGCTTCCTCTAATAGATCCTATGACTGAAGAGGAAGAAGAAAAGATAGTGAAGGATGCCTCTAAGAATAGTGAAGAAGATCATTATAAGAAGAGTCACTATCTTTCTCAAGAGTGTGAGAAAATTAGGATGACCAAGTCATGAAGAAAGAACTTTATTAGGAAGAGCAAGAGAAAGGTAAAGAGAGCTCAAGAGATCAAGGCCACCTTTCATTTTAAATAGAAACAAGTTTTTATCTCTGCAAGGTTTGAGGCGGTTAAGACTAAAGACAAAAACTTAAACTTTAGTACTAGGAGTTCTAGTTTATGTCCAACTCATCTAAACACCATGAAAAAGATTGATAAGTTGTGTACCACTGCTACACAACCTGAACCATCTAGCTCCAAAGGTAGTTCTCACCCTAAAAGAATGGACAGAACATCTATAAAGATGAACATGGAGAAGGAAGTAATCAAGTTCAGCCTTGCTCACAGAAGAAGACTTTTAAGAAGAAGAAAATGGACTATGTTATGTGTGGTAGTATTTCTCATCTTCCTAAGGATTGTCTTTACAATCCAAAAGGTACTATCCACATGACCAAGAAAAATGCTGCTAAGAGTTTGGAAAAAAAAACATCGAAAGGAAAATCTTTTGCATTTGGAAGCTCCAAACTGAAGAAGACTACAAATGGAAAATTCCTTTGGAAGAAAATTTGGTGTCAGAAAAAAGGAATAGTTCAGAAGCACTAAAAACCTATTGTAGTGTTAGCAAGATCTTCCAAAGGTCCAGTTTCAAAACTTCTTCGTCTTCATCCCATAGGGCTGAGCCATCCTTTTCCTCCTCATCCTCCAACCTCCCGAATAACTCGGTCGGTGGGGGCAACCACACTGCTGCCCACTGTCCTGGTTAGGGGCTCCTCATCACTCTCTTCCTCCTCGTCAGGAGGAAAGAAATCCTGATGGAAACTGGTAGTGGTGGTATCTGCATGGGTGGGTGGTGGAAGTGTAGTATGTGTAGTGCTGGCCCTAGAAACAGGAGGGCCAGAATCTCCACCAGTGTCACTGTCATCATCATCGGAGTCATCAGATGGAAGAGCAATCTACTCAACATCTGAATCACTCTCCTCGTGGTGCCACTAACGCCTTCTTGGCGCCACGTACTCCTCCCTGGCCTGATGCCCGAATAGTCTCTTTATAGGGGGTTTTACTTGCTTTCCCATGTAGACCTTCATGCGGCCCAGTGTAGTGTCATCCATCACCTCAAGTGATACCGCATCATGGCTCTCCTTAGGCAGATAGGGCAGCTTCTCGTCAATAATCATCTGAAGAGACCTCCGGTACATGCAAAATCCCTCTTTGCCTTTTGCCTTAAGATTCTCGATCAGGTATGAGAATATCATGCTGGAGAAGTTGAAGGGGTGGTTCAGCACCAGTGCCACGTAGGCATTCTAAATCTGGTCTGATAGGTCGTTAAAGCCACACCTCCTTGAAGCTACGCACTTCAGTACCATGTGTGCTAAGTACTTGTACTGGGAACACAGGTTGTTTTTGTTTAGCACACCTGCATTTATGTCCCTAGAGTACTTCATCCTGAGGAAGCATCCCCTCACTATGAGAGGGTGTAGTCTGGTTGGGTTATCAACATCCTCACCCAGATCCAGTACCCATCTAATATCAGCAGCAGTCACCTCTATGTCTTGCCCAAATATAGTATTCCTAATGCAGTAGGGCTCATGAATCGCTCAACTAATGCACCTCCTAAAAGGCCTATTGGATAGACCTGTAGAGTGTGCATGGTGTAGATATGGCTTGATGTATCCGTGATCTCTTCAGGAATGCAATGATGCTAGCAAACTCGGTTGTGTTCCGAGTGGTGGCGTCCAGATGAGCAAAAATATTGTGCTTTGTGTTGATAGTCCACCGTTCAGCCATCAATATGTAACACAAGAAGCATACAAGTTAGATCATCACATAACAAAAACCATTTCAAATTAACGTATTTGAGATCAGTCTAGTTCAATCGTGCGATTGAACCATACGACTGGGTTCAGTCGTTTCACCTAACATTGGACTTAATACAATTGGGTGACTTATCTTGCGACTGAGTTCAATCGGGCGACTGAGCCAGTGACTGGTTCAGTCGGCTGACTGAGCTCATACGCATTGTTCATTCGGCCAACTGAGTCATTTGTCTAGCTCAGTCGTGTGATTGTAGTTCATCCGGGTGTCCAGTCGCATGACCTACTGTCTGTTCGATTCAAATTCAAATTCTAAGAAAATCTTATAATTAGACATCGTGGTTTGGCGCATTAGACTCGCAATAACACTACTTAGCACCTAATAATCTTGATTTCAACATTTTACTTAGTTTTATTAGTTAATTTGTCCAACTAGGTTTTGGTTCTTGGTTAGGTCTGAATTCAATGATTTAGGGCACGAAACAACTGAGATTTATGTAGGTTGCACCGCATTGTACCTGTATAACATCTAGAAACCGTCAGAAACTCGAAATTAGAAGTCAAGTAAGGTCAGAAGAAATTTGTTTGGCAGAGTAACGGCTTAATGTGTGATTTTAGGGCGATTGAGGGGTGGTGAGTATGTGTGATCGACTATGCCCCTATTTATACATACTCTGGTTTCAATCGGGCGAGTGGATCCATTCGCTCTTTTCATTCGGGCAATTGGATCTTAGTCAAGTGATTAGTTTAGTCGATCACTTTCAGTTGGCCGACTGGGTTTCAGTCGGGCAACTGGGTTTCAGTCGGGCGACTGACTCATTCGGACAATTCCATTCAGGCGACTGGCTCAATCTTGTAAGCCATTCATGTGAATGGTTCATACTCATGCTCCATTTGGTTGTCTAGTGCATAAGTATAGTCCAATCCTACGACTAGTCCATACTCATGGTCTATTCGTGCGAATGGATCATACTTATGGTTTTGACTTTATGACCATTTGACATTTAGCCCATTAAATTATTGATTGAACATTTTGAGCAGTCGATCATCTCAGACATGATCATTTAAACTTTGAAAACTTTTGATCACCTCAGTCGTGATCCTTTTAAGCAAAAACCATATTGTCACCTCAGATGAGACCCATTTAACATTTCAACACACATTTGGTCACCTCAGACGTGACCCTTTTAAGTAATATAATCCCATACTGAATTCTATGATATAGTCTGACTTATAACTCTAAATTGACTAAATGTTAAAACAACACAAAAGAACTAACATTAAAAGACAAAACTAAAGATGTTTTTGTGATTTTTTGTGAGGTGGAAATCCTAAGATAGAAATCTAACAGATTTACTTCTTGAACAGGTAGCTTCAAGTTATTTTGACCATAAGTGGAACGATTCATGATGAAATCACACAGGTAATCAAATTATTCAGGACGTGTTACCAAAATCATTTGATGCTAGATTCTTGTTTTCGTCGAGAGACATTAGCAAATTAAGGAAATCATACTAGTACTATTAGACGCACACATTGATTTGGACTTTCAAGAATTGCAGCCATGATGATTGTTAGTATACTTGTCCACTTAAATCCATACACAGACTTTTGAAACAGATTGGTGATTGTTTAAGGTTTAATTATTTCAACAAGCATTTGTGGATCCCACGCTTATATGGTAATCAACATTCCTCAGGAAATTTTTAAGCGGTCTACGGGTATTTTTGACAAGAAGACACTATTCTTAGAGCTTTCAAAGTGAAGCCAAACCTCAGGTCAGTGCCACCACACAGCAGCGAGACGTCAAACAACAATGAATTCTAAAATATATAGGTTATGCTTATCCTCAGGTCAGTGCCACCGCACAGCAGAAAGGCACATAACCTATCTTCTTGTTTTAGAAATTTATTTCGTTGCACAGATCGCACTAACAACATAGCTTATCAGTTTGATTGCTTTTTGTATTTTTCACCATGTGCTTTGCTCATATTTTGGTCATCCGCACACAATTGTGGTGTTTATTTTGCTCGTCTCCCCTTATTGGAACGCTATTGATTGTGTTTAGCAGGGATAAGATGATAACCCACAGCTTGTTGAGCAACTTAGTTTGATCTTGAGATCACGAACGAGGTCTACTTATCTATTGTGTTGAATCTACCGGCACATCATGTAATGGTCTAGCAACCTCTAGGTCTACTTTCTCCGTATTACCTTAGTAGTAGCTAGTTTTACTATCATTTTTCCTTTTATTTTTGCGTAAACTTCTAAGACTTATACTTGAATTTCGCATCTAATTCAATTTAAATCTTTTAAAGTCCCAAATGCTTTGTTCCTGTGTACTATCATTGTCCATAGTCGTTGAATCGATATCTCGGATACGATCTCATTTCTATCAGCTTACCTGTCCTCCTCCCTCGTTTTTTTAATACTTACTTAACCTATTCTCCCCCTAAAATTCTAAAACCGTAAACGATTTGCGTTTTTAGGATTTTAATAGTTGAAGAATTGAAATCAATAAAATAAATTAAATAAAATAAACTAGAATAAAAGAAAATAAAAGAAAACAGACTTGACGCATTAGACTAGACCTGTTCATCGTCTGGAATTACATCACTTTTCTTTTTAACGTCGTTGACCTTTAACAAATATAGAAAACATGGTTTATCAAAGGATTTTGTATAGAGGTCAGCGTGTTGAAAATCCGTATTTATTTTAACAACATCGATTAGATTCTTTTCAAAACAATCACGTATAAAGTGATATTTTATGCCGATGTGTTTGGTCTTAGGATGTTGGACAAGATTTTTAGTAATGGCTATTGCAGCAAAATTATCAACAAATATAGGGGTGTTAGAAAATTTCAAACCGCAGTCCTGCATCTGCTGTTGAATCCAGATGATTTGAGAACAGCAGCTTGCCGCAACAACATATTCAGCTTCACAAGTTGACAACACAACTGATGTCTGCTTCTTACACTGCCACGTGACTAATCATCTCCCAAAGAATTGACAACCTGCTGAGGTGGATTTGTAGTTCATCTTGTAGCCGCCATAATCCCAGTAACCGTATTCGGTAAGCTCAAAGTCATCATCATAAGGATACCACAACCCAAGTGTTGGTGTACCCTTCAGATAACAAAATATCCTTTTGACCCCAATAAGATGGTTAACTTTTGGTTTTGCCTGATATCTTCAACAAAGACATGTTGCATACATAATATCAGGTCTTGAGGAAGTGAGGTACATGAGGGATCCAATCATTCCTCGATACATTGTGGCATCAACCAGATTATGGTACTTACCGAATCCTATGTCTTCTTCATCATAGAATTCTAGGTTGGGAGTAGGTTGGTTGAGATCAAGAGACTAGGGATGGTAACTATCCCTTGAATTTTTTCACTAGAGTATTGAGATTCGAAGTGAAGGCTTAAGGCTGCTTGGGTAATGAAGTCATCAAGCTAAGCATGAGGAAGCTTAGCACTAATTATTGTTAAGATGGGATTGGTTTGCTCCTTAGGAGAAGTAGGAGCTCGGGTGTGTCCATTTCTTCCTGTATGGGTGATGATTTGGGGGTCTGCACAAGCTCAATAGCTTGAGCAAAGGATTCATTTAGATTTTCATTGGTAGGTAAGAAGTATTTGTGGGTGTTTAGGTGGTTGAGAAGTTGAAGGTATGGGTTCAACACTAGCTTATGCTACTAGGTTGTCAACTTCAGCAATGAGCTTTATCATTTTAGGACAAGGCTGTTTCTACCCCAGAGAAGCCAATAGTTGGCTTCTTCATAGTCTTAAAGGTGTCCCAATTTAAGACTATTACCTATTCCCCTCAACTATGAGCCTAGTTCATAGTTAAGAATGTGTTGAACATATATAAGGAACATATAATACTCTAAAGAGTCTAAATTTTCAAATAATTGGAATACAAAAATTGTGAGTACCTAATTTGACCCCTTGGACCATTCAATGTTCTATGAAGGAGAGATCTTCAGGAATTGGTCTCATCCCCCATGCTTGTTGGATAAGTTATGGATGACCATGTGAAGCAGGTACTTTCACTTGAATGAGACCTTCCCTTTTTGTAAGGTCTTTACAAAGAAATCTCCCTCATAGCCCATCTGCTCAAATGAATGATTTACAGCTTCCTTTGAAAAGGACAATTCACCTTCTACATCATCCAGTTGAAGATGTGTGTTGATGATGGCTCGAGTAATGAAGATTATCCTCCCCTGCACTATGGTAGACAATGCCTTCTCCATCCATAAGGACCTCTTGATTGGTCTTCCAGAATTCTAAAGGATGATTAATGGTAAGAGAGGTGAAGTAGTTGGACAAAGAAAGAAAACGACAGACCTTTGAGAAACTTGGATCTTACTCAGAGTCCAATAGAGCAACTTGATTATGTTGCCTATGGAGTTGCATGGAAAAATCTATGTCATTTATGTGGTTATGGTTTGCCATTTGAGAAAGCTTAGTGGTGAAGGAAGATAAGAACAAAGGCGTTTTTGGGTGAATTTAGGTAAGAAGAATTTGCAGGAGTAAAGGAAAGTGAATAAGGGGGGAACCATTGGGTATATTTATATGCAATGGATTTGAGATAAAGTTAATGAAAGAGGATAGTACTTGAAATCTAGATGTTGGTGCCACCTCTGAAAAAGTGCCCAAAAAGGTAGTTTTCTAGGAAGTTGAAAATCTTCCGAAGAGTATTTTGTCTTCAGAAGTTTTGATAAAAAGCTTCTGATGCTAAAATGGCTTCAGAAGAAGTTCCAAAGATTGTATAGAATTTTCCTTTGGAATATAATTAGACTTGGAAATTTTCATTTTAAAAGGACTAAAATCTTTCGAGACTTAAATTTCTTTCCGAAAGAAACTGTTCTTCAGAAATATATAAGTATTTATGTTCAGTTATGCTTCAGAAGATATTTGAAAATTTTCTTCCAAAGGTAAGTTGAAATAAATAGTAATTTGTTTTGGATGACATAATTTTCTTCGGAGAGTAAAGAGATATATTCCAAAGTAAAAATTTATCAAAATTCTAAATGATCTAAGAGATAAAATTTTAAAAGTTTTTTCTTTCAAAGTAAATAAGGGCTTATAAAGATGATGAATAGACAACTTAGGACACATAGATTTTAGAAATAAAGTGAATTAAATTTAAAGAAAATCTACTCAATGTTAATTATCCCAATAGCTGATATAAGATATTTAAATCTTTGTACATCAAAACCATTGGTGAACAAATCAACATATTGTTCATTTGTGTTAACCTTGACTAGTTTGATAATCCCTTTTCAATGTTATCATTAATAAGATAATACCTAATGTTGATATGTTTTGTCCTTGAGTGCTCAACATGATTCTCTGTAATAGAGATAGCATTGTTGTGGTCTATACGGATGATAGTTTGTTTGAAGTTGAATCCATAGTCTAGCATCTTATTTTGAATCCAAAGCACTTAAGCACAACAACTAGCAGCAACAATGTATTTAGTTTCAACAGTTGATGTAGACACATAGGATTGTTTTTTGCATTGCCAAGAGACTATCCTTCCATCAAGGAATTGGAAACCCATAGATGTAGACATTTTAGTCATACTATTGCCACCATAGTTACTATTTGTATATGTATCCAAGTAGAAATCTGAATTCTTTGGATACCAGAGGTCTAATGTAGAAGCGCCCTTGAGATATCTTAGAATTCTCTAAACAGTAACTAGGTGTGACATCTTGGGGTTTGCTTCATATCTTGGACACATACATGTGGCAAACATGATATCAGGCTTACTAGGTACATAAGAGACAAGTCATAGCTCTGTAAAGATGTTTATCTACATACTACCCATCAAGCTTAGGTCCAAGGCAGTGGTTTCTGGCTATGGGTGTCTTAGCAGACTTACAATCAGTCATGTTAAATCTTGTAAGTATGTCTTGTACATACTTTGACTGACTTATGAAGATTCCATAGTCAACATGCTTCAATTAAATTCCTAAAAAGAAATTAAGTTCTCCCATTGCACTCATTTCAAATCTATTCTTCATCAACTTCTCAAAGTCTTTGTGGAGCTTTGGATTGGTTGACCCAAAGATAATGTCATCTACATAAACTTGAACTAGCATTATCCTTTTAAAGTACCCCTTTTATGGCCATATTGATAGAGATACTAAGATAAAGTCACATACCACTTCATTGGAGCTTGGTGTAGCCCATAAAGAGCTTTATCAAGCTTGCAGACATAATAAGGAAATTAGAATCTGCAAATCAAGGTGGTGGTTTGACATGCATCTCCTCATCCATCACCTTATATAGAAAAGCACACTTGACATCAAGCTAGTAGACCTTGAAATCCATGGATGTAGCAAAATCTAGGAATATTCAGACCAACTTCAAGTCTTGTTACAAAAGCAAGGACATCTGTGTAGTCAATTTCATCTTCTTATTGATTCCTCTTCTAGTCTTCCCTTAAGGAAGAGGATATAGGTCCCAAACCTAACTTCCATCCTGTAAAGCCTCATCAAATTTCTTTGGATCTATCAGGGAAAAGAAACAAGAGTGAAGACAAACATTTACATCATGGGTTTGACCTCTTGTTCTTACCCTAGTGTCAACATCTCCAATGATGTTTGTGGTGGGGTGAGACTTCTGAATCTTGAGTTGAGGGATTCTACAAGTTGCTTGGCAAGATCTAAATTAGACAAATTTAGATCAGGCATTGAAGTTTCTCCCACCACATCCACACAATTATCAAGAGAGACTTGATCCAATAAGTATGTAACATCATTTTGTTGCCTTCAATGGAGTGGTTGTCAACATCAAGAACTCTTGATCATTGTCACCACTTCCAGTTCCTTCCACATTTGAAGCTCCTTTAGTTTGAGTGTGTTAGGACCTGGTATTCGACTGAAATACCTAGAGATCACGTGTATACCAGATCAAATAGTGCGGAATCCTATTTGATTGGCGATCCAATCAGTGAGAACACACGAAGAATCAATCAAGGATTGAAACTAACGTTAGAAATCGATAAGGAATCGATCTAATGTGTTCTATGAACTTGGAGAATGATTTGGAAGGTTTCTAGACAGCTAGGGTTCGTTTGGAATCGTACTTGATCGAGCGTCCCTGTTTTTCACGAATTGAGTTGTATTTATAGGTTGGCACTATTCAATCGTGCGACTGAACCATTAGTTTGGTTCAGTCGTGCGATTGAACCATGCGGCTGGTTCATTCGTGCGACTGAGTATTCAGTCGTGCGACTGAGCCAATCTTATCTTACAGTCGTACGACTGATCCAGTCTCCTGGTTCAGTCGTGCGACTGAGTCAATCGTGTGAAGTTCTTCATGTGTATGGTTCATTCGCATGAGCCATTCGCATGGGAACTTCATTAAGTTAAGTTTGAATGTTTTAGTTAATTAATATAATATTATATGTAATCATTCAAGTAATCATAAACCCAATCAATTCATTCACGACTTATTAATGAACTATTAAACATTATAACCAACAACTATCAATATCAGTTCATTAATCATACCAAACAAGATCTATTACATCACATATCACTATCTAGGGACATACATGTATCAACAAACTCCCCCTTGGACCTAGATCTCTCTAATGTCTTGTTTTCTTCATTACCTCCTCATATTTCTTGTACTTGTCCTCTTGTGTGACTCCCGCGTGAATATCAAACGCGAAGCAAAGTCGTATAACATTTTGGAACTGGAGGGCTTGTACAATGTCTTGTGTGTCATAGAACAGTGGCCACTTGTATAATGTATAGGCATCATTAGCAGACAAGTTAGTTAGCCACATTGGGTCGAATACCCTGACAGTATCCATTTGATCCCCTTTGTTCAGAACTATGACAGCTTCAGCAGTTCTCCAATCATAGTACCACCATTTGAAGTGTGGAGTGAAGTCCTGTGGCATTTCCCTGAGAGGGATTCTCGACATAGTGCGAGGAGGACTCCACTTCAACACAATCTTAGGTTTTCCAGTAATGGCATCCATCTCAGACCTTCTAATATACCTTGTAGGTTGTTGAGGTCTGAAGTTAATCCAGCTGGTGTGGTACTCTTTCTTGAGGGCAGCCTCAAACCAGCCTGACATTTTTCTCGGGTCAGCATACAACAGCTTCATTTGGCCAGCTGGTTGAGCTCAAATCCTGGTAGAGTCTTTAGATCATGTGGAAATCTAAAGTACTCTATGCCCTTTTCCCTCTTAACGGCATAAACGTTAAGATCATCAAAATAAGCCCATGCTATAATCCTGCCTGACACCGTCTGATGTTTCTTGACGTTGTAGAACTTGGTGTAGGCATCCTTCTTCGGTGCAGCACGTTGGGCTCTGACTTCTTTAAAACATTCAGCCCACTCAGCCTTTCGAATGTATACGTCATCGTTTGAGGCTTGGGCTGTTCCTTCGGTCTTTCCAGCTTCCTGCTCCATCTTGTCTAGTACCTCAAACATATCACTGACTAGGGACTCACCCAGATTGGGGACCACATTACCCTCGTTGTCAGCGTACTGAGGGTACTCTTCAGCAGCAATATCTTCAACCTCAACTTCATCAACGTCATGTAGTTCGTCGTCACTGGTTGAATCAACTGTTGGAGCATCCTTGACAATGTCATCAGGATTGAGTCTGAACATCTCTGCCAGTTGCTCGTTAGATAGGTCGTGAATTATTTCACCTTCTTCAGGGGTATAACTCACTGACCTTCTGACAATCCCTTGCAGATCAAGAATCAATGTGAGTTGAGACTTGACCTATTGAAGGGGAGCAATATCAAACTCATCTCTGTGGTACTTTGGATCTATTTGATTTACACATTTCACACTCAAATCATTAGTAATATATCAAACAAAATGCATTAACTTAATATAAACATTTAGTACATGGTTTTTCAATACAGAATACAAAAGTAAATAAATACATAAACATCCACTATTTACTTTTATCCTGAATGCTAGACTCTTCTTGTGAAGGTGCAGAAGCAGAAGCTGACTGATCCTGTCTGTTCTTTGTTCTCTTCTCTTGCCCTTGAGCTGAGACAGATTCAGCTGCTTCTCCTTCTTCAGTGTCTTCATCTGCACACCACTCTTCGGTTTTCTCTTCATCAGTATCACTGTCATCATCATCATCATCTTCATTATCTCTGTCTCCATCCCTTATCTTTAGAGGTTCCTCCTTTGATCCTTTCAATTTTAGCAAAATGGTCCTCTTAGCTTTTTCCAGCTCCTCTATTTGCTTGCCTGCTGCGACACTTTAAGCTCGGAGTTGGTCCATCTGAGTGTTCTGAGCAGCCAATTGTTGGGCCTGCTCCTCAATTACTCGATCCTGCTCTGCAATTTTATGCGATTGTGCAGCAGTCAGGTCGGTCAGCTGGCGGATCTGAGTGGTCTTTTCCTCATCAGCCGCCAGCAATCGCAACACCATTCTATTTAAAGCTGACAGCTGTTCCTCTACCCCGATTGGAGGTAGAGGAGATCTATAGGTGTGTGAGGGGTAGGCTGAGGGCTCGGTTTGGTGGCTAGTGGTGGTGGTGGAGGTGGTGAATATCGGGTCAAATCTGGATGATAGTGGTGGTGAGTGTGGGGTGAATGATGTAGTGGTGGCTGGGGTCTGGCTTGTGATGGTCGGTATGGTGGTGTCTGTTGTCGCTGTGGGGAAAGGTATGGTGGTGGATGGTTGTCTGAAGAGGTGGTAGAGGTGGAAGGTATGGTGGATGTGGTAGTGATAAGGTTACCCTATGCTTCTTCTTTTTCTGGCCATGGGGTTGAGCCATCCGTTTTCTCCTCGTTCCCTTCGAGGTGGATGCTCCCCCTACAATCCCACCTGAGGACCCCGGAGCATAAGTTGGATCAGTTTCTGTATCTCTGGAGCCTCTCGGTTGTTCACCAACAACCCTCAACCCATGTTCTGTGGGACCAACTTTCCTTCCCACAGTTCGGGTCAGCGGCTCCTCATCAGATTCAACCTCATCTTCATCGTGAAGAACAAAATCTTGATGAAATCCTGCTGACTCAGTTACTTCAGCAGGTGAGACAGACAAAGAGGGAACAGAGTCAGACACAGTGCCTCTGGGTGGAATAGCAACATCCCCACTGTCATCCTCATCTGAGTCAAGAGTGGGTAGGACTATCTGTTCCACCTCAGAGTCACTATCCTCGTGACGCCACTTCCTCCTTTCTGGCACTACATAGTCTTCTCTGGCAAGATGACCGAACAACCTCCTGACCGGAGGCTTCACTGGCTTTCCCCGGTATACTTTCATCCTTCCCAGGGTGGTGTCATCCATGACCTCCAATACCACCGAATCCTCCTATTCTTTTGGCAGGGAAGGAAGCTTCTGATCTATTATCATTTGCATAAACCGTGGGTACATACAGAAGGCTTCCTTTCCTTTCCCCTCGATGTTTTCCACCAGATAGGTGAAGATCATCTTAGAGAAGCTGAACGTATGGTTCGGCACCAACGCAACGTATGCGTTTTGCATTTGATCCGATAGCTCATCAAACCCACCTTTTCTTGAAGCCATGCACTTGAGCAGCACGTGTGCAAGGTACTTAAACTGAGGACAGAGGTTACTCTTGTTGAGTACCCCTGAATTGATGTCCCCAGAGTATTTGGCTCTGAGAAAACATCCTCTGACAGTGAGGGGGTGTAGACGGGTTGGGCAGTCACCGTCATCCCCCAATTGAAGTACAACCCGTAAGTCTTCCTCAGAAACTGTAATATCCTCGCCAAATATGGAACTTCTTATGCAGTGAGGATCCGATGATCTATCAACTGTAGCGCCTTCCCAGAAGGCTTGTTGAATGGATCGGTATGGGGTGCAAGGGGTAGAGATGGCATGCGCAATCCGTGATCTTAGTAGAAACGTGATAATGCCAGAGAATTCTGCAGCATTTCTGGATGTTAAGTCCAGATGAGCACATATATTATGCTTAGTGCTCATTGTCCATCTACTCGCCATCTGTTACACAAAGATAGTAAACATTAGTACCATTTAATAAGAAAGTCATGAACTCATTAAGCTTGAAGAACATCTTTCTGTCATGCGATTGAAGTTGTGCGACTGAGTTCAACAGTGCGATTGAACTGTGCGAAAGGGGTTCAGTCGTACGATTGAATGGTCCGAATGGGGTTCAGTCGTGCGATTGACCCCATTCGTATCTCAGTGTGTGAGATTGGGCTTCTATGCATATACCTTCATGCGGTTACCTCAGTCATGCGACTGAACTTCATACGCATGGTTCAGCCATGCGTATGGGCAGTTTGGGCCCTTCAGTCGTGCGACTGAAGTTCATCTTGCTGTCCATTCGCATGAAGACCCACTGTGCGATTCACATTTTCAGTTTCACCAATCTTTTGTTTTAAACCTCTATATCAAGTTCATTTGAGTCGCCATCTTGTCACTAATGACCTAGCAAACTTGATTTTAACGTTTAGCTTAGTTTATGTAGGTTATTAGGGCATTTTTCAGTCCGATCAAGGTTTCATTCGAATAACCCAATTTGGACTTAAAATCTTCTGATTTCTACAAGATTGAACGGCAATGTACCTTGATTCTTGTCAATCGAAATTCAGAAGATGAATTGCAATGTGAATAACTGTCTCTAGAGATTTTGGCAGAGTAACGGTAACTAGAGCGATTTGGGGTGCGATTGGGAGTGATGAGTGAGATGCGATCGACTGAGGCCCTTTAAATACTGACCCTATTTTCAATCGGCCGACTAGCCTCATTCGCACAGTTCATTCGGGCGACTGAGGTTCAGTCGTGCGATTGGTCCAGTCGGTCGACTGACTCATTCGGTCTCCTTTATTCGCATCTCAATTAACCGACTAAGTCTCAGTCGGTTGACTGACTCATTCGCACCCTGTCATCCGGTCGAATGGCTCAGTTTCATGTCCAGTCGTGCGAATGGGATCCATTCGTATGGTTGGTCCATATTCATGGTCCAATCGTGCGAATGGAATCCATTCGCATGGTTGGTCCATGCTCATGGTCCAATGGTGCGAATGGGATCCATTCGGTAGATTTTCTGCCATTTTTGAACGTTTTAACCTTTTGAAATAGACATTATAAGCTCTTAACCATTTAGTCACTTTAGACGTGATTTTTTTAGACTTTGAAACACATGTGGCTATCTCCGACATGACCCTTTTAGGTAAGTTAATTTCCTTCTGATTTCCCTGATGTAGTCCGACAGACACACAAATTAAAAGATAAATATAGAAACTTAAACTAAACTACACAACTAAAGTTTATTTTTGGACTTTTTGTGAGAGATAAAACCCTAAGATGGAAATCTAAGGGATTTGATTAGGAGTAGACAGCTTTAACTTAGATTGATCATATCTGGACCAACTCAATTTTGGAATCATACAGGAATACCAAATCATTTTGGGACTTGTTATTAAAACTCTTTGATGCTTAAATTCTCGGTGTTCATCCAGACTCGTTAGCAACTTAAGGAAATCATACTGAAACTCTTAGATTTTCACATTGATTGAACTCTTGAGAATGTAGCCACTAAGATTGTCAGTATGTTTGTCCACTTAAATCCATACACTGACTTTTGACGCAGACTGGTGACTGATTTAGGTTTAATTATTTCAGCTAACATTTGTGGATCCCACACTTATATGGTAATCAACATTCCTCAGAGGTTTTGAGCGGTCTACGGGTATTATTACAAGAAGAAACTATTCTTAGAGCTTTCAAAGAGAAGCCTGTCCTCAGGTCAGTGCCATCGCACAGCAGAGAGGCGGCAAACAACAATGAATTCTAGAATATCTAGGTTATGCTTATCCTCAGATCAGTGCCGTCGCACATCAGAGAGGCACACAACCTATCTCCTTGTTAGAGCAGCTTATTTTTATTTGACACAATATGCACCAACAATGTAAGTCATTAGCTTTATTGCATTTGTCTTTCATTTTTTCTTGCTTTGCTCTAATTATGGTCATCCGCACACTTTTGTGGCATTTAAATGCTCATTACCCCTTATTGGAATATATTTGATTGTGTTAACCAGTGATAAGATGGAAGCCCACAGTCAGTTGAACAACTTAGTTTGATCTTGAGATCACCAATCAGGTCTAATTGTCTATTGTGTTGAATCTACCAACATATCATTTGTGGTCTAGCAGCCTCTAAGTCTACTTTCTCTATGTCACCTTAGGAGTTGCCAGTTTTCTATCATTTTCCCTTTTTATATTGCTTAGACTACACAGACTTATACTTTGAATTTTTGCATCTTTTCAAACCTTAAATTTTAAAATCCCTCTTGATTTGTTCCTATGTACTATCATATTCCAAAGGTATTGAATCGGTATCACAGACACAATCTACCTTATTTCAGCTAGTTAACCCTTCTCCCTCATTTTTTATTTTATTTTTTTAATTTTTTTTAATATTAACTTGCTGACATATTCTCCCCCTAAAATACTAAAATCATTTCAGATTTAATTATTTTTGGATTTTAATAAACAGCAAAATAACATGAGTTTAAATATAACAGACAAAAGAAAAGAAAAAAACAGATAACATAAAATAAAATAAACTTTAACGAAACTACATCGGACTACACAATATTCTCATCAGGAATTACCTCACTTTTCTTTTTAACGCCGTTGACCTCTAGCAAGTATTGAAAACGTGTTTATCAAAGGCTTTTGTATAGAGGTCAGCACGTTGAAAATCAGTATTAATTTTAACCACATCTATTAAGGTCTTTTCAAAACAGTCTCTTATGAAGTGGTATTTAATACCGATGTGTTTGGTCTTAGGATGTTGAACCGGATTTTTGGTTACTGCAATTGCAGCAGAGTTATCAACAAAAATAGGAGTAGACGAGAAATTCAAACCGTAATCCCGCATTTGCTGTTGAATCCAAATGATTTGAGAACAACAACTTGCAGCAGCAACATATTCGGCTTCACAGGTTGACAATGCAACCGATGTCTGCTTCTTACACTGCCATGTAACTAATCTTCTCCCAAGAATTGACACCCTGCTGATGTAGACTTGTAGTTCATTTTGCAGCCTCCATAGTCCGAGTCACTATACGCTGTGAGCTCAAAATCGTCATCATGAGGATACCACAACCCCAGTGTGGGTGTACCCTTTAGATAGCGAAAGATCTTTTTGACCCCGATCAGATGATGACCTTAGGTTTAGCCTGATATCTGGAACATAAACATGTAGCATACATGATATCAGGTCTTGAGGCAGTGAGATACATGAGAGATCCAATCATTCCTCGATACATAGTGGCATCTACAAGATCTCCATTCTCATCAGGTGCTATATCATGATTCGTAGCAAGTGGAGTCCCGGCAGCAGAAGCATTCTCCATGTCAAAGCGACTGAGAATGTCTCCTACATACTTGGTCTGATGTAAAAAGATCCCATTAGGTGTTTGATCCACCTGTAACCCGAGAAAGAACTTCATCTCCCCCATCGCACTCATCTCAAACTCTTTCTTCATCACTGCTTCAAACTCTTTGCATAACTCTTCGTTCTTTGACCTGAAGATTATGTCATCAACATATATCTGTACAAGCAGTAGGTCACCATCCTTTTCTTTAATTCTGTCCCGTTGTCTGAGCGTATTTGTCGAACTTTTAGCTTGTAGAGTGATTCCAGTGTGGTTACTAATTCCTTGAATGTCTCCAAAGTTTCTGATTTTGATTTCAGAAACATTACCCAAGTGAACCTTGAGTAGTCATCAGTGACCACATAACAGTACACGTCGCCTGCAATGCTCCTTGTACTAACTGGACCGAACATATCCATGTGAAGAAGCTCAAGAGGAAGTTCTATTGAATGAACTTTCTTTTCCTTATGAGACTTCTTTGTCTGTTTGCCTTTCTTGCAAGCTACACAAAAGTCAGGAAGTTGGAAGTTCTTGACATTCACTCCTCTAACTAAATCCTTCTGAATCAAATGATTCATCTTCCTTTGACTAATGTGTCCCATTCTCCGATTCCAAGAGATGGAATCCTTCTCAGTAGCTTTAGATAAGAAACACTGAACCTCATGATCCGTTGTGGCAGTTGTTGACAGATCCAAGACATAAAGGTCTTTATATCTTGAAGCAGTCATCAGAACTTGGTCCTCTGGGATCATATATTCTTTCTTCAGCACATAACACTTCTGGTTATCGAAGATGACTTTAAATCCTTTATCACAGATTTGGGAAACAGAAAGTAAGTTGTTCTGAAGTTGTTGAACGTAGTTCACTTTATCAAACTTAACTTTCTTATTTCCCACTTCTCCCTGAGCTGTGATATAGCCTCCTTGTTTCCTGCAAAGGAAACATGCCCTCCTTTTATTTGTTTGACGTTAGATAAAAGGGCTCTATTTCCTGTCATGTGCCTGGATGCTCCGCTGTCTATAATCCACGTGTTAGTCTCAGCACTATATCGAACACCCTGCACATACAAAGTAAATGAATCAGTTGGGTTTCCCAGAGGCATCACACATCATAAACTCCACCCATTGACCCTTAGAAGGTGAGGGTAGCTCAGGTTCCTTCTTGTCCTCAGTATTAGACACGTAGGTGGATTTTTCTTTCCATAAGCCAGATTTGTGCAATGCCTGTTTATGATAAACAGTCGTCTGGCTTACAGGTTGGACTTTAGGTTCACTAGCTCTTCTAGGTGGAGTTAGAGAACTCCGCTTAGAAGACCTAGGTCTAGATTCCAGAAGATCAATCTTCTTCCTAGGTGTCTGATAGAAATGACAGTAGGAAGCAATGTGTCCACATTCTCCACAGTTGTGGCACGCTCTGCTATCAACTTTATGATTAAACTTTCTTTGTGGAGAAGTGCGTGACACTCTAGTAACATCAATCACTTTAGTTTTTGACTCTTGGATGTTTGATGTTTTCTCTGGTGTAACAAAATTTACTGATTTAACCTGTTTTACTTTTTGGTTAACTGGTTTTTGACTTGAAGCATGTGAAAAAGTAACATTTGAAGTCCTTTTAGGTTCTGATTTGACTCTATTTGACCCTGACTTTAAATTAATTTTTTCAAATTCATTTTCCAGGTTAACACAAGGCAATTTACCCTTTGCCTTTGAAGTGGAGTCCTTTTGTTTCTGACCAGATTCAGTAGATGAACATGAGGTGTCTAGATCAGTAACAAGAGGAGTGGTCACCACATGATCCTTGATGGGGTTATTATTTACTGGTCTAGACTTAGTGTTCATCAAGGTCTCAGGTGGTGGTGGAACCACTTTGTAGCCTAATCCCTCCCCGTTATTCCTTTCTCTCACTAAGTGTTGAACTATGTGTGAAGAACTAGTCCAACTATGCAGTTTCTGTTTTAATGAATTAACTTCGACTTCTAGAACTGCCTTTTGTTTCTTAGTGTCTTCTAGGGAGTTAAGATAGTACCTAATGTCGTTTGCTTGGTTAAAAGCCACTACTTCGGTTTCCCTAAGTTGTTTAGTCAATAGATCTATCTTTTCTTTATAACAATGCTCATTTTGTTTTAGTACTCTATTTGCCTCAGTGCATAGACGTAAATCTTTTACTAAGTTATCATTATGATCTAATAACCTAGCAAATTTTTCATCTATGCTATTCCTAAACGTGTCACAATCAGAACAAGCATGGTTATTAAAAATTTGGTCAGTGGTACTTACCTGAGTTGGTTCAGAAGAGTTAGCCATCAGTGCCGCATCAGATGATTATGGTTCTGTCGACTCTGGCTTTTCTGTCTCTGATGTGGAAACTTCCTCATTTGGCTTGTAACTGACCTCGGCTGCAGTTGTTTCTTCACTATGTGACATTGCAATCTCAACTGCTATATCACCTTCACTCGCAGAATCATCATCAATATCCTCAACACTGGCAATGTTAGATTCTCCTGGTGAGACAAACCTGAAACTCCAATCCTGTCCTTCATCATCATGAGCGGTTAGTGCTTTTGGATCCTTGTTTGATGAAGTAGAACTAGAGGGTTGCTTGTCCTGGCGAGTAAAGGATGAGAACGGGTTCCCATTCCCCGTCTTCTTTGGCTTGACACATTCTCGTTTGAAGTGCCCCTTCTCACCACAGTTAAAGTAGGTCACTTTACTCTTGTCGAAGCCAAAGGTGGTGTCCTTAGTAGCAACCAAGTTCTGTCCAGTCTTTTTCACAAACTTCTTCGCCCTCCGGACAGCACTTGCTAAGGCCCACATTATATCCATTCTTTCAAGCTCCATCTCATCCACCTGCTCGTAGTCCTCATCTGCCAGATGGCAGTTTCTAATCTTCCCGGCAACAAGTCCATCATATGAATGAACCACTGCTGCTAAAAGATCCATATGCTCTCGTGCTACTTCCACGGTCACATTACCGAGGTTCTCGATCTTCAGTTTGGTAGCGTTTGCTTCTGATCCAATATGATGGGTACATGATGACCCAGATGTGTCTGATCCAGAAGGTGAAGCATGTGAAGGACCTGACGAGCTAGACACAAAGGCAGTCTGGAGGGGTGCTCCAGATGTCTTAGCTTGAGGCGAGGCGTTGTATAAAGCTGGATTTTGTGTGTACGAAGACTTCTGAGCTCTATACTTCATCCTTAGTGCTTCTTCTCGCAACTTAAGAATGAATCATTTATATCCAGCTTTACAAGGATTCCATTCTGTCTCAGGTTAGACACGAATGTAGCCCACTTATCAGGCAACCCGTCTGCGAAGTTGCTTACTTTCTCTTCCATGGTAGTAGCCACTCCATGTGTATGCAATTCGCTCATCAAGTGGTAGAATCTGTCTATGACTTCGTCCAAACTTTCATTACCAATTGATGAGAAGTTATCGAATTCCTTCTTTAACTCCTTTGCCTTGATTGCCTTCAATGATGCATTACCATCATATCTCTTCTCTAGCACATCCCACAGTTTCTTGGACTGCTTGTTCTCTGAATACTGGTGGAATATGTCTTGGGGATAGACTGGGTGATCAATGCATAAACTCTTTTCTCTGCATTGTACTTTACTTTCTGTGCGTCTGTCATCCCGCTTAATGTTAGTTTAACTCCATCAGCTCCCACTGGTGTACTATAACCTATCTCAATGGCTTCCCATAGATTAGGATCTACTCCATTAAGGTAGATCTCAAAATGTTGTTTCCAGTGGGGAAACTCATCTAAAGTCAAAAGCTTTGGTGGTTTATTGTGATTCCCCACCTCACTCTCAAGCAACAATAGATTCTGTATCCTTGAGTCCTTCCCAGCAGTAAAGGCTGACATCTGATCTTCCATGATGACTAAACTTATAATCTAATCAAACAAACTTTCACTGATGCGACTGAAGGATGCGAATGAGCTAATCGTGCGTATAAGCTCTGCGATTGGTTCAATCGTGCGAATGAACTGGGCGATTGGTTCAGTCGTGCGAATGAATCTGGTGCATATGAGCTATGCGAACGAACGGTTCAGTCGGCCGAATGAGGGTGCGACTAGGTCCAATCGTGCGTATGAGCAATGCGAATGGAGTCCAGTTGTACGAATGAGTCACTCGTGCGACTGAAGCTGCTGTTTTGCGAAAATTTCTAGGTTTGACGGGTTTCAGCCGTAAAAATTCGAAATTTCACAAGTTCTAATCGCCTAAGTCCGTAGAAACCAAACGTCGATGAGCAGGGAACTTCCAAGATCACTTTTGATGCCAAAGATTGCGTTTTAAGTGTAAAAACACAAACTTTTATGCAATCTTGATTGAATCAACACGTAATCAAGAGCCAATAGCTCTGATACCACTTGTTAGGACATGGTATTCGACTGAAATACCTAGAGATCATGTGTATACCAGATCAAATAGTGCGGAATCCTATTTGATTGGCGATCCAATCAGTGAGAACACACGAAGAATCAATCAAGGATTGAAACTAACGTTAGAAATCGATAAGGAATCGATCTAATGTGTTCTATGAACTTGGAGAACGATTTGGAAGGTTTCTGGACGGCTAGGGTTCGTTTGGAATCGTACTTGATCGAGCGTCCCTGTTTTTCACGATTTGAGTTGTATTTATAGGTTGGCACTATTCAATCGTGCGACTAAACCATTAGTTTGGTTCAGTCGTGCGATTGAACCATGCGGTTGGTTCATTCGTGCGACTGAGTGTTCAGTCGTGCGACTGAGCCAATCTTATCTTACAGTCGTACGACTGATCCAGTCTCCTGGTTCAGTCGTGCGACTGAGTCAATCGTGTGAAGTTCTTCATGTGTATGGTTCATTCGCATGAGCCATTCGCATGGGAACTTCATTAAGTTAAGTTTGAATGTTTTAGTTAATTAATATAATATTATATGTAATCATTCAAGTAATCATAAACCCAATCAATTCATTCACGACTTATTAATGAACTATTAAACATTATAACCAACAAACTATCAATATCAGTTCATTAATCATACCAAACAAGATCTATTACATCACATATCACTATCTAGTGACATACATGTATCAACAGAGTGTTATGCCTCTTAGCTAAAATTTTGTGGCACCTCAGATTTATCAGTTGAACTTGTGATGGTTATATTGATAGGAACTCCATTTGTAGAGTTAGTTACCATTGGAGCTGAAGTTGTATGACTTTATGGTCTTCTCAACTCAAATTTTGGATCAAGTTCATCTACTAATAAGATATTTCTGGATCCTGAAACACTTCACAAGATTTGTTAAAGCAGTTAGTAACTAAATCAAGATCAAATAGCCAATCAAGACCAAAACCTTACACATAGGGAGCGTGTTCATTGAAAGTCACATTGGCTAACTCCTCAACTACTCTAGTTCTTAGAGTGTATACTCTATATGCTGTAGCTTAAGAAGAGTATCAAATTAAATATTCATCACCTGATTTCTTAGCAAATCTGGCCATTTGGTCATTGGTATTTAAGATGGTGCAAGGACATCCAAATGACCTAATAAAACTATAGAAAGGTTTTCTCTTCTGCCAAAGTTCACAAGGAGCCTTACCATGAGTCTTGACTACTAAAACTCTATTTTGCACAAAGCAAACAGTGTTTACTGCCTCTGCCCAAAAGGTGATGGGCAGTTTAGAGTCAAACAACATAGTTATTGCAACTTTAATTAGTGTCATATTTCTCCTCTTAACAACACCATTTTGTTGAGGAGTCTTGGGAGCACTATATTGTCTTGTAATACCCTTTTCATCACAAATTATATCAAGGATTTGGTTATTTATTTCAGTTTCTTGATCACATCTTATGGTCTTGACCTTGTGATAACATTTATTCTCAATCTTTAAGATGAAATTCTTTAGGATCTTAGGGGTCTCATCCTTAGTTCAAAGAAAGAAGACCCAAGTGAACCTTTTAAAGTCATTTGTGATCACCAAAAAGTAAGAGGTCCTTCCTAGACTTGTTATATTGGTGGGGCCAAAGAGATCCATATGTATTAAGTTTAGGGGAGTAGTGATAGGTTCCTTTCCTTTGCCTTGTGAGATACTTTGTGTTGCTTCCTTTTAAGGCATGCAACATAGTGATCATCCCTTGTAAACTCTTTCTATGACATTCCAGTTACCAAATCATTCTTAATCAATTTACTCATGTTTTCAAATTTTACATGGCACATACTTTTAGGCTAGAGGAAAGACTTATTACTATTGGCTTTAGATAGAAAGCATGAAATTTCTCTCGAGGTAGATGTTTCGTGGAAGTCCATCTTATAGATGTTCCTCCACTAGGCACTCTGAGCAGGATACACTTCTGAGGAATAACCACCCTGAGCTTAAGAACAATGCACTAATGCTAAGTAAAAAGCATGTTGTGTATGTGATCACAAAACTAAGATACACTCTGAAGATTGTATCCTAGCTCCTTTAATATACTTACCTTCTCTATGCTGAGCTTACCATTTATGACCCTGCCCCTTACAGTAATGTAACCTCCAACATGTCCTCCAAAAGCAACCGACCATCCATCAATTTTCTCAAAATTTTGGAGTAGTGCCCTATTGCTTGTCATGTGCCCAGAACAACCACTATCAATGATCCATATATTCTTGTTTGTCTTGAGTTGTTCCTACATAAAAGAGATAGTTAGTTACATTTGGAAAGCCAAGCCTTGTTGGTCTTGGGCTCATCAAAAGAAGTTGAAGACAATGCAACAGTAATTGATCTAATAGTCAGATTTGGAGGATCATTTGCTGATGTTAATGAAGAAATCTCAGTCACATGGTGTTTCTTTGTCTTCCACACCACTTTGGAAGCTTAGACTTGACCTTCAATGCTTTAAAAGTTTTGACAACTTTGGATGTTTTGGAGACTAGACCATCGAAAGATCTTACTAACACTGTAGAGGCTTCAGTACTTCGGAAGTATTCCAGTATTCCTTTCTTCTGAGACCAACTTTTCTTCCAAAAGCAAGTTTTTACTTGTCTTCTTCATCATTTCAGAGCTTTCAAAAGGAAAAGTTTTTCCTTTCGAAGCTTGCTTCTTCTTCAAACTCTTAGAAGTTTGTTTCTTGGTCACATGGATAGTACCTTTTGGATTGTATGGGCAATCCTTAGCAAGATGGGAAGTACTACCACACATAACACAATCCTTTTTCTTATTTCTAAGACTCTTTCTTTGCAGATGATGTAGCAATTCTTTAAGGATGAGAACTACCTTTGAAGTTAGATGGTTTAGGTCGTGTAGTAGTGGTACACAATTGATCAGCCTTCTTCATGATGCTGGGATGATTTGAACATGAAATAGAACTCCTAGTACTAGAGTTCAAGTTTGTGTCTTCAATCCTTAAGCACTTCAAAACATGCAAAGATAAAAACTTGTATTTGCATAGAGTTATAAGTGCCCTTGATTTCTTAAGCCTACTTGGACTTCCTTTTAGCATTCCTAAACAATTTCAACCTTTTATACTTTGTCATCCCAATTTCCCTTCTCTCCTTAAGAGAATAGGGACCCTTCTTAGGATTCTCTTCTTCACTCTTCTCACAGACATCCTTCACTATCTCCTCTTCATACTCTTCACTCATGGAGTTCATTAGGGGAAGGTCATCTTCACAACTTCCACACTTAGGATATCTTACTTAAAAAATTGTGTATGGAGGACTTATCTTAATACAACCTAGTCCTTGCGTTTTCTCATGCACACAAGGTTGAGGATATAATATCCTTGATGACCTTTTCTTCAAGAACACATTTTTTTGCCTTGGCGTTGCTGGTCACAAGCTCATCCTGGCATTCGGTTAACTTAGTGATTAGATATTTGATCTGAGTCCTATAATTGGTGTGCTCATGTTTAAGAGTTGAAATGATTATCTCTAGATCTTCTATTTTAAGTTTGTAATATTTTTTTGATCTTTTGAAATCAGATTTTAAGATATACAAAGACTCAAGATCAGATCACATCTTTAAGTTATAGGACCTATATCTATTTACTTTAGCAATACATACAGGTGTACAAAGATGTTCTAATACCTTGGCATGATCATGGTCAACCATCAGTGCTTGATTTGGAGATACATCTTCCACCTGAAAGTTCCAATCAAAGCCTCCTTCTTTAACAACAACTATAGGTTGTTGCTTTGGCTTCTCATTATGGTTGCCTTTTTTGGTGTAGTTTGGTCTAGTTTATGGTTAGCCACCATTTGTTCTAGGTGCCTTACACTCTCTAGGAAAGTGTCTCATTTTGGTTACAGTTGTAACACTTTATTTTGTTTTTTGTCTAGTCCAAACTTCCACTGACTGCATTCCTTGTAAACTTTCGACTTGTCCTCTTCTAGAACTTCTTGGCTTTGTGAGTGAGAAGAGCCATTTGCTGAACTATCTACATATACTCCAGATCATCTGTATAGATGCAGTCAAGATCTTCAAGGGTGTAGAGAAAGTTGCTAGTACTTTCATCAACAGACACAAAAAAAATGAGAAGAGCATGTCTCTTGGAATGAACTTCCTTGAGTGTGACTCTCCCTCGATGTCTCAGGGAAAGTGATGAAAGGACCTCTTTGTGAGTTGTTAGGGTTGCTGATAAGATCATGTTGTGGTTCTCTACAATCCCTTTCAACCATATGAAGGGCCGAACTAAGTTGATTGACGGTGTTACCAGATGGATTTTGCATGTTCATCTCCATCTGGTATCCATTAAGAATGCCATACAACTCTATATGAGTAAGAGTCTTAAGGTTCTCAGTTCTCTTTATAACAACACAATAATGTGTCCATTTTCTACGAAGAGAAGACATGAACTTCAACACAATTACTGTATTTGTATGCGTTAGTCCAACATCCATTAGAGTATCCACAATCTCAACATACTTGAAGTATTGTTGAGTCATGGTTTCACCTAATATAAAGGTGAAGTTTTCAAACTACTGCTTAAAGAGGTTCATCTTATTTTCTTTTGCTTTAGTAGACCCTTCATACATGAGCTTCGGTGCATCCCATGGATGTTTAGCAATTTTCCACTTCTTTAATACCCTGTATATGGAGTTTGTAATAGCAATTTGGAGGGTTGTCATGGCTTTTCGATCTATGTCTATAATTTTTCTATCATCTTCAGAATAGTCAGGCAGCTCTACTGGAACCATACCACCGCCAGCAGCAGCTGATGAGGTACTTGGTATGTGATGTACAGAGACAAGAGATTCCCACATCCTAGAGTCTTGTTACTTGATAAAGCGTCCCACTCTTTGACACCAAGTATCAAAGTCTTCAGGAATGATCAGTGGGGACTTTTTCATGGTTCCGGTTTCCATATCAGCCTTTATGAGAGCTGCCATTTGAGTGGTTAAGTGTTTTGTGAGATTGAGGGATCTAAGATGGTGAAATCTTACAATCAAGAGCCTGGAATGCTCTAATACCAATTGCAGGACCATTAAAGGGATGGTCACTTACACTTAGTCTCATAATGAGGAGAATGTTTAGAACACTTAACAGATCAAATAGGGAACTGAGACTTTTGGTTATGATACTACGAACACAAGTAAACAAGAGACAAAAACTTAAGAACAACAATAAGTATTGGTTTTCAAGATTGCAGTATATTGCTTCTCAAGTTCTATTACAAGTGTTACAAAGCATAAGAAATAAGTTACAAGGACTTGAGATACTTTATACTACATCTTACAGTCAGCCATATTTGGAAGGCTAGCTGGATACGTTTAATCCAGACAACATAGGATCAATATAGAGTCAAAAGGCAGAATGCCTTTTGACTAGTGACTATGACATGCCATAGCTCACATCCAAATATATTATAAAAAGGATAAAAGTACATAAAGTAGAAAGTAATGGACACAAGACTTAAATATACAGTTACCTAAAGCATGGACCATTTCACCAACTTATATAAGCCGGTGAGTTATTAGAGTTGCAGAGGAAAGTGGTCCAGATTTATGGAAAACTACATCAGATAAAGCATGTATTAAAAGTCTTCAGAAGAAATTTGTCTTCACTTTATTTGCTTGAGAAGACATTGTCATTGAAGTTTCGGAAGACATGTTCTTTGAAGTTTTGGAAGACTTCACTTTTACCTTTAGAAGATATTGGTCATGGCTTTGGAAAATTTCATACTTAGAATATTTGCTAGTGTAGAGTTTGAAACTTCTAAAGCAAATTCTACTTTTCATTGTGTGCATGTATGCATGAAGGACTTGGGTTGTTTTAGGGTACAATAGCCTTTCATTAAACCTTACACAATAATAGTGTTATCTCTATCACAGAGAATCATGTACAACACTCAGGAACAAAACAGATCAATATCACGTATCATTTCATTAGAGATAGTTTTGAAAAAGAATTGACAAAACTAGTCAAAGTTAACACAAATGAACAATATGTTGGTATGTTCACAAAAGATTTTGATGAACAAAGATTTGAATAACTTGTATCATCTATTAGGATGATTAACTTTGAGTAGATTTTTGTTAAAATTAACTCAAGATGATTTCTAAAACATGTGTGTCCTAAGTTATCTATATTATCACCTACATAAGCCTAGTTTACTTTGGAAGAAAACTTTTCAACTGATATTTTGTAACACCCAGATATTTTAATAGACAAGAACAAATAATAAAGGTGAAGAAAAATTAAGAAACATAATTTAACCCGAGTTGAGGGGTTAGATGTGTTAAAAGGACAAAAAGTTTCAAAAGTTGATGTAAAATGTGGTATGGCCGCCCATGTGGGTTGCACATTCACTTTTCAATCAAATTTAGAGAGAGAAAGTGAAGAAGCTTCGGGTTTGAGCAAGAAGAAAAACTTAAATCAAAATTCAAGGTAAGAATTATTGATTTTAGGATGATCTTGACTGGCCTATGCCTCGGTTATGTACTTATGTGTGTTTGGGTGTGTATTTTTGGTGGGTTTTAGGTGGTGGAACTCAATGTGCATTCGGGTTTGAGGAAGTTCATCCGAAAGTTGCATAAGGTGAGTTCTAAGACCCCTTTTTACATGTTTTAACTGATTTTGAGGCTGGAAATGTATGTATGTTTTTATAAAATGGGTTTTTGTACCCATAAGTATGTGTATGTTAGAATATGGGTGGGTTTTGATTATGGGTGATTATTCTGTTATGATTATGTTATGTTCATGTTTTATTTCTTAGAATACTAAAAATAAGTTTAGAAGATGTTAGATTATTGAATTAGGACTGATTATGATGATTGATAGAATGAGTTGGATGCCGATGCACCTGAAACAGGCCCATTCTCACAACAATCTAAAACACACAAGTGTCCCATACGCCCAAAATCCCATGCACCCAAATTCCCATACGACCAAATAGTGGCCATGCGCCTAAGATAGGTTGAAATTTGGCTAAGTGTCCATCCGCCTAGAACAGCCCATACGCCTAGGCACTTATGCTCCTACATAGTGCCCATGCGCCTAGAATCTTGCTAGAATGGCTTAGTGTTGGGTCATGCGCCCAAATAGAATCCATGCACCCAAATAGTGTCCATACGCCTAGAACCTTTCCCATGTGCCTAAGTGTTCCCATGCGCCTAGAAGGCCATGTGCCTGTATAGTGCCCATGCGCCTAAGACTTAGAATATTTTTTCTAAATTTTGGGGAAAATGTAAAGTGAAGGATTTGATTTGGGATGTTCCCGAGGGTGATGTAAGATGAATTTATGATGATTGGTGATGTGTGATTCTCATGATTGATGATGTGTGATTGTTGTTATGCTTATGTATGATATATTTCCTTATGTTCCTTATTACGTATTATAATGTGACATTACATGGTGTGATTATGATAATGAACGTAAAGTATTTTCTTAATGAAGCGAAAGATTTAAGATAATGAAAGTGCAACATAATGAATGAATGAAAAGTTTTGCAAGAAAATGAAAGGAGGTTCATAACTCACTGAGAGTTGTTAGCTCAACTGTGTGTTTATTGCGTGAGATCTTGGCTAACCCTTAAGGGTCCACACAGGGGGAGTTTGTCAATGTGACTACTACATACGTGCGATATGTGCAATATGGGGTCCTTGTCGCTTAACCCTAGATGATATGGCTTTGTGCTTATAAGGGGGCTAGGCATACAATAGGACCTAGATAGAAGTGAAAAGATATTAAATGTACAAAAAGTGCGATAAGTACGAAATGTGTGATTTGTACGAAACGAACGATCATGGAAGATAATAATTATTACCTTCATGTACGTATGATGTGTGATCACGTGCCATAGTAAAGAAATTTTTTTAACGAATGAAGGCTAATATTATGTTTTGTAAAACTAGAACTCACTCAACAACACTAACTTTTATATGTTTCCAGTTGGGAGGTAATTGATTGCTAAGGATAGCACGGGCATCCATTTCACGTTATGATAAAGTTTTTTAATGTAATGCAACAAGTTATATTTTGTAATCATTCAATGATGTATTATTTTGCAAAAGAAATTATAATGATATGAAATGGTTTAAATTTATTCCACTACAATGTTTTAGTAGTGATAAATCAAAATTTTATGTTTTTATGCGCAATGATCACCCAGCTATGAGCATCCCATAAATGGGGACTTACAAGTTGGTATTACAGCCAAAGTACACGTGAAACGGGTTAAAATTTTCAAAAGATACCTAAATTTAAACTGAAAATGGGACAAAGGGAAGGGATGCCAGTCTAAGTAGCTGCGTCCCATCAGGTATTTTCTTTATGTGCAAAGAATACATGTTAAGGCTGATGCAACTCCAAACACTTCAAGTCTCCTGCATGCTGCACAAGTACATTGAAGAAGAATGCTTCAGAAGTTTCTCACATGAAACTGAAATATTCCAAGTGTGAAATCTTCTGATGCCAAGACCAATATCTTCTGAAACCAAAGATGAAGCTTTCAAGCTTGAGAGACAAAGTCTTCCAAAGCCATGACTTGATGGCAGATTTCTTCCAAAGACTTTTAGTATACATGCTTTATCTCATGTACTTTACATAAAGCTGGACACCTTTCTGCTGCAACACTATAAAGTCACCAACTTGCATGACTTGGTGAAAAGGTCTGTGCTTTAAGTAAATATACATTGAGGTCTTGAGTCTGTAACTTTCTACTTCATTAAGTAACTGTACATTGAGGTCTTGAGTCTGTAACTTTCTACTTCATGTACATTATCCTTTTTGTAATATAGTAGGATGTGAGCAATGGCATGTCATCGTCACAAGTCAAAAGGCAATCTACCTTTTGACTCTTCAATTAATTTTGTGTTGTGTCTAGTCAATTGTATCCAGCTGGCCTTCAAAGTATGGATGGCTATAGGATGTAATATATGTATCTCAAGTACTTATAACTTTCCTTTATGCTTTGTAACACTTGTAAAAGAACTTGAGAAGGCAATATATTGCTATCTTGAAAACCATCTCCTTATGTATTTTGCTATCTTGTTTGGTCTCTTATTTACATGTGTTCTTTGTATCATCTCTTGTGGTTAATCGAGTCTCACTATTTGATTATTCTAGTTAATCTCCTCTTTGTGTTGTTATGTTATAAGTGACCACCCTTCACCGGTCCTGCATTTGGTATCAGAGCTTCCTAGGCTCTTGATATAAGATCTCACCATCTTTAGATCCCTTACACACACAAATACTAAACTTTTTAAATGGCAGCCATTTCCAAGACTGATATGGAAACTGGAACCATGAACAAGTCCCTACTGATCACTTTTGATGACTTTGACACTGGTGCCAAAGAATGGAAGGTTTCAATAGGTCTCTAGATTCAAGAATGTGGGAGTCTATTGAGAATGGACCTTACATACCAAGCACCCCCTCTGCTATTAGTGGTGGTATGATCCCTAAGGCTATGGCTAACTACTCTGATGAAGATAGGAAGAGAGTAGAGATTGACCAGAATGCCATGACAGGTCTTTAGATTGCTCTTCCTAACTCTGTGTACAGAGGTTTCAAGAAATGCAAAATAGCTAAGCAGTTGTGAGATGCATTGAAACTGATGTATGGGGGTTCTTTTGAAGCCAAGGAGAACAAGAAGGATCTCTTGAAGCAGCAGTTTGAAAACTTCACCATCAAAGCAGGTGAAACCATGACTCGGTAATATTTCAGGTATGTTGAGATTGTGGATACCCTGGTGGATGGAGGTGTTGTTCTTGAGAACAGAGACATTGTAAGGAAGTTCATGTCCTCACTTCCTAGGCAATGGACATATTGCTGTGTGGTTATCAAGAGAAGTGAGAACCTAAAAACTCTTACTCTGATAGAGTTGTATGGCATTCTCAGTGGCTACTAGATGGAGATGAACATGCAAGGTTCATCTGGAAACTCCAACAATCAAATGGGTTCAACCCTTCATGTGGTTAAAAGGAATAGCATAGAACCCTAACATCATCTCATATGCTACCCTGACAACTCACAAAATTTCATCACCTTCCCTGAGACACCAAGGGAGAACTGCACTCAAGGAAGCCCATTCCAAGAGACAAGTTCTTCTCAAGCCTTTGTTTCTTCTGATGAAAGTTATGGCAACTCTCTTTTCACACTCATAGAGCCAAGAAGTTCTACAAACGGAGTCGAAGCAAGTTCCCCAGCAATGCAACCAGTGGAAAGTTTGGACTGGACAAAAGCAAAGTCAAGTGTTACAACTGTAAATTGATGGGTCAATTTGCTAGGGAGTGTAAGGCACCAAGAACAAGTGGTGGCCAAGCACAATCCAGACCAAACTACACTGACAAGGCTACCCAGAATAAGAAGCCAAAGCAGCAAGCTGCAGTTGTTGCTGAAGAAGGAGGCTTTGACTGGATCTTTCAGGTGAAGATGCTTCTCCAAACCAAGCACTAATGGCAGATCATGATGAAGCAAGGTATTGGAACATCTCTGTAGCCCTGAATGCATTGCTAAAGTTAATAGATACAGGTCCTACAACTTAGAAATGAGATCTGATCTTGAGTCCTTAAACATCTTAAAAGCTGATTTTAGAAAGTCTAAAAATGATTATAAACTAAAGATAGAGGACTTAGAGAAAACTATTTTAGTTCTAAAACATGAGCATACAAACTTTAGGACTCAAATCAAGGATCTCATAACCAAGTTGATTGAGTGCCAGGCTGAGCTTGAGATCAGCAATACCAGGGCAGAAAAGTGTGTTCTTGAAGAAGAGACCTTCAAGAACATGATATCATCATCCCTGCACAACAAGGTGTGTTATTAAAACAAACAGGGACTAGGTTCTAATGAGATAGCTCCTCCACACACAATCTTGTCTGTAAGATCACCTAGGTGTGGAACTTGTGAAGATGAGCTTCCTCTCATAGATCCTTTGAGTGAAGAGGATGAAGAAGTGATAGTGAAGAAATCCTCTTAGAAGAGTGAAGAGGAGGATTCTAAGAAGGGCCACTATCCTTCTAAGGAGAAGATGATGACTATGATGACCAAATCTATGTGGAAGAACTTGATGAGAAAGAGCAAAAGAAAAGCTAGTAAGGCTCAAGAGATCAAGCCCACTTTTGATTCTAAGAAGAAACAAGTGTTTATCTCTATAGGATTTGAAGTGGTGAAGGCTAAAGACATCAACCTAAAATCTTCTGCTAAGAGTTCAAGTTCATGTTCAAATCATCTCAGCACCAAGAAGAAGACTGATCTATAGTGTACCACTGCTACACAACTTGGACCATCCAACTTCAAGAACAGTCCCCAGCCTAAAAGGATTGTCTCAGCATGTGCAAAGATAATGGTGGAGAAGGGATGTGATCAAAGTCAGTCTTGTTCTTAGCAGAAGGCTCTTAAGAAGAAGAAAATAGAGTGTGTCATGTGTGAAAGTATAGCTCATCTTGCTAAGGATTGTCCATACAATCCTAAAGGTACTCTTCACATGACCAAGACAAGGACTTCCAAGAGTTCCAAAAAGATTCAAGCTTCGGAAGGAAAATTTGTCTCCTTCGGAAGCTCCAAAACTAAGAGGAAGGCAAGTGGAAAATTGCCTTCGGAAGAAAATTTGGTCTCGGAAGGAAGGAATACTTCCGAAGCACTGAAGTCTATTGCAGTGTTTGCAGAATCTTCCGAAGGTCAAGTCATCAAAACATCCGAAGCCTTAAAAGGTAAACTTTGTCAAGAACCTCGGGTACAATCTTCTGAGTGTATCCCAATTTTGTGATAAGAGTTATAACATGCTCTTTCCTTAGCATGAGTGCATTGTTCTCAAGCCCGGGGTGGTCATTCCTCATGAGCATATTTTGCTTAGAGCCCCGAGGAAAAGGAACGTGTACAAGATGGACTTGCAAGAAACATCTCCCTCTAAAGAAGTTTCATGCTTTCTGCCTAAAGCTAATAGTGATGAGTTTTTCCTATGGCATAAAAGAATGTACCATGTAAACTTTAATACCATGAATAAACTTATTAAGAATTATTTGGTAACTAGAATGCCAAAGAAAGAGTTTACAAGTGATGATCATTGTGTTGCATGCCTAAAAGGAAACGAACACAAGGTATCTCACAAGCCTAAGGAAAGGAACTCCATCACTACACCCCTACACTTGTTACATATGGATCCCTTTGGCCCCACCAGTGTAATGAGTCTAGGAAGGACCTCTAACTATTTAATGATCACAAATGACTTTACAAGATTCACTTCGGTCTTCTTCCTTAGAACTAAGGGTGAGACTCTTTAGATTCTGAAGAATTTCATCATAAGGATTGAGAATCAATCTGATCACAAGGTCAAAACCATAAGATGTGATCAAGGAACTGAATTTAAGAACCAAATCCTTGATACATTTTATGATGAAAAAGGTATTACAAGACAATACAGTGCTCCCAGGACTCCTTAGTAGAATGGTGTTGCTGAGAGGAGAAACAGGACACTGATTGAAGCTGCAAGAACTATGTTGTTCGACTTTAAGCTGCCCGTGACCTTCTGGGCAGAGGTAGTCAACACTGCCTGCTATGTGTGGAATAGAGTTTTACTGGTTAAGACCCATGGGAAGAATCCTTATGAACTTTGGCACAAGAGGAAACCTTTCACTGGTTTTCTCAGGTCATTTGGATGTCCTTGCACCATCTTGAATACCAAAGATCAAATTGCCAAAATTGCCGAGAAATTAGATGTTGGACACTATACTGGATACCCTTCCCAAGCTAAGGCTTATAGAGTATACAATCTCAGAACTAGTATTGTTGAGCAGTCAGCCAATGTGACTTTCAATGAGCACACACCCTGTGTGGCTGGTTCTGGTCCTGATTGGCTGTTTGATCATGATATAGTTACCAACTGTTTTAACAAATCTTGTGAGACTATTACAGGATCTGTAGATATCTTATAAATAGGTGATCTTGATCCAAGATTTGAGCTAAGAAGACCTTTAAACAACACATCTTCAGCTCCAGTTGTAACTACTTCTGCAAATGAAGTGTCTATCAGCACCAAATGACAAACTGAACTGATACATCTGGGATGCCTTCAAATTCTAGCTCAGAGGCTCCACAACCAGATAAAGATGCTACAAATGTAGAAGAAAATAATGGAAGTGGTGATAGTGATCAGGAATTTCTTGATGCTGATAACCACTCCATAGATGACAATATCAATGATGTCACACACTCATTGGATCAAGTCTTTCTTGATAAGTGTGCTGATGTGGTGGGAGAAACATCTATGCCAGATCTAAGTTTCTCTAATTTGGATCTCTCTTAGCAACTTGTTGTGATCCCTCAGCTAAGGATCCACAAGTCTCACCCCACCACAAACATCATTGGAGATATTGACACAGGGGTAAGAACAAGAGAACAAACCCATGAAGTAAATGTTTGTCTTCACTCTTGTTTCTTACCCCAGATAGAGCCAAAGAAAGTTGATGAGGCTCTGAAGGATGGAAGTTGGGTTGAAGCCATGCAACAAGAGTTTGGAACCTTTGTCCTCTTCCTGAAGGGAAGACTACCATTGGAACCGAATGGGCTACATCAGGCACCCAGGAAGTGGTATGATACTCTATCTTAGTATCTTTGCAAACATGGATATAGGAGAGGTACTATAGATTGAACTCTCTTCGTTAAAGGACATGGAAATGACATATTGCTAGTTTAAGTATATGGATGATGCAACTCCAAACACTTCAAATCTCCTGCATACTGCACAAGTACATTGAAGAAGAATGCTTCGGAATTTCACACATGCAACTGAAATATTCTAAGTGTGAAATCTTCCAAAGCCAAGACCAATATATTCCGAAGCCAAGACCAATATCTTCCGAAGCCAAAGATGAAGTCTTTCGAAGCGTCAAATACAAAGTCTTTCGAAGCCAACACTTGAAGACAGATTTCTTCTTAAGACTTTTAGTATACATGCTTTATCTAATGTACTTTACATAAAGCTGGACCCCTTTCTGCTACAACTCTATAAAGTCACCAACTTGTATGAGTTGGTGAAAAGGTCCATGCTTTAAGTAACTGTACATTAAGGTCTCGAGTCTGTAACTTTCTACTTAATGTACTTTATCCTTTTGTAATATATTAGGATGTGAGCAATGGCATGTCATAGTCACAAGTCAAAAGGCAATCTGCCTTTTGACTCTTCAATTGATTTTGTGTTGTGTCTAGTCAGTTGTATCCAGCTGGCCTTCAAAGTATGGCTGATTGTAGGATGTAGTATATGTATCTCAAGTATTTGTAACTTTCCTTTATGCTTTGTAACACTTGTAAAAGAACTTGAAAAGGCAATATACTGCAATCTTGAAAAACATCTCCTTGTGTGTTTTTCTATCTTGTTCTGTCTCTTATTTACTTGCTAAGGAACCATATCGGTTAGCTCCGACCGAGATGAAGGAACTGATGGAGCAATTGCAGGAGTTGCTTCATAAAGGGTTCATTAGAACAAGTATCTCTTCATGGGGTGCTCCGGTCTTATTCCTGAAGATGACGGACTATAGTATGAGGATGTGCATAGACTACCGCGAACTGAACAAGTTAATGGTGAAGAATCGGTATCCGTTGCCGAGGATTGATGACTTCTTTGATCAGCTCCAAGGTGCCAGTTGTTTCTCAAGGATAGAGCTTCCATCTGGTTACCATCAGTTGAAGGTGAAGGAGCAAAATACCTAAAACAGCTTTTCGCACGTGTTATGGACAATACGAGTTTCTCGTTATGTCTTTTGGTATAACCAATGCACTAGTTGCTTTTATGGACTTAGTGAATTGAGTGTGTTAGCTGATGTTAGATAAATTAGTGATTGTATTTATTTATGATATCCTGATTTATTCCAAGAGTGAAGAAGAGCATGCCGGTCACATTCGGGTAGTGTTGAAGACATTGAGAAAGGACAAGTTGTATGCCAAGTTCTCCAAGTATGCCTTCTTGTTATGCGAAGTTCAGTTTTTGGGTCATGTGGTGAATCCCGAGGGGATTATGGTGGACCCAACAAAGGTGGAGCTAGTGATGCAATGGAATTCTCCAAAGACGCCATCCAAGATCTAGAGTTTCTTGGGTTTGGCGGGTTATTATAGAAAATTCATCCAAGACTTCTCCAAAATAGTATCTCCACTGACTAAGTTGACCCGCAAGGATGTAAAGTTTGTATGGGGTCAAGCTCAATAGGGTGCGTTTGAGGAGTTAAAGGCAAGATTGACTTTGGCTCTTATCTTGACATTACCCTAAGGAAGCGAAGATTTGGTGGTTTATTCAAAGGCTTCTTACTTGGGGTTGGGATGTATATTGATGCAGCAAGGAAAGGTTATAGCTTACGCATCCTCACAGTTGAAAGTTCATGAGGTTAATTACCCTACTCATGACTTGGAGCTAGCAGCTATGGTCTTTGCATTAAAGATAAGTTCATGAGGTTAATTACCCTACTCATGACTTGGAGCTAGCAGCTATGGTCTTTGCGTTAAAGATTTGAAGGCACTACCTGTATGGGACGAAGTGCACCATATTCACTGACCACAAGAGCTTGATGTATTTCTTCGAGTAGAAAGATTTGAACATGAGGCAGAGGTGATGGTTGGAGCTCATAAAGGATTATGATTGCGAGATCCATTACCATCCGGTCAAGGCCAATGTAGTGGCGGATGCCCTCAGCCAAAAAGAGAGACCCGAGTCAATTTGGGTGAAGGCTTATCGGTTAGTGATGACTACCAATGTGATGACGCATGTCAAGGAGTTTCAAGATGATGCATCAAAGGAAGATCATCTTAACTCTGAAAGAATGAGTGGTGTGGTCACAGAGCTGGGAGAAAACACACATGGTGTTAGAACCCGATTTGGACGGATGTGGATTCCTCGCTATGGAATTCTACGTAGGAAGATCATGTATGAAGCTCATAAGACTTCATACTCTATTCATCCCGGTTCCATAAAGATGTATCAAGATATGAAGATAGATTATTGGTGGCCGAGTATAAAGCGTGATGTAGCGGAGTATATGAGTAAGTGCATTACTTACTTACAAATGGAGGCCAAACATTAGAAGCCATATGGTAAGATCCAACCGTTCAACATAACGTAGTGGAAGTAGGAACATATCACCATGGACTTAATCACGAAGTTACCATGTACCGCGAGAGGGTACGATCCTATATGGGTGATAGTTGATGGTCTGACGAAGAGTACTCACTTCCTACCGATCCGCTAAACATATTGACTGGGTAGTATGATTGAGATTCTCACTGTGATCGAATAAAGTGACTAACTCAAATATTGTATGGTGGAATCAAACAATCAATGAAAGAAATACGCATAAATGCTTGTTTGTATAGATAAAGTTGATTGTTTACAATAAATGCTAGGGTTTTAGCAAAAACAGTAATAATACACCTTGAGAAAGTAGGAAGACATAATATATTCTAATTGTCTATCAACAGTCACCTCATGTACGAGGTTTCTATTCTATTTATAGGCTGACAAGATGCCTTTTATAAAATGACTAAACTACCCCTGACCTATACATCAGAACTAGTGTAAGTTTTCATCAGCATTTCTTATGTTCACCTGCATTGGCAAATGTTGATAAGTCCAACTTGATCAACATTTATTCTCTTCTTATCCGCATTAGTAGTGAGTCATTCGCATTAGGTAATGCGGATAAACAAATACTTATGTGCATTTGTTGTCTGGTCATCCGCATTTGCAAATGTGAATGAACAAAACTTTTCAGCATATCTTTTCACTATCTGCATTTGTTAATGCGGAAGAACACACACACCTGTTAGCATTTGTTCTAAGACTTCCGCATTTACAAATGCGGTTAGTCAACACTTGTTCTTCTCATCTGATTCTCCATCCGCATTAGTTCTTGGACTTATGGGAATCCTAGCAGACTAACCATCAACTCACCAAATGAATTGGCATGTATGATCCTTTCAGGGTCCAACAATACTCCCCCTAAGGAATATACAGCCTATGTTCTTCAATGGTTTGGTGGTCGTTGAGGTTGTGAGGATTCTGCTGGGTCTTGTAAATGCACTTGAGATTCTGCTTGTGATGGATCCAAAATGGCCTTTATCATGTTGACAAATTCATTTGCATCAAACATCTTCTCTCTGTTCAGCACATGTATCTTCATCTGACTCATAGCACACATGGCTTTTATTGGTAGTTTCTTAAGAGAAACCGGTTCCGATATAGATACAGTAGACAACCCATCCCTATGTATCAGTAGAGCTCCATCCACATCAACCTTCAGTTTCATAACGTTTCCTAGTTGCAAAGGAGTTTTTTTCTTCTTTCTTTTCTCTCTTTTGGCAATGATCTGATCATATGCCATTTTCAGTATTTTAATACACTTCAAAAAGAAGCGCATATCTTGTTCTCCCAGTTTGTTTGATATTTCTCTGAAATGCCTGGTGTAGATGTAATCGATGTATGATTCATCTAATTTATTCACCTTCCTTTCCTCCCTATTTTTTTCAATTACCAACTCATAAGTCTTTTCATCATAATAAACATTGGAGATTGGTATGGAGGAATGTGTGCCAGACACTATCTTTCTCTGCAGTGACTCAGTTGGTTTTACTTTAAGCTCTAGAAACACAACTTCCTCTGCTTGTTTAGCCTTTTTCTTTTGAAGAGGGTTCATGAAGGATCTATCTTTCCTCATACAGATAGCCTTCAGAGACTTGAAGTTATCTATTCTTTTGAACATTCTGAGTATCTCTTCAAACTCATAACCCCTAAACATAGCCTTATGATTGATCAGTTTTAAGTTGGCTAGTTCTTTCAAGTCATGAATCTTAAGGGCATTTACAAGAGTTGAGTACTCTGTAAGGAATTGAACTAGCCCTGAGATCCTTTTGACCATGAACATATTCCAGTCACTGTCATACTTCAAGGCAATGATTTTCTGATAAGTTTTGCCCTTGGGAGTAGACACACCTTTGACATCTCTGTAGTGGTCATACCTTCTTGAAGTTTCAATTGGGAAGGCTCTACAAACCACTCAAGATATGTGTGTAGTACAGGTGCCAAAAAGTCATGATCTCTAAGGGTGAGCTACATATCTTGAGCTGACACTCGGGTTCTGGGCTTCTTACTAATAATCTCTTCTTCTAGATTCTTAAGCCTCTCCTTCTCGTTGATCAACCTAAGGATGGTAGCCCTTAGGGAATTGGTTTTCATATTTCCAAGCTTTCTCTTTGTAAACTCTTGACTCGAGGAATAATCCTTCATTTCCTTATCAGACATGTAGTATGGATCAGGATATAAGGAATGAGGAGTAGATGTTTGCTTCTTCATGGATGTTACTTTGGTCATATTAGCTTTCGAAGAAAGAGTTTTCTCATACTCAGTCTCAACTGTGGAGTCTAGCGGCTTATTCAATTTCTCTTCTTCTGCCTTCATTCTCTCATAGGTCATACTGAATACTTCAGCTGGGTCGTATCCACGATTAATAAAAAACATGGCTTTCACCATTAGATCATCAGTCTGTGCCTTTTCAACCATTTCTTCTTCTGATTTTTCCTTCTTCATTGGGCTCTCAACTTTTATTTGTTCATCAACCACATAGCCACCCTCTATCTCTCCTTCCTCAACGTTTACAAAACCAACTTTCTTTTTAATTTAAGCCTTAGCCTGTTCATGTTCTTCCAAAAATTCAGAACTAGTTGCAAGGCTTCTAGGATCATCCTTTTTGCTTTTCTTGATTGGCTCTTCTTCTATCATAGGCATTTTCCCTTTGTCTTTTCTGTTAAGTACTTTCTCTTTCTGGTATATGTTTGCATGGATGGACCAGAAGAGGTATCAGTTTATTTAGCTTCTTGAGGCAATTTTTCAGCCTTTGGTTGTTCTTGTTCAGGAAGGGCAAGAGCTGATTCTTCTTTCTCTTGCTACTCTTCACATAATCTTTTTATCAGCTCCTTTTGTTCTTCAGTATGGAACACAGCATGTACTAGTTGCATGCTCAATTCCTTCTCAAGCGGGACAGGAGATTGATGAATAACAACTATGGGTTCAGCAACAGTCCTCTATTTGACTATGAAGTCCAAAAAATCATCATCAATAATAAACTCTTTAGCTATGAAGCTATCTAGAGCTTTGATCTTGTTAGTGAATTCAGCCTCTTCAGTGTGAACATGAGCAGATTTCTCTAAGTAAACAACCAATTTAAAGCTAGACTCTTCATGCTTTGTCTTCCTTGTTTCTTCTACATTTGCAGTTTCATAAAGTTTCATCCTTTTAGCATGAGGAGAGTCATCACCACTCTCTGTATGAACTCTCAGAAGTAGTTTCTTTCTCACTGTCTTTTCTTACTTCTGCTTTAGCTTCTCTTTTGAATTCAACCAACATTTATAGCTTAGAGACTCTTTTGCTTAAGCTTTCAATCTGATTCTACAAATTGATAATGATTTCAGCCTATTCTTCAATCAATTCTTCTTCCTCTTCCATAGCAATTGTTTGTATGGCCAAAGTGTCCACATGACCACTTAGTTCTTCTCTTGATTGTTGAAGAGCAGCTCTTAATTTTTCAATCCCATTACCCTTTTCTTTCTTTTCTTCTTCATATCTTTCTTTCATTACTTTCAACTCAGTCTCCTTCTCATCAAGCTCTATCAGTCTGTCTTGAATGATGCTTGATATTTTGTTTAGATCTTTCCATCTTTGCTACCTTTTGCATAAGTTCATAATTAGCTCATCCTTCTCATCTGGTTTGTTGACACCAGATTCTGCATAGCTTTCTAAAGGAGCAACCTCATAAGTGACTTACTTAACAGGCATTGGGTTTGGGTGATCCTCCTTATCAGATGATGATTTGGATTTCTCTAAGGAGCTGGTAGAATCACCAAACTCAACAGGCTCTGTTGTAATGGAAGATGGTTGGGCGGATAAAATGGGGGAATGATGGATTAAAGATACATGTGTGGAGGTGATAGCTTGTGTTTAGGGAGATGGTATTGATGATTTGTGAGGTGATGGTAATGGTGACCTTTGGGGAGATGGTATTGGTGAGGGAACAAAAGGTGATGCCATGTCATGAACATCAGGTTTAGTGTGAAGATCACCCTCTATATCCACATGGGGTGACACTGACCTATGTCCTTCATCTCTTGCTTCAACATGCTCATCAACAGTTTGCTGATCATGACCAGTTGGTTCTTGTGTAGCCTCTTTATCTTCACCTTGTTCATCAAGATTGATATGTTGAAGCATATAGGGTAAAAGAGGTGAGTGAGCTCCACTGTAGAAGTTCCTTGGATCTCTTGTTTTGATATATTTGTAGGACTTTGCATCATAATAAGGGATGTCCAAAACAACTCCTTCAGCTACTATATCGGGAAATGCTTCATTGATCAGACATTGAATAAACCTTAGGTACATCAGCTTCGTTATATTGAAAAAAACTGTTCACAGCTTCGTACGTGAAGATTGTAGCTTTGTTCTTGAAGGTGAGAAGGTATGAACAGTAACTGTTGAAGAGTAATTCCTCCAGTTTACTAAGTAGAGGTGATAGAATACTCTATTAGCAACACAATCACGAGATCAATTAAGTTCTATTCAGATCTTGGGGAGATTTGAAAAAGAACCGAGAGCCAAAGCTCCGATACCAATTGACTGGGTAGTGAGATTTAGATTATAACTAGGATCAAATATAGTGATTGAGTCAAAGATTGTATGGCGGAATCAAACAATCAACAAACATTCAATTCAAGAAATACTTATAAATGCTTGTTTGTATTGATAAAGGTGATTGATTACAATAAATGTTTGGGTTTTAGCCAAAACAATAATAATACACCTTGAGCAAGTAAGGCACAAAATATTCTAATTGTCTATCAATAGTCACCTCATGTACGAGGTTTTCTATTTTATTTATAGGCTGACAAGATGCCTTTTTACAAAATGACTAAACTACCCCTAACCTACATCAGAACTAGTCTAAGTCTTCATGAGCATTTTTCTGTTCATCTGCATTGGCAAATGCAGATGAGTTGAACATGATCAACATTTCTTCTCTTGTTATAGGCATTAGTAGTTACTCATCCGCATTGGGTAATGCGGATGAACAAATACTTATGCACATTTTTTGTTTGGTCATCCGCATTTGCAAATGCGGATGAACAAAACTTGTCCGCATATCTTTTGACTATCCGCATTTGTTAAGGAGGAAGAACAAACACTTGTAAGCATTTTTTCTAAGTCTTCTACATTTACAAATGCGGTTAGTCAACTGTTGTTCTTCTCAGTAGATTCTTCATCCGCATTAGTTCTTGGACTTGTGGGAATCCCAGCAAACTAACCATCAACTCACCAAATGAATTGGCATGTATGATCCTTTCAGGGCCCAACACATATTCATCCAAGAGGTTGACATATCTATTCATTAAGGAGATTGTAACTCATCATGGTGTGCCGGTGTCTATTTTATCTCATCCTGACACCCGGATTACATTTGAATTTTGGAAAAATTCCATGATTCGATAAGGATGAGGTTACATATTTTGGCGCTATACAAGATAGTCTATATTATCAACACAGTCAATGTCAACAAAGTCAACGTCACAGTCAAAGTCAATGCAAAAGTCAAACCGGACATGTTCAAGACGAAGAATCGAGAGGAGACGTTGAAGATTTAGATGATTAAGAGTTTTATTGTAATAAATATATTTTGTGCGAACAAAATATATTCTATCTTGTTTTTAGTCATCTTTATGCTTAATATGTAATTTTGCATTAATTAGCCTAAGTCTAAGGAGTTAAATGCAATTAGTAAATATTAGTCTAGACTATAAATAGGTTAATTGTCATTAGTGTTGATTGATAGTTGAATGACCAATAGATTGACGGATTACTTGTAAACATATTTTGCAATCTAATTGAAGATCAAAGGGGTTTTAATTGTGATTATTATATTTTGATCTATAATCTTCGTTATTTGATTTGAGTGTGATTATTCTAGAGTTACAATTTGGTATTAGAGCCATTTTGGATCAAATGCATTGAAGAATTGAAAAAATTGTTGCTGATTTTTGACGATGTTCATCAATTTTTAGAAAGAAAAACCGGGTTTTTAGAGAGAGAAAGTAAATCTGAGTTCAAATTTCTACAAATTCAACAACAACAACATCAAATCTATCACTATAATCAACATATTGAATCTACATTATCATTTGTACAAGAAAAATCAAGGAAAAACTTCAGGTCTGAAAGTTTCTCTCACACACACTAGTGTGCGTGTTTTTAGTGTTCTTGGAGCTTCAACATCATTATCCAGCGAAACTAGCAACATTCTAAACGAAAGTTTGAAGTTTCCAGCGAAATTACAACCGAAATTACAGTTTCGTTCGTTTTCCAGCAAAATTGTACTTTTCTGGTGAAACTACAAATTCCGACGAAACTACTCTGACGAAAGTGCAGTTTCGTCCGGCGAAAATACCTTTTCTGGGAAACTATACAACCTGCGAATTTTGATATCATTTTCAGCAAAATTACAAATCAATTGCAGCGAAATTATAAAAATATATAAAACAAATAAAACAACCCTTTGCTTTATTGAACTTTTTCTCTACTTAACCTCTCGTTTTCACCGAGGTTTGGAAATTACTACTTCCGGTGGCTGTAGATTCACGAGGTAGATTAGTTGTAGCACCTTGATATGAGCTAGATGATAGCACTTGTTCTTCACTGGAGTCTCTAGGAGACACCGTTTCGATTGGCTGTGATGGCATCACTGCCACCGTGACCATCGGTGTAGCTGCAACTAAAGGCGGTGGAGCAGGTGGTTATGTCAAGGGAGTTGTTGCGATCTTCTGTAGATGTGTAACGCACAACAGACACTTCTCTCTTCTTCAGAAACAATCGAGGCGAACTCACATCTCTCCCTCGGCTGCAACTGGACTTCTCTGAAGCTCATCACCAAGGCTTATTCCTTCCTGCACTGCCTTAACTACACCTCTACTTGTCACCGGTAACTCTCCAGTCGCCGACCGTCGAAGAACGGAGAGGAGGAAGTTTGAGGTGGCTGATAGTTTTTTTCTACGATTTCTTGTTTGAAGTATTTTGTTGATGTAAATTTAGGGTTAGGGTTTATATGTGTTAATGGGCTGGGTTGTGTAAAATTGGGTTAAGCATAATGGGCCGAAATTTGGTTAACATATTTTTGTTTTATAAACTGGACTTGTAAAGATTAAAAATTGGGCTGGGTTTCATAAACAAATTGGTTAATAGATTTTTTTTCAATTGGTTTAATAATTGGGTTTGGATTGAGTAATCAATTTATTTATTAACTGAACTCATATTATTGTGTGCGCTCATTAAAAACAATAAAAAATATAACAAAGTTAAGCTCATTAAAAATCAAGAAAACTAACTAGTTGGCATTAATTGATGTCATCCCGATAAAGAAAGTAACTAGCTTGACCCCAATTATGAAGATTGTCTAGCGTGACATTTAAAAAAATAATATTTTTCTCGGGAGAGAATTATTCTAAACTTTTTTGGAAAAATATTTTTGGGCGTTTAATTGTTCACAATTTTTAATAAAATGTCATCTTGAGAAGATTTAAAATCAGATAACTCACAATGGCATAAAGCCGATTTGATTTTTTGCACCAATGAAGAAAGAAAAATTGTCAGATTTGATTGATCGATTCTTAAAAGCGACAAATAATCTAAAGTAGCATGTTCCTGATCTCAGTAATTATTAACAAATTCAAAAGCCTCTTGACTCTTTTCTGTTTACATGGAATCATCAAGTTAAAATGCTGAAGCAAGAAAGAGTTTATGTCGACACAAAACTTATGGATATGATCAACAGACTAAAATCTCTTAAGCTGGATATCCAAAGAAACGAATTTCAGCAAGCCGTGTTCCCATATCAAACCCACGCACTTAATATTGATCGTGTTTCTTCTGTAACAAGCATACTTGATTACAAAACAAAGATGATTGAAAAGTTGAAGTTATTGAGAACTGATTCGGATTTAAATATTGAATTCAGAGAAACTGTTGACGTAAACTGTGAAGCTTTGAGAGTTGACAATGACAGTAAACCAGAGTCTATGAGAACCATTGATGATAAGGCTAGAAAAGTTGATAAAAGATAGAAAGAATCTGAGGCTGACCAGATGCAGAAGGTCAAAGAAGAGGAACAACAAAAACACAAGGGTTTGCAACTACGAGAAGAGCTTAGCTGCCGAACGAACTATCATGGATCTTCCTTATGAGACTGCTCAGGTTATGTGTTCTTCATCTTGCAAAATCCAGTTATTTGGGATTTATAAGGCAAACAGATTGTTACTGGAAATTAAAAAAGAATGAAAACTAATTAATCAGGAATTAAAGAGAAATGAAATTGCTTTTTCAAGAAAACTTAATGAAGATTGGCTGAAAAAGATCTTTTAAGAAGAACCATTTTGGAGCGTAATGTTGAAATTAATATTTTGAGAGAAAGGGCTGTTTTAGCTCAATTTGAAATGACAAAGCTTCAAACAAAGCTTGATAAATGGACCTTTTCACACACGAAAAAGGATGAGCTTATAGCTAAACAAAAAGGGGCGTGGGTAAAACATGGGATTGGATATAAATTAGATAGTGAAATTGTATATAATTCAGTCCCACCCCCTTCTACTTTATGTTATTCACCAATCCCCATACCTCATCCTAAAAATGATTTGTTTGAACAACCTACTAATAGTTTGCATGCAGGTCTGAGCGGTGTCAATCTTAATGTGGTGCGAGATGATTATGATTCTACAACTGGTATGGGATATAATAAACCAAATGCTGACAGTCAAGCTAACGATTGTTCAGCCCCGGTTGTTTGTAAATCTATATCTACTATGTCTTTTAACTTCTTTGATAAGTTTAAAGGAGGTGAAATTCCTACTCTTGAGCCAGTCAGGGTTGTGAAAGAAGAGATAAATGAGAAATCATCTAATCATCAAGTTCCAACAACAACAACACAACCTACTCCTATCAATCAAGATCCATTGGAAGCAGATCTATGTATACCAGATTGGAAAAGCTCAGATAATGAATCAATCATAGAGGAGCATGTTGATTCCTCACAGATCAAGATATCTCTTGATATTGTCAAGTCTCAAAAGCTTTCAAAAGCTTAATCAAGAGCTATACGGATCTTATGTCCATCTACAAAACAACCCAGTCAATCAGTAAAGATCTTATTCATTGTTCAGCATGGGCAACACCAAAACAAACAACAATCTACTATAATCTCAAAGCAATTCCCATCCCCACATGCACCACATGGTTCAATCAAGCATCAAAAGCTTTTCAAGGCTTGTTTTGAGTGTGGAAAAGAAGGTCATGTGGTAAAGAAATGTCCTCAAAGACATGCTTTGAATTATAAAGGCAAACCAAATTGCTTATCCGGATGTAAGTCTACAAAGAATGTTCCAGACGGTAAAGGTAGCACGGGTTGCTTCTTTGGTTCAAAAGGTAAAAAGCAAACATCTTTGAATGGTTGGATGAAAAACCCTCCATCCAAACCTTTTCATGTGATGCCGGTTTCACATGATACAAAGATGAAAATGACCAAAGGTTCAAAACCAAATTCTTTTGCTTCCGGTCTTAAACAGAAAATGATTTCCAAATTTAATTCATTCAAAGCGAAATTAATTAAACCTAAATAAACTTGGAAAATTAAAAAGAAGGATACAGATATCCCAGATTTTTTAAATGGTTGTATGCAAAAGCAGGTTTCTTGTATTGATGAAAAAGGAACTTCCAAGACTACGATGGCCTGGGTTCCCCGTTCAAACTAATCTGTTAATGAGTGCAGGAACAATTCAGGAGGACTATTAGTAATCCGGTTTATTGACAGAGATTGTTACTAATTCAAATTAGAGGCGGAACAAACAGGTTTATGTTACGGTATTTTATTCACAATCTGGATTTTTATCTACACTATCACCATTCTCACCTCACAGTCACTGCATATTTCTTGAGAATTAATGTCTTATATTCCTATCAGTGTGGTTGGAAGACCTTCTTCGGTAAATTTCTATTTTTGTGCAGTTTTATAAAAACAAAAATTAAAAATTTTAAAAAATTAATATAAAAAATTAAAAAAACAAAATAGGTTTTTAAAAATAAAAATTTAGGGGGAGAGTATAGTAAATAAAAATGAAAAGAGAACTAGGAACTTGATTCGAGATGATTGAGAAATGATTGTATATCTTCTTGAAATGCTTGTTCTTGCATGAATTACACTTTAAAATATTAAATGATAGTAACTGATGCTGTTATTTGATTTACATCTTATGTTTTAATTGCAAGTGAAAGAAAATGAAACAGATTCTTTAATGATGTGCTTGATAGACTCAGCTTGAAGAATAAAGTAGACAGCAGCATAATGATTTAAAGTAAAATATATGATTAAGGATGTCTGGATTTACGGAATCATTTTAGCCTACACGAAAACTGAGTCCCGACAAAAATTGGATTGAGAATTGATATTTCACCCACTATGATACAAATCATATAAGCCATATCTTTGAGCCATGATTGGCGTATTTATATGTCTTGTGTTTGTGTTAATCTACTCTGCTGTACGGTAGTACTGACCTAGAGCTCTCATCGGCACATGATTAAATGGTCATCTCCTTTGTTATACGTGAGTATAGACTTGGAGCTCTCACCATTTTGGTCTAAGTTGTGTCAAATCATCTAAACAATGAATTCATCACAGAATGCAATAGTGTATTGATAATCAATTGCACACTAATGAACAAGCCTTTCTCATTAAAGATCGTATCAAAATTCAAGAAATCCTGGAGGTTGGGTGAGGGTTTTTGCCAAATGATTGTGGGGTCCTAGCATTCTAAAGAATTTAATCAAACTTTAACGAATCATCTTCTGCTTGTTGAAAAAGATAGAGAATGGGTTTAAGTGGACAAACATATTAGCATTCGTTATTGATATGTTTGAGAATTTCAAAATCATTCAAAGACTATGATTAGATTTAGTTATCAGTGTGATCTCATTGCTTGTCGATGATTAAATACATCTTTGTGCTAAAGTATATCTTGAGGATGTGATCTCATGATAAATACAGTTCTCGGTTATAAAATAATAATAATAATAATAGATGAAAAAAATGTTATATTAAATATATATAATAAAAATAAAAAAATGAAAAAATTCTAACAAAATTTCATTTCAATTTCTTTTAGGTCTTCCATATTATACTCATACAATTTAATCATTTTCATGCATTTCACAGAAGTTACGCACAATTGAACACGGGTTTGTTTGTTTTTCACACACAGATAAACAGGTGTTTATTTTGTTAAAATGAAATGATCTAATTAGAAAAGTCGAGATTGTGTTTGTGATTCTATTTTAGATTTTTGCTGAAAGTGATGGCCAATCATCAGCTGAGCAGTGTACCTGATCAGAGAACCTGGTCCTCAAGTTTGTAGAAGATACCGAGCTAGGAATCCTCCTCCTACATCTTCTGAAGCACTCAAGATTAGAGATTGGGGAAAGCTGTTCCAATATCTTCATAAAGGATGTACTCGGAAAGGGGGAGCATATAAAGAGGGGGAGCATATAAAGAGGGGGAGCGTATGAGATGAATAATTTTTCTTATCAAATTCAGAAAGCTTTAATTTGAAGATCATTCTAATGTTAACTTCTCGATGCTGATTTCGTTTGAAGACGTTGATAATGATAGACTAAGGGGGAGTATTGTTGGAGCTGTACAAGATAGTCTATATTATCAACAGAGTCAAAGTCAACAAAAGTCAACATCACCATCAAAGTCAACGCAAAAGTCAATCCGGACATGTTCAAGACGAAGAACCGAGACGAGATGTTGAAGATTTAGATGACTATGAACTTTATTGTAATAAATATATTTTGTGTGAGCAAAATATATTTATCTTGTTTTTAGTCATTTTTATGCTTTATATGTAATTTTGCATTAATTAGCCTAAGTCTAGGGAGTTAAGTGCAATTAGTGAATATTAGTCTAGACTATAAATAGGTTAATTGTCATTAGTGTTGGTTGATGGTTGAATGACCAATAGATTGAGGGATTACTTGTAAACATATTTAGCAATCTAAGTGAAGATCAAAGGGGATTTAATTGTGATTATCATATTTTGATCTATAATCTTCATGATTTGATTCAAGTGTGATTATCCTGGATTAACAATTTCGTATCAAGGCCATTTTGGATCAAATTCACTGAACATTTGAAGATTTTTAGAGAGAGAAGTTGAGGTTTTGGTTGTATTTGTTCAATATCATGTTTTCATCTATTTCGGATCAAATTTGAGTGTTATTGATATGAATATTTGATTGAAGTTTGCTTGTTATTGGTTGGGAATGCTCTGTTAATCATCAGGTTTCAAATCCATTGAGATTTAGGCGTTTTCAGATTGATTTCGTGTTAAAAAGCTTTTCAGCTTCGTCTAGCGAAATTACCAATTCATCCAGCAAAAGTTCCTGTTGTTTTAGCAAAACTACAAGTGTTTTACACTTTGTAGCTAGTTTCAGCATCTCAGCGAAAGTAGTGATCTTGAATGAAAGTTCAACAGTGCTTGTGTGCATATTACAAGCGAAATTGCTATCGAATGTTTCTTTGAACGAAAGTTCAACAGTAGTGATCTTGAACAAAAGTTCAACAGTAGTTTCACTGAACGAAAGTATCCTTGCCGAAATTATAGTTTTGTAGAGCTAGTTTCGCTGTGAACTCTAGTTTCGCTGAGCCAATAGCAAGATCATTACTTTCGCTAAGACGCTGAAATTAACTACAAAGTGTAAAACACTTGTACTTTCACTGAAAAAATAGGCAGTTTCGCTGGATGAAGTGGTAATTTCGCCGGACGAAGTTAAAAAGCTTTTTCAACATGAAATCAATTTGAAAACGCCCAAATCTCAATGGATTTGAAACTTGATGATTAACAGAGCTTTCCCAACCAAGAACAAGCAAACTTCAATCAATTTCCATATCAATAACACTCAAATTTGATCCAAAATAGATGAAAACATGATAATGAACTAAAACAACCAAACATCAACTTCTCTCTCTGAAAATCTTCAAATGTTCAATGAATTTGATCTAAAATGGCTCTGATACCAAATTGTTAATCCAGGATAATCACACTTGAATCAAATCATAAAGATTATAGATCAAAATATGATAATCACAATTAAAACCCCTTTGATCTTCAATTAGATTGCTAAATATGTTTACAAGTAATCCCTCAATCTATTGGTCATTCAACCATTAACAACACTAATGACAGTTAACCTATTTATAGTCTAGACTAATATTCACTAATTGCACTTAACTCCTCAGACTTAGGCTAATTAATCAAAATTACATATTAAGCATAAAAATGACTAAAACATATTTTAAATATATTTTTTGACACAAAATATATTTATTACAATAAAACTCCTAATCATCTAAAGCTTCAACGTCTCGTCTCAGTTCTTCGTCTCGGACATGTTAATTTGACTTTTGCGTTGACTTTGACCGTGACGTTTACTTTTGTTGACTTTGACTGTGTTGATAATATAGACTCTCTTGTACAGCTCCAACAAATTATCAGCATGACTTATCATCAACATCCGGATTGTCAATCATAGAGGACGATACAGACGTTAGAAGATATGCTTCGGGCATGCGTCATTGATTTTGGAGGAAGTTTGGATGACCACTTACCGTTAGCTGAGTTCTCATATAACAATAGCTACCATGCGAGCATTGGCATGATCCCTTTTGAGATGCTATACGGTAGGAGATGTAGAACACCCGTGTGTTAGGGTGATATTGGTCAGAAAGCGTTGGGAAGTATTGAAGCGATTGAGGCTATGATTGAGAAGCTTTAAAAGATCAAAGCCTTCATGAAGGCAGTTAAAGATAGGCATAGTTTGTATGCCCATAAGAGACGTAGTCCAATTGACTTTTAGGTGGGTGATAGAGTTATGTTGAAAGTCTAACCTTGGAAGGGAATTTTTGGGTTCAAGAAGCGGGGCAAGTTGAGCCCAAGATACATAGGGCCTTTCCGACTCATTGCTCAAGTAGGAGAAGTAGCCTATAGGTTAGAACTACCCAATGAGTTAAGTCGAATTCACCCGACATTCGATGTATCTCATCTGCGAAAGTGTTTAGTTGATGAGGATATGGTTGTACCACTAGAAGATATCAAAGTTGATGAAAGGATCAATTATGGTTAAGGAATAAAGTGGTTCCACTTGTGCGTGCACGGTGGAAACACCGGAAGGGATCTGAGTCTACGTGGAAGAATGAAGAAGAGATGAGGTAGCATTACCCACATTTGTTTGAGGAATAACAAGTTTCGGGGATGAAACCTATATAAAGGGGGTGGATTTGTAACACCTGGATATTTTAATTGACAAGAAGAAAGAATAAAAGTGAAGAAAAAGCAAAAAAACACAATTTAACCCAAATTGAGGGGTATAATATGTTAAAAGGACGAAAAGTTTTAAAAGTTTATGTAAAAAGTGGTGTGGTCGCCCATGTGGGTTGCATATCCACTTTTCAATAGGATTTAGTGAGCGAAAGTGAAGAAGCTTTAGGTCTGAGGAAGAAGAAGAATTGAAATCCGAATTCAAGGTAAGAATTCTTCATTTTAGGATGGTCTTGAATGGCCTATGCCTTGGTTATGTGCTTATGTGTGTTCGGGTGTGTATTTTTGATGGGTTTATGTGGTGGAACTCAAAGTGCATTCGGGTTTGAGGAAGTTCATCCGGAAGTTGCATATGGTGAGTTCTAGGACCCCCTTTTTACATATTTTAACTGATTTTGGGGCTAGAAATGCACGTATGTATGTTTTTATAAAATAAGTTTTTGGACCCGTAAGTATATGTATGTGAGAACGTGGGTGAGTTTTGAATATGTGTTATTTTGTTGTTTTGATTATGTTATGTTCATGTTTTATTCCTTAGAATGCTAGAAATAAGCTTAAAACATGTTCGATTGATGAATTGGGACTGATTATGATGATTGATAGTATGAGTTGGCTACCCATGCGCCTGAAACAAGTCCATGGGCCCAACGGTCTAAAACGCCCAAGTGTCCCATGCGCCCAAATTCCATACACCCAAATTCCATACGCCCAAATAGTGGCCATGCGCCTAAGATAGGCTGAAATTTGGCTAAGTGTCCATGCGCCTAGAACATTCCATGCACCCAGGCACTCATGCACCTGCATAGTGCCCATCGGTTGAGAATCTAGCAAGAATGACTAAGTGTTGGGTCATGTGCCCAAATAGTGTCCATGCGCCTAGAACCTTTCCCATGCGCCTAAGTGTTCTTATGCGCTTGCATAGTGCCCATGCACCTAAGACTTTGAATATTTTCCTGAATTTTGGGAAAAAATATAAAGTGTAGGCTTTGACTTAGGATTTTCCCGGGGGTGATTTAAGATGAATTTATGATGACAGGTGATCTGTGATATGTCATGTTTAATTATGTGTGATTGATGTTATGCTTATGTATGATATGTTTCCTTATGATTCTTATTACGTATTATGATGTGACTTTACGTGGTGTCATTATGATAAAGAACGTAAAGTATTATCTAAACGAATTGAAATATTTAAGATAATGAAAGTGGAACATAGTGAATGAATGAAAAGTCTTGCAAGCAAATGAAAGGAGGTTTATAACTCATTGAGAGTTGTTAACTCAACTGTGTGCTTAAAAAATGTGATCATGGCTAATCCTTAAGGGTTCACACACATGGGGAGTTAGTCTATATGAGTACTCCATACATGCGATATATGCATTATCTGCGATATGGGGTCCATGTTGCTCAACCCTAGATGATATGGCTTTGTGCTCAAGTTGGGGGTTAGGCATATGACAGGAACTAGATAAAAGTGCAAAGATATTAAATGTACGAAAAGTGCGATAAGTACAAAATGTGAAATATGTACGAAACGAATGATGATGGAAGATAATAATTATTACCTTCATGTACATATGATGTGTAATCACGTGCCATAGTGTGACATCTGTCACCACAAGGTCTGTCAATTAACGTGATTATCCGTTAACTTTTCCTTGATCGTTCATTCCTCATCTTTATAACTCCTTGTGTGGATATCCTACTTGCTTTATTATCTTTGTACTTGTGTTTCCATCGTGAACGTGTGCTATGCTTAAAACTTTTACAACACTCATCACCATTATCACAAAATATATCTTTTTATATAAAAATCATTGTCATTAATAAAACTATTTTAAGTGCCAATTATCATTAAATCCATTTTTAATAGTAATATAACAAACACCTTTAAAGTCGTTTTCAACTGAAACAAACTTTGGGAACTCGAGGGCTATGTGCATGGACTAAAATTGACATTTTGCAAACTTGGGCTGGGTATATATACCCTATTCCCAGCCATTCTTCATTCTTCAGCTTCTTTACTTCTTCTTCATTCTTCTTCTTCACTTTACATCTTCTTCTTTGCACCAAAATCGCCCTGTTTCGTCTCGTTTTCATCGTATAGACTTCATCTACAACCTATTCTACTCCATCCTTGTAGGTAGACGACTTTGGTTGTCCCTTTCTTGCTCGTTTTACTGCTATCCATTTCTAGGGTTTCGGGTGTTTGGGTTCAACCCGAACACAAGAGGTCGCGTGTGATGTGTTTCTACGTGCGCTTCTTGTTTGTTTGTGTTTGTAGTGCGTTTCGGGAAGTTCTTGTTGCGTAAAACTTGTGCTCGGGGCAGCAGAAGGCTGCTCTGCACTTCAACAGTCGCGAATCTACAGTTCAGGCGACTGGGTCTGTGATGGACTGAGCTGCGCGACTGGGTGAGTTGTGCGACTGTGTCATCTGGGTGACTGAGTTGTGCAACTGGGCATGTCGTGCGACTGGGTCGTGAGATTAAATGAATGTATGCGATTGAGTCTACAACCGATTGAATGTGTGCGATTGTGCCTGTATCACACGACTAAAGGCGAATCGTACGAATGAAGGTTCAATCGTACGAATGAAGCTGATTCGTACAAATGAAGGTTGATTTGTGCGTATGGAGGTTGAGTCGTGCGATTGAGTGCTCTGTGGTACGACTGAATGCCAATCGTACAAATGAAGCCGATTCATACGATTGAGGGTTAATTCATACGAATTGAGTGTTGAGTCAAGCATCTGGTCCTGTCGTGCGATTGATGATGCTATGTGTGTGAATTTCCTTCTTGAATGTCGTGTGATGATAAGGTAACATCAACACAAATGTCATTGATTGATCACAAAGATTAAAGTCAACACTATCAAGGCCACAAATACTATTCCAAATCAAATCAACCTAACATTTTACAATTAACAACAACCGATTTGTGACTACTAATATTTAATAAATACTTCTCTTATAATAATGGATCTTTTACACGATATCACTGGCCATGGTGACGGTTTCCAGTACTTGGGTCTACATAACATCTAATACGTGTGTCAGCTTATGTGTGTTACCTACGACCGAACCAATACAACCCGAACCGACCGAACATTACTATTTGCTTTATACGTATCATTAGTGCTTAACAATAACTGTCAATAGGTGTTTGACCGTTCTTTGCATACAACACTTGGGAAACTTTGAATCATTCATACTTACCGCTTAACAAGTGAGTTTCATGGCCCCTTTATGCTTATACAACTTTTAAATCATTTACAAACATGGGGGAAAAGTATGCTCAGCCGTTTTCTATGCTGTACAACTTACATACAATTTACAACTTGGAATCAATGTGATACTATATTGTGAGTACTTATTTGATACATTCTTGGGTCTGTTGTGTGGTTCTTTCTTTACAACCATTTAATTCCAGTATGGGACCGACGGATAGGTATTGGTAGTACTACTAGGTTGACACCCCCACCCTCGTTTGTTGGTATACTAGTTAGTACCAACAGTCACTGGGAACGGGCCTTGGGTGAAAATATTCCAACAAGTTTCTTTGTGTATGTCGTTAGGTTTGGTTATAAAGCTCATGTCATGTGATTTTGCTTACTTATAACTGTATTCACGGTATTCCGCAACAACTACTATACAACATCAATTACTTATTTACATTTAAACCTGTGAGCTCACCAACAATTTTGTTGACCATTTTGAGCATATATTTTCAGGTGATCATGCTAACTGAAGATCTACGCGTGCTGCCTTAGTAGAGACCCTAGGATGCATTTTATAACTAAACATTGTCTTTTGGAAAACTCTGTTATGGTTGCTTTAAACATCATACTTTTGTAACTTGTTCCCGGGTTGTGGGAATTACATACAATGTTATCATCTTTGTTTATGTGAATCATTTAACATGTTTATGCTTATGGCTATGTTGTCGTGAATATTGACTAAACACAGCACAAGTCCCCTTGTTGTCGGGTGTCGTCATGACTCGCTTGTAATCATTTATTATTGCTTACCGTGTGTTATGACGATCCCGTGTCGTTACATCCCCGTGTTTCCGCTCTTAGCGTGGGTGTGACAGACTAGTATTAGAGCCATGGTTACAGAGAATTAGGAAATTCACTTGACCTAGACTATAACCTAGGAACCTTCATCTAGATTTGCATGCTAGGGCTGTGTGCATTTTACATCTCGTGTATGTGTTCCTCTTTGCTTGATTCGTTTATCTATTTGTTTTGTGATCTTTTCACCTTATGAGAGAGCCCTTGTGCTCACTCCTTATGGGATGCTTCCATTGGATCTTCCATTCCCTCTGCGCGCCGAGTTGGGTTATCAAATCCGGGTATTAAACCCGAAGAGATCTCCACAGATCATGCTATTGTGCTTGACCTTGGACACTGGGATATACCCTGAGGAGGTTATGTCTGAAGAGGAGGAGATAGACAACCTTTGATAGACTAACATGATTATATGCATGGGTTTGCAATTAATATGATGGATTACTATTGGAACATTTCCTATACATGGTGTGAGAATTACATGACTTGTATGTGATGTGTGGTAACCACAAGTGTGATATTAACTTGGAATGCTGGACTTTGATGAGTAATATGGTTAATATGCTTTGAAATGGTTAAAGCTTATGTGTTTACTACTTCTATGATTAGAAAATGCCGGCTTGAAGAGTTACCCGCACTAATAGTGGCGGAAGTGAAGCGCCGAGGGGCAGAGGCAGAGACAGAGGTAGAGTACCAAGGACAAATGATGGCCCTGCCAGCAACAATCAGGGAACAGGAAACGTTGACGTGGCAGCTCTGATCGCTTAACAGCTGGCCACACTGATCCCGCCTATTGTGGCCCAAGTGAGCGATGCTCTTCAAATCACCACCCCCACAGGGTTGGTGGTAATGAAAATAAGGATAATAGGAACTCGACTGGTAACGAGAGAAACCAAGAGATCGGGAATGGTGGTACAACCGGTAATGAGACTGGGGTTGTTAATGAGACTGGGGTTGTTAATACTAGAAGGGGGTGTTCGTACAAGGAGTTTGTGGCCTGCAAACCAAAAGAGGTTGATGGAAAGGGTTGAGCGATAGCCCTGACAAGATGGCTTCATAAAATAGAGGCAGTGATCGATATCATCGAATGCCTCGACAGCCAGAAAATCAAGTATGCCACGTGCTCACTACAGGGCAAGACATTAACTTTGTGGAACACTAAGATACAGGCAAGAGGAAGAGAATCGGCGATACAGATGTCATGGGATGAGTTTAAGGCCTTAATCACTAAGGAATACTACCCCCTCAATGAGATGCTGAAACTGGAGCATGAATTCTGGAATCATGCTATGGTGGGGGCTGGGCCTGCCGCCTACACTGACCGTTTTCATGAGTTAGCAAGATTGGTTCCACATCTGGTCACTCCGAAAATAAAGAGGATCGAGAGGTACATTTGGAGGCTTGTGCCTCAAATCGGGGCAATGGTAACAGCAACTGCTCCTCCTACGATTCAGAGTGCAATTCTGAAGGCTGGCGCTCTAACTGATGAGATGGTGAGAACAGGGATATTGGGAAGGCAAACAGAGAAAAGAAAGGATGTTGGGGAAACGAGCCGGTCGAGTGCCGGGAAGTTTGATAAAAGGGCCAAGACAACCAGAAATTTTGTGGCTGTGACACAAGGCAGGAGAGAGTATGTTGGGCCGTACCCCAAATGTGATAGGTGCAACTTCCTTCATCCCCCAACAATGCGGTGCCGGGTGTGCACGAAATGTAGACGCCCAAGGCACCTAGCAAAAGACTGTAGAGTGGGGCTGAATCTGGTGGCACCAGTCAACGCGGTTAACCCCGCTGGGAATGCCAGGGGTTGTTATGAGTGTGGAAGCCCTGATCACTACAGAAACATGTGCCCCAGATGAATCGGGCGCCGGGTTAGCAAGGGAACAACCAGTAACCGGTGATGGCCATAGCTGGAAATCAAGGTCCGGCGAATCAAGGGAATATAGCTCGGGGACGTGCATTCGTCATTGGAGCCAACGATGCCCGTCAGGACCCGAATGTCATCACGGATAAGCACTTACTCAATAATCACTTCGCATCTATACTGTTTGATACTAGAGTAGCGAAGAGCTATATATCTTCTGAGTTTGTGCAATTGCTTGATTTGAGTCCTAGTAGGCTAGAAACTAGCTACTCTGTAGAAATGGCCAATGGTAGGATTGTACAGGCTGATGAAATCATTAGAAAGTGCTCGTTGATATTGGAGGACCATGCCTTCGATATAGACTTGATACCCTTTGAGTCAGGAAGTTTCGACGTGATTGTGGGAATGGATTGGTTGTCGAAACACGGAGCTGAGATTGTCTGTCGGGATAAAGTAGTACGAATCCCCATGCCAGACGGGGAGGTACTCAGAATTCAAGGAGAACGACTTGGAAGAAACCTAAAGCTTATCTCCTGCATAAAAGCACGCCGAAGTTTACGAAAATAGTGCTACGCTTTTCTGGCTCATGTGGTAGAAAAGAAGGAAGAAGAGAGGAAATTGGTAGATATTCCAGTAGTCCAGGAGTACCCAGATGTATTTCCTGATGACTTGCCTGGTTTGCCTCCTCTACGACAGGTGGAATTTTGAATAGAGTTGGTTCCTGGAGCTACACCAGTAGCGAAGACAGCATACCCGTTAGCACCGTCTGAAATGCAAGAGTTATCCAGCCAATTACAGGAACTACTAAAGAAGGGATTCATTCGGCCGAGTCACTCACCATGGGGAGCACCAGTATTATTTGTCAAAAAGAATGATGGGTCGTTCCGAATGTTTATCGATTACCGCGAGTTGAATAAGTTAACCGTGAAGGATCGGTATCCTCTCTCCAGGATCGACGATCTGTTTGACCTGCTGTAAGGAGCTTCGTATTTCTCCAAGATCGACCTTCGTTTTGTATATCATCAACTAAGGGGTTTCGAGGAGGACATACTGAAAACAACATTTAGAACTCATTATGGGCACTATGAGTTCTTGGTCATGCCATTTGGGCTAACTAACGCACAAGCTGTGTTTATGGACCTAATGAATCAGGTGTGTAAACCTTACTTGGATAAGTTTGTGATCGTATTCATACACGATATACTTATCTACTCCCAATCGAAAGAGGATCACGAAGAACACCTTTGAGCAATTCTGGAACTGTTACGGGAAGAGAAACTTTTCGCCAAGTTCTCGAAGTGTGAATTCTGGTTGCGGGAAGTGAAGTTTTTGGGTCATGTGGTTAACGAGGATGGGATTCATGTAGATCCCGGGAAGATCGAAGCGGCGAAGAAATAGGATACGCCCCAGACACCTTCAGAGATACAACAATTCTCAAGATTGGCCGGTTACTATCGTTGTTTCATAGCGAATTTTTAAAGGATCGCTCAATCGTTAACGCTGTTGACCCAGATAGACAAGAAGTTTGATTGGGGACAAACACAAGAACAAGCATTCCAAACGTTGAAAGAGAAGTTGTGCAATGCACCGATATTGTCCCTCCCAAACGGAAATGATGATTTTGTGGTATACTATGATGCTTCACATCAAGGATTGGGATGTGTACTAATGCAGAAGGATAAGGTGATTGCCTACGCTTCGTGACAACTTAAGGTGCACACAAAGAACTATACAACCCATGATTTGGAGTTGGGTGCTGTAGTATTTGCACTTAAGATATGGAGGCATTACGTGTATGGAACCAAATGCATCATCTACACTGATCATAAGAGCCTGCAACATATCCTTGATCAGGAGGAGCTTAATATGCATCAACGACGTTGGGTAGAGCTTCTTAGTGACTACGATTATGAAATCCGATATCATCTAGGGAAAGCCAACGTGGTGGCTGATGCTTTAAGCCGCAAAGAACGCGCGAAACCACTACGTGCTCGAGCGTTAGGATTGACTATCCAAACGAATTTAAAAGCTCAGATCCAAATTACACAAAGTGAGGCGTTGAAAGAAGAAAACCTTGCGGGAGAAGAATTCCGAGGGTTGGATAAACAAATGATTTGCAAGGATGATGGTGTACAGTACTTCATAAATCGGATATGGGTACCCAGATGGGAAGGTGTACGTACCTTGGTCATGGATGAGGCACACAAGACACGATATTCTATTCATCCTGGTGCAGACAAGATGTACCACAATCTCAAGGATCTGTACTGGTGGCCAGGCATGACGAAAGACATTGCCATGTACGTAAGCAGATGCTTGACATGCTCGAAAGTTAAAGCCAAACATCAGAAGTCATCGGGATTGTTCCAGCAACCTAAAATTCCCGAGTGGAAATGGGAGAACATAACTATTTATTTTATTACCAAACTCCCTAGAACGAGCAGTGGGCATGACTCGATATGGGTCGTAGTGGATCGAATGCCGAAGTCAGCTCATTTCTTGTCGATCCGAGAAGACTACAAAATGGATAAATTGGTGAGATTGTACATAAAAGTGGTCATGACAAGACACTAAGTACCTGTGTCGATCATATCCGACCGTGACAGCCGATTTACTTCACAGTTTTGGCAGACACTGCAAAAAGCGATGGGCACTCGATTAGATATGAGTACAGCCTATCACCACAGACAGACGGACAAAGTGAACAAACTATACAAACGCTAGAAGACATGCTGAGGGCATGTGTAATCGACTTTGGTGGTATCCGGGACACTCATTTACCATTGACTGAGTTCTCTTACAACAACAGCTACCATACGAGCATCGGATGTGCTCCATTTGAAGTGTTGTATTGAAGAAAATGCAGATCTCCCGTTTGTTGGGCCGAGATTGGTGAAAGTTAGTTAACAGGCCTAGAGATCATTCAAGAAACAACCAACAAGATTTTCCAAATCAAAGACAGACTAAAAGCTGCTAGAGATCGCCAAAAGAGCTATGCAACAACCGTCAGAAGCCTCTAGAATTTAACATTGGGGATCAAGTTTTACTGAAGGTCTCTCCTTGGAAAGGAATTGTTCGGTTTGGAAATAAAGGGAAGTTAGCCCCCAGATACGTCGGACCATTCGAGATTACAGAAAGAATCGGTCCAGTGGCTTACCGATTAAGGTTGCCACAAGAACTCAGCGGTGTACATGATACTTTCCACGTGTCGAACCTCAAGAAGTGTTTGGCTGATGAATGACTTCACATGCCAATTGAGGACATCAAGATTGACTAAAAGCTTCATTTTGTTGAGGAACCCATTGAGATCATGGATCGAAAGGTCAAGCAATTGAAGCGCAGAAGAATACCAATTCTTCGCGTGAGATGGAATTCAAAACAAGGGCCAGAGTTTACATGGGAACGGGTAGATCAGATGAAAGTTAGATATCCACATCTATTCGAGGATGACACTCTTGGACCTAACTGCACCTGAATTTCAGCATAAAATTCTCTGAACTGGAGGATACTATGACATCGTCCCAACAAGGTCTGTCAATTAACGTGATTATCCGTTAACTTTTCCTTGATCGTTCATTCCTCATCTTTATTAACTCATTGTGTGGACATCCTACTTGCTTTATTATCTTTGTGCTTGTGTTTCCTTCGTGAACGTGTGCTATGCTTAAAACTTTTACAACTTTCATCACCATTATCACAAAATATATCATTTTACATAAGAATCATTGTCATTAATAAAACCATTTTAAATGCCAATTATCATTAAATCCATTTTTAACATTAATATAACAAACACCTTTAAAGTCGTTTTCAACCGAAACAAACTTTGCGAACTCGAGGGCTATGTGCAGGACCTAAAATTGACATTTTGCAAACTTGGGCTAGGTATATATACCCCATTCCCAGCCATTCTTCATTCTTCATCTTCTTCACTTCCTTTTCATTCTTCATCTTCTTCACTTCCTCTTCATTCTTCATCTTCTTCACTTCCTCTTCATTCTTCTTCTTCACTTTACATCTTCTACTTTGCACCAAAATCGACCCGTTTCGTCTCGTTTTCATCGTCTAGATTTCATCTACAACCTAGTCTACTCCATCCTTGCAAGTAGACGACTTTGGTTGTCCCTTTCTTGCTCGTTTTACTGTTGTCCATTTCTAGGGTTTCGGGTATTTAGGTTCAACCCAAACACAAGAGGTCGCGTGGGTGCGTGTGATGTGTTTCTGCGTGTGCTTCTTGTTTGTGTGTGTTGTAGTGCGTTTTTGGAAGTTCTTGTTGCGTAAAACTTGTGCTCGGGGCAGCCGAAGGCTGCTCTGCACTTCAACAGTCGCGAACCTACAGTTCAGGCGACTGGGTCTGTCATGGACTGAGCTGTGCGACTGGGTAAGTCGTGCGACTGTGTCATCCGAGCGACTGAGTTGTGCGACTGGGCATGTCGTGTGACTAGGTCGTGCAATCGAATGAACGTACGCGATTGAGTCTGCGACCGATTGAATGTGTGCGATTGTGCGTGTATCGCACGACTAAAGGCCAATCGTACGAATGAAGGTTCAATCGTACGAAAGAAGCTGATTCGTACAAATGAAGGTTGGTTTGTGCGTATGGAGGTTGAGTCGTGCGATTGAATGTTGTGTGGTACGACTGAATGCTAGTGGTGCGAATGAAGGTTCAATCATATGAATGAAGCTGATTCATACCATTGAGGGTTGATTCGTACGAATGGAGTGTTGTGTCGACGTCTGGTCCTGTCGTGCGATTGATGATGCTGTGTGTGTGAATTTCCTCCTTGAATGTCGTGTGATGATAAGGTAACATGAACACAAATGTCATTGCTCGACCACAAAGATTAAAGTCAACGCTATCAAGGCCACAAATACTATTCCAAATCAAATCAACCTAACATTTTACAATTAATAACAACCGATTTGTGACTACTAATATTTAACAAATACTTCTCTTATAATAATGGATCTTTTACACGATATCACTGGCAATGGTGACGGTTTCCAGTACTTAGGTCTACATAAGATCTAATACGTATGTCAGCTTGTGTGTGTTACCCGCGACTGAACCGATATAACCAGAACCGACCAAACATTACTATTTGCTTTATACGTATTATTAATGCTTAACAATAACTATCAATAGGTGTTTGATTGTTCTTTGCATACAACACTTGGGAAACTTTGAATCATTCACACTTACCACTTAACAAGTGACTTTCATGGCCCTTTTCATGCTTATACAACTTTTAAATCATTTACAAACATGGGTGAAAAGTATGCTCACCCATTTTCTTTGTTGTACAACTTACATACAATTTACATACTTGGATATGTGATACTGTTTTGTGAGTACTTATTTGATAGATGCTTGTGTGGTTGTAAAGCTCATGTCATGTGATTTTGCTTACTTATAACTGTATTCACGGTATCCCGCAACACCTACTATACAACATCAATTACTTATTTACATTTAAACCTGCGAGCTTACCAACAATTTTGTTGACCATTTTGAGCATATCTTTTCAGGTGATCATGCTAATTGAAGATCTAGGTGTGCTGCCTTAGTGGAGACCCTAGGATGCATTTTATAACTAAACATTGTCTTTTGGAAAACTTTGTTGTGATTGCTTTAAACATCATACTTTTGTAACTTGTTCCCGGGTTATGGGAATTACATACAATGTTATCATCTTTGCTTATGTGAATCATTTAACATGTTTATGCTTATGGCTATGTTGTCGTGAATATTGACTAAACACGACACAAATCCCCTTGTTGTCGGGTGTCATCATGACACGCTTGTCATCATTTATTATATTGCATCTCTATCGCTTACCATGTGTTATGACGATCCCGTCTCGTTACATCCCCGTGTTTCCGCTCTTAGCGGGGGTGTGACACATAGTAAAGAAAATGTTTTAACAAATGAGTGGTAATATGATGTTTTGTAAAACTAGAACTCACTCAATAACGCTGACTTTTATGTGTTTCCGGTTGGTGGGTAATTGATTGCTCAGGATGGCATGAGAGGCTACTATGCTTATTTTTGATGGCATCCATTTCACGATATGATAATGTTTTTGTGTTGTAATGCAACGAGTTATATTTTGTAATCTGTCAATGATGTATTATTTTGCAAAAGAAATTCTAATGATATGAAATGGTTTAAATTTATTCCACTGCAATGTTTTAGTAATAATAAATGAATATTTGAAGTTTTTGTGTGTAATGATTGACCAGCGGTGAGCGTTCCGAGAAAAGGGCCTTAGAAGTTGGTATCAAAGCTAAAGTTTAAGTGAAACGGGCTAAAATTTTGAAACGAACCCTAAACTGAAAATAGGACAAAGGGAAAGGATGTCGGTCCAAGTAGCTGCGTGCCATTAGGTATTTTCTTTATGTTAACTCGCTTTATGTGCTTTTAGTAGATTTAGATACTGATGTAGTCAGGATAATAATACTTAACATAAACTGAGCCATTACCTTGAATGATCGTGTTGGTGTTTGAATCTTATAGCGTGTTAGAGGATGGCTGGTGGTAGATCCACAAAGGCTTTTAAAGGTGGAGGTCATGGTGGACATGGTGTTGGACCATGGGTCACGAGAAGAAGGCCTAGGGCCGAAGAGGTGGCTCATGAAGAGCCCGAGACCCCTCACTCGGAGGGTGGTAACGAGAGTGCTAATTTGATGGCCTTAGTGTAGGAGGCTATGGTGGAGGAGGTTCACCAGGTCATGCCGACAATCTTAGCATCTGTGGTGACCAAAGTGATCAAGGCTGTAAGAGAATGCGAAAGGAAGGAGAGGAACAGGTACTCAGGAAGGAGGGAGCAACTGAAAACTGAGATGGTTGTCTCTACTAATAAGGAAGAAGAAGAAGAGCCTGTGTTGGATGCAGCACGAGGCCGTAAATATGGGGCTTTTGAAAGATGCAAGCCCCCAACATTCAACGGCAATGGCACTTCTGCTACTACCCATCACTGGTGTATGAGAGATGGAGGTTATGCTTAATATTAGCGAGTGCAGGGAAGATCATAAGGTGAAGTTTGATTCCCACTCATTTGTGGACTCGGCTCTATGTTGGTGCGACAAACTCGTCTAAGTCGATGGTTGTCTTCCGAAGAACATTATGTCTTCAAATCCAATAACTACTTGTAACAAATTTACCTTGGAAAGAAATTTTGATATATCTTTTGAAGCTTAAATATGATTCTAAATATGTATCTGTTTTTGAAGAACAATTTTCTTTTGAAAGCAACTAAGCCTTGGAAAATATTATTTTCTTATGAATAAAGATTTTTAGTTTTAATCTCTTTCAAAACAAAATATGTCTCAGAAGTAAAAAAAATACTGTAAGTATTTTCTTTCAAAGCAAAATTTCCACAAAGCTCAGGTTTATCTTTCAAATTCAATTTGGCGTCAGAGGTTTTCATAAAACTTCCGAAGACAAATTACCTTTGGATGATTTTTGACTTCCAAGAAAACTACCTTTTTGTGTGCCTTTTCAGAGGTGGGACTGAAATCCGGATTTGAAAGTTTATCCTTTAACATTAACTTTTTCTTCAATCCATTTCATACATATATACACTCAATAGTTCCCTCTCATTCACTTTCTTATATATCTACAAATTTCTTGAACCTAAATTCATCTACAAACTGCCGCTCTTTTTACCTTTCTTCATGATAAAGCTACTCACAAATGGACAACCCTGATCGTAGAAACTAAATAGATTTTTACCTGCATTTGCATAGGAAACATAATTAGATTTCTTTGTTGAACTCTAACAAAGATCATGTTTTCTCAAAGGACTGTTGGTTCTTGACCTTATCAAACTACATCACTTCCCTAACCATAGATCCTCCACTATATGAAGATCAACTATTGTAGTTTGGAGGACCTTTCAAGAGGTCACTATGGATGGGGAGAAGGCATTGTCTGCCACAATCTAAGGAAGGAAAATTTCATCACTACAGCCTCCATTAACACTCATCTCAGGCTGGATGATGTATAAGGCGGCTTGCCCTTCCTATAGTCTGCCATTAGATAGTCCTTGGGGAAGATGGGCTATAAAGGTTATTTCTTTGTTAGAATCTTCAAAAAAGGGAAGGTCTCCTACTAGTAGAAGTACCTCCTCCATGTTACCATCCTTTGTTTATCTAACAAGCATGGAGGATGGGACCAAATTCCAGAGGACCTTTCCTACATAGTCCATGGGGTGGTTCATGGTGTTGGGTTTAGGTACACTTAGTTTGTAAATACAAATTTTCATGCTAACTTAGACTCCTTAGAATATTGTATGTTCCATAGACATTTGCAACACATTCTTAGTTACAAAATGGGCTCATAGTTAAGGGAACATGTAACTTTCTTAAAATGGTACAGATGAAGCATAACATCTTAAAAATAATGAGAAAGCCTATTGTAGGCTTCTTAGGAGTAAAAATAGCCTTAGTTTGAAAATTGTTAGACCTCATTACTCAATGTGACCACCTAGTAGCACAAGCAAGTGTTGAACCCACAGTTCTACATCTCAACAACCCAAACAACCTTAACTAACTATCACCACAACTAGAAAGTCCAAACAAACCCCTGCATAAGCTACTGAGGTTTTTCAGGCCACCAAATCATCACGTATGCAAGAGGAAGTGGACACTAGAGCTTCCACTTCTGTTGAGGAGCAAACCACCTGTATCACTTCAGGGATCAGTGCTAAGGTTCCTCATGGTTAGCTTCATGAGCTCACAACCCCACCAACATTAGGCCTTCACTCTGAGTCTCAAAACTATTGTGAACAACCTTCATCGAAAAGTTACCATAACTAACCTATGAACCTCAATTAGCCCATAACCAACCTGAATTCTATGATGATTAAGACATGTGATTCAATGAATACCATGAATCTCTCTTCTCCACCCGTACATAGGGGGAGATAAGTACTCCTCTCTCACCCATGTCTAACAAACATCATTCAACCAATACTGAGGTGGATCTCCCTTAACAAGTTCAGAAAGTCCATATGGAAGAGGCTCTCACTTTTCTACAAGTAATTATATATTTAGGACCTCAACCATGGTAACCCAGCCCATTGACACTTCAAATGAAGCTATCATCATGAAGGGGAAAACCAGTTGCCAAGAACTTAGTCCTTTTGAAGAGGAAGAAGACTTTGGTCTTATTGTCTCATACTCCCGTGATTATTCCAACGAAGAAAAGGACAGTTTGAAACTAAAGGTGTAAAACTAACTAAAACTACACCTATTTAGCCTCAAAGGTTAGTCACCTAGAATCTCAGGTGACTACCCTATATAAAAAGGGTCAATGACCAGCAACTTGAGATTACTGATCTTAAGGGTAAGTTAGCTTAGAGACCACTAAGTAGGTTTCAACCAGGGCCACAAGAACTTGTGAATGTGGTGGACCTAACCTTTAGCTCATCTATGTGAAAGGGTAATGCTACAAAAAAGGGAAGAAAGCCCTAACAATTAAAGCACATGGAGTTCTTCCTAGAGGATGGACACTGAGGACGCACCACCATCACTTGCAATTGTCCATACTTAGTAACCTCCTCAAGTCCATATTTATGTGGACTTATTTAAAAGTTTGTTAAAGGAAGGTATAGAAAGGGCTATGCCTACCCCACCTATGATGCTGAGAATAAAATATTATGGTAGAGGTATAAAGCTAATAGTAGAGCCTTGATACTGCATAGACTTTAGGGGCAACAAGAATATGTGGGGTAGGCATAGGGTTGGAATACCCTCCTCAAACAGACTTTGTATAAGTGAGTCCAATCAATTTGTACTTGAGGAGGTTGCTAGTATGGATAATTGCAAGTGAGTTTTGTGAGTCCTTAGTGTTCATACACATAGAAGAACTCCAAGGTTAAGTGATTGTTAGGACTTTCTCCCTTTTTAGTAGCATCACCCTCTTGCATAAGTGAGCTAGAGGTTAGGTCCACCATATCCACAGTGTTCTAGTGGTCCTAGTTGACTTCTCCTTAGTGGTATCTACGCTAACGTAACCTTGAGATTAGTGATCTCAAGTTGCTGGTCATTGACCCTTTTTGTAAGGTAGTCATATGAGATTCCAGGTGACTAACCTTTGAGACTAAATAGGTATAGGTTTTAGTCATTTTTTCCACCTTTAGTTTTAAATTCTCCTCGTCTTCATAGGAAGAATCAAAAGGGGATGAAAGAATAGGACCAAAGTCTCTTTTCTTATAACAAGGACTAAGTTATTGTTTGTTGGATTTTGCCTTCCCGATGACAGATGCAGTTGAAGTGTCAATGGGCTGGGTTGCAATGGTTCAGATCTTATAGATGTAATCACTTATAGGAATGAGGCCATCTTTCATATGGACCTCCTTAACAAGGTCAGGGAGATCCAGCTCAATTGTAGGTGGATGATGTGGGATAGACATAGTGAGACAGGAGCACTCATCTCTTCTTAAGCGAAGTTGGAGAAGAGAGACCCGTGGTACTCACTGAATCTTATGTATTCATCATCATAGAATTAAGATTGGGTATGGGTTGATTGAGATCTAGAGGCTGGTGATGGTAGGCTTCCCCTAGGTTAGTCATTAGAGTTTTGAGACTCTAAGTGAAACCTGACTGTTTTTGGGGTTGTGAGCTAATTAGGCCAAGCATGACTAACTTTAGCACTAATCCTTGAAGTGATGGTAGTGGTTTGCTAAACAGGGTAAGTAAGAGCTCCAGTGTCCACTTCATCCTGCGTGCGTGAGGATTTGGTGGTCTGCATAACTTGAGTTGCTTGTGTATGGTTCATTTGGATTTTCTAGAGTGGGTGATAGTTATTTGAGGTTGTGTGGGTGATTTAGATGTTGAAGGAGTTGGTTTAACAGTAACTGGTGCTACTAGATTGTCACCTTGAGCAATGAGCTCCAACAATTTTTGGACTAGGTTTGTTTTTACACCTAAGAAGCCCATAGTAGGATTTCTCATTGTCTTGAACATGTCGGCTTCATCTATCTTATTTTAAGAAAATTACATATTCCCCTAAAAATATAAGCCCACTTCAAAGTTAAGATTGTGTTAGACTTTCACCATAAGGTTTGTCTCTCATACTCAATTAAACACACTCGTATGATGAAGCAAAATCCTTGATTGAGTTGATAATAATATACTAAGTTAATGAACACAAGAAATGGTTATCAAAATACTTGTATATATTACTTCTTAATTCAGAGTTTATAAGTCTCTTACAAGCATGACCAAATGAGTTACAATGAGAAACTATATATACTACTATCTACAACCGGTTATACATAGATTACCAACAAGAACTTACTACTAATCAAATACTACAATGTTATAAAGTAAGGTATCTAAAATAAAAACCATCCTAGTTTAGTTAGTCATGAAACGTCCATGACTTACCATTTATCACCAATTAAACATTGTAATTATATGAACTAATAAAGCTGAATAGTGGAATAAAGTATGGTAGACTACATGGGTGTCGGAAAGTGACATTTAGTATCTCAGAGGTCGTAGCGGATGTCATATTGACCATACATATGTCAGTAGCTTATAGTTGGTTCCTCTGAAGGTTAACTACTTTCAGAAGAAAAGTTCTTCCGAAGTTATTTATACTTCTGAAGAAACAACATCTTCTAAGACTTTTGCTGGTCAAGATTTTATACTTCTGAAGTCTTTGTCTTGATCTCTTAAGTGTTTAACTTCAGAAGAGGAAATACTTAGTCTTGAAAGATTGAGTTTTTATAGGGAAGTTCTTCTTTCTGGATCTTCTGAAGTTCTTCAACATATCTTTAGAATCAAAGCTTTGTCTTCGAAAATCTTTATTCAATTGCAGCAAAATTCTTCTAAGTGTAATTTTGGTTGCACTAGCCTCAAATGGTCCAACAAACTCCCCCTAGGCTAATGCTACCAAAACTTCACAGTCTTTAGCTTCTCAAAACATTCAGCACTGGTTCATAATAGATTTTGGGAAGGAGAAGTCGCCTTCTTCATCATTCAGCCTTAGATGGGTGTTGATTGTGGCTGGTATGATGAAATTTGTCCTCCCCTGTATTATCATTGATAGTGCATTCTCCCAATCAATTATGACCTCTTAGCAAGTAATCCAAAACTCAAAAAATTGATCTTCATATATTGGAAGATCCATGGGATGAAAGGTGAAGTAGATGGATAGAGTTAAGAGTCGGAAAATATCTAAGAAACCCGAATATTTCTCAAATGACAAAACAGTAAACTGAAAATGTTGCTTATGTAAATGCACTGAATACAGTTGGTTTCTTCAATCAGGGTTGGCCATTTGTCAGTAGCTTTATGGTGAAGAAAGGTAAGAACAACGGTTGTTGGTGGGTGAATTTAGGTTAGAGAGATTTGTAGATGAAGAGGAAAGTGAAAGAGGGGAAATTATTGTGTATATATATATATATATATATATATACATACATACATATATATACACACACATACATACATACATATATATACATATATATATGAAACGGATTTGGGAAAAATTTAATGCAAACAGATAAACTTTGAAATCCAGATGTCCTTCTCACCTCTAAAAACGCACAAAAAGGTAGTTTTCTTGGATGTCGAAAATCTTCCGAAGGTAATTTGTTTTCGGAAGTTTTATAAATATTCTGAAGCCCATTTTGACTTCGGAAGATATTCCAAGCTTTATGAAACATTTGCTTCAGACGACAAATACTTAGAGTATTTTACTATAGAGACATTTGGTTTCAAAAGAGATTAAAACTTAGAAGTTTTGTTCACAAAGGATTAAATCTTCCAAGGTGTAATTATTGTTGAATGATAATTTTCCTTCAAAAACATTAAGTACATAGAAGTATATTTAAAATTTGGATGATATATCATAATTTCTTCGAAAAGTAAATGTCTTATAAGTAGTTTTTAGTCTCGAAGACCTAATGTTCTTCTGAAGACAATTTAATGTTTTTCTAGAGAAAATATGTCTAAAATTTCCAAAATTCTAAGGAATATAATTTAAAAAGTTTTCTTCCAAAGTAAATTGGGTTTATATAGGTGACGTGTAAGGATTAAATGTTAAGGCTGACGCATCTCAAACACTCAAAGTCTCCTAATGCATGGACAAGTATACCGAAGAAGAATGCTTCGGAAGTTTCACACAAGCAACAAAAATATTCTAACTGTGAAATCTTCCGAAGCCAACACCAATATCTTCCGAAGCCAAAGATGAAGTCTTCGGAAACTTCAAAGACAAAGTCTTTCAAAGACAACACTTGAAGACAGATTTCTTCCGAAGACTTTTAGTATACATGCTTTATCTGATGTACTTTTCCATAAAGTTGTATACCTTTCCGCTGTAACTCTGTAAAGTCACCAACTTTCATAAGTTGGTGAAAAGGTCCATGCTATTAGTAACGGTATATTGAGGTCTTGAGTCTCTAACTTTCTACTTCATGTACGTTGTCCTTTTTGTAATATATTAGGATGTGAGCTATGGCATGTCATAGTCACTAGGCAAAAGGCAATCTGCCTTTTGACTCTACAATTGATTTTGTTTGTGTCTAGTCAATTGTATCCAGCTGGCCTTATAAGTATGGTTGGCTGTACAACGTAGTATATGTATCTCAAGTACTTGTAACTTTCTAGATATGCTTTGTAACATTTGTAATAGAACTTGAGAAGGCAATATACTACAATCTTGAAAACCATCTCTTTGTGTATTTTTTGCTATCTTGTTCTGTCTCATATTTACTTGTGTTCTTAGTATCATTACTAGATGTTAACCAGTTTTACTGTTTGATTAGTTGAGTGTTCTTAAGAAACTCTTCTCATTGTGGTGTTGTGTTGTATTTGCACACCCTTCAACGGTCCTGCATTTGGTATCAGAGCATTCCAGGCTCTTGATATAAGATCTCACCATCTTAAGATCCCTCACACACACAAATACTTAACTTATCAAATGGCAACCATTTCCAAATCTAATATGGAAACTAGAACCATGACAAAATCCCCACTGATCACTCTTGATGACTTTGACTCCTGGTGCCAAAGAATGGAAGGTTTCATCAGGTCTCTAGACTCAAGAATATAGGAATCTGTTGAAAATAGACCTTGCATACCTAGCACCTCTTCTGCTACTGGTGGTGGTATGATCCCCATGGCTGTGGCTGACTACTCAGATGAAGATAGAAAGAGAGTAGAGTTTAAATAGAAGGCAATGACAGCCCTTTAGACTGCTCTTCCAAACTCTGTGTACAGAGGTTTCAAGAAATGAAAACCGGCTAAGCAGCTGTGGGATGCATTGAAACTGATGTATGAGGGTTCCTCTAAAGCTAAGGAGAACAAGAAGGATCTCTTGAAGCGGCAGTTTGAAAATTTCACCTTTAAAGCTAGTGAAACCATGACTCAACAATACTTCAGCTATGGTGAGATTGTGGATACCCTAGTGGATGGAGGAGTTGCTCTTGAAAACAAAGACTTTGTAAGGAAGTTCATGTCCTCACTTCCTAGGAAACGGACACATTACTGTGTGGTTATCAAGAGAACTGAGAATCTAAAAACTCTCACTCTAATAGAGTTGTATGAGATTCTCAATGGCTACCAGATGGAGATGAACATGCAAGGTTCATCTAGCAACTCCAACAATCAAATGGGTTCAGCCCTTCATGTGGTTGAAAGGGATAGCATAGAACCCGAACATCATCCAATATGCTACCCTAATAACTCACAAAAGGGTCCTTTAATCACCTTCTCTGAGACACCAAGGGAGAACTACACTCAAGGAAGCCCATTCTAAGACACAAGTTCTTCTCAAGCCTTTGTGTCCTCTTATGAAAGTTGTGGCAACTTTCATTTCACCCTTGAAGACCTGGACTGTATCCATCCAGATGATCTGTAGTACATGGAAATAGTCCAGCAAATGGCTCTTCTCACTCACAGAGCCAAGAAGTTCTACAAGCAGAATGGAAGGAAGTTCCCCAGTAATGCAACCAGTGGAAAGTTTGGCCTGGACAAAAGTAAAGTTAAGTGTTACAACGGTAACCTGATGGGCCACTTTGCCAGGTAGTGTAAGGAACCAATAACAAATGGTGGTCAAGCACAGTCCAGACCAAACTACACTAATAAAGCTACCCAGAATGACAAGCCAAAGCAGCATGTTGCAGTTGCTGTTGAAGAAGGAGGCTTTGACTGGAGCTTTCAGGTGGAAGATGGTTCTACAAACCAAGCACTGATGTCAGATCATGATGAAACCAAGGTATTGGAACATCTCTATACCCTTCAATGCATTGCTAAAGTTAACAAATATAGGTCCTACAAATTAGAAATGAGATCTGATCTTGAGTCCTTAAACATTTTAAAAGTAGATTTTAGAAAATCTGGAAGTGATTATAAACTAAAGATAGAGGACTTAGAGAAAACCATTTCAGTTCTAAGACATGAGCATACAATTTATAGGACTCAGATCAAGGATCTCATAACTAAGCTGACTGAGTGCCAAGCTGAGCTTGTGATCAGCAAAGCCAGGGTAGAAAAGTGTGTTCTTGAAGAAGAGACCTTCAAGAACATGATATCCTTGTTCTTGCACAACAAGGTGTGTTATCAAAATAGACAGGGACTGGGATCTAATAAGATAACTCCTCTACACATAATTTTGTCTGTAAGATCACTAAGGTGTGGAATTGATGAAGATGAGCTTCCTCTTATAGACCCTTTGAGTGAAGACCATGAAGAAGTAATAGTGAAGAATCTCTCTCAGAAGAGTGAGGAAAAGGATTCATAGAAGGGTCACTATCCTTCTGAGGAGAAGAAGAAGATTGTGATGACCAATTCTATGAGGAAAACCTTTATTAGAAAGAGCAAAAGAATAGCTAGGAAGGCTCAAGAGATCAAGGTCACTTTTGATTGTAAGCAGAAACAAGTTTTTATCTCTGTAGGATTTGAAGTGGGGAAGACTGAAGACATCAATCTAAACTCTTCTACTAAAAGTTGTCATTCATGTTCAAATCATCTCATCACCAAGAAGAAGGCTGATCTGTTGTGTACCACTGCTACATAGCCTGGACCATCTAACTCCAGGAATAGTTCTCACCCAAAGGATTGTCTCAGCATCTGCAAAGATGAAGGTGGAGAAGGGATGTGATCAAAATCAGTCTTGTTCTCAGCAGAAAGCTCTTAGGAAGAAGAAAATACAAGATGTCATGTGTGAAAGTACTTCTCATCTTGCTAAGGATTGTCCATACAATCCAAAAGGTACTCTTCATATGACCAGGAAAAAGACTTCCAAGAGTTCCAAAAAGATTCCAGCTTTGGAAGGAAAATCTGATTCCTTCGAAACCTCAAAAACAAAGAAGAAGGCAAGTGGAAAATTGCCATCGAAAGGAAATTGGTCTCGGAAGAAAAGACTACTTCCGAATCACTGAAGTTGCTGCAGTGTCCGTAGAATCTTCAAAAGGTCCACTCATCAAAACTTCTGAAGTCTCAAAAACTTCTGAAGTTTTGAAGGTCATGTCCAACCTTCCAAAGGTGGTGTGGAAGTCTAAGAAAGACCAAGTGACTGAAAGTTCTCCATTAACAACAGCTCAAGATCCTCAAAGCATAACTATAGGATCTATTGCGGTTGCATTATCTTCTACTTATTTTATTGAGCCCAAGACAAGTAAGGCTTGGGTTTCCAAATGTAACAAATCATTTTCTTTATGCAAGAATAGCTCAAGACAAACAAAAATATCTAGATAATTGATAGTGGCTGTTCCAGGCACATGACAGGCAATAGGTCACTACTTTAGAACTTTGAAAGGATTGATGGAGGGCCAGTTCCTTTTGGAGGAGATGAAGGTGGTTACATTTCTAGAAGGGGCAAGGTCACAAATCGTAAGCTCAACATTAAAAAGGTAAACTTTGTTAATGAGCTTGGGTATAATCTTCTGTGTGTATCTCAATTTTGTGATCAGAGTCATAGTATGCACTTTACTAAGCATGAGTGCATTGTTCTCAAGCCCGGGGTGGTCATTCCTCATGAGTATATTCTGCTCAGAGCCTCCAAGAATGGAACATGTATGAGATGGACTTACAAGAGACATCTCCCTCTCGAGAAGTTTCATGCTTTCTATCTAAAGCAAATAGTGATGAGTCTTTCATATGGAATTAAAGAATGTGCCATGTAAACTTTAAAAACATGAATAAACTTATTAAGAATGATTTGGTAACTGAAATGCCAAAGAAAGAGCTTACAAGTGTTGATCATTGTGTTGCATGCCTAAAAGAGAAGCAACATAAGGTATCACATAAGCCTAAGGAAAGAAACTCCATCACTACACCCCTACACTTGTTACATATGGATCACTTTGGCCCCACTGGTGTAATAAGTCTAGGAAGAACCTCTTATTGTTTGGTGATCACAGATGACTTTACAAGATTCACTTGGGTTTTCTTCCTTAGAACTAAGGATGAGACCCCTGAGATTCTAAAGAATTTGATCCTAAAGATTGAGAATGAATCCGATCACAAGGTCAAAACCATAAGATATGATCAAAGACTCAATTCAAGAACCAAATCCTTGATAATTTTTTATGATGAAAAGGGTATTACAAGACAATACAGTGCTCCAAGGACTCCTTTCAAAATGGTATTGCTGAGAGGAGAAACAGGACACTGATTGACACTGCAAGAACCATGTTGTCTGATTCTAAGTTGTCCATCACCTTCTTAGTAGAGGCAGTCAACACTGACTGCTATGTGCAGGATAGAGTTTTAGTGGTTAAGACTTATGGCAAGACTCCTTATGAACTTTGGCACAAGAGGAAACCTTTCATTGGTTTTCTCTAGTTATTTGGATGTCCTTGCACCATCTTGAATACCAAAGATCAAATTGCCAAATTTGCTAAGAAAGCAGATGATGGACACTTCATTGGATACTCTTCTCAAGCTAAAGCTTACAAAGTATACAATCTTAGAACTAGAATTGTTGAAGAGTCCACCAATGTGACTTTTAATGAACACACACATTGTATTGCTAGTTCTGGTCCTGATTGGTAGTTTGATCTTGATTTAGTTACCAATTGTTTTAAAAAATCTTGTGAGAATGTTTCAGGACCAACAGACATCTTACCCCAGGTGATCCTCACCCAATATTTGAGCTTAGAAGACCTTCAAGCCATACATCTTTAGCTCCAGTTGTAACTACTTCTGCAAATGATGTTTCTATCAACACTAGAATGAAAAATTCAGCTGACACATCTGAGATGCCTTCAAATTCTAGCTCAAAAGCTCTACAACCAGATAAAGATACTTCAAATGCAGAAGAATACAATGGTGGTGGTGACAGTAATCAGTAATTTCTTGATGTTGATAACCACTCCATAGATGACAACATCAATGATGTTACACACTCATTGGATCAAGTCTATCTTGATAAGTGTGTTCATGTAGTGGGAGACACATCAACGCTAGATCTAAATTTCTCAAATTTAGTTCTCTCTCAGCAACTTGATGTGATCCCTTATCTAAGGATCCACAAGTCTCATCCCACTACAAACACCATTGGAGATGTTGACACAGGGCTAAGAACAAGAGGACAAACCCATGAAGTAAATGTTTGTCTTCACTCATGTTTCTTATCCTAGATTGAGCCAAACAAAACTAATGAGGCTCTAAAGAATGGAAGTTGGGTTGAAGCTATGCAAGAGGAGCTACTTCAATTCAAAAGGCAGAAAGTTTGGAACATTTGTCCTCTTCCTCATAGGAAGACTAGTATTGGAACCAAGTGGGTTATTAGGAACAAGAACGATGATAGAGGCATTGTGAACAAAAACAAAGCTAGACTAGTTGTTCAAGGATACACACAAGAAGAAGGAATTGGCTACACTGATGTCTTTGATCCTGTAGCAAGACTGGAAACTGTTAGAATATTCTTTGCATTTGTTGCATCCAAAAACTTCAAGGTCTATCAACTTGATGTCAAGTGTGCTTTTTTTATGTGGTGATTCATAAGGAGGTATATGTCAAATAGCCACCTGGTTTTTCATATCCTGATCATCCTGATTATGTTTGCAAGCTTGATAAAGCTCTTCATGGACTGCATCAGGCACCCAAGAATGGTATGAGACACTATCTTAGTATCTCTGCCAACATGGATACAGAAGAGGTACTACAGATAGAACTCTCTTCATCAAAGGACAGGGAAATGACATAATGCTAGTTCAAGTGTATGTAGATGACACCATCTTTGGATCAACTAATATAAGCTCTGCAAAGTCTTTGAGAAGCCGATGAAGGATAGATTTTAAATGAGTGCCATGGGGGAACTCAATTTCTTTCTAGGAATTTAACTGACGCAAGTTGAAGATGGCATTTTCATTAGTCAATCAAAGTATGTTCTAGATATACTCAAAAGATTCAACATGACTGACTGTAAGATTGCTAAGACACCCATAGCTAGAAACTACTCTCTTGGACCTAATCTTGATGGGGAGTGTGTAAAGGAACACTTATACAAGGCTATGATTGGGTCTCTTATGTATCTTAAAGCTAGCAGGCTTGATATCATGTTTGCCATATGTATTTGTGCAAGATATCAAGCCAACCTTAAGATATCTCACCTTATCACTGTCAAAAGGATTCTAAGATACATCAAAGGTGCTTCAACACTTGGAATTGTGGTATCCTAAGAATTCTGACTTCAATCTGTATGCTTATACGGACAGTGATTATGGTGGTTGCAACATGACTGCAAAGTCTACATCTAGGGGATGTCAGTTTCTTGGTGGAAGGGTTGTCTTATGGCAATGCAAGAAACAATCTTATGTCTTTGCATTAACTGTTGAAGCTGAATACATTGCTGCTACAAGATGTTGTGCTCAAGTGCTTTGGATTTAGAATCAGATGCTTGACTATGGGTTAAACTTCAAGAAGACTCCTATTCATATAGACAACAACAGTGTTATCTCTATCACAGAGAATCATGTGCAACACTCAAGGACAAAACACATCAACATTAGGTATCAGTTAATTAGAGATAATTTTGAAAAGGGATTACTTAAACTAGTCAAAGTTCAGACAAATGAACAATATGCTGATCTATTTACAAAGGCATTTGAGAATAGAGATTTGAATATCTAATATCAGCTATTGGGATGATAAACTTTGAGTAGGTTTTTCTTAACGCTAATTTTTATTATTTCTTAAAATCTGTGTCTCCTAAGTTGTCTAGTTTATCACCTTCATAAGCTTTTGTTTTTCTTTGGATGAAAACTTTTTGAGGACTTTCCTTAAATTTATGAAAAATTTGATCCTTCGAAAGATATGTCTTTAACTTCGGAAGAAACTTATGCCTTTAAAACAGGTAACTGGCTAAGTAATTTACCTTCGGAAGAAAATTTTGAAATATCTTCCGAAGCTTAAAACCTTTCTTAGGCAATTATATGTTTTCAAGGACAACTTTCTTCCGAAGCAAATTAACTCTCGGATGCTCTGTTCCTTTCAACAAAACTTTCAAGTCTTGATTTTCTTGCAAAGCTAAAATTCTCAAAATTCTTAGAAAATTCTTCCAAAGTCATTTTAGCTTCGGAAGCTTTTTCATTAAAACTTTCGAAGATAATTTACCTTCGGAAGCTTTTTGACTTCCAAAAAATTACTTTTTGAGCAAAAGCAAACTACTTTTTCAGAGGTGGGACCAACTTATGGATTTCAAAGTTTATCCTTTTTCATTAACTTTGTCTTAAATCCTTTTCACATATAAACCTAATGGTTTCCCCCTCTTTCTATCATCTCCTTCTTTCTTCCAAACCTAAAATCCCAAATTTCTCTCTGAAATTAATTTTGATCATCATTCTTCATCCTTAAGCTGTCTCAAAATGACCAACCTTCATTGCAGAAATAAACGAAACTTGTCCATGCAGTTACACAGACTCTCAACACTCAAGTGGTCAACTTTCAGCCTGATGAGCCTGATGAGCTCATAAGTCCAACTTGCAGAAATAAAAGTATCAGCCTGATGAGCTCATAAGTCCAAATGCCTTAAGCCTTCACTCTGACTCTCAACACTCAAGTGGTCAACTTTCAGGGGACAGTTACGATCCCCAGCCTTTGGACTTAAGCCAACCCATTCCTAACCTTGACTTCTATACTGATGAAGACTTAGGTTTTAGTGAGTACCATGATTCACTCTTCTTTTCCACTACTCAAGAGAGATGAGTGCTCCTAAGTCTCCTATATCTAGCCCACATAAGTTACCTATTATGGAGGAGGACACCACAAAACATGTTCAGGATATCCATGTGGAAGAGGCTCTTACTTTTTCAAGTGATTCCATCATTAAGACCTCAACCAAGGCAACTCAGCCCATTGTACCCTCAACTAAGGCTACCAATGAGCAGAGGAAATCTAGCAGCCAAGAACCTAAAGCTGGTGATGACAGAGGACTCTAGTCCAAATATCTCATCCCCTAATGATTCTTCTAATGAAGATGAGGGGAATTCGAGACTGTCTACACATGGCAAGACATGTTTAATCTACCTCTGCATGATCTCTATGACGTGAGAAGACACTTGGAGAGTCTAAGTAATCCTGATCATCTCATGAAGAAAGGGATGGTCATTATCCTTATGAGGACTGTCAATATCTGAAGTCTTCAAGTGTATTGGTAGAATCAACCTAGAGGGAGTTTGTAAGGATTAAATGTAAAGGCTCACGCAACTTAGACACTCAAAGTCTCCTACATTCATGCAAAAGTATACTCAAGAAGAATGTTTCGGAAGTTTCACACAAGCAACAGAAATATTCTAAGTATGAAATCTTCTGAAGCCAAAGATGAAGTTTTCTGAAGCTTTACAGACAAAGTCTTCCAAAGCCTACAATTGAAGAAAAAATTCTTCCAAAGACTTTTAGTATACATGCTTTATCTGATGTACTTTTCCATAAAGCTGGATACCTTTTCGCTGCAACTCTATAAAGTCACCAAATTTCATAAGTTGGTGAAAAGGTCCATGCTTTTAGTAACTGTACATTGAGGTCTTCAGTCTGTAACTTTCTACTTCATGTACTTTATCTTTTTTGTAATATATTAGGATGTGAGCTATGGCTTCTCATAGTCACTAGTCAAAAGGCAATCTGCTTTTTGACTCTATAAATGATTTTGTTTGTGTCTAGTCAGTTGTATCCAGCTGGCCTTCAAAGTATAGCCAGTTGTAGAATGTAGTATATGGATCTCAAGTACTTGTAACTTTCTACATATGCTTTGTAATATTTTTAATAGAACTTGAGAAGGCAATATACTACAATCTTGACAATCATCTCCTTGTGTATTTTGCTATCTAGTTCTATCTCATATTTACTTGTGTTCTTAGTATCATTACTATAGGATAACCAGTTTCACTATTTGATTAGTTGAGTGTTCTTAAGCAACTCTCCTTATTGTGTTGTTCTCTTGTATTTGGATACCCTTCAATGGTCCTGCATGATGATATAGACAATTTAGGACACACATATTTAAAAATAATCCTAAGTTTAGTTTAAAAATAATTTGGTCAAAGTTAATCATCCTAATAGTTGATACAAGATATTTAAATCTCGATTCATAAAAATCCTTTGTGAAAAGATCAGGATATTGTTCAATTTTGTTATCTTTGAGTAGTTTATCAATCCTATTTCAAAATTATCTCTCATAAGATGATAGCTAATGATGATGTGTTTTGTCCTTGAGTGTTGCACATGATTCTTTGTGATAGAGATAGCACTGTTGTTGTGTTTGTGAATGGGAGTCTATTTGAAATTGAATCCATACTCTAGCATCTGATTCTGAATCGAAATTACCTGAGTATAACAGCTAGTAGCAACAATGTATTCACCTTTAGTAGTTGACGCAGACACACGGGATTATTTCTTGCATTGTTGGGAGACTATCCTTCCACCAAGGAATGGCATCCCCTAGATGTAGACGTTGTAATAATATACCAGTCACCATAGTCATAATCTATGTAAGCATACACATTGAAGTTATAATTCTTTGAACACCAAAGGCCTAGTTTAGGAGCACCTTTGAGATATCTAAGCATCATCTTCACTACAACTTGGTGTGACATCTTGGGGTAGGCCTATTGTCTTGCAAAAATGCATGTGCCAAACATGATATAAGGCTTTTTGGTTTTAAGGTACATAAGAGACCTAATCATAGCCTAGTAGAGATGTTCATCCTCACACTCCCCCTCTAGATCAAGTCCAAGGGCATGGTTTCTGGCTATTGGTGTCTTTGTAACCTTGCATTCAGTTATGTTAAATCTTGTAAGTATGTCATGTACACACTTTGACTAACTTATGAAGATGCCATTCTCAGCCTACATCACTTGAATTCCTAGAAAGGAATTTAGTTCTCCTATGGTACTCATATCAAGTTTATTCTTCATTAGCATCTCAAAGTCTTTACAGAGCCTTTGGATTAGGTGACACAAAGATAATGTCATCTACTTAAACGTAAAGCAACATCAAATCATTTCTTGTTCCTTTGATGAAGAGTGTTCCATCTATAGTACCCCTCTTAAGGCCATGATGGCAGAGTTACTAAGATAGAGTCACATACCACTTTCTTGGAGCTTGGTACAACCAATAAAGAGTTTTAACAAGATTGTAGACATAGCTAGAATGATCTAGGTCTACGAAGTGTAAATCCAAGGATCACAATTAGGAATTCTCATGTTGGATTAAATTGAATATTTATGGATTTATCAATACTCAATGCTTAATAGATTTTTTTATGAAATAATAGTTGTAATATCGATCAACAAAGAACAACTTTGATAAAGAATGTATAAACAAATGAATGTAACAAATGAACAAGTACGATTGATTGAAAAAATTTTCATTATCATAGTTGAATGATTATAATTTAATAAGTAATGATTGATATTGATTGTTGCCTGGGTTCTAATGATGAGTTGTTGTTGTTGCTTTTTAAGTTGCTAGGGTTTGTTATGATTTAGACTAATTCTATTATGACCGGTGTAATGCTTAATGGATCCCTAATGTGTGACCCTATGCTTTGCTTTTTAGGCATATAGAGTTACTATTAGGATAACAATAACTTTCTTATCGGGGTAAGAAAGTTACTCAGAAAGTGGCAATACCCTTTATCTCGTATCAATGACTTTATGACGTAACTTAGTGTTTGAATTGTTGCCTACATGTACTTGGTGAAGTACATGCAACTATTTATCTTCCATAGCTCTTTTCTTCAGTAGATCTTTGGTCTTTAGTACGAGATATCACTTGCACTTCATCCGCAGCAAGTTGTTGATCCGCAGAAGGTCCTCGATCCACCAGTCCTTTGTTGTTTCCATAGAACATCTATGGAAGTACAAGTTGTGTTTCCGAAGAACATTCTTATACTTAGTGCATTTAGAAAATTGACTAAATATACTATTGTTCCTTCAATCATACATAAACCAACATATAATGGGGTTAACCTTTATACATTCATTATATAAATAAGAAATAAGATGTACAAGAGATTATTACAAATCATGACTAAAGTTCTAAGCCTATACAATGGATTTGGACCTAACAATACTCCCCTCTAGGCTTAGAAACTTGTAATCAACTCTTCAAACTTGAAATATCTTTCACTCTTGAAAAAATCTTCTTGTTAAAATAGGAGACAACAACCTTTTGATCATCATACATGTATTTGATCTTCATTTTGCAAATCTTATTTTTTTAAAACATAAACCCAATACATCCTCTTCAATGGTAAGAGACGTCAAAACATTGTTATTGTTTACTATCTCAAGTTCATCCTGTTAAGCGATTCTTAATTCTGTGACTTCAGGGATCTTTGTACCCGACAACTGGCCAGCCTCAAACATTATCCTCTTATGGCCTTAGCATGTAGTCTATAAATGACTTAAGGATGTGCATATACAAGCATCACTCATTTTGAGCTTGTTTATCACTAAGCTTAGGAAAATATTGATCATGAAGTTAAGAGGTATGGCTTGGGTGCAGAAGTTTGAGTTCTAAAGCATCAAACGCCATAATACTCTTTGCTTCCTTCTTAGAACTATTTCTCAGTAGCACTAGCGTGTTTGTTCTTTCTACATATCCTCACTCAACACTTGTTGAGTTTGGTTGTATAAAAATGACCTAAGTCTTTCTTGATTTTCTAAATAGCTTGGAATGTTGACAAGGTTTCATAGTTGCAAGTGGGAAGCATGAATCTTTCAATCTCAAACTCTTCGAGCACATTCTTCATTTTTGGCATATTCATTTTCTCCACCATATCATAGGGAAAGTCATTGTAGATCAAGGTCATAAACTTTGTTGATTGTGGCCTTTCTTCCAGTATATCTTTTGTTGTCAACAATTCATCACCTTTTAATTCTTTTTCATATTTTGGAGAGTCCATCTTGGTTAGTTCTTTCCATTCTTCATCACTCTCAGTATCATCATGAGAAGTAGGCTTCATAGTTGATAAATCCACTGAAGAAATGTGTTCTAGTGACATAATTTTTGCTCTCTTTAGGGTATCTTGAACTTCTATCACTTGTTTCTTGAATTTCCCCAAATATTTTTTTCCCTGCTGTATTGAACGATTAACTTTAAAGTATTAGTAGTTTCTTTTGTTGTTTTTGATGGAACAACATTTGATTCAAGAACACATATTTTCATCATGAGCTCATAAATTTCTTCATCTTTCCTTTTTAGCAACATGGATTGATTCAAGAACAACATTTGATGGAACAACATTTGTTTACTCAATTGTTCTTCCTTTTCCCTTATCATTCCTTTAAACTCTTTTATCCACTCAAACCTCTTATTTGACTTGATAGTCAGCTTGTTATACTCAGCAACCAGATAACTTTTAGTTACATTGATATCATCATCATTCAGATCATCTTCATGGTATGCAATGACTTCATCATAATTGGTTTCACCTTCACCTTCTTGATTAATCTCTTGATCTTGTTCTTTAATAATCTCCAAACAAACTTCTTCAGCATTTTCTATCATCACATCCTCATGATCTTCTTTTAGACTTATCACTTCAGTGGCAACAACACTTATAGTGCTTTGAGGTTGATTCAACTACTAGGGAAATTAGTTCTTGCGAGGTGATTGAGGCTTATAAGTTGGTGTGAAAGGTTCTGTGGTGTTAGAATTGATAAACGACGGGTACTAGTTTATGACACAGGTTAAGTAGCAATAGAGTTGACTGTTCTTTGTGAGTTTACAAGGGAGATGGGTACAGTGTGTTCATTATCATAGGATTCTATTTGAGGAGATTGATGGTGAGGAAGTATGGGTGATTGTGGAGAAGAGTGGGATGCTTGTTTAGTTGTAGCATGACAAATCTCTTATTGATCTTCATATACCAACTCTTGTGGAATATCAATAGTTGGATCAAGAACATGAGCAAACATTGGCGTTTCTTCTCCTTCATACTTCCCGCATATCTTATTGAAAACTAATCTTCCTAAGTGTGCTTGTACAAAAACATCACCACCTCTTTCAATAGTAGGTAGTTCTGAATTGATAATCAGTTGGATGAACCTTGGATACATGAACATCTTGTCAGTGTTTTGGACCCTGATCTGATCACATAGGCGTCCAAATATATACTTTGAGTAGTTGTAGGTTCTTCCTTCAAAGATTCCAATAATGCCTGAGGAAATATGCCTTGAAAATCTATCTAATGTTGATTTCCTATTTGAGATTCACTTTAGATAAGTGTGACATAGAATCGAAATGGCTTGCACTGTCTTCCTTTCTTGATTTCTCCCCTCTCAAAATATGCATCATATCACAACATGTTGAAGATTCCTTCAATATAATCACGTTCAAAAACATCTAGATGACTTATCTTTTGTTCGCCCAACTCAAGAACCCTTATGATAGTTTGTTCATCAATTCTCAGCCTTTCATTCTTAATCTCTGCATATATCACCTCATACTCTCCAGAAATAAAAAATGAGCTCTTGATAAATGACTTGATCCGCTGATAGAGCATAGAATAATCTAGACCTCTATAGCTAGCGAATAATGTCTTGACACCTTCATCCACTAGGTCGTCGACATTTAGGAATGCACTGACATTGTGGTCTTAAGCAAATCGATTTGTCATCTACATAGAAGAATGAGAAAATCAGGTCATAAATGAAATTTTAGACATTTGACTATGAATAATTTTATTGATACATAAAATGGGATCATATTATGACACTAAGCAACTCCCTATAGCAATTTAGTTGAGGATAATAGACTATAATCTTGTGTTGATTGCAAGTATTATCTTCCACATAAATTCATTCAAGAGTATGTGTTCAACTAGACATGTTGGTTATCATGTTTTTTGTTGATTAAAGATAGACAAATATGGAATTCACTTTCAAATCACAATAGAGTTTGTCCTCCATTTGATAGTCAATTCATCACTTTTTCACACTTAGAAACTATGTGCTTTAAGTTATAAGTTCTATCTTGAGATTTATGTTAAAACTCATTAATGCTTTGTTGTATACGTTCTTCAAGATAATATATAGTTGGAATTCTTTTTTAGCATAGATAAGATTATCATGAGGTCACTAGATCTTTACTTTTGTAAAACATAGGCGCCATTAACCCAAGTCTTTGTTTACACAAAATAGAGGGATGATGATGATCATTATCAAATTTGTAGATGTCTACTGGTGTAAATCAAAGGTGTTCATAAACATAGGTCTTTGTTTAAACTAAACAAAAGGAATATGATTTGAAAAGATAAAAGTTATAAAGTGTTGGAACATACTATGCATTAATGAGTGAGTTGATAACATCATGCTAAGACTTACTTGCTTGATCCTTAAAATAAAAGTCCCCACAATTAGTCAACTTTGCATTATGTTATGCATGATCTTTTTGTAGTTTCCACTCAAGCTGAACCTACCCACATATCAAAAAACTTTTGATCATTCGTTATTAAATTATAAAACTCAGAAGCAAAGGCATAGTGTATTGTCATTTGTCATTCTATGAAAAGCTATACAAGAAAAAATATTAAATAAGACACTATTTTTTTATTTATATAAGTTTTGAGTGTTTTTGGATTATTCATAGGAATATATACAAGGATAGAATCATGCTTTTCTTTTGATGAAAATTAATCAATGTTAATCATGCCTAAAGACTCAATCAAAAAATTAAATCTAATTGAATCAAAGGCTTTAGTGAATAAAAAGTTGATTTGTTGTATCGACTTTTATTAACTTGATTAGACCTTTTTCTGAACAATATATTAGAAAATGGTATCTGATTTCAACATGCTTTGTTTTACTATGTTGCACTAGATTAGTAGTGGTATTCATGGATTTTAAGCCTTGTCCTATAGTGGAGCCGAGGGACCTATAGTAAAGTAGTTTGAGAAGACTAAGTCAGTCTTCGCCAAATGTAACTGTTCAGTGGCAAACGAGATGAAATATGCCACGGGGACGCTAGAAGGTGCAACACTCATGTGGTGGAATACACAAGTGAAAATGCTTGTTCAAGCGATGGCGAACGCATTGTCGTGGAACGAATTCAAGACCATGATGACGGAGGAATATTGTCATTGTAATAAAGTTCAAAAGCTAGAAGCTGAGTACTGGCAATTGAAGATGGAAGGATCTGACATCGAGACTTACACTAGTAGGTCTCATGAGCTAGATACACTCTCTCCTGCCATAGTTGACCTATCAAGCCAATGAATTAAGCTCTACTTACATGGTTTAGTTCTGGAGATTCTGGGTATGGTGACTGCTGCAAATCTCCCTACTATAAATAAGTTATCCGACTAGCACATAAACTCACTAATCAAGCTGCAGAGCAAGAGAAGCTAGCCAAGCGGGGCGCTATGGCAACATTGCCCGACAACCAACACAAGTGGGAAAACAATGCTAATAAGGGCTCGTCGTTTGGTAATCAACCCCAGCAACACCTACCTTAACAACAACAGCAACAAAGGGGGTTTGATAACAATCACAACTTCAATCAATCATCTTCATTATTACAAGGACCAAGTGGATAAGTGGGGAAAAAATCGTAAGTTCCAATGATGCAACTACCACCATATTGGTAGGTGTGACGGTTTTCAATTCCAGCGTTGTAGGAAGTTTGAACACGTGGCAAAGGTTTGACATGGGGAGTTGATGAGAGAAGCCTCACCAGCCCCATGAAACAATAAAGGGTTCCTTTGAGTGTGGAAAAGATGGAAATTATAAGAGAAATTGCCATCAATTAAATAGAAATAGGAATGACGAAAATGGTGGCAACAACAATAATGGTGGAAATGGTGACAATAATGGTGGCAACATGGTGGAGCTAAAAGGAGACCCTTTGCAATGGGTTTAGGTGAGGCTCTGAACCATCCTACTACTATTACTGGTAAATTTCTTGTTAATACTCGTTTTGCTTGTGTAATGTTTGACACTGAATCTAATAGGAGTTTTATCACTACTAAGTTCTGTAGTCTGTTTAGTGATATGTCTTCTACATTGGAATCTAAGTATAACATAGGATTAGCTGATAGTAAGAGAATCCCCATTATGCATATCCTTATGGGTTGTAAAATAGAACTTGTTGGTCATACCTTCGATATTGATCTTATTCTCATTACCCTTGAAAGTTTTGATATGGTCATAGGCATAGATTGGCTGTCTGAAATGCAAGTAGAGGTAACTTGTCATGAGAATCTCTATCGGTTAATGGCGAGAAGAAATGTGTTGTGATAAGCATCATATCATTCATGAAGGCTCAGAAGTGGCTACGCAAGGGTCACTTAGCCATATTAGCCCTCGTCTTGACAAGAAACAAGAGGAAAAGAAAATAGAGGATATTCCAGTGGTTCGTAACTTTCCAGAGGTGTTCATAGAGGATCTGCCTCAACTACCACCTTATCGTCAATTTGAGTATCAAATAGATTTGACTCCCAGAGCTGCACCAATTGCGTGACAACCATACCAGTTGGTACCGAACGAACTGTAGAAACTATCTACACAACTTCAGGAGCTATTGGATGAAGGGTTTATTTGACAGAGCTCATTACCGTGGGAAGCACCTATTCTCTTTGTTAAGAAGGATGGCACTTTCCCAATGTGTATCGACTACAAAGAATTGAAAAAAGTCACAGTGAAGAACCAAACCCTTTATCTCGTATCGATGACTTGTTTTATTAGTCTCAAGAATCAAGCTATTACTCCAAGATTGATTTGAGGTTTGATTATCATAAACAGCGATTTTGAGAAAAAGACATCTTGAAAACCGCATTCACTACTTGCTATGGTCACTATGAATTCTTGGTCATGCCATTTGGATTAACTAATACACCAACAGTATTCATGGATCTCATGAATCGTGTGTACAAATCCCTCCTCAATAAGTTTGTTATCATGTTTGTCGAAGACATATTGATCAATTCTATGACCAAAGAGCAACATGAGGAACACCTACATTTAATATTGGAATTACCTAGAAAGGAACAATTGTACGCCAAGTTTTCTATGTAACATCTCGTATTTTCATTAAATTAAAAGTTAACTTTGTTTATTCTTATAGGGGTCATTATTGACAATTATAAAACTCATGTGCTTATTATTTTTTTAGTAATCACTAACTTTTAATATATGAAGGTTAAAAATAAAAATATCAAATAATGTTAATATTAATAGTAATAATAATAATACAAGTTATAATAAGGATAATAATAATAATAACAATAACAATAATAATAATAATAATAATAATATTAATAATAATAAAAAAATAATATTAATAACAATATTAGTAATAATAATAATAATAAAAAGAAACTTAATGATCTTAAATTAGAACTAATTAACTTAGGGGGGTTAGTTGTCATTTTTAAAACTTAAAATAAAGGTTTTATGCATAAAATGATAACTTTTGAAACTACAGGGGGTAATCCTGTAATTAATTAAAAACCAAACCACCGCCCCCTTAACCCCATTTTTCCAGCATCTTTTCCGGCCAAGATCCGACCGGCTCCGACCACCTCTTAAACGTCGAAAATTGGTCGTTTCTTGATCCCGAAACTGTTCCAAACCGTTCCTGAACTCGATTCGAACCCCATTATGAACTTTGATTGCGTTTAAACGTCGGTTATGAACCCAATCGAATGAGTAACCGAAACATCTTTAACCATATAGCTGTTCAACCATTAAAACTTAATAATAACCAAATTAAATGACTCATAATTGAACGTCTAAGTAGTCTAAAGCTTCTATCAATTCTAATTGCACCTGAATCAAACACAAACAACGAATTCAATCACCATCTTCATCGCGACCTGCAACTTAATCGAACACCACCCTCTGGAGTTCAAAAATCGAAATTGATAGAGGGCTTTTAGTCCAAATAATCATTCGAATCTATTTGCAAGGTTGATTCGATTTCCATTGAGGATTGCTCATCCATTGGGTACTACGACCGCGACTTGTTCTTCGATTAGGATTGCCTTCAATTCGAACCTATTCGGGTAAGTTACATACATGGATATGCTCGATTAAGCATGGGAAACAAAAGCCCAATGGTTAATTTGGTTATCATCATCGTTTAGATGATCAATTTGGTTCGAATCTAAACTAGGGTTCTTGAGGTTTGGGGAACTCTCTTTAATCGACTTATAATATGTAGAAACCAGTACATAACGCGGCTGAGAGCCTGGTTCACCGGTTAAGGCATTGTTTCCCCATACATGAGGTCACGGGTTCGAACCCGGGCACCTCATGTAATTTTTTTAAAAGCCTTTTTGGCCTTAAATTAGTTATAGAAAATTATAATAATTATAAAAATGACTTTTAGAAACCCCAAATATTTTAAAGTCATCTAAATATTTCTTAAAAATTTATTCTTGTAAAACATTTTGATATTTTAATATAAAATTATTCACAAATGTATAATTAAATATTTTTATAAAAATTAGATTGTTATATAATACTTAAAGGTATTAAATTAATATTAGACCTTATGTTTAAGGATTCATCATGATAATTATAGAATTTAAATATAAATAAAATCACAAGTTATTTACAAAGCATCAATTTCCTTAAAATAAATTTTATAAATTTCATAAATGGTATTTTTATAAGAATTTATTAACTTTATAAAAAATCCCCAAAATTCTAATACCCTAGTTCACGTTAACTCGTTAATCTTATATTAACCTAAATCTTGTAATATTTATAAATTTAGGTGCCTTGTGACGCGTTATCTTTGAACGACATATATTATTCTTATTGATCTTCATTATATACTTATTTGACATGTGAGTTTACCTGCCCCCTTTTTACTTTATTTCATGCTATTTTGGGGTGAAACATGATACTTATACATCATACACTTATAAACATTTGAGACTTGTAAAACACTTGCAATTCATCTTTATATTTTGTCATGGTTATTTGTGTGTTGTAAGTGATTATATGAGATACATAGTTTCTTTACAATCATTAACTATTGCTAGCCTGGTGACGTCTTAGATCTTTGGGCCTGACAAGTCTATTTGGTGCTAAAGTCGATGTATTGCCGACTCCTGATGATGTATGCTTGTTCATCATAGGAACCAAATACACTTAGCCAATCTTATATACTTGTAATCAAGTCGAGGTTTGGTTGTAACGATATGTGTTCTATAGCCTTACCAACTTATGACCTATGACATGAATTGCTACTTGTAACTTTATCATATTATGTATGAAAACCTTGGAAACTCAGCAACTACTTATAGTTGACCTTTTAATGTTTATCATGTTTCAGGAAATCCCCAAGTTTAAAGTGGATTTTTGAAGCTTGCAATAAAACTAGGACTTGGACCTAGTTTAATAAATAAAATGTTATGTTATGTTTTGATTTATGTTTGAACTTATTTCATGTTTGAGACTTATGTTTGTATTTCCTCTTGAAACTTATAATTTTAATATATACATTTAATTATAGCGTTATGTGGTTGTGAACAATCTTAACCCTCATATCTCGACGTTTCCGCCGTCAAGGTTGAGGTGTACATTCTAAGTGTGATTCTACATTTGTGAGATTCAATTATTGGGTCACATTGTTAAGGTGAAGAGAATATATGTGGATCATGTGAAGATTGACGCTATAATGAACTGGTTGGTACCCGATTTCTAGTGAGACAAGGCATTCCAAAACTGGTAGGATACTAACGATGTTTCATAAAAGGATTTTAAAAATTCGTTCAACCTTTCACAGCCTTGACCATAAAAGAAAGATGTATAAATGGGGTTAGAGTCAAGAAGCTACTTTTTAACATTACCATAAGGAAGTGATGATTTCGTAGTTTCAGTGATGTTTCTATCCAAGGACTTGGTTGTGTCCTCATGCAGTGTGACAAGGTAATAGCCTATGTTTCACAACAACTAAACGTGCACGAAAAGAACTATACTACTCATGACTTGGATTTAGGTGTAGTGGCCTTTTCCTTGAAGATATGGAGACATTACTTGTACTGTACCAAGTGCACTATTTACACCGATTACAAGAGTCTTCAACATATCATTGAGTAGAAAGTGCTGGACAAGAGGTAGCGACGCTGGGTGCACTTGCTAAACGATTATGATTATGCTATTAAATATCACCTAGGAAAAAGAGAATGTAGTTTCTGATTCCTTAAGTAGAAAGGAAACCACTAAACCCTAATGAGTATGTGCTCTGCAACTGACGATTAGCACTCATTTCCCGAGCAAATAAAGAAAGCCTAGATGCAAAGTTTAAAACCGAAAAACATTGGATGTGAATCGTTACATGGGATGGATAAATAGTTGGAAGTCAAATCCAATGGAATCTAGTATTTCATGTATAGACTTTGGGTACCCTTGTATGGAAATTTAGGAGACTTGGTTATGAATAAAGTAAACAATTCTAAGTATTCCATATACAACCCGATGTAATTCACTGAGTGGTGTTAACAATATTTCACATCTCAAATCTGAAGAAGTGTTTATCTAACGAGACACTAATTGTACCACTTGAGGAAGTAGAAGTAGATGATCAACTATGCTTTGTTAAAGAACCGGTGAAGTAATGGATCGTGAGGTCAAGACCCTTAAGCAAAGTAAGATACCTATAGACAAAGTTCGTTGGAACTCAAGACGTGGACTAGAATTTACATGGAAACACGAGGAACAAATAAACCTTAAGTATCCTCATCTGTTCGAAACAACGACAACAACCGGGGAAGGTACTGTCTTTCAACGTCGGGATGATGTGACAACTCACTCGATTTCATTATGCGAATGCAGTAAACCGGGGATGTAACACAACCATGTAATGCAATTTTCAGGACAAAATATCTTTCAAAGTGGGGACAATGTGACATCCCGTAATTTGCCGTTACCAAACTAGTTGGCGTTGAACGTAGGTGACTTAATAATAATAATAATCTATGATAAACAATAATAATATAATTAATAATGTTGATTATTAGTTGTGATTATCTGATTCATGAGTTTATATAATTTTAATATTTATTTTGTGAATTTTACGCGATAACGTGACAACGTATTATATATATAATTTATTGTGTGTCTTATTGTACATCTTTATGGTTATTATTATCGGCTAATACTATTTATAACTTGTTAAAATTATTTAAAAAGTGTTAAAAAGACTATTTTTTATAAAATATAAAGGGGTTTACTTTTTAATTATTCTAAAATCGAAACTTACTAGAATTACAACCCTATTCCCATCCCAAACCCCCATTCAGCCGCAATACCACCCAAACCCCCATTCTTCGCTATTTTGATCCAACAACACACATACAAGTCGATTTTAATAAGTTCCAAGGTATTAAAAGGTGCTAGCAAGTGTAATTCTTGATTTTTACATATCTAAAGGTTAGTTTTGATTAGTTTTTCATGATGGTTGTTCTTGATGAACCCTAGTTTTGATGTGATACACATGGATAATTTGTATTATATTCATGTATGTTAACTTGCTATGCTTGATTAAATGATATCTCAATTAATACGTCACCAACGGGTCAATGGGTTAACTAGGTTAACCTAGAGTTGTTAAGTTTTTTGTGTACACATACTTATGTACTTGTGTGTTCAAGGTAACCTTTGAAGGGTTGTCCTTACATCAATCATCAGTTCTCCTTTATCATTATTTTTGCACACTAGGTGAGTTCATGCCCCACTATTTTCTAATCTCTCTACTGGGAGAAATAGCATACTTTTTGACAAATGCTACAATATTATTGTAAGTTGTATATGTTTTAACATAGTGCATAATACCTTGAAAGTCCTCACACTTTCGGATCGTTAATAATGGTAACTAGTGAGAAATCTTGGGTAGTACTACTAGGCTTGACAAGCCCCACCTATGCGACTTGAGGTCAAACGGGTGGAATATCATACTAAACACAAACATTGTCACAACCTGGTAAGTGGTTATGAGAGGCAACAAATGCAATACAGTCCGCTTCGATCGTGAAACCACTATTGTTATTACTTGTGAATATATACTACTTATCTATTTCAACACACTTGTCATGTTATACAAATGTTATTGTTTACGTTAAACGCAAAATCTTGAACTTACCAACATTAGTGTTGACATTTTTCGGATACTATTCTTAAGTTGTTATATCAAATTGCCATTTGGAGCACATCATGGGTCCAGCATGCATTCTAAGACATTATATCAAGCCATAACACTTGGATTTTATTGTTGAGATTTAAATAATGGGTTGGAGCGTGTTTTTGCCAATTTTGCATTTGTATACTTTGGGTTTGTCTTATTTACAAAACTCTTCTACATGGTTTTAGAGTTTGAACTTTGGTTGGTTTTATTTTAAATTTAGCATATAGTGTCGTTCTGAGTAACTAGTGACTGTGATCCTGCTTTGTTCACACGCCTCGCGGTAAACTCCGCACATGGATTTTGAGAGTGTGACAACATTCGTTAGGCCAAGTGGCATAACCAGAACTCATAATGGTCATAACATGTCCTGAATGCTATTTTTAGAACATCCTCCTCGGCTATCAATAGCTGATGATAACTTGATCGCAAATCAATCTTCGAGTAGAAACTAGATCCTTGAAGCTGATCAGATAGATCATTGTTTAAGGTAATGCGTATCGATTTTTGATAGTGAGTTTGTTTAACTCTTGATAATTGATGCACATTCTGAACGACCCATCTTTCTTCTTGACAAACAAGATTAGTGCTCTCCATGGTGAGAAGCTTGGTCTTAGAAATCCCTTATCCAACAATTCTTCTAATTGCTTCGACCATTCTTGCATCTCCTAAGGCGCTAATCGATATGGGGATCTGGAAACAGGAGCAGCTTTAGGTACTAAATCGATTCGGAATTCCACCTGTCTAGAAGGGGTTAATCCAGGATATCTCCAAGTAAGGCATTTGGATAGTCTTGTATATCGGTATGTCCACAAGCTTTCGTTCCTGATTCTTTGTATCCACTGCCAGGGCAAGAATCGTTGGATACCCTTCACGAAGATACTTGCAAGCCGTTAGTACATTGACAATCTTCAGGTTAGGTTTCCCTTTATGTTAGATAGTCAAAGTTCCACCATTTAGAATAGGGAGACAAACAATCTTCAGATAGCATATCACTTTAGTCACTTGAGCATGATGCTTTAACAACCAATACATACCCATGACAATATTGAAACTACCAAGCACAAAGGTAGGAGGTCGATACTAAAGGAATGACAAGTCTAACGAGAGAATCATGCCATCACATCAACACACAACACTACCGAAGCCATCATCATGTAACTCGTCGCCAACCCTAACGTTGCCTCACTTGCTCCTCAAGAGAAGTCACCTGTTGATGTGCTGCTACCAATCCAGCCTCTATAGTCTCCATTTTTAGGTTCACCACCTCCAGCCACTTCTTCATCCTTCCTGTCTCATCTCCAAATCACCAATCCTGAAATGTAGATGGTTCGGGATGTCATCTCAATCACTTTCTCCTCCTCGAATGTCATCATCCTTCCATCCATCGCCTGCAACATCTCACTCGTCACTCCTGCCTTACACTGTAAGGATGAAATCTAGTGCTCATAATGGATGCAGCGGGTAACTAAACTAACTAGGATTCGATCAAAAAGCTCATCCATTAATGGTAGGTCTTGATGGACTAAGGACGACTCACTAACCTCAAGCATAGAAGGAACACCACCTTGTCATGTACTCTTGTCCTCTTGGGCTCACTCTTCTCTAGCGTCTCTCTATTAGTCTCATCAACAACCATCTTTGGCTTCCTATTCTTCCTCGTCAAGTAAACAAAGCGAACCTCAATAAAATGCTCAGGATTGTTAGGAACAATCTCATGAGTAATAGGTGTCGTCTAATAAGGCTCACTAAGAGCAAGAGGACTCTCGTCATCGAATGCCCGAATCCAGCCATTTCCGTACTTGGAAGTAGGCTCCATCTTGGTGCAAATGAGTAGTGTTAAATCTCCAAAGATATGATAGGAGAAGACAGAACATAGGATCCTCATAATCACTATGAAGTTATGGATGATAATGAATGGGGTCTGAGAAGACATCCGTAACACATGACTATTCGTACAAAGTTGTCTAAATACAGGTATTTTATACTTAATTCCTTTTAATGAGTACATATACAAAAACATCATTAACTTATGCATGCATGACACAGAACACTTGGCAATGAAAATGTTTTAACTTAAAAACAGTTTTGGCTATAGTTTAGATTTTTGAAAAATATTTTCTAGTTTTCTATAACCATTGGCTCTCATACCAACTACTGTCACACCTTGTAAAGCGCACCGGTAAGGCACGCATGTGACGGAGGTAACGGTAGTTGGATTATTTCCAACAATTATTAATCCAACATTTCATGGATACCAAAATCGAATATTATATTAAAATAAAATGTTATTACATTTAATAAAAACATAAGTCTTAACATAAAAGCTTAATTAGTAATCCATAACATTGTTCCCAAATATTAGTACGAAATTTATAAACAAAAACGGAAAAAATGGGTCCCAAAAGTGGAATCCAAATTCGATAAGTTTGCCTTTAAAACCCTTTTCATTCTCATGCATGCCTAATCAATGAAAACATGCCCAAAAGTTTATCAACAAAAAACTAGTGAACTAATAGGTTCGCACAAAAAGTTATCATAATTTTCTTTAATAATATAACATGATTATCCGACAATAAAATCCTGGATCATCAAGGACTAGCTAGTTCCACTGACAATGATCACAACCAATAGCCGCACAATCAAACCAAGGCACAAATTCGCACATATCCTTTCAACATATATTCCCTTCGTACTAGACCGGTTGCAACCGACCCTAAGGACAATTGTCAAACCCAATAGATCTACCAAATATAATGTCGGCCTCCAAGGGTTAATGATTATGTAAAAGGATAGTCATGCACAAATAATAAAACAACTCAAGGTCATCATAAAGATTGCACAGTTATTCGATAATCCTATCATAAAAAACTATTATAACATGTTTTCCCCCCTAAACAATTAAATAAAACATTATTTAAAAATAGAAGTTGTGAAAACTCACTTTCAAATGTCACAAAGAGATGATCGAGCGAAATTCGAGCCTAGAAAATAAATGACCAATAACGCCCTAATAACAAAAGATCTATTAATTGTCGAGTAATAAGTCTAATACGAAAGTTGTTTACCCAACTCACTAGACTTATTTTAAAATTTATTTTTAAAAAACCTGTTAGTGACTTTCAGTTTAGTTTAATAATTTACATTATATGTGACAAATATTCATTTATTAAATTAACCATTTAATTTAACCATTAAACAACAACTACATAACACAAACAAAATATACACATGAGTGTATATAAAAATATAACACAAAAATTACTAAGTTAGGTATTGTACAAACAAGTAAATAAATATATAAATAACTAATTAATTATTAATTTATAATAATATCTTTTTAAGATTAATAATAAGATATATTAATATTCTTGTTCTAGTAAGGTGAACTATCTTTTATATCAATACTTTATAAATATTACTTTCTTTTATTACAACTCAACTTTTATTAATCTTTATCACAAATAATTAAATTGTAAGCTGTGTAATATGTATAAAAATCTTTTCCAAAAACTTTAATTATGAAAATATGCTCTATGTTTGACTCAAATTTTACCCGTATATGTTGATTTTTGACCCGAAAGCGCATGGTTTTACACGCATAAACCGTACATAAACTCATATATATATATATATCATGAACATTTTATATGCTTAAATATTACTCTTTTGATATCAAAAACCTTCTCAAATATTTTGTTTAAAATCAGTTTCAAATCAGTCCAACAACTTTGACCCGAAATTGTCGTTTTTCGGCATTTTGCACATATAAGGTCATCACCGAAGACCTTTCTTGATATGGGTTTGTTATATACTTAAAACATAAGTTTCTAACTAAAAAAATTAATTATTTTCTGTCCCAAACCGGACTTGTGAGAAATTATTTGTTTTAGACCCCAAAACATCATTTTTAACGCGATTTTACATTTAAAATGTGTACAAATTAAACCCAATTATCAAAACTTTTATTTTGAGTAAAGTTACTAACTTTTAACTATATTTATTGTTTTTAAACTTCTAATTCTGCAGATCTTATAAACATACTTGGTTTGTCAATTAAATTTTATAGAAGATTTTTTAGTGGTCATGTCCCATCAATATTTGAGTCTCTTTAATTTCTAATTTGTTTTTATCTTTTAATTAAAACAAATATGATTAAAACATCAATATCTCTAGATCATTATCACCATATACATGGATCATTTTAACCATATCTAAACTTATAAGTGAACAACAAATCAAGAACAAAAGTGTAAACCATATGTACATACATATACATGATTTCATAAATACATACATACATGGTCCAACTCATAGATTTTATCTTATGTTCTTAGTTTTAATTTCAACAAAACATATTTAAAAACCAAAAGATTTCAGATCATGATCGTCATTATTCATGGATCATCTCAATCCTTTATGAAATCAAAGTGCAAGGTGGGTTCAAAAACATCATTCCTTACATGCAATCATGTATTACCCATTTTCGTCATTTTGATACACTCCTTTTGGAGATGTGTTCTTATGATATTCATAACCTCAAACCAAAGTTTGATCATCTTGCATGCAAGAGAAAATCAACAAAATATTGAAAAATCATCAAAACACAAAATCATTATACATATACACATACTTACGGCACAGACACACACATTGTTTCACAACTCATTTTCTTGCTTAAAACAAAAAAACTAGTTTTTGGTAAACAAAACTTGCAACAATCATCCAAAAGTCATGTTGCATGGCATAAAAGTTCAAAGTTCATACCTAAGATGAACAAATTTGAAGATTCAAGAATAATTTCCTTTAGAATTTCGTCTCCTTTGAGTTGGATTTATGTAATGTTTTGCACCAAACTCATAAGGAATCCTTGAAATCGAGAAATCAAAGCTTGAAACTAGCTTGGATAATTCAATTTTCGAAGTGGCGAGGGTGTTTCGGCTAAGAGCAAAAGGAGAAGGACAGAGGAGAGAAAATTAGGCTAGTAAGAGAAAATGTTGGTGACAAGTGAGGAGAAGGTGGAGTGTGGGTTTTGTTGGACCAAAAGAACCAATGAGCCTGATCAGGAAAAACCTCTAAGTCCTACAGACATTATAACTGCTAAAGAAGATCTCAACAGCTGAAGACATCAGCTGATTACAAGGTCTGAAGACAAAGTCTGAAAGTAAAGTACTGAAGACAAAGTCTAAAAGTAAAATACTGAAGACAAAGTCTAAAGCCATCAGCTGAAGATAAAGTCTGAAAGTAAAGTACTGAAGAACAAAGACTGAACACAAAGACTATAGACCAAAGTGATCAGTAGTTGTCACAACAACTGAAGTAATTAACTTCAGTAGTTGTCACAACAACTGAAGTAATTAACTTCAGTAGTTGTCACAACAACTGAAGTAATTAACTTCAGTAGTTGTGATGGTTTCCTTTCAGTACTTGTAATTTACTTTTTAGTAGTTATAGTTTCAGTAGTTTTATGTTTTTGTACTTAAGCATTCTCTGAGATGTAATCAGTAGTTGAGAACATTCTCAGTAGTTTGCATAGTTTCAGTAGTTTGAATAATTCTATTAGATGTCGCTATCAAGTGACATCAGCAGACGTCACATTTCCTATATAAGGAATGTTGACCTAGTTGTAACGTGTGACATTGAGCCACCACGAAAGCATATGAATGAAATATTTCTTTTGCAAAATTCTCTCTTTTTATAACCGTTTACTGTTACATTGAATATCAATTGTGTTCTTGTGATTGTTTAATTCATTGCTCGAATTCCGCTGCAATACTCTCTAATTAATCCAACTTTTGAATAAGTTTGATTTACAAAATTGTAAGCCATGTTCTACTCCCATGTTCAACACCACACAACTGAATGCATATCAGAAAGATAAAGCTATTGATGAAACACTTTACAGATGTATGATTGAGTCCTTGATGTACTTAACAGCTTCTAGACCAGATATCATGTTTGCCACTTGTGTTTGTGCTAGATTTCAGGCTGCTCCTAAAGAGTCTCATTTGATTGCAGTCAAGAGGATCTTTAGATATCTGCAAGGTACATAATCTCTAGGTCTTTGGTATTCCACTGGACACTCATGCAAATTAGTTGCTTTTTCTGATAGTGACTATGCAGGGTGTAAGTTAACTAGAAAGTCAACTTCTGGTGGATGTCAATTCCTAGGCAACTGTTTGATTTCTTGGTAGAGTAAGAAATAAACATATGTTGCTACATCCACTGCTGAAGCAGAGTACATTGCTGCTGTAAGTTGTACATCTCAGGTACTCTGGCTTCAAAACCAATTATTGGATTATGGCATTACAGAGACTAAGACTCAATATTAATGGATAGTGCTTCAGCTCTGTGTATTGTCAAGAATCCAGTCCAGCACTCTAGGACCAAACATATAGAGATCAAACACCATTTTATTAGGGATTGTTTTGAAAAAGGTCTGATTGATCCAAAGTTTGTGCCTAGTGCTGATGAGCTTGCAGATATATTTACTAAGCCTTTGGATAGTTCAACTTTCCAAAACCTTGTGTTATGGCTTGGTATGCTGCAGCTAGAATAAGTGATAACTACTGATGATCTCAGTAAACAAGTACTGATGATCATTAGTAAACATGTCACAAATATGTACTATTCGGTTCAAAGAAACTGATGCAGTTATAACTGCTGATGTAGTTATAACCCATGATGTCAATAAAAATAGATAAGTACTGATGTCCTATGAAACAACTGAAAATAGCTAAAAAGTCTGATGAGTAAGTGTTGAGGACAGTATGAAACAGCTGAAAAGCTAAGAATTGACAAAAACTACTGATGAGAATTTTCACTTCAGTCGTTTCCACAAACTGCTGTTTCACCTTAAACAGCTGATGAGTAGTGTAACTACTGATGACTAATACCAATTCCTCAGTTGTTTACAACAGCTGAAGACAAAACCAAGGTTTTCAGTAGTTTCACAACTACTGATGACTAAAACCAAGTCTTCAGTTGTTTTCAAACATCTGATAGTTAAAACCAAGTCTTCAGTTGTTTTCATAACAACTTATGCCAACACCAACACTCTCAGTCGTTTTCTTTTCAGCCTTTTCTTAACCTATAAATACCTGCACTTATAGCCAAACGTTTCATTAGCCGTTTTTCAAACCTTTTCTCTCTCAACAATGGCGACCATGAAACTCAAACCCCGACACAACTGTGTTGCCTACCTTTCGAAATCGGCTTTCTGGAACAAGTTTGACAATGCCATCGATCTTATGGTGGATTCCCAATACCGAACAGCCTTTCTTCTGAATCCTACCATATACCCTAATTCCTTAACCCAGTTCTGGACCAACGTCTCTGTAATAACTGGTGAGAATGATAGCCAACTCACTCTCCAGTCGTTGGTGAACCAGAAACAGGTGCTTATCACCCCCGACATCATTCGCAAAACCCTACATTTGCATGATGGCACCTATGTTAAAGAATACCTGACAGGCACCACTGATATGTCTTTCATCAATAACGGGTATGAAGGCGACTTAAGTGCTACAACCATACTTAAAAAGCACTTCCATGATGCTGAAAAACTTATCTTTCATATGGTGAATGTCTGCCTTGCATCAAAGACATCCTCTTGGGATCAGATGTCTTCCCGATGGCAACAGGTATTGTACTCTATCTTTGAACGCCAAAATCTAAATTTTTCTGAGATAATGTTCATGGAACTAAAGGATCTGGCTCAGAAACCTGTGGCAAACAGATGGCTACTTTATCCCAGGTTTCTGATGGCCTAATTTTGAATCAATTAAAATCTGATGGCCTTGTTGGTCTTGGAGTCCCTGCTCCAGCTGTTTTAGCTGAGGTATACTCCAGACATAACTCAGAACCTACTCTTAAAGGGGTTGCCCGGATGCTAAAACCCAAGCAGGGAACCCACAGCCTCCACTTCCAAATCCAAAGTCCCCACCAAACCCAAATCCAAAAAGCCCAAAAAGGCTACTCAGGGAGATGAGTCCCCTGAGGATGCCCCTGTACCACAAACACAGGAAATACATATTGGTTCTAACCCCCCCTTTATGTCCAAGACTCACCCTGCTGAAGCCGCACAGGTATCCTCTCAACAGGATCCTGTTGCAACCACAATTGGGGATCCCACATTTCTGGAACCTATCTCAATTGAGAGGGTTACCATTGAAGAGCACCTCTCACCCCGGGTGCAATCTGCTTCGAACCAATCTCCACATGAAACCGCCCCTCAAAGCCCAAAACTGATAGTTGCTAAAGTGCTGAGTCAGTTGCATTCTTCACCCCTCCCCAGAAACCACTTACCACTGGAATACCTCAACCATTGAGGGGGAGGACCAAAATGCTTCTGATAACCCACATCACAGGGGTTACAATGTTCAATCTCCAAGTGTAGAAACGGAGGTTAGAACATCTGGTAAGGCTGCCACTTCTACTGATTCAGTAAATGATCAGGATGAAGTTGATAACATCCATAAGACCTTACCAGAGGCAACTGCCAATGAAGGACATAGTCCTGAGGTAGGAAGTCCCCAGTACCACGAACAAGGGGCACATGCTTCTACTGATCTACACTCAGAGCATGTACATCCTGATTCAATCAGGAGGTCAGGTGATTCAGCACAGACTGATGATGACCTGGGCTTTTTCTATGATGTATTAGCCCATAATACCATCCTAGAGACTACGGTGAGCAGACTCAAAGAGCTGCTAGCCAAAATGTCTCAGGATCAAAGTCCATCTACCCTAAAAACCCCACAGATGGCATCTTCAATTGAAGGTTCACCAAACACTGAGCGTACACACTTAACTGAGCCACCAGCCACTACTTTTGGCACCACCTCTCAGGGACAGAACCCCTCTGAGTAGATGGTTGCTATCTTTCAAAACTACTTACCTCTCATCACTCCCATCATCACTGACATAGTGCATAAAGCCATTGATGAGAGGATCTCCTCAAATCTACAAACCCTCATTGATGATGTTGTTCACAAATCTCTTTCTGCCTTTCAAGCCCTTGATCCCAATGCAACCAAAAAGGGGGAGACTTCCAAGTCTAAGGCAGTGAAAGAAAAGAAAAGAAAAAGAGTTGATGATGAGAAAGAGGTGGAGAAAGAACTGATCTCAGAACAGCTTATCAGAGATAAAGAGAAGGAAGATCAGCTGATCACATATAAAAGAAAGAAAAGTGCTGAGTAAAAAGCTGATGAATATAAATCCTTAGAAGATCTTGTCAAAGATGCTGATGAAGCTCACAGCAGATCCATGGATAAAATTATAGATCAGCTCTTTCGACAAGGTCATGACACAACCACACTAGACTGAGATCAGAAGGCTGGAAATAGAAGAGATTCAAGCTAGATGGGCTGGTTATAGTGTGTTGGAAAGGGAAAGATTGGAGATAATGATTAGATTCATTGCCAAATACCTTGGAAGATCATTGATAGAGATAAAGGCCTGGTCCAGAGACAGTATCTTGGAGATAACCAAGAAAATCTGCTCTGCTGGAGGCTATAATAAAGGGTTGATCATCGAAGCACTGGATGAAACAGGTGCAGGGAAGAGAACTGAAATGGCAAAACTCTCCAAAGCCAAACTCACCACCAAAATGCTAAGTCAGTCTTCTCACACTCCCACTAAAACACAACCCTTATCTCTAAAATCTCCCAAATCTATCCCTAAACCAAGCCACCCATAACTCAACCCACAAAACCAATTCCTTTACCCCAAAAACCACCTCAAACCTTACCCAGTGATACACCCAGAAAGAGGAGAAGGGTGTTGAGGGTAGAAGAAGATGAAGAAGAGGATGATGATGAAGATTGTCTACCAATCTCTGCTCTTCTCAACCTTAAACCACCTGAGCACAGAAGTCAACAAGTGATTACACCTGACTTGCAAATGCAGATGGTGAAGGTAAAGATTGGAGAAGCAGAACAACAGAAGCAGCACGATGAGCAGTTTCTCAAGATGGTTGACAAGGATTTCCCTCAGTCCTCATCCATTCAAGAAATGAAGAAACAGGCTCTGAGGCTGTACACTCTTAGACATACTTTTCAACATCAAAGAGAAAAAGTGCGGATCTGGCCAGAACCCATGGTAAATTCTAGAATTCATAAGAAGAATATACCAAGTAGATATCATGGCCAAGTGAAGAAGACCTTGAATGCTGCAATTACGTTGGCCATGGTAGTCTCACCCTGGGAAATCATTGAAGAATTCAAGAGAGCTCACAACTCCAAGACAACCCCTCAATCTATTCTTGAGAACAAAATGATCAAGGAGGGGTTGTTATACAAAAGACTTGAAGATATTCAAAAGAGTGAACTCTAGTTGTTGCTTGAAGGCTCTCACCCTGATGAATTTGCTTACAGAGAGAGAACAACTGTGGAGTTGAAAAATGGAAAGACAGTGAGATACCTGTCTGAGTATTATGGCCCAGAGTTCTTCTTCGAGGGAGAAGCAGAAGAGCTCACCAAGGAGGAACAAGTTGTTCTCCTTGAGGCCTATGCTAGTGAGTCTTATAGACTCATTAATGGGAATTAGGTTTCATGGTTGGGACAAGACTATATGTCCAGTTTCCCCAAGACAGAGTTCCCTTCCATACTTAGCCAATCAAAAGATTAGAAACCTTTTCTCGGCCTGTGCTTAACTGATTACCTATGAAGCTGATCAAGAGGGTGTTTCTGCCAAGAATAAGTGGGATCATCATTAAGTTTAGAGGTTTTGGCTGCATTGGTTCAGGGGGAGTTTGTTGGACCAAAAGAACCAATAGACTGATCAGAAAAACCTCTAAGTCCCATAGACATTACAACTGCTGAAGAAGATCTCAACAGCTGAAGACATCAGCTGATTACAAGGTCTGAAGACAAAGTCTAAAAGTAAACTACTGAAGACAAAGTCTGAAAGTAAAATACTGAAGACAAAGTCTGAAGCCATCAGTTGAAGACAAAGTCTGAAGCCATCAGCTGAAGACAAAGTCTGAAAGTAAAGTACTGAAGAACAAAGACTGAAGACAAAGACTGAAGACCAAAGTGATCAGTAGTTGTCACAATAGCTGAAGTAATTAACTTTAGTAGTTGTGATGGTTTCCTTTCAGTACTTGTAATTTACTTTTCAGTAGTTATAGGTTCAATAATTGTAGTTCAGTAGTTTTATGTTTTTGTACTTAAGCATTCTCTGAGATGTAATCAGTAGTTAAGAACATTCTCAGTAGTTTGCATAGTTTCAGTAGTTTGAATAATTCTATTAGATGTCACTATCAAGTGACATCAGCAAACGTCACATTTCCTATATAAGGAATATTGACCTAGTTTTAACGTGTGACCTTGAGCCACTACGAAAGCATATGAATGAGATATTTCTTTTGTAGAATTCTCTCTTTCTATAACCGTTTACTGTTACATTGAATATCAATTGTGTTCTTGTGAATTGTTTAATTCATTGTTCGAATTTCGCTGCAATACTCTCTAATTAATCCAACTTAGATCATTGATCCTAACAGGTTTATATATATATAAATAGTTAAATATGGTTAAGTTGAGTTAATTGTGTAATTATTTTAATTATATGGCTGGTGGATCTCCAAGTGAGATGCCACCCAGTATAAGGTAGGTGTCAGTCTTGTTAAAATATTTTTTGTAAAAATCTATAACGTTTGTGCAGGATCGGTTTTGTCACTTAACACTTGGTTTTTCTCTCAAACTCACTTAAGTTACACTCAAATCAGATGAAGCGGAGTCTATTCTAAGAGTTGATAGTAATATAATAAGTAACAAAGAACACAAAGATAATTTTCAAGGTACTTGCATATATTGCTTATCAACTCAAAGTGTTACAAGACTTACAATGAGAAACTATATATAATACTACCTACAGCCGTATATACTGTAGTACCAGCTGGAATCCTCTAACTAAAGCAAATACTATAAATCTATAGTTTAAGGTAACTTAGATAAAGTCTTATCTAAGATATGGAAGTCATGACATGTCCATGACTTACCTTTTATCACCAACCAAAGTTGGTAACTTGTACTAACATCAAAAGGTGAACAGTGGAATAAGGTATGGTAAACTAAATGGCCTTTTAGGAAAATGCCATGCAATATCAGAGGCCTGTAGTGGAGTGTCAAAGACCATACTTATGTCCACTGGTTCATAGAATTGTCTTCCGAAGGTTAAATGGCTTCGGAAGAACAAGTACTTCTGAAGCCACTTATACTTCGGAAGAGGCTACTTCTTTTGAGGCTTGATGGACTTTTTCTGTTTTGCATAATTTGGAAATTCACTTATGTTCTATTCTTAGAGACTTGATCTTCGGAAGTGAGCACTTTGTCTTCGGATGTAGAGTTTGTCTTCGGAAATAAAACTATTACATTGTCATCGGAAGAACTCTATTTTCTTTAGAGGTCCCATACTTAGCTTCGGAAGTCCTTTGTAAGTTGCACCAAAATTTTTCTAGTGATTTGGTTTTGGTTGCACCAGCCTTCCTCTTGATCCAACAAACTCCCCCTAGGCTGATGCTACCAAAACCTTACTTGTTTCTTCTTCTCAAAGCTTTTAGCACCAAGGAAAGCATATATTTTTTTTCTTTGTTCTTCCCAGAAGTGGTGCTAAGAAGCTTGTACAAATCATTAGTTGACAGGAAGTCCAGTTTGTCACCCTAAATGATATATACCCTCTATTGTGTCCTTCTAAAAAGAGTTAGTTGATGAGAGTTGTAGTCATACTCCCATCTAACTATATGTTACAATTCAGGGCCTTCAACCATTTATAGGAAACCAGTGCTTTAGTGGTTGACCTTTCCTTGTCTTCCTTCTCCCTCCATTTCAACTCTTCTTCAATCCTTGCCTTTGTGGTAAGCTTAGCAAGATGAAGGCTGCTAAGATGACTTCTAATGTGAGCAGTAGTTTCAGAGTTGGAAGGATTGGAGAATGGTTTTTCTGCTAACTAAGCAATGTCAAATTTTTTGGAGTGTAGCAGAGAGGAGGCATTCAACCTGTTACGTTCTCCATTCTCTCTCTCCATAACAAAGTTGTGACAGGCTTCATCGAACCTCCACTAGATGATTTTCTTTCTTGGAACAAGAGGCTGACTAGGGATCTTGTCTCCTTTCTTTGTGTCCAGCAGACTCACCAGCCTTCTTCTTAATTTCTTCTCTTTATTGGTTAAGGAGTCAGAGTTAAGACCAATAAGACTAGTAGCATGTCAAGTGTTCCTCTAGTCAAATCAAGAAGTTGATCTCTTGTTAAGGAACATGAAGACCCATCAACATAAGTCAGTTTGACAGAGTCTTCTTCACAAGAGATGTCACTCAGGGTTATGCAGTTTGAGAGCTTTGTCTTGATTGCCTTGAATTCCTCTAAGGAGAGATGTTTAGAAGGCTGAGGGGATGGTTTGGAAGGTTGTTGGGTAGGTTGAGGTGTAGTTGTTCTTGAAAGTGTTTTGGGTTGAAGGATGCGTAATTTGGGTGATTGAGGTGAAGAACTAGGTATGGATAGTGATGTAGGTTCAGGTGTGTAGGGTTTAGTTTTGATGGTGAATGGTGAGAGAATTGGTTTAGACTGGGATTGAGTGGTAGGTTTGAAGATTGGAAGGCCATTGAAGGGTGGTCAAATACAACACAACAACACAGAAAGAAGAGTAACTAAACTTAATCAAATAGTGAACTGGATTAACCACAAGTAAAGACACTAAGAACACAAGTAATTAAGAGACAGAAGACAAGAGCAAGGTACACAAGAAGATGGTTTTCAAGATTGCAGTATATTGCTTCTTAATGTTCTATTACAAGTGTTACAAAGCATGAAGATAAAGTTACAAGAACATGAGATACTTATACTACATCCTACAGCCACCCATACTATAAAAGCCAGCTGGAGACAAGTGACTAGACATAAAACAAAATCAATTGTAGAGTCAAAAAGGTAGATTGCCTTTTTGACTTTGTGACTATGACATGCCATAGCTCACATCCTTATCTATTACAAAATGGATAGAGTACATGAAGTAGAAATTTTACTGACTCAAGACCGCAATGTATAGTTACCAAAAGCATAGACCTTTTCACCAAATCATGTAAGTTGGTGACTTTACAAAGTTGCAGCGGACAGGGGTCCAGCTTTATGGAAAAGTACATCATATAAAGCATGTTGTTAAAAGTTTTTGGAAGAAATCTATCTTCAAGAGTTGAGCTTCGGAAGACTTTGTCTTTGACGCTTCGGAAGACTTCATCTTTGGCTTCGGAAGATATTGGTCTTGGCTTCAAAAGATTTTACATTTCACGTAATTCTGTTGCTTGTGTGAAACTTCCGAAGCATTCTTCTTTAGTACTTGTGCAGCATGCATGCAGAAAGACTTTGGTTGCTTCAACCTCTTCAAATATTCTATACAAACTCCCCCTAGGCTGATGCTACCAAAACACTTGAAGACTTCAGATATCAACAGTCCTCATCAGGATAATAACCCGCCCTTTCTTCATAAGATGATCTGAATCCTTCAGACTATCAAAGTGTGTTCTCATGTCAAAGAGATCATGCAGAGGCAATTGAAACATGTCTTGCCAAGTGTAGACATTCTCAATGCCATGATCTATAATGACATACCACCTTTATAGGTTTGTAGTGTATGTCCAGAATAGGATGGGTCCTTCTAATGCTAGAGGAGCTATTGGAGTGGGAGATGATGGAGTGTTGGACCAAAAGAACCAATGAGCCAGATCAGAAAAACCTTTAAGTCCCAAAGACATCAAAACAACTGAAGTGGTCTACAACAACTGAAGATAAAGTCTGAAGACAAAGTCTGAAGACAACTGCTGAAGACAATGTCTGAAGACAAAGTCTAAAGACAACAGCTGAAGACAACAGCTAGACAAAGTCTGAAGACAACTGTTGAAGACAAAGTCTGAAGACAACAACTGAAGTCAAAGTCTGAAGACAACAGCTGAAGACAAAGTCTGAAGACCAAGTTCTCAGAAGTTGTCACAGCAATTGAAGTAGTTCTCTTCAGTAGTTGTGATGGTTTACTTTTCAGTAGTTTGTAATCAGTAGTTTTATATTAGGTAAAACATCTGAAGCTCTTACACTTCAGATGTTATAACTTCACTAGTTGTAATGTTAGCTAGTACTTAGCATTTTGTGAAGGTGTCCTCAGTTGTTGACATCTTCAGTAGTTTAGTTTACTTTCAGTTGTTTGTATAAATCAGTTAGCTGTCACTATCAAGTGATGTCAGCTGATGTCACATTCCTTTTTAAAAGGAATGTTGACCTAATTTCCTTGTATTGGAAGCATGTGCGTGAATGAAAACATTCTTTTTGCAGAAAACTTTCTCTCTTTATAACCGTTACTGTTTAATTGAATATTCATATTATTCTTGCTTAAATTTTGTCTAATTTGTGTGATATTCCGTTGCAAATCTTAATCTAATTGACCAAACTAGATCTCGATCCCTTCAAATGGTATCAGAGCTGGTTAATCATTGATCGATTTAACAATTGATCATTGAAACTGCTCTTTTGATTCTAAGTTTGATCGATTAGCAAATTTGCAAGAATTGGTTATAGAGTTTGATTTTCTGTTGCTTTCAGTTAATTAATTTGAGATTCGTCTTGTTTCAAACTGTGTTGTTGAGTTTTTGAGCTAGATCTGTTAAAATCTCATTGAACCTGTTTGAATTGGTGAAAATGGCTACATCAATCAATGATCCTCACAATACTGGCTCCTCAACAAAGCCTTTGATGTTTGTTAGGAGTGAGTATAACATATGGCAACGCCAAATGCTCCATCACCTGTTTGTCAACAGTTCAGGTTGTTGGAAATCTGTGGTTCATGGACCATATAAGCCTATGGTGAGTAATCCGAAAACCAATGAGATGGTTCCAAAGAAGAAAGAGCAATACTCAAATGAAGATCTGAAACTGTTTGAAATTGATGCTAAAGCCCATGGAATTCTAGCCATGGCACTGCCAAATGAACTTTATTCTGGACTTATGCATCATGAAATTGCTCATGACCTCTGGGTTACTCTGAAAGAACAATTTGGAGGAACTGATGAGGTCTTGGAAAACAATAGAGAGATCCTTGCCCAGCAATATGAGACATTCTCTCATAGAAAGGGTGAGTCACTAACTCAACAGTTTGAGCGATTCTCCTGTTTGATATCTGAGCTGAAAATGGTTAAACATGAATATACAAATAGTCAGATGAACAACAAATTCCTCAAATCCCTGCCTGAGAGATGGGACACATATACTATTTTCCTACGCTCCAGTGCAAATCTGGACAATCTATCTCTCACCCAACTTCATGGGAAACTGTTAACATTTGAAAGAGAGATAGAACAGAAAAGGAAACTGGCTTCATCTGGGAAGCTCACTAATGATTTTGTACCAAGGATACTGCTCTGGTTGGTCATAAGTCAGAATATGCTGCATCAGAAACTTCTAATGATGAGCATATAGATTTCTCTTCAAACAGTGGAGATCCTGCTTTTGTTGGTGTTGATAGTAATTCAGGGTGTAATAGTGATAATTTGTGCTTTTTGATGGATGATTTGAAAGAATTTGCTGATGATGATTTGGAAGTGATGGATATTTTGAGCCAAATGGCATTAGTCAATATCAGATCTAAAAAATTTTACAAAAGGACAGGTAGAAAATATCCTGGTCTCTCTGGAAAAACCAAAGTTGGTTTTGACAAGAGCAAGTTGAGGTGTCATAAGTGCCATAGACTTGGACATTTTGCAAGAGAGTGTAGATCATATGGATCTAACTCTTCTGCACCCCTTTGTGACCTTTCCAGGCAATAGTTCACAAAACAAAAGGCAACATTCTACCAGTTCCGGTCATCATTCACAAATTCAATCATCTCCTGCATATTTTGTTCCTCAAGGTCAAATGCCATATTCTTATCCCTGTTTTTACATGCCTCAGTCCAATCAGGCTCCAGTACCCATAGCTCAACAACCACATGCCCTACCTGAGCCTTAACCATCTAAATCAAATCAACAATCTCAATCTCAATCACATCAAAGCTTTTTCACTCCTGGAGTTGTTGACTGGAGTAGCTTACCAGATAATCTTTTGGTTATTCTGAACAAGTGTTTTCTGATGCTGGTCAACATGGTGGTGAAAATCCTTATGGAAATCTTGCTCTTATGGCCCTGGAATCTACTGATGGTTCATGCTCAAATGTTTCACCATCACAGGTACCACAGGTATCTTCTGAGGCTAAGGCCAAGTTGTGTTCTGAGTCATGCATAGCTACTTTTTTCTTAATTAGAGAAGCAAATGTAGCTTTAATTAATCAAAATCTTGACATAGAGAAACTGATTTCCAAAAGAAAAGCTGAGTTTGAGTCTGTCTTAAAGGAAAAAGATAATGGCACAGAATTTAGAAACCACACACTTGATGAATTCTATTTCTCTAAGGGAATCAAGAGGCAGTATAGCATTCCAAGAACTCCTGAACAAAATGGAGTGGTGGAGAGAAAGAACAGGACTTTTATTGAAGCCGTAAGGTCAATGTTGGCTGATTCTAGTTTGCCACTAACCTTTTGGGCTGAATCTGTCAATACAGGTTGCTATGTGCAAAATAGAGTGTTAGTAAATCAAAGGTTGATGAAGACTCCTTATGAAGTGTTACATCATTTGGCTCCTCTAATTTTCTTCTTTAGAGCATTTGGGTGTCCTTGTTATATTCTTAACACAAAGGATCCACTTCAGAAGTTTGAATCAAGGTGGATGCAGGGTACTTTATTGGTTATTCATCTACTTGCAAGGCATACAGAGTTTTTAATTGCAGAACAAAGATAGTTGAAGAAACCTTGCATGTAAAGTTTAATGAATCTCCAAAGGAGAAAATCCCACAAAACCCTATGGAGTTATTTGATTTGGAATACTACCATATGTTCCTTATCAGTCTCCAGTTGTTGCAGATTTTGTGAATCCATCATCTCTAGCAACTTCTTATCCATCTATTGGTATAAATGCAAGTTTTAGTGATCACTGCCTGAGTCTACTAAACTTGATGTTCCTGTAGCTTCAACAGTTCCATCCACAACAAATGTTGATGAGATCTCTGAATCCTTACTTCATTTGAATTGCCATCTCATTCTAGGTTACAAGAGTCTGGATCACCATCTGTTGTTGCTGAATCACCTACAACACTTGCACAGATCCTATTGAGTATCAAGAACTTAAGAATCACCCATGTCTCAGATCAGTGGTGACATCAATGATGGTGTTTCTACTAGAAGTCAATTGTCCAATTTCTTCTTTTATGCTCTTCATTAGTCAGCAAGAGCCAAAGAACTATCATATTGCATTAAGAGACAATGGATGGGTTGAAGCCATGCAACTTGAGCTTCTTCAGTTTCAAAAGCAGCAAGTGTGGGAACTGGTTCCTCTACCCCAAGGTAAGTGTGCAATAGGCACTAAATGGGTGTTTAGGAACAAAACTGATGAAAAAGGTCAAATTTTTAAGAACAAGGGCAGACTGGTTGTACAAGGGTTTTCACAAGAAGAAGGTATTGGTTATGATGAAACCTTTGCCCCTGTAGTTAGTCTGGAGGAAATCAGATTGTTCTTAGCTTATGCTGCTTTCCATAATCTTAAAGTTTTTCAAATGGATGTCAAAAGTGCATTCTTATATGCTAAAATAAAAGAAGAAGTTTATGTGTGTCAACCATCAGGTTTTGAAGATCATAAACATCCAGATTGGGTGTATAAGCTTCATAAGGCTCTTTATGGGCTAAAACAAGCTCCCAGAGCCTGGTATGAAACACTGTCTAACTTTCTTCTTCAAAATAATTTCACTAAGGCTCCAGATAAAACTTTGTTCATTAAGAAAGTAGGCATGCATAAGCTCCTTGTTCAAATTTATGTGATGATATTATTTTTGCATCCTCTGATCCACAGTTGTGTGATGCCTTTACTAAGTTGATGCAACAAAAGTTGAAATGAGTGCCATGGGAGAATTACAGTTCTTTCTGGGGTTGCAGATCAAACAATGGCTGATGGAACTTTCATTCATCAGTCAAAATATACAAAGGATTTATTGAAAAAGTTTGATTTACAAAACTGTAAGCCCTATTCTACTCCCATATGCAGCACCACACAACTGGATGCTGATCAGAAAGGTAAAGCAGTTAATGAAACTCTTTACAAATGTATGATTAGTTCCTTGATGTACCTTACAGCTTCTAGACCAGACATTATGTTTGCAACTTGTGTCTGTGCTAGATTTCAGGCTGCACCTAAAGTATCCCATATGATTGCAGTCAAAAGGATCTTTAGATATTTGTAAGGAACTCAATCTCTAGGACCTTGGTATTCCACTGGGCACTCTTGTAAATTAGTTGCTTTCTCTGATAGTGACCATGCAGGGTGTAAATTAACCAGAAAATCAACCTCTGGTGGATGCTAATTTCTAGGAAATTGTTTAGTTTCTTGGCAGAGTAAGAAACAAACTTTAGTTGCTATATCCACTACTAAAGATGAGTACATTGCTGCTGCAAGTTGTACATCTCAAGTACTCTGGCTTCAGAATCAATTACTGGATTATGACATTACAGAGACTAAGACTCCTTTACTAATGGACAGTGCTTCAGCTCTTTGTATTGTTAAGAATCCTGTCCAGCATTTTAGGACCAAACATATTGAGATCAGACATCATTTTATTAGGGATTGTTATGAAAAAGGTCTGATTGATCCAAAGTTTGTTCCTAGTGCTGATGAGCTTGCAGATATATTTACTAAGCCTTTGGACAGTGTAACTTTCCAAAATCTAGTGCTAAGGCTTGGTATGCTGCAGCTTGAATGATTTGACAACTACTGATGATCTCAGTTCACAAGTACTGATGAGCATTAGTATACAGCTATCAAAAATAAGTATTGATAAGTTATTTTATCTTTAGCAGTTTTCATACTACTGAAGACTAAATTACTTAAAAGTACTGACGTACTTTATTTGTTGCAAAGTACTGATGTGGTTACAACCACTGATGTCTGTTCTAACAGATAAGTACTAATAACCAATGAAACATCTGAAAATCAGATAATCTGTTGAGTAAGTGTTAAGGTCAAATGAAACAACTGAGATCTGTGAATTGACGACAACAACTATTGAGCAATTTTACTCTTCAATTGTTTCAAACAACTGTGTTTCATTTCAAAACAACTAAAGCCAAAACTAAGTCTTCAGTAGTTTCCAACTACTGATGACAAACACCAAGTCTTCAGTTGTTTACAACATCTGAAAGTTAACACCATGTCTTCAGTCATTTCTAACAACTGATGACTAACACCAAAACTTTCAGTTGTTTTCTTTCAGCTGTTTCATAACCTATAAATACCTAACCCTAACTACAAACTTTTCATAAATCGATTTCCGAACGTTCATCTTCCATTAATGGCGACCATGCAAATCAAACCACGACACAACTGTATTGCCTACTTCACAAAATCAGCCTTTTGGACTAAGTTTGATGATGCCATTGATCTGATGGTTGATTCCCCGTATTGAACTGCCTTTCTTCTGAATCCAACCATCTATCCCGGTACCCTTCGCCAATTCTGGACAAATGTCACAATCCATACTGGTGAGAATGATGTCGCGATCACTCTCCAATCATTTGTAAACCAGAAGAAGGTGGTAGTCACTCCTGCTATCATTCGCCAAACCCTAGATCTAAATGATGCCACCTTTGTCACCAAATACCCGAAGGGCATCATTGATCTATCATTCATCAACCATGGATATGCGGGCGACTTAAGTGCTACAACCATTCTGAAGAAGCACTTCCATGATGTTGAACGTCTAATCTTCCACATGATCAATGTCTGCCTTGCCCCCAAATCCTCTTCATGGGATCAAATGTCATCCAGGTGGCAGCAGGTATTGTAATCTATCCTTGAACACCAAAGCTTAAATTTTTCTAAAATTATATTTTTGGAATTAAAAGATCTGGCAATGAAACCTGTAGCTAACAGATGGCTATTATATCCATGATTTCTTACTGATGATGCCCCTGCAACACAAAGGCAGGATAAAACTATGGGTAGTAATCCCCCTGTAGTTTCCAAGACTCTACCAGCTGAAACCGCTCAGGTATCCTCTCAGCAGGATCCTGATGCAACCAAAAATAGGGAAACCACATTACTAGAATCTCTCTCCCTTGAGAAGATTGCCATTGAAGAGCACCATTCACCCAGGTGCAATCCTCTTCACACTTATCTCTCACTGAAGCCACCCCTACAAGCCCAACTGTGGTTATTGCACAAGTGCTAACTCAACTACATTCCTCTAACCCTCCCCAGAAACCTATTACCAGTAGAAAACCTCAATAGTTGAGGGAGAGGATTATAATATGGCTGATAACCCATAGCACAGGATTACAGATTTCAATATCCCTGTGTAGAGGAGGAGATTCGAACATCTGGTGAGGTTGCCTCTTCTCTTGTTTCAGCACATGACCAGGATGAAGATGGTATCATTTCTAAGTCCTCACCAGAGGCAACTGGCAATGAAGGACATAATCCTGAGGCAAGAAGTCCCTAGTTCCAAGAAATAGGGGCACATGTGAATACTAATCTACACTTAGCACATGTTCATCCCGATTTAATCAAGAGGTCAGATGATTAAGCAAAGACTGATGATGACCTGGGCTTTTTCTTTGATGTTCTAGCCCACAACACCATTCTTGAGACTGAGGTATGCAGACTGCAAGAACTGCTTGCCAAAATGTAACAAGAATCAAGTCCATCTGCCCAAATTCACCCACAGATGGCAGTTTCTTCTGAAACTCTCCCAAACACTAAGCCACTCCCAACAAATTTGCCACCAGCCTCGGATTGAGGCACCATTTCTCAGGGACAGAGTCCCTCTGAGCAAATGGTTGCTGCCTTTTAATCATCCTTACCTCTCATCACTTCCATAATCACAAACATTGTGCTTCAAGCCATTAATGAGAGGCTTTCCTCAAATCTTCAATCCTTAGTTGATATTGCTGTTTCTAAGAGACTTTCTGACATTCACACCCCTCAACCCAATGCACCCAAAAAGGGGGAGTCTAAGTTAGTGAAAGTAGACAAAAGAAGAAAGTTGAAAAGGAAGAAGAAAAAGAGAAGAAAGAAAAGGAAATGATCACCTACAAGAGAAAGAAAAGCTCTTAACAGACTAAAGGTGAGAAAAAGTTAGAAGAACGGATCAAAGAAGCTGATGAGCAACATAGCAGATCTATGGATAAGATTACTGATCAACTTTTCAGACAAGGTTTTGACACAGCCAAACTTGACTCTGAAATCAGAAGGCTAGAGATTCAAGAGATTGAACATAGATGGGCAAGTTGGAGTGAGAAAGAAAGGGAAAGGCTGGAAGCTATAACAAGATTCATATCAAAACATCTGGGACGATCAATCATTGAAGTGAAGTCATGGTCCAGAGACAGTATTTTGGAGATAACCACCAGAATCTGTTCTTCTAAAGTATTTAACAATGGATTGATCATAGAAGCTCTTGATGAAGCTGGTGTTGGGAAAAGGTCTGATATGGCAAAGTTATCCAAAGCTTCACTCACAACCAAGATGCTAGAGCAGCCTGTACAATCTCCCAAACCAAAACACCAACTTCACAACCCTCAAAACCAACTCCTTTACCCAGAAACCTACTCAAACCACTACCAATGATGCACCCAAGAGGAAGAGAAGGGTGTTGAGGATGGAAGAAGAAGAAGAGATGATGAGGATGATAGTCTGCCAATCTCTGCTGTTCTTAAAATAAAGATGCCTAAGCCCAGGAGTCAACCAACAACAATCACACCTGACAACCAAAGGCAAATGGTAAAAGTCAAACTTGAAGAAGAAGTGTTGATACATGTATGTCCCTAGATCATGATATGAAATGTAATAGGTCTTGTTTATCTGATTCTGGTGTAATTTGATATGATTAATGAAATGATATTGGTTGATTGTGATTTGTAATGATTAATATTTCATTAATGAGTTGATATAAAATTGGTTAATTAGGTTAGTGATTGGTTGAATGTTTACATATAATGTTTACTAATTAATACATTCAAACTTAACATAATGAAGTTGTCATGCGAATGGCCCATGCGAATGGACCATAAGCATGAACAACTTCATACGAATGACTCAGTCGCACGACTGAACCGGGTGACTGGATTAGTCGTATGATTGACACATAAGATTGGCTCAGTCGCATGACTGAACACTCAGTCGTGTGGTGAATCAACCGCATGGTTCAATCGCACGACTGAACCATACTAATGGTCAGTCGCACGATTGAATAATACCAACCTATAAATACAACTCAATTCGTGAAAAATAAGGACTCTCGATTAATTACGATTCCAGACGTACCCTAGCCGTCCTGAAGCCTCCCAATTCGTTCTCCAAGTTCATAGAACACATTAGATCGATTCCCAATCGATTTCTAACGTTAGTTTCAATTCTTGATTGATTCTTTGTGTGTTCTCACTGATTGGATCGCCAATCAAATAGGATTCCGCACTATTTGATCTGGTTTACATGCTAATCTCCAGGTATTTCGTTCAAATACCAGGTCCTAACAAGTGGTATCAGAGCTTTGGCTCTTGATTACATGTGATTCAATCAAGATTGATAAAAAGTCTGTGTTTTTGCACTAAAAACACATTCTTTTGTGTCAAAAGTGATCTTGGACGTTCCCTGCTCATCAAAGTTTGCTTTCTACGGACTTAGGCGATTAGACCTTGCGAAAGTTCGAATTTTTACGGCTAAAACACGTTTAACCTAGAAATTTTCACAAAACAACAGCTTCAGTCGCACGAGTGAGCATTCGCACGACTGGACCTCATTCTCATTGCTCAGACGCACGATTGGACATAGTCGCATCTCCATTCGTACGAATAAACCTTTCGGGCATACTGTTCATACGCATAAGATTTATTCGCATGACTGAGCTAATCACTTAGTTCAGCCGCACGATTGAACCAGTCGTAGAGTTCATAGGCACGACTAGTCCATTCGCACCCTTCAGTCGCCCCAGTGACAATTGTCTTATTAGACTTAAAGTTATTCGCAATGGAAGACCAAATGTCAGCCTTTACAGCTGGGAAGGACTCTAGGATCCAGAACCTGCTGTTACTTGAGAGTGAGGTGGGTAATCATAATAAACCACCAAAGCTTTTAACGTTAGATGAGTTTCCCCACTAGAAACAACGTTTTGAGATCTACCTCAATGGAGTGGATCCGAATCTGTGGGAAGCCATCGAGATTGGATATAGTAACCGGTGGGAGCCGATGGAGTAAAGCTAACCTTAGGAGGGATGACAGACGTGCAGAAAGTCAAATATAATGCAGAGAAGAGGTTTATGCATTGATTACACAGTCTATCCTAAAGACATATTCCACCAGTACTCAGAGAATAAGCAGTCCAAGAAACTTTGGGATGAGCTAGAAAAGAGGTACGACAGGAATGCTTCATTGAAGGCAATCAAGGCTAAGGAGTTAAAGAAGGAATTCGATAACTTCTCATCGATGGGAAACGAGAGTTTGGATGATGTTATAGATAGATTCTACCATCTGATGAGTGAACTGCATACACATGGGATGGCTACTACCATGGAAGAGAAAGTTACTAATTGCACGATTGCCTGAAAAGTGGGCTTCATTCGCGTCTAATCTTAGACAGAATGGAATGCTAGCAAAACTGGATATTAATGACTTCATTCTTAAGTTGCGAGAAGAATCACTTAGGATGAAGTACAGAGCTCAGAAGTCTACGTACAATCAAAATCCAGCTTTATACAATGCCATGCCTCAAGCTAAGACATCTGGAGCACCTCTCCAGACTGCATTTGTGTCTAGCTCATCGGGTCCTACACATGCACCTCCTTCAGGATCAGACAAGTCGGGACTTTCTTGTTCCACTATATTGGCTCCGAAGCAAGTGCTACTAAACTGAAGACCAAGAATCTCGGAATGTGACTGTGGAAGTAGCTCGAGAACACATGGATCTATTGGCCGCAATGGTCCATTCTTATGATGAACTTGTTGCTGGAAAGATTGAAACTGCCATCTGGCAGACGAGGACTACGAGCAGGTGGACGAAATGGAGCTCGAGAGAATGGATATAATCTGGGCTTTAGCTAGTGCTGTCTGGAGGGCAAAGAAGTTTGTAAAACAAACCGGACAGAACTTGTAGCGACTAAGGATACCACATTCGGCTTTGACAAGAGCAAAGTGACCTGCTTCAACTGTGGAGAGAGGGGCACTTCAAAAAGAATGTGTCAAGCCTAAGAAGACGGGTAACGAGAACCTGTTCTCATCTTTCACTCGTCAAGACAAGAAAACTACCAGTTCTACTTCATCAAGCAAGGACTCAAAAGCCTTGACTGCTCATGATGATGAAGGACATGATTGGAGCTTTAGGTTTGTCTCACCAGGGGAATCAAACATTGCAAATGTAGAAGATATTGACAGTGATTCCGCTAGTGAAGGAGATCTAGCAGTTGAGATAGCGATGTCACATAGTGAAGAAGCAACTGCAACCGAGATCAGTTACAAGCCAAAAGCGGAGACTACCATGTCAGAGACAGAAAAGACAGAAGCACCAGAACCAGAGACATCTAATGCTGCATTGATGGCAAACGCTTCTGAATCAACTCAAGTAAGTACTACTGACATAATGTTTAATAATCATGCTTGTTCTGATTGTGATACCTTTAGGAATAGCATAGATGGTAAGTTTTCTAGGTTATTAGATCATAATGATAACTTAGTAAAAGATTTGCAACTATGCACTGAGGTTAATAGGTATTAAAACAAAATGAGCACAGTTATAAAAAAAAGATAGACCTTTTGACTAAACATCTTAGGGAAACCGAAGTAGTTGCCTTTAACCAAGCTAATGACATTAGGTATTATCTAACTCCCTACAAGACACTAAGAAGCAAAAGGCAGTTCTAGAAGTAGAAGTAATTCATTAAAACAGAAACTGCATAGTTGGACTAGTTCTTCACACATAGTCCAACACTTAGTGAGAGAAAGAACAACTGGGAGGGATTGGGTTATAAAGTGGTTCCACCACCACCTGAGACTTTAATGAACACTAAGACTAGACCAGTAAATAGTAATCCCATCAAGGATCATGTAGTGTCTACTCCTCTTGTTAGTGATCCAGATTCCTTATGTTCATCTATTGACTCTGGAAACAAACAAAAGGAGGCCACTTCAAAGGCAAAGGGTAAATTGCCTTGTGTTATCTGGAAATGGAATTTAAAAAGTTAACTTAAATTCAGGGTCAAACAGAGTCAAATCAGAACCTAAAAGGGCTTTAAAGGATAATCTTTCACATACTTCGTGTCAAAAACCAATTAACCAAAAGAAAAGGATGTCAAACACGTTAAAACAGTTAATTTTGTTAAACCAGTGAAAACATCAAAAGAACCAGAGTCAAAACCTAAAGTGAGTGATGTTACTAGAGTGTCACACACGTCTCCACAAAGAAAGTTTAATCATAAAGTTGATAGCAGGGCGTGCTACAACTGTGGAGAATGTGGACACATTGCTTCCTATTGTTTTTATTATCAGACACCTAGGAAGAAGATTGAACTTCAGGACTCAAAACCTAGGTCTTCTAAGAGGAGCTCTTTAACTCCACCTAAAAGAACTAGTGAACAGAAAGTTCAACCCCGTTAGCCAGTCGACTGTTTATCACAAACAGGCATTGCACAAATCTGGCTTATGGAAAGAGAAGTCAATCTCTGTGTCTGATATGATGACAAGAAGGAACCTGAGCTACCCTCACCTTCTAAGGGTCAATGGTTGAATTTCTGATGTGTGATGCCTCTGGGAACCCAAGCCAGTAAAGGCTTGGGTTCCTAACCTAAACTAATCCTTTACCTTGTATGTGGGGTGTTCGATACAGTGCTGAAACTAACACGTGGATAGTAGACAGCGGAGCATCCAGGTACATGACAGGAAACAGAGCTCTTTTATCAAACGTCAAGCAAATAAAAGGAGGGCATGTTTCGTTTGCTGGAAACAAGGGAGGCTATATCACAGCTCAGGGAGAAGTTGGAAATCAGAAAGTTAAGTTTGATAGGGTGAACTACGTCCAGCAACTTCATAACAACTTACTTTCTGTTTCCCAAATATGTGATAAGGGATTTAAAGTCATCTTCGACAACAAGAAGTGTTACATACTAAAGAAAGACTATGTGATCCCAGAGGACCAAGTTTTGATGACTGCTTCAAGATATAAAGATCTTTATGTCTTGGAACTGTCAACAGCTTCTACAATGGATCATGAGGTTCAGTGTTTTCTATCTAAAGCTACTATAAAGCATTCCATCTCCTGGCATAGGAGAATGGGACACATTAGTCAAAGGAAGATGAATCACTTGATTCAGAAGGATCTGGTGAGAGAGTTAATTAATGTCAAGAACTTTCAGCTTCCTGACTTTTTTGTAGCTTGCAAGAAAGGAAAACAGACAAAGAAGTCTCATATGGAAAAGAAAGTTAATTCAATAGAACTTCCTCTTGAACTTCTTCACATGGATCTGTTTGGTCCAGTCAGTACAAAGAGCATTGCAGGCGACTTGTACTGTTTTGTGGTCACCTGACTACTCAAGGTTCATTTGGGTAATGTTTCTGAAATCCAAATCAGAAAATTTGAATCATTCAGGAGTTAGTAACCACACTGGAATCTCTCTACAAGCTGAAAGTTTGACAAGTACGCTCAGACAATGGAACGGAATTCAAGAACCAGTGGATGGAGGCATACTGCAAGAAAAGGGAATTGTGCATCAATTCACTTCTGCCTACACACCTCAGATGAATGGCGTTGCTGAGAGAAAGAACAGAAGCTTGATAGAGACAGCACGACTATGCTGGCAGACTCGAAACTGCCTATCCAATTCTGGAATGAGGCAGTGGCGAATGCTTGTTATACACTGAATCGAGTCCTGATAGTCAAGCGCCATGGAAAACATGTTACGAGCTACTAAAAGACGCAAACCGAACTTGGAGTATCTCGAACCACTTGGGCGCCGTGCACACTTCTGAAGAAGACACAAGAGGGTAAATTCAGCGAGAAGGCAGATGAAGGCATCTTTATAGGATACAACATACCGAACAAGCGAGTTTACAACAACTCAACGGGTCTAGTAGAAGTGTGGTGTAATGTTGACGTTCAGCGATTTACCACACCACCTACTGGCAAAGGACCCGCATACTTCTTCGACTATGATGGATTCTTCAAGTCGTTCAACATTCCTCTCTCTCCCTCGGATAACGAGTTAGCTACACGAATGATGTATGATAGCTTGAATCCACCAACATATAGCTCACAGAGAATCATCTACTCCGTCAGGGGAGTAGTCGACGACAGTGACTCCTCCTCTGAAGATGAAACTGAAAATAACCAGAACAGTCAGGAGGAACAGGTTCCAGTTCCTGAAAGCCCACAAGCATCTATCAGTGATGCACCTTCGACTTTAGAGCCTCAAACTCCACCACCTCAGATGAAAATCCAATGTTCATAATCTTGGCTCTGAAGTAGTTGTTCCTACTACTCCAGGATCACGACTAAACGTCTATCATCCCCTAAACAATGTCATGGGGATGTCAGATCGGGAGTCCAAACCCGAAATCAGATATACTCAGTTGATTACGCCTCAGTTATGGAAAAGGGATATATTCATGATGGTGCTTATCGGTGTTTTGTCTCCCAGTTTGAGCCAAAATACGTCAGTGAGCAATAAATGATGAGGCGTGGGTGAGTGCGATGCAAGAAAACTTCTTCAGTTCAAGAAGTTAGATGTATGGACTCTGGTTGATAGACCTAAAGGTGCTAAGGTCATTGGCACCAAATGGTTTTAAAATGCAAGAATGATGACCAAGGGGTCATTATCAGGAACAAAGCTCGACTGGTGGTTCAGGGTTTTCACCAAGTCGAGGGAATGATTACAATGAGGTGTTTGCACCCCTGGCAAGGATGGAAGCCATTCGTATCTTCCTTGCCTATGCATCATACATGAAGATTAAAGTCTATCAATTAGATGTGAAGAGTGCATTTCTTCATGGGGAAATCAGAGAAACAGTCTATGTCAGTCACCCGAGGGATTTGAAGATCCTTATCATCGGGATAGAGTCTACAAGCTCGACAAGGCTTTATACGGGCTTCATCAAGCTCCAAGAGCTTGGTATGAAAAACTCTCGACTCATCTTGTGAAACACGGCTTTCGCAGGCGATCATTGACTGCACGCTGTTTATTAAAGAAAAGATGGCGACCTACTGCTCGTACAAATCTATGTTGATGACATAATTTTCGGTTCAAAGAACGAAGAGTTATGCAAAGAGTTTGAAGCAGTTATGAAGAAAGAGTTTGAGATGAGTGCTATGGGGGAGATGAAGTTTTTTCTCGGGCTACAGGTGGATCAAACACCAAATGGGATCTTTCTACATTAGACCAAGTACGTAGGAGACATTCTCAATCGCTTTGACATGGAGAACGCATCTGCTGCCGTACTCCACTTGCTACGATCACGACATAGCACCTGATGAAAATGGAGATCTTGTAGATGCCACGATGTACCGAGGAATGATTGGATCCCTCATGTATCTCACTACCTCAAGACCTGATATCATGTATGCGACATGTTTATGTCTAGATATCAGGCTAAACCCAAGGTCAATCATCTGATCGGGGTCAAAAGGATTTTTCGCTATCTAAAGGGTACACCCACACTTGGGTTGTGGTATCCTCATGATGATGATTTTGAGCTCACGGCGTATAGTGACTATTACGGAGGCTGCAAGATGAACTACAAGTCTACATCAGCAGGGTGTCAATTCTTTGGGAGAAGATTAATTACCTGGCAGTGTAAGAAGCAGACATCGGTTGCATTGTCACCTGTGAAGCCGAATATGTTGTTGCTGCAAGTTGCTGTTCACAAATCATCTGGATTCAACAGCAAATGCGGGATTACGGTTTAACGTTCTATTCTACTCCTATTTTTGTAGATAACTTTGCTGCAATTGCAGTAACTAAAAATCCGGTCCAACATCCTAAGACCAAACATATCGGTATTAAATATCATTTCATAAGAGATTGTTTTGAAAAGAACTTAATTGATGTGGTAAAATTAATACTGATTTTCAACGCGCTGACCTCTATACTAAAGCCTTTGATAAACCACGTTTCAATATTTGCTAGAGGTCAACGGCGTTAAAAAGAAAGTGAGGTTATTCCTGATGATGATCATGTGTAGTCCGATGTAGCTTAGTTAATTCTTCATTTTATTTGAGTTTATTTGGTTAAATTAGTTTGTTTAAAATTAAACTTATGTTATTCTGTTGTTTATTAAAATCCTAAAATAATGAAACCAGTTATGATTTTAGTATTTTAGGGGGAGAATAAGTCAGCAAGCAACATTAAAAAAAAACGAGGGAGAAGGAGTGGAAAGCTGATATAAGGTAGATCGTATCTGTGCTACCGATTCAAACCCTTTGGAATATGATAGTACACAAGAACAAATCAGGAGGGACTTTGAAATTTTAATTTAGAAAAGGTGCAAAAATTCAAAGTATAAGTCTGTGTAGTCTAAGCAATATAAAAGGAAGATGATAGAAAAACTAGTAACTCTTAAGGTAACACAATGAGAGTAGACCAAGAGGTTGCTAGACCACAATTGATATGTCAGTAGATTCAACACAATAGATGATTAGACCTGACCGGTGATCTCAAGATCAAACTAAGTGGTTCAAGTGACTGTGGGCTCCCATCCATGGTTAACAATCAACAATATTCCAATAAGGGGTAATGAGCATGTAAACGCCACAAATGTGTGCGGATGACCATAAATAGAGCAAAGCACCAGAAAAAATGAAATAAAAATGCTATCAAGCTAATGACTTAAGTTGTTGGTGCATTTGGTGCAAAATAATATTAAGTTGCTCTAACAAGGAGATAGGTTGTGCGCCTCTCTGTGTGCGATGGCACTGACCTGAGGATAAGCATAACCTAGATATTCTAGAATTCATTGTTGTTTGCCGCCTCTCTGCTGTGCGATGGCACTGACCTGAGGATTAGCTTCTCCTTGAAAGCTCTAAGAATAGTCTCTTCTTGTAAAAATAACCGTAGACCGCTCAAAAGCTCCTGAGGAATGTTGATTACCATATAAGTGTGGGATTCACAAATGTTAGTTGAAATAAGTAAACCTAAATCTATCACCAGCTTGGGTCAAAAGTCTGTGTATGGATTTAAGTGGACAAAATATGACAATCATTGTGGGTGCAATTCTTGAAAGTTTGAATCAATGTGGTAATCTAAGAGTTTCAGTTTGATTTCCTAAAGTTGCAAATGACTCTGGACGAACACCAGAATTGAGCATCAAAAGATTTTGATAACAAGTCCAAACTGATTTGAACTGCCTGTATGATTCCAAAATTGAATTGGTCCAGGTATGGTCAATCTGAGTTAAAGCTGTCTATTCCAGATCAAATCCAGTAGATTTCCATCTTAGGATTATCTCTCACAAAAAGCCAAAAAGAAGTTTTATTTTTGTATGTTAGTTTAGTTTTTTTTTATTCATTTAGTCCTGTAGTTTTGTTTGTTTGCCGGACTACATCATGAAATCGGTAAGGGATCAACTCACTAGAAGGGTCATGTCTGAGATGACCCACATGTGTTAAAAGCTTAAATAGTCACATCTGAGGTGATAAAGGTTCCAAGTCAAAACGATCATGTCTAAGATGAGCAACTGCTCATAACGTAAATTTCTGCAATTAAAGGGATTTTAAACGTTAAATATTCAACTGGCAGAAATTCAATAAATATGACCTATTCGCCCGAATGGACTATCCGTATGGACCAATCATACGAATGGAAGCTTTCGTACGAATGGACCATGAATATGGACTATTAACCGAATGGCCCATACGATTGGCCCAGTCGGATATTAAGGGAGAATGAGTGTCAGTCGCACGACTGAGATTCATCGGACGACTGAAGAAGGACGATTGAACCAATCGCACATGAGTCCAATCGCACGACTGAGTCCCACTCGCACGACTGAAAGGTTCGTAGACATGAGCTCCGTCGCACGATTGATCTAGGGTTAATATAAATAGAAGTGTAAGGATTCCTGAAGTCTGATGCAACCCAAAACTGCCTAAGTGTTTCAGCAACATGCACTAAGTACTGAAGTGAAGAATGCTTCGGAAGAATTACACAAAGCATTAGAAAATACTCTAAGTGTAATATCTTCCGAAGCCAAGACCAATATCTTCCGAAGCCTAACATGAAGTCTTCCGAAGCTTGAAGAGACAAAGTCTTCCGAAGCTTCAACCTATGAAGACAGATTTCTTCCGAAGACTTTTAGTACACATGCTTTATCTGATGTACTGTTCCATAAAGCACCTTTTCCGCTGCGTCTCTGATAAGTCACCAACTTACAAGAGTTGGTGAAAAGGTCCATGCTTTTGGTAACTGTACATTGAGGTCTTGAGTCTGAAACTTTCCACTTTATGTACTTTATCCTTTTTGTAATGTATAAGGATGTGAGCTATGGCATGTCATAGTCACAAGGTCAAAAGGCAGATATGCCTTTTGATCCTACAATTGATTTTGTTAGTGTCTAGTCAATTGTATCCAGCTGGCTTTCATAGTATAGCCGGCTGTAGGTTGTAGTATAAGTTTCTCTTTCTTAATGCTTTGTAACACTTGTAAAAGAACTTGAGAAAGAATATACTGCTACCTTGAAAACTATACTCTCTTGTTCTGTCTCTTGCTTTACTTGTGTTCTCTGCATCACCTTTGGTTACCTAGTTCACTGTTTGATTAACGTTTAGTTAATCTCCTCATTGTGTTGTTGTGTTGTAATTGTGTTCAAGCCCTTGAACGATCCTGCAATTGGTATCAGAGCATTCAGGCTCGTGATATAAGATCTAACCATCTTAAGATCCCTCACACACACAAACTAAACTTTTTCAAATGGCTTCCATCTCAAAGACTGATATGGAGACTGGAACCATGAACAAATCCCCATTGATCACTCTTGATGACTTCGACACCTGGTGCATGAGGATGGAAGGCTTCATCAGGTCTCTTGACTCAAGAATGTGGGAATCTGTTGAATATGGACCTTTCATACCTAGCACCCCCTCTGCTACCGGTGCTGGTATGATTCCTAAAGATGTGGCCAACTACTCAGATGAGATAGGAAAAGAGTAGAGATTGACAGGAAGGCCATGACTGCTCTTCAGACTGCTATCCCAAACTCTGTGTACAGAGGTTTTAAGAAGTGCAAAACAGCTAAACAGCTGTGGGATGCACTGAAGCTGATGTATGAAGGCTCCTCTGAAGCCAAGGAGAACAAGAAAGATCTTCTGAAGCAGCAGTTGAAAATTTCACCTTTAAAACAGGTGAAACCATGACCCAACAATACTTCAGGTATGTTGAGATTGTGGATACCCTTGTGGATGGAGGAGTTCCTCTTGAGAACAGAGACATTGTAAGGAAGTTCATGTCCTCACTTCCTAGGCAATGGACACACTATTGTGTGGTAATCAAGAGGACTGAGAACCTTAAAACTCTTACTCTGACAGAGTTATATGGGATTCTCAGTGGATACCAGATGGAAATGAACTTACAAGGTTCATCTGGCAACTCTAACAATCAAATGGGTTCAGCCCTTCATGTGGTTGAAAGGGACAGCATAGAACCCCAACATCATCTTCTATGCTACCCTGACAACTCACAAAAGGGTCCTTTCATCACCTTCCCGGAGACACCAAGGGAGAACTTTACTCAAGGAAGCCCATTCCAAGAGACAAGTTCTTCTCAAGCCTTTGTGTCTGCAGATGAAAGCTGTGGAAATTATCTCTTCACTCTTGAAGATCTAGACTGTATCCATCCAGATGACCTGGAATACATGGAGATAGTTCAGCAGATGGCTCTTCTCACTCACAGAGCCAAGAAGTTCTACAAGAGGACAGGAAGAAAAATTCCAAGCAATGCTACCAGTGGTAAGTTTGGCTGGATAAAAGCAAAGTTAAGTGTTACAATTGTAACCTTATGGTCACTTCGCCAGGGAGTGTAAGGCACCCAGAGCAAATGGGGTCAAACACAACTCAGACCAAACTACACCAACATACCCCTCAGGCTGAGAAGACAAAGCAACATGCTGCGGTTGCTGTTGAAGAGGGAGGATTTGACTGGAGTTTTCAGGCGGAGGATGCTTCTCCAAACCAAGCATTGATGGCTGATCATGATGAAGCCAAGGTATTAGAACATCTTTGCTCCCCTGAATGCATTGCTAAAGTAAATAGATACAGGTCCTACAACCTAGAGATGAGATCTGATCTTGAGTCATTAAACATATTAAAATCTGACTTTAGAAAGTCTGAAAATTACAAGTTAAAGATAAAAGACTTGGAGAAAACTATTTCAGTACTAAAACATGAACATACAGATTTTAAAACTCAGATCCAAGATCTCATCACTAAGTTGACTAAGTGCCAGGCTGAGCTTGTGATCAGCAAAGCTCTGGCAGAGAAAAGTGTTCTTGAAGAAGAGACCTTCAAGAACATGATATCCTCATCCCTACACAATAAGGTTTGTTATCAAAAAGACAGGGACTGGGATCAAATGAGATAGCTCCTCCACACACAATCTTGTCTGTAAGATCTCCTAGGTGTGGAACTTGTGAAGATGAGCTTCCTCTCATAGATCCAGTAAGTGAGGATGATGAAGAAGTGATAGTGAGGAATCCCTCTGAGAAGAGTGAAGAAGAGGATTCCTCCAAGGGCCACTATCCTTCTGAGGAGAAGAAATTAACTGTGATGACCAAGTCCAAGAGAAAGAACTTGATCAGGAAGAGCAAAAGGAAAGCAAAGAAGGCTCAAGAAATCAAGGCTACCTTTGATGCTAAGCAGAAACAAGTGTTCATCTCTGCAGGTTTCAAAGCAATAAGGACTGAAGACATCCACCAAAGCCTCTTATCCAAGAGTTCTGGTTCATGTTCAAATCATCTCAGTACAAAGAAGAAGACTGAGCTGCTGTGTACCACTGCTGCACAGCCTGGACCATAAAATTCCAAGAACAGTTCACAGCCCAGGGAACTGTATCTGAATCTACCAAGATGAAGGTGAAAAAGGGATGTGACCAAGGCCAGTCTTGCTCTCAAAAGGAGATTTCTTTGAAGAAGAAAATGCTGTGTGTTATGTGTGAAAGTACTTCTCATATTGCCAAGGATTGTCCATACAATCCTAAAAGTACTATCCACATGGCCAATACAAAGACTTCAAAGAATCTCAAGAAGTCTCAAGCTTCGGAAGGAAAGTCTGTTTCCTTCGGAAGCTCCAAATCAAAGAAGAAGGTAAATGGAAAATTACCTTCGGAAGCAAAGTTGGTCTCGGAAGAAAGGAGTTCTTCCGAAGTACTAAAGTCTACTGCAGTGACTGTAGATTCTTCCGAAGTATCAGTCATTAAAACTTGTGAAGCTCCAAAAGCTTCTAAGGTTTTGAAGGTCAAGTCCAAGACTCCAAAGGTGGTGTGGAAGTCTAAGAAAGACCAAATGACTGAGGTTTCTCCATCAACAACAGCCGAAGATTCCCTCTGTACAACCATAGGATCTATTACTGTTGCATTACCTTCTATTACACTTACTGAACCCAAGACAAGTAAGGCTTGGGTTTCCAAATGTAACTAATCATTTTCTTTGTGCAGGAACAGCTCAAGACAAACAAGAATGTCTGGATAATTGACAGTGGCTGTTCCAGGCACATGACAGGCGATAGGTCTTTACTTCATAATTTTGAGAGAATTGATGGAGGACCAGTTGCTTTTGGAGGAAATGAAGGTGGTTACATTTATGGAAGGGGCAAGGTCACAAATGGTAAGCTCAGCATTGAGAAGGTAAACTTTGTAAGGAGCTTGGGTACAATCTTCTGAGTGTATCTCAATTTTGTGATCAGAGTCATAACATGCTCTTCACTGAGCATGAGTGCATTGTTCTCAAACCTGGAGTGGTCATTCCTCATGAGCATATTCTACTCAGAGCCCCCAGGAAAGGGAACATGTACAAGATGGATTTGCAAGAAACATCTCCCTCTGGAGAAGTTTCATGCTTTCTATCTAAAGCAAATAGTGATGAGTCTTTCCTATGGCATAAAAGAATGTGCCATGTAAACTTTAAGAATATGAATAAATTAATCAAACATGATCTGGTAACTGGAATGCCAAAGAAAGAGTTTACAAGTGATGATCATTGTGTTGCATGCCTGAAAGGGAAGCAACACAAGGTATCTCACAAGCCTAAGGAAAAGAACTCCATCACTACTCCCCTACACTTATTACATATGGATCTCTTTGGCCCCACCAGTGTAATGAGTTTAGGAAGGACCTTACTGTCTAGTGATCACAGATGATTTTACAAGATTCACTTGGGTTTTCTTTCTTAGAACTAAAGATGAGACTCCTGAGATTCTAAAGAATTTCATCTTAAGATTGAGAATCAATGTGATCACAAGGTCAAAACCATAAGATGTGATCAAGGAACTGAATTCAAGAACCAAATCCTTGATACATTTTGTGATGAAAGGGTATTACAAGACAATACAGTGCTCCCAGGACTCCTCAGCAAAACGGAGTTGCTGAGAGGAGAAACAGGACACTTATTGAAGCTGCAAGAACTATGTTGTCTGACTCTAAACTGCCTATCACCTTCTGGGCAGAGGCAGTTAATACTGCCTGCTATGTGCAAACAGAGTCTTAGTAGTTAAGACACATGGTAAGACTCCTTATGAACTTTGGCACAAGAGGAAACCTTTCATTGGTTTTCTCAGGTCATTTGGATGTCCCTGCACCATCTTGAATACCAAAGATCAAGTTGCCAAGTTTGCTGAGAAATCAGACGATGGACACTTCATTGGATACTCTTCTCAAGCTAAAGCTTATAGAGTATACAATCTCAGAACTAGAATCATTGAGGAGTCAGCCAATGTGACTTTCAATGAGCACACTCCCAGTGTGGCTGGTTCTGGTCCGGATTGGCTATTTGATCTTGATTTAGTTACCAACTGTTTTAATAAATCTTGTGAGCATGTTTCAGGATCTGCAGAAAATTTAAATACAGGTGATCCTGATCCAAGATTTGAGCTTGGAAGACCTTCAGCTCCAGTTGGAACCACTTCAGCAAATGAGATTTCTATCAGCACAACAATGACAAATCCAGCTGATACATCTGGCATGCCTTCAAATTCCAGTTCAGAGGCCTCTCAACCAGATAAAGACACCTCAATTGCAGAAGATAACAATGGTGATGGTGAAAGTGATCAAGAATCTCTTGATGCTAATAACCATACCATAGATGATAACATCAATGATGTCACACACTCATTGGATCAAGTTAATCTTGATAAGTGTGATAATGTGGAGGATCAATCTTCAAGACCAGATCTAAATTTCTCAAATTTGGATCTATCTCAGCAACTTGCTGTGATCCCTCAGCTAAGGATCCACAAGTCTCATCCTACTACAAACATCATTGGAGATGTTATCTCCGGGGTAAAGACAAGAGGGCAAACCCATGAAGCAAATGTTTGTCTTCACTCTTGTTTTCTATCCCAGTTAGAGCCAAAGAAAGTTGAGGAGGCTCTAAAGGATGGAAGTTGGGTTGAAGCTATGCAACAAGAGCTGCTTCAATTCAAAAGACAGAAAGTTTGGAACCTCTGTCCTCTTCCTCATGGGAAGACTACCATTGGAACCAAATGGGTTTTTAGGAATAAAAGGATGATAGAGGAATCATCATCAAGAACAAGGCTAGACTAGTTGTTCAAGGATCACACAAGAAGAAGGGATTGACTACACTGATGTCTTTGCTCCTGTAGCTAGACTAGAAGCTGTTAGGATATTCCTGGCATTTGCTGCATCCAAAACTTCAAGGTCTACCAACTTGATGTAAAGTGTGCTTTCTTATATGGAGTGATTGATGAGGAGGTTTATGTCAAACAACCACCTGGTTTTGTAGATCCTGATCATCCTGATTATGTCTGCAAGCTTGACAAAGCTCTCTATGGGCTGCATCAGGCACCCAGGAAGTGGTATGAGACACTGTCTGAGTATCTCTGTAAACATGGTTACAGGAGAGGTACTATAGATGGAACTCTCTTCATCAAAGGACAAGGAAACGCATTCTGCTAGTTCAAGTATATGTGGATGACATCATCTTTGGCTCAACCAATTCAAGGCTCTGCAAAGACTTTGAAAAGCTGATGAAAGATAGATTTGAAATGAGTTCAATGGGAGAACTTAATTTCTTTCTGGGAATTCAAGTGAAGCAGGTTAAGATGGCATTTTCATAAGTCAGTCAAAGTATATTCAAGATATACTCAAGAGGTTCAACATGACTGATTGTAAGACTGCTAAGACACCCATAGCCAGAAACCACTCTCTTGGTCCAGATCTTGAGGGGGTGTGTAGATGAGCACTTATACAGGGCTATGATTGGGTCTCTTATGTATCTTACAGCTAGCAGGCCTGATATCATGTTTGCTACATGTATTTGTGCAAGATATCAAGCTAATCCTAAGATGTCTCACTTAATCACTGTGAAAAGGATTTTAAGATACCTCAAAGGTGCTTCAACACTTGGTTTATGGTATCCAAAGAATTCTAACTTCAATCTGTATGCCTATACAGACAGTGATTATGGTGGTTGCAACATGACTGCAAAGTCTACATCTGGGGGATGTCAATTCCTTGGTGGAAGGTTTGTCTCATGGCAATGCAAGAAACAAACCTGTGTGTCTGCATCAACTGCTGAGGCTGAATACATTGCTGCTGCAAGCTGCTGTGCTCAAGTGCTTTGGATTCAAAATCAGATGCTAGACTACGGATTTAACTTCAAAGAGACTCCTATCCACATAGACAACAACAGTGCTATCTCTATCACTGAGAACCCTGTGCAGCACTCAAGGACCAAACACATCAACATCAGGTATCATTTAATAAGAGATAACTATGAAAAGGTTAATTAAACTAGTCAAAGTTCACACAGATGAACAATATGCTGATCTGTTCACAAAAGCTTTTGATGAACAGAGATTTAAATATCTGATATCAGCTATTGGGATGATTAACTTTGAGTAGATTTTTTAAAAAAACTAATTCTAATTATTTCTTCTTAAAATATGTGTGTCCTAAGTTGTCTAGTTCATCACTTTCATAAGCTCATGTTTTCTTTGAATGAAAAAAAAAAAAATTCTTTTGAAGACTTTCCTTGGATTCTTGAAAATTTTCTGACACTTCGGAAGATAACATTTTACCTTCGGAAGAAAAATATGTCTTCAAAATATAACTGTCTAAGAAATTTTACCTTCGGAAGAAGTCAAACTTTATCTTCCGAAGCTTAAAATTCTCAACTTAGACACTTATTCATTTTTAAGGACTTTTTCCTTCCGAAGCAAAAATTACTTTCGGAAGCTTTGTTCATTCTTATACAAAGCATCCAAAGTTTATTTCTCTTCCGAAGCATAAATCTTTAGACTCTCAGGAAAATTCTTCCGAAGTCATTTAGCTTCGGAAGCTTTTTCAATCAAACTTCCGAAGACAAATTACTTTCGGAAGCTTTTCGAATTCCAAGAAAAACTACTTTTTGAGAAAAAAGGTAAACTACTTTTTCAGAGGTGGGACCGACATACGGATTTCAAAGTTTATCCTCTTTCATTAAACTTTATCTGAAATCCTTCTCTCTCATATAAACCCAACGGTTTCCCCCCTCTTCTATCATCTGCTTTTCTTCCATACCTAAAACCCAAAGCTTTCTCTCTGAAATTTCCTTCCCATTCTTTTCTCTCATCTCTGAGCTACCTCACAATGGCTGACCTTACACACAGAAATGATCCTCACTTTGCCATGCAGCTACACAGACAACACAATCAGGTTGCTCTGTTATGCTCTGACAAAGATCCTCATTTCTCAGAGGTTTGCCGTTTCTTGTCTTTGTCTCACTACTTCACCTCCCTAACCATTGATCCTTCTCTATATGAGGATCATTTGCTTGAATTCTGGAAGACTTGCCAAGAGGTCATTATGGATGGGGAGAAGGCACTGTCTGCCACAGTGCAGGGAGAACAATTTTCATCACTCCGGCCATCATCAACCGACATCTTCAGCTGGATGATGAAGCAGGTGAAGTGTTTTTCCAAAAGAAGCGTTTAATCATTCCTTCGAGCAGATGGGCTATGAAGGAGATTTCTCTGTAAAGACCTTCAGGAAAGGGAAGGTCTCATCCCAGTGGAAATACCTGCTCCATGTGGTTATCCACAGCTTATCAAACAAGCATGGTGGATGGGACCAGATTCCTGAGGATCTCTCCTTTATAGTTCATGGGATGATTCAGGGGGTCAAGTTCAGGTATTCACAATTTGTTTACACTAATTTACTTGCAAACTTAGACTCCTTAGAATATTACATGTTTCCTAGATATGTTCAACACATTCTTAACTGTGAACTGGGCTCACAGTTGAGGGAAACAGGCAATATTCTTAAACTGGGACAGATGAAGCCCGGCATCTTTAAAATTATGAAGAAGCCAACTGTAGGCTTCTCAGGGGTAGAAACAGCCCTAGTCCCAAAAATGTTAGAGCTCATTGCTCAAGGTGACAACATAGCAGTCCAAGCTAGTGTTGAACCCACACCTACTGCTCTCCTACCCTCTTCACAATCTCCAATATCATCACCTACAAAAGAAAATCTCAACGAACCCCTGCTCAGGGATTGAGTCTGTGCAGGCCCCCAAATACTCAACCTTACAGGAAGAAGTGGACTCCAGAGCTCCCACTTCTCCCGAGGAGCAAACCACTCCCATTACTTTACCTATCAGGGCTGAGGTTCCTCAAGCTCAACCTGATGAGCTCATTAGCCCAACAACTGTAAGCCTTCACTCTGAGTCTCAACACTCAAGTGAACAACCTTCAGGGGACAGCTACCATCCCCAGCCTTTGGATCTAAACCAACCAATTCCCAACCTATCCTTTTACACTGATGAAGACTTAGGATTCAGTGAGTACCATGAGTCTCTCTTCTCTCCCCTACTCAAAGAGAGATGAGTACCTCTGACTCTCCTCAGTCTATCCCTCATCAGTCACCTATTACTGAGGTGGACACATCTGAACCTGTTCAGGATGTCCATATGGAAGAGGCTCTCACTTTTGAAAGTGATTACATCATTAAGACCTCAACCATGGCAACTCAGCCCATTGGCATCTTAACTGAGGTTGCCAGTGAGCAGAGGAAAACCAGCAGCCAAGAAACTCAAGCTGGTGGTGAGAGAAGGGACTTTGGTCCAATCCTCTCATCCTCCAGTGATTCTTCTGATGAAGATGAGGGGAATTTGAGACTAAAGGTACAACAATTGTCACAAACATGCACCTATCTAGTCTCTAAGGTTAGTCACTTGGAATCTCAGGTGACTACCCTGCAAAAAAGGGTCAATGATCAGCAACTCCAGATTTCATATCTGCAGGAAAAACTAGCTGAGAGACCTCTAAGGAGAGCTCAACCAGGAACACAAGAACCTGTGGAAGTGACTGATTTATCCTCCAGCTCACCTATGCAAGTGGGTGATGCTACCAAAAAGGGGGAGAAAGTTATCACAACCACAGAACCTGGGAGTTCTTCAAAGAGAATGGACATAGAGGACTCACCATCCTCACTTGCTGTTGTGCATTCTCAGCAACTTCCTCAAGTTCACATTAATGTGGACTCTATAGACTCTCTCATCAGGAGTCTCTTTGAGGAAGGTATACCAAGGGCTGTCTCATCTCCACCACATGGAACTGGCAACTACATTATCAGATGGAGGTATGATGATGACAGAAGAGCCCTCATACTTCACAGAGTCCAAGGTCAACAAGAAATCTTTCAGTTCCAAAGCCTGAGCTTCTATGAAGGACTGGATTTGGTCAACATGCCACTTGTCAATCCAAGCAAATCTAGACAAGCTGACAGGCTGGCTCAAAGAATCCAAGACAGGATCCTTGCAGAGTTCTCTCTAAGAAGGAGACTTAGGTAATCAGGCAATGTCATCGGTCAACTGGATGCTGAGGTGGACCCTAAGATTAGTTTCATAGGGGAAACCTTGGCTGAAGGCCCAGTGGCAGAACCTGAGACCCCTGTCTCACCATCAACAACTGCTGCAAAGGTCCAAACTCCATCTGAGACACCTGCTGGTGAAGGTGTCTCTCAGCCTCTCTCTGGCCAGAGCATGGAAGCTACACCAAGCAATGAAGGCCAAGCCTCAATCCACCCTGAGTCACAAAGGTCTGTTGGTGACAAAGGGAAAAGGATAATGACTCCTGAGGAATTGAGGAGGAAGAGAGAGAGAGGAAAAGGAGGCTAAGGGGAGAAAGTTCTTCTGGGTCATCAAAATTCATGCAAGCTGCAATCAGGGCTGCCCCCAGACCAAATACTCAAAATGATGAACAAAGGGCAGTCAGGATTAATTATTTACAGACCAGGAACTATGATGTTGATGAAATCATCTCCCTCCCCTTAGAAGAGTTGAATGAACTGGCTGACATGGAAGTGTCAAGAGAGATAAAGGAGAAAGAGGATGCAAGGTTACTTCTCCAATTCAAAGAGGAGAGGAGACAGAAAAGACTTCACAAGCATACTCCCACTCTCTCTCCAGTTCAAGAAAGTCCTGCACAGGAAGAAGTGGCTCCACAAGAACCTCAGGTAGATAAAGAAGAGGATAGAATCAAAATGATAAACTACCTGAGTGCCACAGGCTTCTATCAGGCAAATACACTTCTTCCCCTGTCCTATGACTTCATTGAGTTCGAGTACTTAAAGCAACTTGAGCTTGAGTTAGTCAAAGAAAGAAAAACAACCAAAAGGAAGCTAAGGGAAGAAGCTGCAAAGTCAAAAGCCATCATTCAAAAGAATGCAAAGAAGTCTGCTGACAGACAAAGAATGATGAGCTTCTTGAAGTCATATGGATTCTCCGGAAGGAGACTTGGTCCCATGTCTCTATCTACAATGGATGAGCATATAAGGGTAATCAAGCAGAAGATTAAAAGTGGTGAACTCATTGACTTGCACTCTCTTCCAAGTCAAGTCCCACCTGAAGTGGAGGTCAAGTTTGAACAACCAGAGACACCTGAACCAGAACCTCCAGCTGAGCCTCAGCAAACTTCATCTTCTGATCCAAGACAGGGTCAAACTCCCTCTCCTTCTGAACCTGTGAGGGAGGAACACCCAACTGAGAAAGACACTGATGATCAACATGGTGTTGCAGACCAGTCTTCTCAGTTAAAGACATTAAAGAGGAAGAAGAAAATGGCCTCTAAACCAAAGACTAAAAAGAAGAAGCCAAAGTCATCTACCTCTACACCCCAGGCTGAATCAGATCAACCTGAGGAAGTGCATGATGAGGCAGTCCAATCAACTCCTGTGCAAGTGGCTCCTCTAGCAACCGAGACACCCATCTTATCCTGGACTTACTCTACCAATCCAGAAAGATGGAATGTTATCAGAGATCAAGGTGTTGAAAATGTCTACTCATGGCAAGACATAATCAACTTACCTCTGCATGATCTCTTTGAAATGAGAAGATACTATAAGAGTCTTGATGATCCTGACCATCAAATGAAGAAAGGGATGGTCTTGATTATTCTGAAGACTACAAACATTTAAAGATCTTCTAAGTGTTTTGGTAGCATCAGCCTAGGGGGAGTTTGTAAGGATTCCTGAAGTCTGATGCAACCCAAAACTGCCTAAGTGTTTCAGCAACATGCACTAAGTACTGAAGTGAAGAATGCTTCGGAAGAATTACACAAAGCATTAGAAAATACTCTAAGTGTAATATCTTCCGAAGCCAAGACCAATATCTTCTGAAGCCTAACATGAAGTCTTCCGAAGCTTGAAGAGACAAAGTCTTCCGAAGCTTCAACCTATGAAGACAGATTTCTTCCGAAGACTTTTAGTACACATGCTTTATCTGATGTACTGTTCCATAAAGCACCTTTTCCGCTGCGTCTCTGATAAGTCACCAACTTACAAGAGTTGGTGAAAAGGTCCATGCTTTTGGTAACTGTACATTGAGGTCTTGAGTCTGAAACTTTCCACTTTATGTACTTTATCCTTTTTGTAATGTATAAGGATGTGAGCTATGGCATGTCATAGTCACAAGGTCAAAAGGCAGATATGCCTTTTGATCCTACAATTGATTTTGTTAGTGTCTAGTCAATTGTATCCAGCTGGCTTTCATAGTACAGCCGGCTGTAGGTTGTAGTATAAGTATTCTCTTTCTTAATGCTTTGTAACACTTGTAAAAGAACTTGAGAAAGAAATATACTGCTACCTTGAAAACTATACTCTCTTGTTCTGTCTCTTGCTTTACTTGTGTTCTCTGCATCACCTTTGGTTACCTAGTTCACTGTTTGATTAACGTTTAGTTAATCTCCTCATTGTGTTGTTGTGTTGTAATTGTGTTCAAGCCCTTGAACGATCCTGCAGAAGGGGAGTCGGTCGTAGAGACTCACCACCTTCAAAATCACCCTGAATCGCACGTATTAACCCGACTCTGCAAAAATTTCAATCGATCGCAAAACCCCTGTTTCTTGATCACTGACCAATCTACATCGACTCTACAGGTATTTACTGTATACATGCACTCCCATAACGTTAAATTTGATGAAAAACACGGTACATTCGGACTCGCAAAATACCCGAGACTTAAGCGACTAAATAATCTATCTAAATGACTCAAACAAACGAAAGTAATGATGTTGTGTGGTTTAAGAATGAATTGCGAGTCAAATGAACCAGATAACGATGTCTAAAACTCAAAAATGGTGAAAAAGTAATTTTGAATTGAACAGTCTGTTCTTCATGCGAATGGACAGCGTGATGAACTTCAGTCGCACGACTGAAGGGCTCAAACTGCTTATACGCATGACTGAACCATGCGTATGAAGTTCAGTCACACGACTGATGTAACCGCATGAGGGTATATACGTAGGAGCCCAATCGCAAACTCAGAGGTACGTATGGGTTCAATCGCACGACTGAATCCCATTCGTACGGTTCAATCGTACGACTGAACCCCTTTCACACGGTTCAATCGCACGTTTTAACTCAGTCGCACAATCTCAATCGCATGACAGAAAGATGTTCTTCAAGCATAAGGATTTCATGACTTTCTTAGTCAATGGTACTAATGGTTACTATCTTTGTGTAACAGATGGCGAGTAGATGGATTATGAGCACAAAGCACAATATATGTGCTCATCTGGACTTAACATCCAGAAACGCTGCAGAATTCTCTGGCATAATCACTTTTCTATTGAGATCACGGATTGCACATGCCATATCTACCCCTCGCACCCCATATCAATCCATTCAACAAGCCTTCTGGGAAGGCGCTACAGTTGATAGATCATCTGAACCTCACTGCATCAGAAGTACCATATTTGGCTAGGCCATTACCATTTCGAGGAGGATCTTAGGATTGTACTACAATTGGGGGATGACGCTGACTGTCCAACTCGTTTACACCCCCTCACTATCAGAGGATGCTTTCTCAGAGCCAATACTCTGGGGACATCAATTCTGGGGTACTCAACAAGAGTAACCTCTGTCCCCAGTTTAAATATCTTGCACACATGCTGCTCAAGTGCATGGCTTTAAGAAAGGTGGTTTTGATGAGCTGTCTAACCAGATGCAGAACGCATACGTTGCGTTGGTGCTAAACCATCCGTTCAGCATCTCCAAGATGATCTTCACCTATCTGGTGGAGAACATCGAGGGGAAAGGGAAGGAAGCCTTCTGTATGTACCCGAGGTTTATGCAAATGATAATAGATCAGAAGCTTCCTTCCATGCCAAAGGAAAAGGAGGATTCGGTAGTCTTGGAGGGAATGGATGACACTACCCTGGAAGAATGAAAGTATACCGGGGGAAGCAAGTGAAGCCTCCTGTCAGGAGGTTGTTTGGTCATCTTGCCGGGATGACTATGTGGTGCCAGAAAGGAGAAAGTGGCATCATGAGGACAGTGACTCTGATGTGGAACAGATAGCCCTACCCACTCATGACTCAGATGAGGATGACAGTGGGGATGCTGCTATTCCACTCAGAGGCACTGTGTCTGATTCTGTACCTCCAGTGTCTGTCACATCTGGAGAAGTAACTGAGTCAGCGGGATTTCATCAGGATTTTGTTCTTGACACGGAGGAGGAGGATGAATCGGATGAGGAGCCATTTACACGAACTGTGGGAAGGAAATTTGTTCCCACAGAACATGGGTTAAGGGTAGTTGGTGAACACCCGAGGGACTCCGGAGATACAGATACTGACCCAAGCTATGCTCCGGGGTCCACAGGCAGGGTTGTAGGGGGAGCTTCCACCTCAACTGGAGCAAGGAGGAAGAGAATGGCCAAACCCCATGGCCAGAAGAAGAAGAAGCATAGGGTGACCTTCATCACCACCACATCTACCACATCCACCACAGCCACCACATCCACCACAGCCACCACATCCACCACAGCCACCACATCCACCACAACCACCACATCCACCACAACCACCACATCCACCACATCCACCACATCTACCACAGCCCCCACCATACCTTCCACCACAGCACAGTTTCCTTCCACCACCACATCCTTTACTCCCTCATCACCTCCACCACTATACAGACCTATCTTCACTACAGCCACCTCCACCACCACGTCACACCAATCAATACCCTCAGCCCATCCCTCACACACTTATAGATCTCCTCTACCTCCAATCGGGGTAGAGGAACAGTTGTCAGCGCTTAACCGAATGGTGATGCGCTTATTGGTGGCTGATGAGGAAAAGACAGCTCAGATCCGCCAGCTTACCGACCTGACTGCTGCACAATCTCACAAAATTGCAGAGCAAGCTCGAGTAATTAAGGAGCAGGCCCAGCAGTTGGCTGCTTAGAGCACCAAGATGGACCAACTCCAAGCTCAAAGTGTCACATCAAGCAAGCAAATAGAGGAGCTGGAGAAAGCAAGGAAGGTTATCCTGTTAAAACTGAAAGGATCTAAAGAGGAGCCATTGAAGATCAGGGAAGGAGACAGAGATGAAGATGGTGAAGATAATGCTGAGGATGATGAGAGTGATACTGAGGATGATGAAGAAGCAGAAGGAGGGGATGCACCTGCATCGGCCATTGCTACAGGTCAAGAGAAAAGGACTAAGAACAGACAAGATCAATCAGCCTCTACCTCTACCCTTACAAGTGATGAAACCATGATACAAGAAAAAAGTAAAGATTAGATGTTTATGTATTTATCTTCTTTTATATTTGAATCATGTAATTGTACACAATGTATTTAATGTTTATATTACTTTAATGCCTTTCTGTTTGATGAATTACTAATGATTTATGTGTGGAATGTTTAAATCAAACAGATCAAAATTACCAAAGAGATGAGTTTGATGTTGCTCCCCTTCAGCAGGTCAAGTCTCAGCTAACAATGATTCTTGATCTGCAAGGGATTGTCAGGAGGTCAGTGAATTAAACCCCTGAAGAAGGGGAAATAATTCATGACCTATCAAATGAGCAACTCGCAGAGCTTTTCAAGCTAAATCCAGATGAAATAGTAAAAGATGCCCCGACATGCGATTCGACTAGTGACGAAGAGCTCAACGATGTTGATGATGTAGAGATCGAAGATGTCACTGCCGAGGAGTACCCTCAGTACGCTGACAATGAGGGTAATGTGGTCCCCAGTCTGGGTGAATCCCTTGTCAGTGATACTATTAAGGTGTTGAACAATATGGAGCAAGAAACAGAGAAAGCAGAAGACACAGCCCAAGCCTCAAATGATGATGTTGACATTCAAAAGGCTGAGTGGGCTGCATGTTTTGAAGAAGTTAGAGCCCAACGTACTACACCAAAGAAGGATTCCTACACCAAACTCTATAGAGTCAAGAAACATCACAAGGTGTCAGGAAGGATCATAGCATGGGCGTACTTTGAAGATCTCAATGCGTATGCAGTTAAGAGAGAACAGGGCATAGAGTACTTCAGATTCCCACATGATCTGAAGACTGTACCAAGTTTTGAGCTCAACCAGCTGGCCAAACTAAAGCTTTTGTATGCTGACCCGAGGAAGATGTCAGGCTGGTTTGAGGCTGCTCTGAAGAAGGAGTACCACACTAGATGGGTTAACTTTAGACCCCAACAGCCTACTAGGTATATCAGAAGGTCTGAGGTTGATGTCATTACTGGCAAGCCTAAGATAGTGTTGAAGTGGAATCCTCCGCGCACAATGTCGAGAATCCCACTCAGGGAAATGCCATAGGATTTCACTCCACATTTAAGTGGTGGTACTATGATTGGAGAACAGCTGAAGCGGTCATAGTCTTAAGGAAAGAGGGACAAATGGATACTATCAGGGTATTCGACCCGATGTGGCTTACAAACTTGTCGGAAAGTGATGTATATACCTATACACGGGAGTCACAAAAGAGGAGAAGTACAAGAAATACAAAGAGGTTATGCAAAAAACAAAAGATTAGAGAGATCTAGGTCCAAGTGGGAGTTTGTTGATACATGTATGTCCCTAGATCATGATATGAAATGTAATAGTCTTGTTTATCTGATTCTGGTGTAATTTGATATGATTAATGAAATGATATTGGTTGATTGTGATTTGTAATGATTAATATTTCATTAATGAGTGATATAAAATTGGTTAATTAGGTTAGTGATTGGTTGAATGTTTACATATAATGTTTACTAATTAATACATTCAAACTTAACATAATGAAGTTGTCATGCGAATGGCCCATGCGAATGGACCATAAGCATGAACAACTTCATACGAATGACTCAGTCGCACGACTGAACCGGGTGACTGGATTAGTCGTATGATTGACACATAAGATTGGCTCAGTCGCACGACTGAACACTCAGTCGTGCGGATGAATCAACCGCATGGTTCAATCGCACGATTGAACCATACTAATGGTTCAGTCGCACGATTGAATAATACCAACCTATAAATACAACTCAATTCGTGAAAAATAAGGACTCTCGATTAATTATGATTCCAGACGTACCCTAGCCATCCAGAAGCCTCCCAATTCATTCTCAAAGTTCATTGAACACATTAGATTGATTCCCAATCGATTTCTAACGTTAGTTTCAATTCTTGCTTGATTCTTCGTGTGTTCACACTGATTGGATCGCCAATCAAATAGGATTCCGCACTATTTGATCTGGGTTGCTAGAATGATTGTTAGATCATTCCAGCAGTAACCGGCTCTGATAACAATTGTGAAGTCGGTTTTTCTCCGGATCGATAAACATCCAAGCATGTTCTTGACGGAAGGATAAACATCAAACCAAAAGTCAAACAATAATACGAACTATAATTGAATGGTTTCATTGACAAAACCTAACGATTACAAGCTCGTTACAACATAAGAATCAAGACTCTTGGAAAGGGGAAGATCGAGCATGATCTCCCCTCTCATCCGGCAGCCCTAGGCTCCGGGCAGACTTCCTCTCAATCCTCTCTTTCTCTACACAATGAAACTAGTATATATAGTCCTCGGCCCATATCAGATGCGACTGGGCCCATTCGTGCGATTGGACCATGCGTATGGTTCAATCGTACGACTGGACCATGCGTATGGTTCAATCGTACGACTGGACCATGCGTATGGTTCAATCATACGACTGGACCATACTTATGGTTTAGTCTTACGAATGTCCCAATCGCATCTCTCAGTCGCACGGCTGGTCCATTAGCATGGCTCAGTCGTACGACTGAGTCTTGTTCGCATATGCTCCTGCGAATGACCCAGTTTCATGTGTTTACAACATATCAGGTGTATAACATTAAGCCTAGACTATTCGACAAGCGAAGAACACACTATATATGACTATATATGCTCCAACAAGAAGAACAACACAAACAACATGATGAGCAGCTCTTAAGGATGATTGATAAAGAGTTTCCTAAGTCTATATCCATACAATCTATGAAGAAACATGCTCAGAGGTTGTATGCTCTTAGATTTACATTTCAATATCAGAAAGAGAGAGTGAGAATTTGGCCTGACCCCAGAGTAAGTGACAGAATTCATAAAAAGAAGATTCCAAGTAGATACAATGGCCAAGTAAAGAAGAGTGTAGATGTTGTGATAATGTTGGCCATGTAGTGTCACCCTGGGAAATCCTTGATGACTTCAAGAGGGCTTACAAGTCTAAGATGACTCCACAAACTTTACTAGAAAACAAAATGGTAAAAAAGGGGTTGATCTACAACAAGCTTGAAGAAATAAGAAGAAATGAGCTCCAGTTGTTGCTTGAAGGCACTCATCCTGATGAGTTTACATACATAGAAATAACTACTATGGAGCTGAAGAATGGAAAGCATGTTAAGTACTTATCAGAGTACTATGGGCCTGAGTTCTTCTTTGAAAATGAAGCTAAAGAACTCACAATGGAAGAACAAGTTGTTTTCCTTGAGGCCTATGTTAGAGAGTCTTACAAAATTATCATTGGGAAGTAGGTCTCATGGATGGGGTAACAACTCTGTGTCTAATTCCCCAAGATAGAGTTCCCATTCATCCTTTGCCAATCAAACCTTCTCAAACCTCTTCCCTGGCCTGAGCTTAATTTGAAGATTTCTGAGCTGATCCAAATAATGTTTCTACCAATAAGTGGGACTGCAATAATCTTAAAGGTTTTGGCTGCATTGGTTTAGGGGGAGTTTGTTAGACCAAAAGAAGCAATGAGCCAGATCAGAAAAACCATTAAGTCCCATAGACATCAAAACACTGAAGTGGTCTACAACAGCTGAAGATAAAGTCTGAAGACAACTGCTGAAGACAAAGTTTGAAGACAAAGTCTGAAGACAACAGCTGAAGACAACAACTGAAGACAAAGTTTGAAGACAAAGTCTGAAGACAAAGTCTGAAGACAACTGCTGAAGATAAATTCTGAAGACAACAGGTGAAGACAACAGCTGAAGACAAAGTCTGAAGACAATAGCTGAAGACAACAGCTGAAGACAAGTCTGAAGACCAAGTTCTCAGAAGTTGTCACAACAGCTGAAGTAGTTCTCTTCAGTAGTTGTGATGGTTTAATTTTCAGTAGTTTGTAATCAGTAGTTTTATATTATGTAAAACATCTGAAGTTCTTACACTTCAGATGTTATAACTTTAGTAGTTGTAATGTTAGTTAGTACTTAGCATTCTGTGAAGGTGTCCTCAGTTGTTGACATCTTCAGTAGTTTAGTTTACTTTCAGTTGTTTGTATAAATCAGTTAGCTGTCACTATCAAGTGATGTCAGCTAATGTCACATTCCTTTATAAAAGGAATGTTGACCTAATTTCCTTGTATTGGAAGCATGTGCGTGAATGAAAACATTCTTTTTGCAGAAATCTTTCTCTCTCTATAACCGTTACTATTTGATTGAATATTCATATTATTCTTGCTTAAATTTCGTCTAATTCGTGTGCTATTCCGCTGCAAATCTTAATCTAATTGATCAAACTAGATCTCGATCCCTTTCATGGAACATCCTTTGACTTCACATCCTTAGGATGTTTTGAATCATCCAGAGGTTTAGAAAAGGATGTAGTCTTTTTCATCTTCTTTTTCTTTGGCTTTGAAGCCATCCTTATCTTTCTCTTAACAACTTTCAATTGAGAAGACCGGCCTGCAGTACCAGATTGATCTTCATTGTCTTTCTTAGTTGGGTCTTCCACTCTCACAGCTTCAGATTGAGAGTGAGTTTGACCCTGATGTGGATCAGAAGATAAAGCTTGCTGAGATTCAATAGGAGGTCCAGGTTGTGTTATCTCTGGTTTTCAACCTTAACCTCCACTTCAGGTGGGGGCTTGACTTGGAGGAGAATGTAAGTCAACCAGCTCTCGACTCTTTATCTTCTGCTAGATCACCCTGATTTGCTTATCCATAGTGGATAGAGACATGGGACCAAGTCTCCTTCTGGAGAATCCATACAACTTCAAGAAGCTCATCATCCTCTGCCTGTCAGGAGATTTCTTCATGCTTTTCTGGATGATGGCTCTTCACTTGGCAGCTTCTTCCCTTAGCTTTCTTTTGGTTGTCTTTCTTTCCTTGACTATCTTAAGTTGAAGTTGTTTGAGATACTCAAACTCAATATAGTCAAAGGATGAGGGAAGAAGTGCTTCTGCCTGATAGAGGCCTATGGCACTCAGGTACTTGATCATCTTGATCCTTTCTTCTTTTTATCTACCCGAGGTTCTTGTTGAACCACATCCTCATATGCAGGGATTTCTTGAACTAGGGAGAGAGTAGGCACATGATTGTACAATCTTTTCTTTCTTCTGTCTTCTTTGATTTGCACCAGTAGCTCGGTATCTTCTGTCTCTTTCTTCTCCCTTGACCTTTCCAGGTCAACCGGTTCATTTAGTTCCTCCATGGAGAGAGAGATGACATTGTCTATGTCATAGTTCCTTGTCTGTAGGTAGTTTATCCTGAGTATTTGATCTGGGGCCAGCCCTGATAGCAGACTCCATGAGTCTTGCAGACTCAGAAGAGGAACTTTCTCCCCTCAGCTTCCTTTTTTTCTCTCTCTCTTCTCCTCCTCATTCTCCTCAGAAGTAATTTTTCTTTTCCCTTTGTCCTTGACAGATCTGCGACTCAAGGTGGAGAGAGCTTTGGCCTTTATTGCTTAATGTAGCTTCCAAGCTCTAGCCAGAGAGAGGTTGAGAAGCACCTTCACCAGCAGGTGTCTCAAAAAGGGAAGTGATATCTGCAGTAGTTGTTGGTGATAAGACAGGACTCTCAGGTTCTGTCCCTGGGCCTTCAGTCAAGGTTTCCCCTATGAAGCTAATCTTAGGGTCTGCCTAAACATCCAGGTGACCGATGACATTGCCTGATTGCCATAGTCTTCTTTTAAGGCTGAACTGTGTAATGATCTGGTCTTGGATTCTTTGGGCCAACTTGTCAGCTTGTCTTCAATTGCTTGGATTGACAAGTGGCATGTTGACTAAATCCAGACCTTCATAGAAGTTCATGGTCTGAACGTTGAAGATCTCCTGTTGGCCTTGTACTCTAATGATGATTAGGGCTCTTCTATTGTTGTCATACCTCCACCTAATGATATGATTGGAAGATGGTGGAGATGACATAGCCCTTGGTATCCCTTCCTCAAACAGACTCTGTATGAACAATGTGAATTTGAGGAGGTTGCTGAGAATGCACAATTGCAAGTGAGGATGGTGAGTCCTTAGTGTCCATTCTCTTTGAAGAACTCCCAGGTTCTACAATTGTAATGACTTTCTCCCCCATTTTGGTAGCATCACCCACTTGCATAGGTGAGCCAAGAGTTAGGTCAATCACATCCACAGGTTCTTTTGTTCCTGGTTGAGCTCTTCTTAAAGGTCTCCTAGTTAGTTTTTCCTTAAGATATGAAATCTCAATTTGCTGATCATTGACCCTGTTTTGTAATGTAGTCACTTGAGATTCAAGTTGACTAACCTTGGAGACTAAATAGGTGCATGTTTGAGACAGTTTTTGCACCTTTAGTCTTAAATTCCCATCATCTTCATTAGAAGAATCATTGGGGGGATAAGATGTTTGGCCCAAAGTCCTCACTCTCACCGCTTGCTTCATGTTCTTGGCTGAATCTCAGTTGAGATGCCAGTTGGCTGAGTTGCCATGGTTGACGTCTTAACGATGTAATCACTTTCAAAAGTGAGAGCCTCTTCCATATGGACATCCTGAACAGGTTCTGAACTGTCCACCTCAGTAGTAGGTGACTGATGGGGGCTAGAAATAGGAGCCTTAGAATCACTCATCTCTCTTTGAGTAGGGGAAAAGAAGAGAGAATCATGGTACTCACAAAAACCTAGATCTTCATTAGTGTAGAAGTCAAGGTTGGGGATAGGTTGGTTGAGATCTAAAGGATAGAGATGGTAACTATCCCCTAAAGGTTGATCACTTGAGTGTTGAGACTCAGAGTGATGGCTTAAGATAGTTTGGCTTATGAGCTCATCAGGCTAAGCATGAGGAACCTCAGCACTGATCCTTGAAAAGATGGAGTGGTCTGTTCCTCAGGAGAAGTGGGAGCTCCAATGTCCACTTCTTCCTTATGGGTGAGTGTATAGGGCCCTGCACAGACTGAGTAGCTTGAGTAGGGGTTCATTTGGATTTTCATTTGTAGGTAAGGATGATTTGTGGCTGTTTAGGTGGTTGGGATGTAGAAGGTGTGGGTTCAGCACTAGCCGGTGTTGCTAGGTTGTCACCTTGAGCAATGAGCTCTAACATTTTTGGGACTAGTGCTGTTTCTACCCCAGAGAAACCAACAGTGGGCTTTCTTAGTATTTTAAAGATGTCGGGCTTCATCTGTCCTAATTTAAGAATGTTACCTGTTCCCTTAACTGTGAGCCCAGTTCACAGTTAAGAATGTACAGGGCATATCTATGGAACACGTAATATTCTAAGGAGTCGAAGTTTGCAAGAAGATTAGTATAAACAAACTAAGAATACCTGAACTTGACCCCTTGAATCATTCCATGGACAATGAAGGAGTGATTCTCTGGAATCTGGTCCCATCCTTCATGCTTGTTTGATAAGCTGTGAATAACCACATAGAGCAAGAATTTCCACTGGGAGAGTAGTCTCCCTCATAAACCACTACTCAAAGCAATGATTTACAGCTTCCTTAGGGAAGAACACCTCAACTTCTTCATCATCCAGTTGAAGATGCCCGTTGATGATGGCGGAGTGGTGAAGACTATTCTCCCCTACACCGTGGCAGACAGTACCTTCTCCTTATCCATTATGACCTCTTGGCAAGTCTTCCAGAATTCTAGCAGTTGATCCTCATAGAGTGGAGGATCAATGGTTAGGTAGGTGAAGTAGTTTGGCAGAGCTAAGAAACGACAAACCTCTAAGAAATGAGGATCTTTCTCAGAGTTTAACAGAGCAACCTATTGATGTTGCCTATGAAACTACATGGTAAAGTTTGGGTCATTCTGTGTAAAGGTTGGCCATTGTTGAGAGAGCTTAAGGATGAAGAAAGATGAAAGAAAGTAATTTCAGAGAGAAATTTTGGGTTTTAGATTTGGAGGAAAGAAGCAGATGATAGAAAGAGGGGGAAACCATTGGGTTTATATTGTGAAAAGAATTTTAGATAAAGTTTAATAAAGGAGGATAAACCTTGAAATCCGAATGTCAGACCCAGCTCTAAAAAAGCAGTTTACTTTTGCTCAAAAACTAGTTTTCTTGGAAGTCAAAAAGCTTTTGAAAGTAAATTATCTTCGGATGTTTTAATGAAAAAGATTCCGAAGCTAAAATGACTCCGGAAGAATTTCCTAAGCATTTGAGAATTTTGACATCGGAAGAAAATTAAGACATTGAGAGTTTTATTCAGAAGAACAAAACATCCGAGAGTTAATTTGCTTTGGAAGAAAATTATCCTTGAAAACATAAGTGCTAAAGGAGATTTTAAGCTTTGGAAGATATTTCAGACATTTCTTTCAAAGGTAAAATACTTGGGTAGTTAGTTGTTTTAAAGGCATAAGTTTCTTCCAAAGTTAAAAACATAACTTCCGAAGGATTAGAACTATCATAATTCTAAAGGAAATCTTCAAAAAAAGTTTTATCCAAAGAAAACAAGAGCTTACGAGAGTGACGAAATAGACAACTTAGGACACACATATTTTAAGAAATAATAAGAATTAGTTTTAAGAAAAACCTACTCAAAGTTATCATCCCAATAGCTGATATTAGATATTTAAATCTCTGCTCATCAAAAACCTTTATAAACAGATCAGCATATTGTTCATCTGTGTGAACTTTGACTAATTTAATTAATCCCTTTTCATAGTTATCTCTTATTAAATGATACCTGATGTTGATGTGTTTGGTTCTTGAGTGCTGCATAGGATTCTCTGTGATTGAGATAGCAGTATTGTTGTCTATGTGAACGGGAGTATCCTTGAAGTTTAACCCATAGTCCAGCATCTGATTCTGAATCCAAAGCACTTGAGCACAACAGCATGCAGCAGCAATGTATTCAGCTTCAGCAATTGATGCAAAGACAGGATTGTTTCTTGCATTTCCATGAGACAACCCTTCACCAAGAAACTAACATCCCCCAGATGTAGACTTTGCAGTCATGTTGCAACCACCATAATCACTATCCGTATAAGCATATAGATTAAATTCAGGATTCTTAGGATACCACAGACCAAGTGTTGAAGCACCTTTAAGATATCTTAGAATCCTTTTGACAGGGATAAGGTAAGACATCCTAGGGTTGGCTTGATATCTTGCAAAGATGCAAGTGGCAAACATAATATCAGGCCTGCTAGCTGTAAGATACATAAGAGACCCAATCATAGCCCTGTATAAATGTTCATCTACACACTCCCCCTCAAGATCAGGTCCAAGGGAGTGGTTTCTAGCTATGGGTGTCTTAGCAATCTTACAATCAGTCATGTTGAACCTCTTGAGTATGTCTTGAAGATACTTTGACTGACTAATGTAGAAACCATCTTCAACTTGTTTCACTTGAATTCCTAAAAAGAAATTGAGTTCCCCCATGGCACTTATTGTAAATCTGTCCTTTATCAGCTTCTATAAGTCTTTGTAGAGCTTTGGATTAGTTAAACCAAAGATGATGTCATCTACATACACTTGAACTAGCAATATGTCATTTCCTTGTCCTTTGATGAAGAGAGTTCCATCTATAGTACCTCTCATGTATCCATGTATGCAAAGATACTGAGATAGAGTCTCATACCACTTCTTGGTGCCTGATGCAGCCTATAAAGAGCTTTGTCAAGCTTTCAAGCATAATCAGGATGATGAGGATCTACAAAACCAGGTGGCTGTTTGACATACACCTCTTCATCAATGACACCATACAGAAAATCACACTTTATGTCAAGCTGATAAACCTTGAAGTTTTTGGATGCAGTAAATGCCAGAAATATCCTAACTGCTTCTAGTCTTGCTACGGGAGCAATGGCATCAGTGTAGTCAATTCCTTCCTCTTGTGTGTATCCTTGAATAACTAGTCTAGCTTTTTTCTTCATGATCCTCTATCATTCTTCTTGTTCCTAAACACCTATTTGGTTCCAATGGTAGTCTTCCTATGAGGAAGAGGACAAAGGTTCCAAATTTTTGTCTTTTGAATTGAAGAAGCTCCTCTTGCATAGCTTCAACCCAACTTCCATCCTTCAAAGCCTCATCAACTTTCTTTGGCTCTATCTAGGGATAATAAACAAGAGTGAAGACAAACATTTGCTTCATGGGTTTGTCCTCTTGTTCTTACCCCTATGACAACATCTCCAATAACTTTTGTGGTGGGGTGAGACTTGTGGATCCTTAGCTGAGGGATCATAGAAAGTTACTGAGAAAGATCTAAATTAGAGAAATTTAGATCTGGCATAGATATTTCTCCCACCACATCAGCACAATTATCAAGAGAGACTTGATCCAAGGAGGTCTTGATCACTATCACCACTTTTATCATTGTCTTCTGCATTTGAAGTATCTTTATCTGGTTGTGGAGCCTTTGAGCTAGAATTTGAAGGCATACCAGATATATCAGTTGAGTTTGTTAGTGTGATGCTGATAGAGACCTCATTTGCAGAAGTAGTCCCGACTGGAGCTAAAGATGTGTTACTTGAAGGTCTTCTCAACTCAAATCTTGGATCCCAATCACCTGTATTTAAGTTTTCTGCAGATCCTAAAACAATCTCATAAGATTTGTTAAAATATTTGGTAACTAAATCAAGATTAAAAAGTGAATCCGGACCAGAACCAGCCACACAAGGTGTGTGTTCATTGAAAGTCACATTGGCTGACTCCTCAACAATTCTAGTTCTGAGATTGTATACTCTGTAAGCCTTAGCTTGGGAATAGTATCCAATAAAGTGTCCATCATCTGATTTCTCAGCAAATTTGGCAATTTGATCCTTGGTATTGAAGATGGTGCAAGGACAACCAAATGACCTGAGAAAACCAATAAAAGGTTCCTCTTGTGCCAAAGTTCATCAGGAGTCTTGCCATGAGTCTTAACTACTAAAACTTTGTTCTGCACATAGCAGGTAGTGTTGACTGCCTCTTCCAAGAAGGTGATGGGAAACTTAGAGTCAGACAACATGGTTCTTGCAGCTTCAATCAGTATCATGTTTCTCCTCTCATCAACACCATTTTGCTTAGGAGTCCTGGGAGCACTGTATTGTCTTGTAATACCTTTTTCATCACAAAATTCATCAAGGTTTTGGTTCTTGAATTTAGTTCCCTTATCACATCTTATGATTTTGACCTTGTGATCAGATTGATTCTCAATCTTCATGATCAAATTCTTTAGAATCTCAGGAGTCTCATCCTTAGTTCTAAGGAAGAAGATCCAAGTGAATCTTGTAAAGTCATCTGTGATCACCAAACAGTAAGAGGTCCTTCCTAGAGTCATTACACTGGTGGGGCCAAAGATATCCATATGTAAGAAGTGTAGGGGAGTAGTGATGGAGTTCCTTTCAATAGGCTTGTGAGATACCTTATGTTGCTTCCTTTTCAAGCATGCAACACAATGGTCATCACTTGTAAACTCTTTCTTTGGCACTCCAGTTACCAAATCATTCTTAATTAATATATTCATGTTCTTAAAGTTTACATGGCACATTCTTTTATACCATAGGAAAGACATATCACTATTTGCTTTAGATAGAAAGCATGAAACTTCTCCAGAGGGAGATGTTTCTTGCAAGTCCATCTTGTACATGTTCGCTTTCCTAGGGACACTGAGTAGAATTTGCTCATGAGGAATGACTACCCCAAGCTTGAGAACAATGCACTCATGCTCAGTAAAGAGGATGTTATGAATCTGATCACAAAATTGGGATACACTCAAAAGATTGTACCCAAGTTCCTTGACAAAGTTTACATTTTCAATGCTGAGCTTACCATTTGTGACCTTGCCCCTTCCAGAAATGTAACCACCTTCATCTCCTCCTAAGGCAACTGGCCCTTCATCAATCCTTTCAAAGTTCTGGAGTAGTGACCTATTGCATGTCATGTGCCTGGAACAGGCACTGTCAATGATCCAGACATTCTTGTTTGTCTTGAGCTGTCCCTGCACAAAGTAAATAATTAGTTAGATTTGGAAACCCAAGCCTTATTTGTCTTGGGCTCACTAAGAGAAACAAAAGGTAATACAACAGTAATAGACCATTTGGTTGTGCTTGGAGGATCTTGAGCTGTTGTTGATGGAGAATTCTTAGTCACTTGGTCCTTCTTAGACTTCCACACCACCTTTGGAAGCTTGGACTTGACCTTTAATACTTCGGAAGCTTTTGATACTTTAGATGTTTTGATGACTGAACCTTCAAAAGATTTCTTTGGTTTGATCATGTGAAGAGTACCCTTAGGGTTGTATGGGCAATTCTTAGCGAGATGAGCAGTACTTTTACACATAACACACTCCATTTTCTTCTTCCTAATAGTCTTTTGGGAACAAGACTGACTTTGATCACATCCCTTCTCCACCCTTATCTTTAAAGATGCTGAGACAGTCCTTTTAGGCTGAGGACTATTCTTGGAGTTTAATGGTCCAGGCTGTGTAGCAGTGGTCCATAACAGATCAGTCTTCTTCTTGGTACTGAGATGATTTGAACATGAACCATAACTCTTAGCCGAAGAGGTGAGGTTGATGTTTTCAGTCTTTACCACTTCAAACCCTGCAGAGATAAAAACTTATTTCTTCTTGGAGTCAAAAGTAGCTTTGATCTCTTGAGCCTTCCTAGCTTTTCTTTTGCTCTTTCTGATCAAGCTCTTCCTCATTGACCTGGTCATCACAGTCTTCTTCTTCTCCTTAGAAGGATAGTGGCCCTTCTTAGAATCCTCCTCTGCATTCTTCTCAGAGGAATTCCTCACTATCACTTCTTTATCTTCTTCACTCAAATGACCTATGAGAGGGAGCTCATCTTCACAAGTTCCACACCTAGGTGATCTTATAGACAAGATTGTGTGTGGAGGAGGTATCTCATTTGATCCTAGTCCCTGCTTGTTTTGATTAGACACTTTGTTATGCATGGATGAAGATATCATGTTCTTGAATGTCTCTTCTTTAAGAACACACTTGTCCGCCCTGGCTTTGCTAGTCAGAAGCTCAACCTGGCACTCAGTCAGCTTGGTAATGAGATCCTTGATTTGATTCCTAAAATCAGTATGCTCATGTTTTAGAACAAAAATAGTTTTCTCTAAGCCCTCTATCTTTAGTTTATAATCATTTTCAAACTTTCTAAAATCAGCTTTTAAAATGTTTAAGGACTCAAGATCAGATCTCATCTCCAAGTTATAGGACTTGTATCTATAGACTTTAGCAATGCATTTAGGGGTAAATAGATGTTCCAATACCTTGGCATAATCATGATCTGCCATTAGTTCTTGGTTTGGAGAAGCATCTTCCACCTGAAAGCTCCAGTCAAAGCCTCCATCTTCAACAGCAACAGCAGCCTGCTGCTTTGGGTTCTTATTCTGGGGAGCTTTGTCAGTGTAGTTGGGTCTGGACTCTATTTGGACATCATTTGTTCTAGGTTCCTTACACTCCTTGGTAAAGTGGCCCATCAAGTTACAGTTGTAACACTTGACTTTGCCTTTGTCCAGGCTAAACTTTCCACTAGTTGCACTACTTATTAACTTCCTTCCACTCTGCTTGTAGAACTTCTTGGCTCCATGAGTGAGAAGAGCCATCTGTTAGACTATCTCCATGTACTCCAGATTATTTGGATGGATATAGTCCAGATCTTCAAGGGTGAAAAGAGAGTTGCCATAACTTTCATCAGAAGACACAAAGGCTTGAGAAGAACTTGTCTCTTGGAATGGGCTTCCTTAAGTGTAGTTCTCCCTTGGTATCTCAGGGAAGGTGATGAAAGGACCCTTTGGTGAGTTGTCAGGGTAGCATATGATATGATGTTGGGGTTCTATGCTATCCCTTTCAACCACATGAAAGGATGAACCCATTTTATTATTGGAGTTGTCAATTGAACCTTGCATGTTCATCTCCATCTGGTAGCCACTAAGAATCCAATATAACTCTATTAGAGTGAGATTTTGAGATTCTCAGTCCTGGTGATCACCACACAGTAGTGTGTTCACTGCCTAGGAAATGAGGACATGAACTTCCTTACAATGTCCCTATTCTCAAGAGCAACTCCAACATCCACAAGGGTATCCACAATGTCAACATACCTGAAGTATTGTTGAGTCATGGTTTCACCTGCTTTGAAGGTGAAGTTTTCAAACTGCTACTTCAGGAGATCCTTCTTGTTCTCCTTAGCTTCAGAGGAACCCTCGTACATCAGTTTCAATGCATCCCAAAACTTCTTAGCTGTTTTGCATTTCTTGAAACCTTTGAATATAGAGTTTGGAAGAGCAGTCTGAAGGGCTGTCATGGCTTTTCTATCAATCTCTACTCTCTTCCTGTCTTCATCAGAGTAGTTTGCCACAGCCTTAGGGATCCTACCACCACCAATAGTAGAAGGGGTCTTGATATGTAAGGTCCATTCTCAACAGAATCCCACATTCTTGAGTCTAGAGACCTTATGAAACCTTCCATTCTCATACACCAGGTGTCAAAGTCATCAAGAGTGATCAGTGGGGATTTGTTCATGGTTCCAATTTCCATATCAGTTTTGAAAATGGCTGCCATTTGAAAAGTTTAGTATTTGTGTGAGTGAGGGATCGTAAGATAGTGAGATCTTATATCAAGAGCATGAATGTTCTGATACCAAATGCAAGACCGTTGAAGGGTGGTCAAATACAACACAATAACATAGAGAGGAGACTAACTAAACTTAATCAAACAGTGATTTGGATTAACCACAAGTAAAGACACTAAGAACATAAGTAATTAAGAGATAGAACACAAGAGCAAGATAGACAAGAAGATGGTTTTCAAGATTGCAGTATATTACTTCCTCAATGTTCTATTACAAGTGTTACAAAGCATAAAGATAAAGTTACAAGAACATGAGATACTTATACTACATCCTACAACCGGCCATACTATGAAAGCCAGCTGGATACAATTGACTAGACACAAAAAAAATCAATTGTAGAGTCAAAAAGGCAGATTGCCTTTTTGACTTTGTGACTATGACATGTCATAGCTCACATCCTAATCTATTACAAAAAGGATAGAGTACATGAAATAGAAATTTTATAGACTTAAGACCTCAATATACAGTTACCAAAAGCATGGACCTTTTCACCAACTCATGTATGTTGGTGTCTTTACAGAGTTGTAGCGGAAAGGAGTCCAGCTTTATGGAAAAGTACATCAGATGAAGCATGCTGTTAAAAGTCTTCAGAAGAAATCTGTCTTCAAGAGTTGAGCCTCGGAAGACTTTATCTTTGAAGCTTTGGAAGACTTCATCTTTGCCTTCAGAAGATATTGGTCTTGGCTTCGGAAGATTTCACACTTAGAGTATTTCTATTGCTTGTGTGAAACTTTTGAAGCATTCTTCTTCAGTACTTGTGCAGCATGCATGCAGAAAGACTTTGGTTGCTTCAGCCTCTTCAAATATTCTCTACAAAGATCATCCCCTGTACCCTTATATACATCTCTTTCCTTTTGCCCAAACGAATGTCAACCTTGATTTCACTGATAATTTGCTGGAGTGTCTTTTCAGACATGGGTCCAACCTGCCTGCTAGAGAAGCTGTGAGCCTGGAGATAGGCTTTCATCCAGGCTTTCTCACCTATCTTCTTGGTTGTAGTGACCCGAGCTTCTTCTTCCATCTTCTTCTTCTCCTATACTTCTCTCTTGTAGTTTTCTTTCTCTCCTTCTCTAGTAGATCCTGCTCTTTGTTGAAGAGCCATAGGATCGTTTCATCATTGTATGGAGAGAGTTCTTCAAGAGAGAAACCTTGGGAGGTTAGGAAAGCTATCCTTTCCCTCCGAAGCTACATGTCAGATTCCCTCTTTTCTCTTTCTTTTTCTTCCTCTATGGCCAACTGTGTTGCTTCCTTTTGTTGTTCATTTCGCAGCCTGGTTGCCTTTTCCAACTCTACCAACTCTTCTAATGGTAGTAGGAGTATGTCTTCATTGGCAGCTCCAAGCTTGATGAGCTGATCAATGATCTCTACCCTTTTCTTATTGCTTATTGCGTCCTTGTTTGCTGCAGCTGCTTTGGAACTAGTAGCTAACAGCTTCCCAGTTGGAAGTCTACCTTTTCTTTAAAGCTTTTTAATCCTTTCCTCCTCCTGAAGCTCTTCTGCAATTATTTTCTTCTTTCCTTTATCATCCTTTGAAGTTCTTGACTTTGGTGGTTCTTGGATAGAGGATTCAGATTATGAGAGAGGTAGTGAAGGTGTCAGAGCTAAAGGTTGATTGAGAAAGTCCTCACTATTCACCTCAGATGCCAGCTCGAGAATTGCATCTATGATGATTAGATCCTCGGACAGTGAGAACAATCCTCAAAGCTAGGCTGATCTAGAGTGGATCTCAACAGAAACTTGGAGAAGAGTCTATAGAGATCTGTGAGCATCCTTGGGTCATTTGCAGTACGACTTGGGATGGACTAGAAAAGGTAGCTGTAATGGGAGCCAAAAATTTGGAAGTTGAAGTTTGGCTCAGTGGTTCCTCAGGTGTTTGTCTCTGAACATTCTCCCCTTTTTTGGTAGCATCATCTTGAGAGCTAGATGAGCTAAAGGAAGAGGTCAAGGAGACCTAAATGGGTACATGCCTAACAGGTCTCTCAATCTGTTTCTCAGCTAGTTGAGCCTTGAGATTGTCAATCTCAAGTTGCTGAGTGGCGGACCTATCCTCTAAAGTCCTAACCTTGGATTCAAGGTTTGAGACTTTAGAAAGCAGGTCTTGTACAATGAGTTGTAGTCTTCCCTCATCTTCTTTTGAAGAATCATGGGGAGATGAGGTAACATACCTAGTATGTTCCGCCTCACCATCAGATATGGTTTCTTGGAACCCTGGTTTCCCTTGCTTAATGATGTCTCTTTCAGAGTCATCAAAAGGCATGATTGCCACAGATTTAGTCTTAGAAATGTTACCACTATCCAGAAGATCCATTGAGGCATCTTCTGTAGTGGCAGTTGAATCTGCATGAGTCCCCTCCATATCAGTAGGACTCACCTCAGTAAAGGTTTGCTGATGGGGGCTAGTGATAAGAGGTCTCTCTAGGCTCTGTTGATCTTTGAGAGAGTGCTATAGATCAACTTCATTTCCATGAAAAGACGTAATCTCTTCTTCAGTTTTGAAAAGAATGTTAGTGAAGAATAGAGAAGGTAAACCTACTAACCCGGGACCTTGATCAATGTCTACAGGCATTGAGCCTCTAGTGGGGCTGTCCTTTTATGGTTGCTCAAAGGAGTATAGATACTCACCCTGAGGGCTTTCAGTATGGGTAATGGGCTCTTGGGTTTGAGATTAAGGAGACTCAAGACCCATATTGAGGTCAATGGTGAAGAATGGTAAGAACTCAGACTGAGTGAGAGCCCAGTGTTCCACTCTAGCTTTTTTGGATTGAACACGAAGAGCTTGTTCAATTAGAGTAGATTGAACAAGCGTTCATTTGGGGCATCTTTGGTATGTGATGGTGATGGGGTGAGAAGGTAAAATTGGTAGTGTAGGGGTAGTTCTGTGGGGTGAACAGGGATGTCACCAGGAGATATTTGCTTAGTCATACCAAGAAGCAATCAAGTGTACCTTCTAGTGAAGTTGGTGGACACCTTCTTCAAAGTCTTAAAGATGGTTGGCCTCATGTGAGGAACAAGTACAGTGGCTGCACAAACAAGTCGACTCTGGTCTAGCTCACAGTTCATAATGTGCTGGAGAAATCTGGGATACATAATTGTTGGACCAAAAGAACCAATGAGCCTGATCAGAAAAACCTCTAAGTCCCACACATATCACAACAACTGCTGAAGACTTGATCAGCTGTTTAACAAAGTCTGAAGACTACAACAGCTGAAGAACTAAAGTACTGAAGAACAACAACTGAAGATCTAAAGTGCTGAAGACTTCAACAGCTGAAGTCTAAAGTACTGAAGAACAACAGCTGAAGTTCTAAAGTGCTGAAGACTTCAATAGCTGAAGACTAAAGTACTGAAGAACAACAGCTGAAGTTCTAAAGCGCTGAAGACTTCAATAGCTGAAGACTAAAGTACTGAAGTACAACAACTGAAGTATAAAGACTGAAGACATCAGCTGATGACAACAGCTGAAGCTCAAGTACAAGTACTGAAGCCTTCAGAGTTTGTTACAACAGCTGAAGAAGCATTCTTCAGTTATTGTGATGGTTTAACTTTCAGTAGTTTTCTTTGTTTCAGTATTTGTAAAACAACTGAAGAGTATGTTCTTCAGTTGTTATAGTTTCAGTATTTGTAAAACAACTGAAGAGTATGTTCTTCAGTTGTTTAGTTTCAGTAGTTTCTTTTCAGTAGTTGTATTAATAGTTAACACTTAGCATTTTTGTAAGAAGATGTCAGCTGTTTGACATCTTCAGTAGTTGTGTTAACTATCAGTAGTTTGTAATAAATTCTGTTAGATGTCACTATCAAGTGACATCAGCAGACGTCATATCTCTTATATAAGAGGTGTTGACCTAATTGTAATTGTGACATTCCGTTACCACGAAAGCGAATATTGGATGAAATATTATTTGCAGAATCTCTGTCTATAACCGTTTTTGTTCTTACATTGAATATCTCTTTGTTCTTGTGAATTGGCTAATTCATTGTTAGAATTCCGCTGCTATACTCTCTAATCAATCAAACGTAGATCACTGATCCTAACAAGTGGTATCAGAGCAGGTAATCTGATCGATCTAACAATTGATCATTGAAACTGCTAATTGATATCTATGTTTGATTGAATTAGCATATTTGCAAGAACTGGTTATAGATTATTGAATTTCTGACGCTTTCGTTCATTTATTTTGAGATCTCTCTTGGTTCAATTGGGTGTTGTGTTTTGTTCTAAATCTGTTATAGCTTAATTGAATTTGATTGAATCTGAGATGACTACTCCTTTTAATGATCTCACAATACCGGTTCCTCAACCAAGCCCCGATGCTGGTTAGGACCGAGTATAACATATGGCAGCGAAGAATGCTCATCATCTGTCTGTAACAGTTCGGTTGTTGGACATCTGTGGTACATGGACCACATAAGCCTATGGTGAACAATCCGGAAACCAATCAAATGGTTCCGAAGAAGAAGGAACAATAGTCTGATGAAGATCGGAAACTGTTTGAGATTGATGCTAAAGCCCATGGAATTCTGGCCATGGCCACCTAATGAATCTATTCAGGGCTTATGCATCATGAAACTGCTCATGATCTCTGGAATGCCCTGAAGGAACATTCGGTGGCACAGATGAGGTCTTAGCAAACAACAAAGAAATCCTTGCCAACAATTGAGACATTCTCTCATATAAAGGTGAGACACTGACTCAACAGTTTGAGCGTTTTTCCTGCTTGATCTCTGAGCTGAAAATGGTGAAACAGGAATACACCAACAGACAGATGAATAACAGGTTCCTCAAATCACTGCCTGAGAGATGGGACACATACATTATTGTCCTACGCTCCAGTGCAAATCTGGATAGCCTATCTCTCACCCAACTTCATGGGAAACTGCTTACATTCGAAGAGAGATAGAGCAGAAAAGGAAACTGTCCTCATCAGGAAAGCTCACTGATGACTTTGTACCAGGGAATACTGCCTTGGTTGGTCATGAGTCAGAATATGCTGCATCTGAAAGCAATTATGATGAGCATATTGAGATCTCTTCAAATAGTTTTGATCATGCATTTGTTGGTATTGATAGTCATTCTGGCAGTAATAGTGACAATCTATGCTTCATCATGGATGATTTGAAAGGAATAGCTGATGATGATCTAGAAGAGATGGATATTCTGAGCCAAATGGCATTGATTAATATCAGATCTCAGAAGTTCTACAAGAGAACTGGCAGGAAATTTCCTGGACTCTCTGGAAAAACCAAAGTTGGTTTTGACAAGAGTAAGTTGAGGTGTCACAAATGCCAAAGGCTGGGACACTTTGCAAGAGAGTGTAGATCAACTGGATCTAACTCTTCTACACCCTTTGTGACTTTTCCTAATACTAGTCCACAAAATAGAGGGCAACATCCTGCTGGTTCTGGTCATCATTCACACCCTAGATCTCCTGCATACTTTGTCCCCCAGGGTCCAATGTCATATCCTTTTCCCTGCTATTACTTGCCTCAGTCTAATCCGGTTCAAGCTCCCATTACACAACAATCACATGCATTTCCTGAACCTCAACCTTCCCAATCTCATCAACAAACTCAACCTCAACAACACAGCTTCTTCACCCCAGGAGTTGTTGACTGGAGCAGTTTACCAGACGATTTGTCTGGTCATGAACAACTGTTCACTGGTGCTGGTCAACATGGTTGTGACAGTCCCTTTGGAAATCTAGCTCTTATGGCTTTGGATTCTGCTGATACTTCATCCTCTAATGCCTCTATACCAAAGGTATCACAGGTATCCTCTCAGGCAAAAGCCAAACTATGTTCTGAATCATGCATAGCCGCATTTGCATCTATTAGAGAAGCAAATGTAGCTTTAATTAACAAGAACATTGAGCTAGAACAAACAATTTCCAAAAGCAAAGCTGAATTTGAGTATGTGCTTAATGATAAGAATGATGAGATTTACAAACTTAAATGCCAAATCACTGATGATAAGGCTAGTGAAGAGATACTTCTAGAGAAGTATAGAGATCTCAAGAAACACTTGAAACTACCCAGGTAGAGTGTGATCGATGGGTAAATTCTTGCAAGGGTTTTGAAATGCTTCTTAGTAAGCAATCTGCTTCCAATGTGAAGTTTGGCATTGGTTATAATCACACTGCTCCACCTACAGATTTTACTCCCAGAACAGAGATAGAATCTGATGGTGAGAGCAATAACCAATCTATTTCATCATGTGATCTACTTTCTGATACAGCACCATCAGAAGTAGAAGTCAGCACTAAGCCCTCTCAGAACCTATCAGCTGATGTTGATGGTTCCACTGCTAACACTCACATGATCAAAGAGTTGATCAACTCAGGAGTTAATTCTGAAAGTCCTGAAAGGACTGGAGAGCAAGATTTAACACCTGAAGTTCAAACTCCAACTACTGTCAGTACTGAAGAGAAGAAAACTGTCAGTAGAAAGAGTTTGAAGACTACTAAAGAGGAAGTCAAGAAAGCAAACAATGCTTCCAAAGTACTGAAGAGCAAGTCTTTAGTAGTTTCATCCTCTTTAGTTGATGATCAACATAAGATGAAGAAGAAACCATGTGAAGTATGTGGCTTGTTCAATCATCTTACAGATGATTGTTGGTACAAAAGAGGATCCAAACTCAAACATAAAGAGGAAATTAAAGAGAAAATGGTTAAAATGAAAACTAAGTTTGAAGCCACATTTGTATCAGCAACATCAAATCCTGTAACCCTTAAGTCCATAAAGAAATCCAAAAAGGAAGGGGTTAAACAGGTAACAGCTGAGATTGCTCAAAAGAAGAAGGTGCAACATAGGAACTTATCAAAATCCATGCCAATATGTCTGAAGAGCTGAAAGCTTTATCACAAAATCAGACACAGCTGGTTATGATGGTTCAACATCTATTGGGAAGAGTTAACCAATTAGATGTTCCTATGTTGAAACCACAAAAAAGGAGGTCCAAGCCAAAGGATTCCTCTTCTTCACCATCTTCTTCCGCTAAGGCTGTTGTTTCCATCAAACCTGTTAGTTTACCATCTGTTGATGAGAACAGGCCCAAAACCAAAAAGGTTTGGGTCTCCAAAACTAACTGATTGTTTATAATTGCAGGGTTCTTCAATGTGCCAAAGTAGCATCTGGTATGTAGACAGTGGGGTATCTATGCACATGACTGGGAACAGCTCTCTTCTTCATGACTACTCTCAAGGAAAGAAGGGGTTTTTTTCTTTTGGCAATGATGCTAGGGGTTACATCATTTGAAAAGGCTTTGTCTCCAATGGAGAAATAAAGTTTGATGATGTTAATCATGTGGAAAATCTCAAGTACAATCTCTTGAGTGTCAGTCAAATGTGTGATAAAGGCCATGTTGCTCTTTTCACCAGTCAGAACTATAGGATTCTATCATCCAAAGTTCTGCATTTGATTGATAAGGTGTTGGATGATTACACTCTCCTGAGAGCCAACAGGACAGGAAGAGTGTATGCCTTAGATCTTTCCAAGAAAATAGATCTCAGAGGCCATCCTTGCCTATTTTCCAAAGCCTCTCCTTAAGAATCTAAACTGTGGCACAAAAGGCTGGGTCATGTTAATTTCAAAAACATGAATCAGCTGATCCACAATAGTTTAGTCAGAGGCTTACCAATAAAGGAGTTCCACTGTGATGAAACCTGCACTGCTTGTTTAAAAGGAAAACAACACAAAGTCTCATTCCCTCCTATTGAAGAGCCTAAGTCCACTACCTGCTTGCAATTACTGCATATGGATCTATTTGGTCCTGTGAGAGTGATGAGCATGGCAAAGAAGAAATATTGTCTGGTAATTGTGGATGATTACTCCAGATTTGTATGGACTTTCTTTCTACATTCAAAGGATGAGGTTGCTCAGAAGATTATACATTTTGTGTTGTATGTTGGGAAGCAGTATTCCCTCTCAGTCAAGTGTATAAGGAGTGACAATGGAACTGAATTCAGAAACCATACACTTGATGACTTCTATCTTTCAAAGGGAATCAAAAGGCAGTTTAGCATCCCACGGACTCCAGAACAAAATGGAGTAGTGGAGAGGAAGAACAGGACCCTAATTGAAGCTGCAAGGTCCATGTTGGCTGACTCTGGGTTGCCACTGACCTTTTGGGCTGAAGCTGTTAACACAGCTTGCTATGTGCAGAATAGAGCCTTAGTAAATCAGAGGTTGATGAAGACTCCATATGAAGTTCTCCATCACTTGGCTCCTCTAATTTCATTTTTCAAAGCATTTGGGTGTCCCTGTTTTATTCTCAACACAAAGGATCAACTCCAAAAATTTGATCCTAAGGTGGATGCAGGGTATTTTGTTGGTTATTCATCTACTTGCAAGGCATATAGAGTCTTCAACTACAGAACAAAGTTAGTTGAAGAGACTTTGCATGTGAAGTTTAATGAATCTCCTATGGACAAGATTCCACAAAACCCTGTGGAGTTATTTGATTTGGACATACTGCAATATGTTCCTTATCAACCTCCAGCTGTTGCAGATCATGTGGATACATCATCTTCTACAGCATGTCTTCCACCTGGTGGTATTGATGATGATGATGATAATATCAATACTCACTTATTCAAGTTTAGTGACCAACTGCCTGTGTCTGCTAAATTTGATGTTCCTGTAGCTTCAGCAGTTCTATCCACAACAAATGCTGATGAGATCTCTGATTCCTCTACATCTTTTGAGTTACCATCCAATTCTTGGTTTCAAGAGTCTGCATCAACATCTGCTGCTGCTGAAGGTCCTACAAACACTTGCACAGATCTCATTGTTTATCAAGAACTGAAGAATCACCAAATGTCTCAAATTATTGGTGATATCAATGCTGCAGTTTCAACAAGAAGTCAATTGTCTAACTTCTGCTTCTATGCTCTCTTCATCAGCCAGCTAGAGCCAAAGAACTATCATGTTGCTTTGAGAGACAATGGATGGGTTGAAGCCATGCAGCTTGAGCTACTTCAGTTCAAGAAACAGCAAGTGTGGGAACTGGTTCCTCTTCCCCTAGGTAAGTGTGAATAGGCACTAAATGGGTGTTTAGGAATAAAACTGATGAAAATGGCTTATTGTTAAGAACAAGGCTAGACTGGTTGTACAGGGGTTTTCACAAGAAGAAGGTATTGATTATGATGAAACCTTTGCCCCTGTAGCCAGACTAGAGGCAATTAGATGTTTTTTAGCCTATGCTGCATTCCACAATCTTAAAGTTTTTCAAATGGATGTCAAAAGTGCATTTTTATATGGTAAAATAAAGGAAGAAGTTTATGTGTGTCAACCACTAGGTTTTGAGGATAATAAACATCCTGAATGGGTGTATAAACTTGATAAGGCTCTTTATGGGTTGAAACAAGCTCCTAGAGCCTGATATGAGACACTTTCCACTTTTCTTCTTAAGAATAATTTCACTAGAGGCTCCATTAATAAAACTTTGTTTATTAAGAAGGTGGATCAGCATAAGCTACTTGTTCAGATTTATGTTGATGATATCATTTTTGCATCCTCTGATCCCCAGTTGTGTGCTGATTTTACAACATTAATGAAAAAGAGGTTTGAAATGAGTGCAATGGGAGAATTACAGTTCTTTCTAGGCTTGCAAATTAAACAAAAGGCTGATGGAACCTTTATTCATCAGTCAAAATATACAAAAGATCTTTTGAATAAGTTTGATTTACAAAACTGTAAGCCCTGTTCTACTCTCATGTGCAACACCATACAACTGGATGCAGATCAGAAAGGTAAAGTTGTTGATGAAACACTTTACAGATGTATGATTCGGTCCTTGATGTATTTAACAGCTTCTAGACCAGATATCATGTTTGCTACTTGTGTCTGTGCCAGATTTCAGGCTGCTCCTAAAGAGTCTCATTTGATTGCAGTCAAGAGGATCTTTAGATATTTGCAAGGTACACAATCTCTAGGTTTATGGTATTCCACTGGACACTCTTGCAAATTAGTTGCTTTTTCAGATAGTGACTATGCAGGGTGCAAGTTAACTAGAAAGTCAACTTTTGGTGGTTGTCAATTCCTAGGCAACTGTTTGATTTCTTGGCAGAGTAAGAAACAAACATCTGTTGCTACACATCACTGCTGAAGCCGAGTACATTGCTGCTGCAAGTTGTACTTCTCAGGTACTCTGGCTTCAGAACCAACTTCTGGATTATGGCATTACAGAGACTAAGACTCCATTATTAATGGATAGTGCTTCAGCTCTGTGTATTGTCAAAAATCCAGTCCAGCACTCTAGGACCAAACATATAGAGATCAGACATCACTTTATTCGGATTGTTTTGAAAAAGGTCTGATTGATCCTAAGTTTGTGCCTAGTGCTAATGAGCTTGCAGATATTTTTACTAAGCCTTTGGATAGTTCTACTTTCCAAAACCTTGTGTTAAGGCTTGGTATGCTGCAGCTAGAATAAGTGATAAGTACTGATGATCTCAGTAAATAAGTACTAATGAATTAGTGACCATATCACATATTGTACTGCTTCTGTTACAACAACTGATAAAGTACAACTACTGATGTAGTTGTAACTACTGATGTTGTCAAAACAGATAAGTACTGATGTCCTATGAAACAACTGAAAACAGCAAAAAGGCTGATGAGTAAGTGTGAGGACAGTATGAAACAGCTGAAAGGCTATGAATTGACGAAAACTACTGATGAGAACTTTCTCTTAGTTGTTTCTACAACTGTTGTTTCATCCTAAACAACTGATGACAAAACCATATCTTCAGTAGTTTCACAACTACTGATGACTAATACCAAGTCATCAGCTGTTTACAACAACTGATGACTAATACCAAGTCATCAGCTGTTTACAACAACTGATGACAAAACCATGTCTTCAGTAGTTTCACAACTACTGATGACTAATACCAAGTTATCGGTTGTTTTCAAACATCTGAAGTCAAAACCATGGTCTTCAGTAGTTTTATAACTGCTGATGCCTAAAACCACGACTTCAGCTGTTTCAACGTCTAAAAGGGTAATACCATGTCCAGTCGTTTTAAAACTACTGATGACTAACACCAAACCCTTCAGTCATTTTCTAACCCGTACCCTATAAATATCCCCGACCTAATCCTTCAGAGCCTCATCTTCTTAAAACCTAACGTTCATATCTCCAAAACTTCTCTCTTATTAATGGCGACCATGCAGCTCAAACCGCGACACAACTGTGTAGCTTACCTCACCAAATCGCCATTCTGGGCTAAGTTCGATAACGCTATTGATCTTATGGTCCAGTCACCCTACAAAACGGCCTTTGTTCTCAATCCAATCCTTCATGCCGAATCCCTTAACCAGTTTTGGATGAACGTCACCCTCACCACTGGGGAGAACAACACAGAGTCTCTCCGGTCGGTCGTCAACAACCACCAGTGGTCATCACTCCCGATATACTTTGTCAAACCATACACCTGGATGATGCCACTTTTCCTGCTGGATATCCAAAGGGCACAACTGATTTATCCTTTGCCCACCATGGATATCAGGGAACCTTAGTGCCTCCACCATACTGAAAAAACATTTCCATGATGCTGAACGTCTCATATTTCACATGGTAAATGTCTGTTTGGCTCCTAAGACTTCCTCTTAGGATCAAATGTCTACAAGGTGGCAGCAGGTACTATTCTCTATCCTTGAGCAACAAAACCTAAACTTCTCTGAAATCATTTTTCTGGAACTTACGGACATGGCCTCAAAATCTATTTCTAACCGTTGGATATTATATCCTCGGTTCATTATGGCCATAATAGAGAATCAGCTAAAAGCTGAGGGACTTGTTGGTCTTGGAGTCCCTGCAACGGCTGTATTGCCTGAAGTATACTCCAGGCACAACTCTAACCAAACGTTGAAACAGGCTGCCAGGCTGCGAAAACCCACGCAGTTGGAACCCACAGCCACCACCTCCAGAACCAAAGTCCCCACTACACCAAAATCCAAAAAGCCAACAAAGGCTACTCAGGGAGATGAGTCCTTTGAGGATGCCCCTGTACCACAAACACAGGAACCACACATTGGTCTTAACCCCCCAGTTGTGACACTGACTCAACCAGCCACAGCCGCACAGGTATCCTCTCAACAGGATCCTGTTGCAACCAACATTGGGGAACCTACACTGCTGGAACCTATCTCCCTTGAGAGGGTTACCATTGAAGCGCACCATTCACCCAGGGTGCAATCTGCTTCCACCCAATCACCACATGCAACCGCCCCCCAAAGTCCTACATTACTTGTCGCACAAGTGCTGACTCAGTTGCACTCCTCACCCCCTCCCCAGATACCAATTAAAACTGGGAATACTTCTACCATTGAGGGGGAGGACCAACGTGCAGCTGAGAACCCACAGCATAGGGGTTACAATGTTCCTTCTCCTAGTGTGGCAATAGAGATTGGAACTTCTGGTGAGGCTGCCACTTCTCCTGCTTTAGCATATGATCAGGTTGTAGTTGGTACCATTACTAAGACCTTACCAGAGGCAACTGCTGATGAAGGACAAAGTCCTGAGGCAGGAAGTCCCTAGTTCCAAGACAAAGGGGCACATGCTACAACTGAGCTACACTCAGTGCATGTTCATCCTGATCCTATCAGGAGGTCAGGTGATTCAGTAACTACTGATGATGACATGGGCTTCTTTTATGATGTAATCACCCAAAACACCATCCTAGAAGAGGAGGTGAGCAGACTCAAAGAGCTGCTTGCCAAAACTTCTAAGGAACAAATACCATCTGCCTCTACCACCTCATAGATGGCACCTTCATCTGAAGGTCTCACAAACACTGAGCCACTCCCAACAACTCAGCCACTCCCAACAACTCAGCCACCTGCCTCTGCTTTTGGCAATATTTCTCACGAACAGAACCCTCCTGAGCAAATAGTTGCTATCCTTCAAAATTCCCTCCCTCTCATCACCCATAATCACTGACATAGTGATCAAAGCCATTGATGAGAGGCTTTCCTCAGTAATACAACCATTGATAGAGGAGGTTGTGGGCAAACAGCTTTCTGGCAATCAACCCCTTGCAACCAATGCAACCAAAAAAAGGGAGATTAAGTCAGTGAAAGCAAAAAGAAAGAGGAGTATAGAGGAGAAAGAAACAGAAGGGATAGTAGTGGAAAAGGAGTTGGAGTTGAATGTGGAGACCGATAAAGAGAAGGAAAAAGAGAAAGCCTTGGAGCTACTGATAAAAGAGGCTGATGCTGAACACAGCAGATCAATGGACAACATCATTGATCAGCTGTTTAGCCAAGGCATGACACCGATAACTTGACTCTGAGATTCGACGATTAGAGATTGAAGAAATCTAGAATAGATGGGCAAGTTATGAAGTGTTAGAAAGAGAAAGGCTTGAGATCATGATTAGATTTATTGCAAAATATCTTGGAAGATCAATGATCGAAATCAAAGCTTGGTCCAGGGACAGTATCTTGGCAATCACCACCAAGATCTGTTCGTCTGAAGCATATACTAAGGGACTTGTTATTGAAGCTTTGAATGAAGCGGGTGCTGGGAGCAGGACTGAGCTAGCCAAGCAATCAAAAGCCACACTCACCTCAAAAATGCTAGAACAGCCTGTCAACATTCCCACACCAAAACCACCCAAAACACAACTCACCAAACCAACTCCCTTACCCTCAAAACCCATAGCCGATGATATACCCTTGAAGAAGAAGAGAGGTATTGAGGTTAGAAGATGATGAAGAAGATGATGAAGATAGGCTGCCACTCTCAGCTGTGATTCAGTTGCCTAAGGCCACAAGTCACTCCTCAGCAACTACTCCTAATTCCAAAGACAAATGGTTAAAGTGAAGCTAGAAGAAGAAGAGTTTCATAAACAGCATGATGAGGAATTGCTGAAGAGAGTTGACAAAGCTTATGCAGCCACATCTTCTATCATCAATATGAAGAAACAAGCCCTCAGACTTTACACTCTCAAGCATACCTTTCAATATCAAAAGGAAAGAGTGAGGATTTGGCCTGATCCCAGGTGTCTCACAGAATTCATAAGAAAAACATACCTCAAAGATACATTGGCCACGTGAAAAAGATCGTAGATGAAGTGATCTCTCTGGTCTTTGTAGTTTCACCCTGGAAATCCTAGAGGACTTCAAGAAAGCCTATAAAGCTAATCTAACCCCTCAGAAGATGCTGGAAAACAAAATAGTGAAAAAGGGGTTAGTTTACAAGAGGCTTGAGGAAGTCAGGAAAAATGAGCTCTAGTTGTTCTAGAGGGTAATCACCCGGATGAGTTTGCTTACAGAATAATAACAACTGTGGAGCTAAAGAATGGGAAACAAGCCAAATACCTGTCTCAGTATTATGGGCCTGAATCATTGTTTGAAGGAGGTGCTGAAGAGCTAACCATGGAGGAACAAATCACCTTCCTTGAGGCCTACACAAGAGAGTCGTACAGACTCATCATGGGGAATAGATCTCATGAATGGGGTAACAACTCTGTGTCCAATTCCCCATAACAGAGTTCCCATTCATACTTTGCCAAACAAATCTTTGAGACTTCTTCCCTGGTCGGTGCTTAAAAAAGGGTCGCTTCTGAGCTGATCTAGAAGACAAAAAGACCAACATTTCTGCCATAATAAGTGGGACAACTCTAATAAGTTTAGAGGTTTTGGCTGCATTGGTTCAGGGGGAGTTTGTTGGACCAAAAGAACCAATGAGCCTGATCAGAAAAACCTCTAAGTCCCACAGACATCACAACAACTGCTGAAGACTTGATCAGCTGTTTGACAAAGTCTGAAGACTGCAACAGCTGAAGAACTAAAGTACTGAAGAACAACAGCTGAAGATCTAAAGTGCTGAAGACTTCAACAGCAGAAGATTAAAGTACTGAAGAACAACAGCTGAAGTTCTAAAGTGCTGAAGACTTCAACAGGTGAAGACTAAAGTACTGAAGAACAACAGCTGAAGTTCTAAAGTGCTGAAGACTTCAACAGCTGAAGACTAAAGTACTGAAGTACAACAGCTGAAGTATAAAGACTGAAGACATCAGCTGATTACAACAGCTGAAGCTCAAGTACAGGTAATGAAGCCTTCAGAGTTTATTACAACAGCTGAAGAAGCATTCTTCAGTTGTTGTGATGGTTTAACTTTTAGTAGTTTTCTTTGTTTCAGTATTTGTAAAACAACTGAAGAGTATGTTCTTCAGTTGTTATAGTTTCAGTATTTGTAAAACAACTGAAGAGTATGTTCTTCAGTTGTTATAGTTTCAGTAGTTCTTTTCAGTAGTTGTAATAATAGTTAACACTTAGCATTTTTGTAAGAAGATGTCAGCTATTTGACATCTTCAGTAGTTGTGTTAACTATCAGCAGTTTGTAATAAATTCTGTTAGATGTCACTATCAAGTGACATCAGCAGACGTCACATCTCTTATATAAGAGGTGTTGACCTAATTGTAATTGTGACATTCCGTTACCACGAAAGCGAATATTGGATGAAATATTATTTGCAGAATTCTCTGTCTATAACCGTTTTTGTTCTTACATTGAATATCTCTTTGTTCTTGTGAATTGGCTAATTCATTGTTAGAATTCCGCTTCTATACTCTCTAATCAATCAAACGTAGATCACTGATCCTAACAATAATGATTGTTTCCCTTTGGAGATTTCCCATGAGATTTGTCAGCACAAGTCTTGAATAGTTAAATCGGAGGCCTCTCACATTCCATGAACTAGGAACCCTAGTTCGTATGGATTTTGATCCCATCCCTCAGATTTATTTGACAGACGGTGAAGAACAACATGTAGCAGGAACTTCAAGTTGTAAGAAAAGTTGAATTTGTAGACAGTTGACCTGCTGACATCTCCACCATATCCCATTTGAATGTAAGTGTTGTCTAAATCTGCTTTGGGGAGCTCTATGGGTGCACCCTTCTTATGAAGCTCCAGATGCTCCCTAATGAGTTGTTCAGTAATGACCAACTCCTAGCCACAAATTCTTGATTGAATTACATGAATCCCATTTAGGGTTTCAATTTGACCGTTATCCCAAAATTCAGCCATGTGATTGGAGTACACAGAGGGATTAATAGTTAGGGCAGTGTAATAGGATGACTGTGTAAGAAAGGAGATGATTTCAAAGAAGTCGGCATCTCTTGGGGAATCAAGAAGTGTGACTTGATTGTGTTGCGGGTTAAGTGCCATTGGTGAAAAGAGAAGGTGGATGAGTTTGAGCTTGGGTAAATTTGGAAGGAAGAAAGCTTTTGGGGCAGTAAAAATGTGATAAGAAGATGAAAGTGAATAGTCGGGATTATTTAAAAGAGGGTGAAATAGCAATAGAGGTGTTTGGATAAAGTGATGTGATGTTTTAGTGGATGATGTGATAGGGGCGGTAAGGTTTAGTTCAGTTAAATAATTTGACATCATTAACAAGATCTTTACTTTTTACAGTGTGGGGCCTAAAAGTTTTCCGTTACACAGTATAGTTTCTCTTCCGAATATAAAGCATTTCCGAAGGTAATTTGTCTTCCGAAGACAATTACTACTTCTGAAGGTAAAGAGTTACTTCCGAGAGTAAAGATTACTTTCTGAATGGAGAGTTTTATAAGCTTCGAAAGCAGATCTGATATGCAATCAATCGCTTCTTCCAAGACTAAAACTCTTCCGAGAAGAAAATTATCCTTGGAGGAATTTTTATTCGGAAGATATGTAAGATATCTTCCGAAGGTTAATTCCTCTTCGGAAGAATTTTTACCTAGTACAAATTTTATAAGAGAGAGAAACTTTTTGTAACATGGTTTAGATTTATTTGACATAAGACATTACATATTAAAACGTATTCAAAAGAGGTGAACTAATCAATGTTTATCATCCCAATAGCTGTAATGAGATACTTAAATCTTTGTTCATCAAAAGCTTTGGTGAACAAGTTAGCATATTGTTTATTTGAATCAACTTTGATTAGTTTAATCAAATTCTTCTCATGAATGTCTCTAATGAAATGATACCTGATATCAATATGCTTTGTCTGGAGTGCTTCATAATATTTTTAGTGATAAGGATAGCACTGTTGTTGTCAATATGGATAGCAGTGCTCCTAAAGTTGAATCCATAGTCTAACATCTGATTTTGAATCCATAGCAGCTCAGCACACCAACTTGCAGCAGCAATGTATTCAGCTTCAGTTGTTGATATAGAGACACAAGATTGTTTCTTGCAGTGCCATGAGATGATCCTTCCACCAAGAAATTGATGTCCTCTTGATGTTGATTTCTTGTCAATGTTGTAGCCATCATAGTCACTGTCAGATTATCCATAGAGATAAAAAAATCACTGTTCCTAGGATCCCAGAGACCTAGTTTAGGTGCTCCTTTGAGGTATCTGAGGATTCTCTTGTCAGTAGCTGGGTGAGACACCGTTGGAGCAGCCTGATATCTTGCACAAATGCAAGTTGTAAACATGATATCAGGTCTACTAGCTATGAGATACATTAGAGAACCAATAATAGCCTATACTGATGTTGATCAGTATTCTCCCCCACAAGGTCAGGACAAAGATTATGGTTTATGGGTATGGGTGTCTGGCTGGCTTACAATATTTCATTTCAAATCTTTTTAAGATGTCATTGACATACATGGATTGATTGATGAAAAACCCTTCCTTTAAGTGCTTTACCTAAATTCCTAGGAAAAAGTCCATCTTTCCCATGGAACTCATCTCAAACTTCTTCTAACCAAATATGATGTCATCAACATAGACTTGAACAAGCAAAATATCCTTTCCAGACTTCCTTATGAAGCGAGTCTTGTCAATGGTACCTCTAGTGTAACCATTCTTCAGAAGAAACTAAGACAAAGTCTCATACCATAGCATAGGTGCTTAGTGCAGCCCAAATAGAGCTTTATCCAATTTGCACACATAGTTAGGGTGTTGTGGGTCTTCAAATCCTTGTGGTTGGCACACGTAGACTTCCCTATCTATATCCCCATATAGAAAGGCACACTTGACATCAACTTGGTAGACAGAGAAATTCTTAAATGCAGCATAAGCAAGGAGGATCCTAACTGCCTCAAGTCTTGCAACAGATGCAAAAACATCAGTATAATCAATTCCTTCTTCTTGAGTGTATCCTTGAACCACCAGTCTTGCGTTGTTCTTGATAATCAAGCCTCTATCATCTCTCTTGTTCCTGAAAACCCATTTTGTGCCTATGGGTACTTGACCAGATGGTAGCGGACATAGGTTCCAAAACTTTTGTCTCTTGAATTGAAGTAGTCCTCTTGCATCGATTCAACCCAGCTACTATCTTACAAGGCATCTTCTACCTTCTTGGGTTCCATCTGAGACAGGATGCATGATTACAAGCAGACATTCTCATGATGAGTTTGCCCTCTTGTTCTCACTCCTTAAGTGACATCCCCTATGATGTTCTCAGTTGGATGAGTGTTATGAATCCTTAGACGAGAATTCACTTCCAGTTGCAAAGATAGATCCAGATTGGACATATTTTGCTCAGGAACTAGAACACTTTGTCCAACTGTTGTTTCAAACTCATTCAATGAGGACTAATTGAATGAATGGGAAACATCATCAATTGTTGGCTGTGAAGTGGCATTAATAGTTTCATGTTCCTTCAAGATGCTACTTCCATCAGCTTGGTGTTATGCATGATCACCTGATGAATTTTGAGGATCAGCAGGTGATTCACTAGTTGAAGCTTCACTATCCATTGATATAGTTATACTATCAGATCTGCCAATACTGGAAGCCTGATTTGTGGCGGCTCTTGGAGAACTTGGAAGAGGCTTGGGTAGCTCAAACAGTTAATCAGCATTAGAATTACTTTGAGCACCTGTTCCAACTAAAACATTCTCGCAAGATGGTTTAGAATACTTTGGAAACAATTCTAAATCGAAAATATGATGAGGGCCATTCCCCGTAACACAAGGAGTGTGCTCATTAACAGCAATATTAGATGAATCCTTAAATTGTTGATTCTTAATATTGTTAACTTTATAAGCTTTAGATCTAGAAGAGTATCCAACAAAGATAGCATCATCCGACTTTTCAGCAAATTTTGTCAAATTGTCCTTTTTCTTATGCATGGTACACCTGCCACCAAAGAACCTTAGAAAGCCAATGAACGATGGCCTCTTGTTCCTTAACTCCTAAGGGGTTTTTCCATGTGGCTTAACTACAAGAACCCTGAACCAGACATAGCATGCAGTGCTGATGGACTCTGCCCAAAATGTTAGAGGTAGTTTGGAATCAACTAACATAGTTCGAGCAGCGTCAATAAGTGTCTTGTTCCTCCTCTCAGCAACACCATTTTGTTAAGGAGTTTTGGGAGCATTGTATTGTCTGGCAATCCCTTTTGAGTAACAGAATAAGTCAAGAACGAAGTTCTTAAACTCATTCCCTAATCACTTCTGATTATCTTAGCCTTGTGATCAATTTGATGTTCTATTTTAAGAATAAAAGATTTTAATGTTTCAATAGTTTCATCATTAGATCTTAAAATGAATACCCATGTAAATCTTGTAAAATCATCAACAATCACAAGGCAGTATGATTTCCTTCCAATGCTCATTATACTTGTGTGACCAAATAGATCCATGTGTAATAAGTGTAATGGAGTGTTGATGGAGTTAACACTTTTGGATTAGTGAGATGCCCTGTGTCATTTCCCTTTCAGGCATGCAACACAGTTATCTTTGCAGAAAAATTCCATTTTAGGCAAACCATGTACCAAGTTATTTTTAGCCAATTTATTCGTTGTCTTAAAATTTACATGACACATTCATTTATGCCAAAGTGTTGACTTATCACTATCATCTTTGGAATGAAAGCATGATACTTCACTCGATGGGGAAGCATTGTTCATATCTAGCTTGTACATATCCCCTTTCTTAGGAAATCTAAGAAGCACCAATTCCGTAGGAATTGTCATCCCAGGTTTGAGGATAATGCACTCATGTTTTGTGAAAATCATTTGATGCTTTTGATCATAAAACTAAGAAACACTTAACAGATTGTGTTCAAGCTGTTTGACAAAATTGACTTTGTCAACCTTTAACTTTCCATTGGATATACTTCCTCTACCAGAAATATATCCTCCGGCCCCACCTCCAAATTGGACAGGACCTCCATCATAATGTTAAATTGTTGATGGAGAGATCTATTCACTGTCATGTGCTTGGAGCATCCACTATCCATAATCCAGACATTGTTATTCTTGTCATATGGATGTCCATGCACAAAAGATGAGATAAGTAGTTTTGATTGGAGACCCAAGCCTTGTTGGTCTTGGGTTCTTCCAATAATAGTGACATAATTGAACCAAAGGTTAAGCATGGGGGTTTGATGGATGTCTTTGAAGAAGAGGTTTGGGTTGCAACATCCTTCTTGATCTTCCAATCCATCCTTTGGTTGATCATTGAGGATGAGCCTTTTGAGGCTTGCATAGCATGGCATTCTTCCAAAGCTTCATTCTTTTCGTAAGAGTCCTTCACCATCTTTTCTTCCGAAGCAGTCTTCTTCTGGGGTAGTTTCAAGGGATTTCTTTTGTTCTTTGAATTTTTAACAGCTTTAGTTTCCAAAGCCATTTTCGCTTCGAAAGAAGAATTTTCTTCTGAAAGCAACCTTGCTTCGGAAACCAGCTTTCCCTTTTTCATCACTTGGACCATTTGATAGGGTCCAAATGAGAAACCTTCCCTGACTCCTTCTTTCTAAACATTATTTGCATAATGTGTGCTAGAAGGTTTATAGTAACAATCTTTAGCCATGTGGTTTTGCAGACCGCATATTATGCATGCAATATTAGTCTTTTGGGAGCTGGAGGATTGTTGTTTCTTGTTCTTTTTCTCCTTATCAACAACCTTTCCCTTAACTTCTGATCCCCTGGTAGGACAGGAGTGTTGGTACTACACTCCTTTCCTAGGTTAGAGTTACCTACCACTTGGAATCCAGCTAAGATGAATACACCCTTTTGTTTTGGGTCAATCATCAGCTAGGACTCAGCCACTTTCTTTGCAGTTCTTCTTGTAGCTTTAGCTCTGCTTCTTCTGGCTTTGGTGGTTAGGATTTGATCTTCACTGGGAGAGGTGGGTTGATTTACCTGTTCCATCCTTATGGTGTCCTCTATTATTGCATCATTCTTCAACTCAAGTGAAGATGGGTTAGTAGATGGGACCTCTTGCTCTTCAATACCACATCTAGGTATCTTCTGGACTCATAAGAATGTGGTGGAGCAATTTCATTGGTCCCAACCCTCCTTTGTTTTGATAACAAATTTTGGAGTAGGAGGATGATGTAATAATAGATTGGAAGTTCTACTCAAAAATAACATACTTGCTGGCTTGAGCCTCAGCAGTGACAAGCTGGGCTTGATCCTCAGCCAATTTGGATATTAAATCCTTTATTTGAGTCTTGCAATTTGTGTGTTCATGTTTTAATAGGGAAACAATTTTCTCTAACTCTTCAATTTTCTTTTGGTAGTCAGATTCAGCCCTTTTAAAATCAGATTTCAAAACATTTAAAGACTCAATATCATATTTAATTTCCATATTGTAATCCTGATATAGTTTCACCTTAGCAACACATGTAGGAGTATAGAGATGTTCATATACCTTGCTCTCGTCTGTTCCTACCATGTGTGCTTGAGCAAGAGTCACATCTTGCACCATAAAGCTCCAATGAACTTCTTGAGCCATTGCAGCTGTCACAATCGACTTTCTAGAAGGCTTTGATGTAGAGGGATCTGTGGAGGCTTGTGGGGTTCCCAGATTTGATTTGGGAGCCTTGCATTCCCTTGCAAAATGACGAAGCTGGTTACAGTTGTAACATTTGGCCTTGGTTTTGTCAAACCCAAATTTGTTGTTGGTTGGGTTACGGGGAAATTGCCTTCCAGTTCTCTTAAAGAACTTCTTTGCTCTATAGGTTAAAAGAGCCATTTGTTGGAAAATGTCCACGTACTCCATATCATCTGGACTGAAGCGCTCTAGATCATCAAAGCAGTACTAAAAATCACTAGAGTATCCACTTCCTAAGACAAAGGCACAGTTGTCCTTAAAGGAACTATGCTGAGTCTGTTGAGACCTTGGAGTCTAAAGAAATTTGATGTATGGTCCAGATGAGCAGGATGGCTGCTGGTTGTAAATCAGGTACTGTTGAGGTTGTGTGGGTCCTGAGCCTTTAGCAACCATCAAGGCGTTGCTTGCAGGAAGACTTAGGGGTCTGCTTGTCTGATGGCCTTTCTTGCTCTCCATCTCTAAATGGTATCCATCAAGGATGCCATAAATTTCGGTCATGGTGTGGGTGTTCAAATTTTCTATTCTCTTGATAGAGACATAGTAGAATGTTCACTCATTACGAAGAGCACTCACGAACTTTCTTATGAGGTCTCTAAGTTCAAGAATAATCTTCACAGACTAAAGGGAAGAAATAGATCCATCTACCTAAAATATTGCTGACAGAGAGTCTCTTGAGCAATATAGGTGAAGTTCTCAAACTGATGCTTCAGTGAGTCCTTCTTGGAGTCATTTGAGCTAGAGTACATTTGAGCAAGTGCATCAAACAGTTCTTTAGCTAACTTGCAATGCTCAAACCCCACCATGATGGAGTGGGTATTGCAGTCATAAGAATAGTCATTGCATTGCTATCAACGTCCATCTTCTTCCGGTCCTCATCAGAGTAGTCTTCAACAGCCTTCTCTATCATAGCACTGTTTCCACCAGGTGTTGTCACCTTGCGTTTATACGGCCCATTGACAATAGAATACCACATCTTGCTGTCATGATACCTAATGAAACCTTCCATAATTTTGCTCCATTACCTGAAGCTTTTAGGGGTGATGATAGGAGCTTTAGTCATAGTTCCCATCTTTGCTTCAGACTTGTTGGGGCCATTTTAAGTGAGGTATAAGGAGGAGTGAAAACAGGTTGATTAGGATGGTAAGATCTCACAATCAAGAGCCTAAGAATCTCTAATACCAATTGAAGGAACAATTTTGTCACTTAACACTTGGTTTTTCTCTCAAACTCACTTAAGTTACACTCAAATCAGATGAAGCAGAGTCTATTCTAAGAGTTGATAGTAATATAATAAGTAACAAAGAACACAAAGATAATTCAAGGTATTTTCATATATTGCTTCTTAACTCAAAGTGTTACAAGACTCTTACAGGGCATGATGTTATGAGTTACAATAAAAAACTATATATAATACTACCTATAGCCAGATATACTTTGATACCAGTAGGAATCCTCTAACTAAAGCAAATACTACAAAACTATAGTTTAAGGTATCTTAGATAAAGTCTTATCTAAGATATGGTAGTCATGACATGTCCATGACTTACCTTTTGTCACCAACTAAAGTTGGTAACTTGTACTAACATAAAAAGATGAACAGTAGAATAAAGTATAGTCAACTACATGGCCTTTTTGGAAAATGCCACGCAGTATCAGAGGTCTACAGCGGAGTGTCAGAGACCATACTTATGTCCACTGGTTCATAGCAGTGTCTTCCGAAGGTTAAATGGATTCGAAGGAACAAGTACTTCCGAAGCCACTTATACTTCAGAAGAGGCTACTTCTTTTAAGGCTTGATGGACTTCTTTTGTTCTTCATATTTCAGAACTTCACTTCTGTTCAATTCTTCTGAGACTTGATCTTCGGAAGTAGAGTTCGTCTTCGGAAGTAAAACTGCTACATTGTCTTCGGAAGAACTCTATTTCCTTGGAAGTCCCATACTTAGCTTTGGAAGTCCTTTGTAAGTTGCACCAAAATTTATCTAAATGATTTGGTTTTGGTTGCACCAGCCTTCCTCTTGATCCAACAGTTTGGTTTTTACGCGAAAAATTTCTATAATATATAGTATTAATTTGAGGCTTTCCAATTATTCACAACATTTAATAATAGTGATGAAAAGTCAAGAATAAAATATAGGCAGTATAACACATTATGCAACAGACTGTACGTTGCATCAAGGCAATATTTACAAAGCCTTAATTTTACGCGATCAAGGTAAATAATAATAATAATATTATTATTATTATTTTATTATTATTATTATTATTATTATATTATTATTATTATTATTATTATTTATGACTACCAATATTATAACTTTGGGTACATTATATCATAAAAATCGACATATATTGACCAAATTTAGTTAACCAAATTATCACCAACTATCGTTAAATGTTTTATCGCTACGTGACTTGACACCGTACATAAATCCCATAACGGCCATGGATAGGAGAGATTCTTGGTTCATAAGAAATGTCATGCCTTTAACATCAACAACGCGTTTTCAGCATATTGGCTATGCATGAGAAAAGAACTACATAGTTACGCGTGCTCAGGTAGGAGTAATTCAGGGATTGGTGACCTCCCTATGAAGTTCTCACCCGTATAACCAAAAGCAAATCCATGAGCTCCTCGTGGGCAAAGCAAACAATATTGTTGGTGTGAGGGGCCAGGTGTTACAGAATTGTATCAAAGGCACTCCTGTGTTATTCGGGATGTGGGACATACCTCACCAAAGATGGTGACTTCTCGGAATCATCGAGGACGATGAGTCCAAGAGTGGGTAATTATGACACCCTACATAAATCCCACATCGCCTATGCACAAGAGACATTCCTGGTTCATAAGGAATGTCATGCCTTAAGCTTCCTCTTTCTCTTTCTCTATCTTTCTCCTTCTCCTCAATCTTCTTAGGAGTTATTTTCCCTTTCCTTTTGTCACTCACAGACCTTTATGACTCAGGGTAGAGAGTTTTATCCTTCATTGCTTGGAGTAGCATCCAAGCTATAGCAAGAGAGAGGTTGTGATACACATTCACCAGTAGGTGTTCGACTGAGGGATTGGATTCTGGTTTTATGACAATGCTCATAGCTTTTGTTACTGGGACTTGATTCAAGGTGTCCCCTTTCAAGCTAATCTTAGGGTCCACCTCAACATCTAGTTGACGAATGACATTGTCTGCTCATATTTGACTTCTTTCTTTGAACACTTCAGCAATCTAGTCTTGAATCCTTTAAACCATCATGCTAGCTTGCCTAAATTGACTTGGGTCAAGTGGCATGTTGACTAGATAAATACCTTCATAGTAGTCCATGGTCTGAAAAATAAGAACCTCTTGATGCCCACCCTAATATGTAATTTGAGGCTCCTTGGGGTGGAGATGACGTTTCCCTTAGAATTCCCTCTTAAAAGAGACTCGGAATAAATGAGTCCACATCAATGTTAACTTGAGGAGGTTCTTTAGTATCGACAACTACAAGTGAGGATGGTGAGTCCTTAATGTCAATACTCTGTGAAGAACTCCCCAGTTCTGTGATTGCTAAGAATTTCTCCCTTTTTTGGTAGTATCACCCACTTGCATAGGTGAGCTAGGAGTGAGGTCTAATACATCCATAGGTTTTGTATGGCAGACACCTGAGATACAAGGTGACTAACCTTAAAGTCTATATAGGATCATGTTTTTGATAGTTTATACACCTTTTGTCTCATGTTCCCTTCATCTTCATTAGTAGAATCATGGGGGGATGAGATAATTGGACCAAAGTCTTTTCTCTCACCACCAGCATGGTGTTCTTGGCTACTTGATTTCCCCTGCTCACTAACAACTTCAAGTGATGTGTCATTGGGTTGAGTTGCCATGGTTGAGGTCTTAGTGATGTAATCACTTGTAAAAGTGAGTGCCTCTTCCAGATGGATATCCTAAATAGATTCAAGGAGATCCACCTAGTGATAGGAGAATGATGTGGGCTAGATAACGGAGAGGCAAGAGCACTCATCTCTCTTTGAGTGGGGGAGGAGTAGAGAGACTCATGGTAGACATTGAATCCCATGTCTTCATCTTTAAAGAATTCTAGGTTAGGAAAGGGTTAGTTTAGATCAAGAGGTTGGGGATGGTAACCATCCCCTAAATGTTGTTCACTAGTGTTTTAAGACTCTGAGTGCAGCGTTAAGACTGCTTGGGTAATGAGATCATCAGGCTGAGCATGAGGAACCTCATCGCTGATAGTTGTTAAGCTGGGAGTGGTTTGCTCCTCATGCGAAGTGGGAGCTCCACTATCCACTTCTTCCTATATAGGTGATGATATGGGGGCCTTCACAAGCTTAATACCTTGAGTAGGGGTTCGTTGGATTTTCTTTGTAGTGAGGAGTATTTGTGGTTGTGTAGGTGGTTGAGAAGTAGAGGGTATGGCTTCAACACTCGCTTGTGTTTCTAGGTTGTCACCTTAAGCAATGAGCTCTAACATTTTTGGGTCAAGGGTTGTTTTTACCCCAAAGAAACCAACAGTTGGCTTTTTTAGAGTCTTAAAGATGTCGGGCTTCATGAGTCCCAATTTAAGAATATTACATGTTTCCCTCAACTGTGAGCCTAGTTCACAGCTGAGAATGTGTTGAACATATTTAGGGAACATATAGTACTCTAAGGAGCCTACTTTTGCAAGAAAATTAATATACACAAATTGTGAGTACTTGAATTTGACCCCTTGAACCATTTCATGTACTATAAAGGAGATCTGTTCAGGAATCTAGTCCCATCCCCCATGTTTGTTAGATAAGCTATGGATGACCAAATGAAGCAGGTACATTCACTGGGATGAGACCTTCCCTTTCCTAGTCTTTACATTAGCTCAAAGGAATGATTTACAACTTCTTTGGAAAGAACAATTCAGCTTCTACATCATCCAACTAAAGATGTGTGTTTATGATGGCTAGAGTGATAAAGATTGTCCTCCCCTACATAGTGGTAGATAGTGTTTTCTCTCCATCCATGATGACCTTTTGACAAGGCTTCCAGAATTCCAAAAGCTAATCCTTATAGAGAAGGGGGTCAATGCTAAACATGTCTTCTAAAATTCAAGAAGCTGGTCTTTATATAAAGGGTTCAATGCTAAGGCTGGTGAAGTAGTTAGACAAAGAAAGGAAATGGCAATCCTCTAAGAAACATTAATATTTCTTAGTGTCCAACAGTGCAACTTGATTATACTGTCTGTCGAGTTGCATAGAAAACTCAAGGTTGTTTTTGCGGTTGAGGTTGGCCATTTGAGAAAGCTTAGTGATAAAGGAAGATAAGAACAAAGGCGGTGTTGGGTGAATTTTAGTTAAGAAGAATTTGTAGGAGTAGAGGAAAATGAAAGAGGAAGGAACCATTGGGTATATTTATATGAAATAAATTTGAGACAAAGTTAAGAAAGATATTAAACTTTGAAATCCGGATGTCAGTTTCACCTCTGAAAAAGTGCCCAAGAAGTTGTTTTCTTAGAAGCCGAAAATCTTTCTAAGGTATTTTTTTATTCGAAAGTTTGATAAAAAGCTTCCGATGGCTTCGGAAGAAATTTCAATGATTAGAGTGAATTTTGCTTTGGATGATATTTAGACTTGGAAATTTTCATTATAAGAGGAATAAAAGCTTTCGAGACCTAAATTTCTTTCTAAAGGAGATTGTTCTTCACAAACATATAAGTATTTATATTCAATTATGCTTTGGAAGATATTTGAAAATTTTATTGAATGTAAGTTGAAATGAATAGTTATTTGTTTTAGATGACATAATTTCTTCCGAGAGTAAAGAAATATCTTTCAAAGTAAAAAATTATCAACATTCTAAGTAATCTAAGAGATAAAGTTTTAAAAGATTTTTCTTCCAAAGTAAACAAGGATTTATGTGGATGATGAAAAAGACAACTTAGGACACACAGATTTTAGAAATAATATAAGTTAAGTTTAAAGAAAATCTACCGAAGGTTAATCATCATAATAGCTGATATAAGATATTTAAATCTATGTTCATCAAAAGCTTTGGTGAACAAATCATCATATTGTTCATCTGTGTCAATCTTGACTAGTTTGATTAATCCTTTCAAAAAGTTATCTCTAATAAGATGATAACATATGTTTATGTGTTTTGTCCTTAAGTGCTGCACAAGATTCTCTATAATAGAGATAGCACTATCCTGGTCTATGTGGATGGGACTCTCTTTGAAGCTGAATCCCTAGTCTAGCATCCAATTCTGAATCCAAAGCACTTGAGCATAACAGCTAGCAGCAGCCATGTATATCGCTTCAGCAGTTGATGCCAACACACAAGATTGTTTCTTGTATTGCCAAGAGACTATCTTTCCACCAAATAATTGACATCCCCCAGATGTAGACTTTGCAGTCATATTGCAGCCACTATAGTCACTATTTGTATATGCATACAAGTTGAAATCAAAATTCTTTGGATGCTAGAGGCCTAATGTAAAAGCACCTTTGAGATGCCATAGAATTCCCTTGACAGTGACCAGGTGTGACATCTTGGGGTTGGTTTAATATCTTGCACAAATACATGTAGCAAACATGATATCAATCCTGCTAGCTATGATGTACTTAAGAGACCCAATCATAGCCATATAAAGAGGTTCATGTACACACTCCCCCACAAGATCAGGTCCAAGGGAGTGATTTCTAGCTATGTGTGTCTTAGCAACTTTACAGTCAGTCATGTTGATTATTGTAAGTATGTTTTGTGTATACTTTGACTGACTTATGAAGATGCCACTGTCAACTTGCTTTACTTGAATTCCTAGAAAGAAATTAAGTTCTCCCATTGAACTCATGTCAAATCTATTCTTCATCAGCTTCTTAAAGTCTTTGCAAAGCTTTCGATTGGTTGACCTGAAGATAATGTCATCTACAATAAGTGTCATGTTTCTGTTGTTAGCAACACCATTTTGCTAAGGAGTCCTGGGAGAATTATGTTGTCTTTTCATACCCTTTTCATCATAAAATGTATTAATGATTTGGTTCTTCAATTCAATTCTCTGATCAAACTTATGGTCTTTACCTTGTGATCACATTGATTCTTAATCTTTAAGATGAAATTTCAAGATCTCAGGGGTTTTATACTTAGTTCTAAGAAAGAAGACCTAAGTGAACCTTGTAAAGTCATCTGTATTCACCAAATAATAAAAGGTCCTTCCTAGACTTACTACACTAGTGGGGTCAAAGAGCTCCATATGTAATAAGTGTAGGGAAGTAGTGATAGAGTCTCTTTCTTTAGGCTTGTGAGATACTTTCTGTTGCTTCCCTTTGAGTCATGGAACATAGTGATCATCACTTGTAAACTCTTTCTTCGGCATTCCAGTTAGCAAATCATTTTTTAATCAATTTATTCATATTTTAATCGTTTACATGACATATTCTTTTATGCAAGAGGAAAGACTCATCTCTATTGGCTTTAGATAGAAAGCATGAAACTTCTCCTAAGGGAGAGTTTCTTTCAAGTCCATCTTGAACATGTTTCCTGTCCTGGGGGCTCTAGGTAGGATATGTTCTTAAGGAATAGCCACCCCGGGCTTGAGAACAATGCACTCATGCTCAGTAAAGCATGTCGTGTATCTAATCACAAAATTGAGATACACTCAGAAAATTGTATCCAAGCTCCTTAACAAAATTTACCTTCTTAATGCTGAGATTACCATTTGTAACACTACCCCTACAAGAAATGTAACCTCAACATCTCCTCCAAAAGCAACTAGCCCTCCACCAATTTTCTCAAAATTTTGGAGTAGTGACCCATTGTCTATCATGTGCCTAGGACAACCATTATCAATGATCCATATATTCTTGTTTGTCTTGAGCGGGTCCTGCATAAAAGATATGGTTAGTCACATTTCGAAACCCAAGCCTCGTTGGTCTCTGGCTAATCAAATGAAGTTGAAGAAAATGCTAAAGTAATTCATCCTATAGTTAGATTTGGAGAATCATTTGCTTATGTTGATGAAGAACGTTCAGCCACATGGTCTTTCTTTGTCTTCCACACCACCTTTGGAAGCTTAGACTTGACCTTCAGTGCTTCAAATGTTTTGACAACTTTGGAAGTTTTGGAGACTAGACCTTTGGATGATCTTGTTAACACTACATCATGCTTCAGTACTTCGGAAGTATTCTTTTCTTTCGAGACCAACTTTCTTCTGAAGGCAAGTTTTCACTTGTGTTCTTCTTCATTTTGGAGCTTCCAAAAGGAAAAGATTTTCTTTCTAAAGTTTGATTCTTCTTACAACTCTCAGAAGTTTTTCATGATCATGTGGACATTACCTTTTGGATTGTAGAAGCAATCCTTAGCAAAATAGAAATTACTACCACACATAACACAGTCCATCTTCTTTTTCTAAGAGTCTTCCTTTGAGAACAAAGTTGCAATTCATCAATTTCCGTCTCTATCTTCATCTTTGCAGATGATGTGGAAATGCTTTTTGGGTGAAAACTACCTTTGGAGTTGCATGGTTTACGTCGTGTAGCACTCGTACACAACTAATCAGCCTTCTTCATTAAGCTGGGATGATTTAAACATGAACTAGAATTCTTGGTACTAGAGTTCAAGTTTGAGTCTTCAACCTTAACCACTTCAAAACCTACAGAGATAAAAACTTGTTTCTGCATAAATTTAAAAGTAGCTTTGATCTCTTAAGCCTTGTCGGAATTTCTTTTGGCCTTCCTGATCATGTTCTTCCTTCTAGACTTGGTCATCCAGTTTTTATTCTCTCCTCAGGAGAATAGTGACCCGTCTTAGGATGCTCTTCTTCACTCTTCTTAGAGACATCCTTTACTATCTCCTCTTTATCCTCTTTAATTATGGGGTCTATTAGGCGATGCTCATTTTCACAAGTTCCACACCTAGGAGATCTTAAAGACAAGATTGTGTGTAAAGGAGCTATCTCAGTAGATCCCAGGCCCTGCTTATTCTGATAATAAGATTTTTTCATGCAAGGATGAGGATATAATGTTTTTAAAGGTCTCTTCTTCAAGAACATAATTTTCTTCCTTGGCTTTATTGATCACAAGCATAGTCTGATACGTTTAATAATTGGAATGGTTTTCTCTATATCTTTTATTTCAAGCTAGTAATCATTTTTCAGCTCTTTTGAAATCAAATTTTAAGATATTCAAACCTTGGCTTTATCATGGTCAGCCATTAGTGCTTGATTTCGAGATACATCTTCCACCTAAAAGCTCTAGTCAAAACCTCTTTCTTCAATAGCAATTGCAGCTTGCTTCTTTGGCTTCTCATTCTGGTTGGCTTTTTTAGTGAAGTTTGGTCTAGTTTGTGCATGGCCACCATTTCTTCCTGGTGCCTTCCATAATCTAGCAAAGTGTCGTATTTGGTTACAGTTGTAACACTTCACTTTGCTTTTGTCCAGCCCAACCTTTTCACTGGCTACATTGCTTGGAAACTTTCTCCATGTCCTCCTCTAGAACATTTTGGCTCTATGAGTGAGAAAAGCCATTTGTTGAACTATCTTCATGTGCTCCAGATCATCTGGATGGATACAGTCAAGATCTTCAAGGGTGAAGAGAAATTTGCCAGTACTTTCATCAGCAGACCCAAAAGCATGAGAAGAGCTTATCTCTTGGAATGAACTTCCTTTAGTGTAACTTTTCCTTGGTGTCTCCAGGAAGGTGATAAAAGGACCCATTTGTGAGTTGTTAGGGTAGCAAATATCATGATGTTATGGTTCTCTATAATCCTTTTCAACCACGTAAAGGCCTGAACTCAATTGATTACTGAAGGTACCAGATGGATTTTGCTTGTGTATCTCCATCTGTTATCCACTACGAATACCATACAACTCTATAAGAGTAAGAGTCTTAAGGTTTTCAGTTCTCTTGATAACAACACAGTAATGTGTTATTGTCTAGGTAGAGTGGACATGAACTTCCTCATGAGGTCTCTATTTTCAAGAGTTACTCTAACATCCATTAGAGTATTCACAATCTCAACATACCTGAAGTACTGTTGAATCATGGTCTCAACTGCTATGAAGGTGAAATTTTCAAACTCTTGTTTCAAGAGGTCTGTCATGTTTTCTTTTACTTCAATAGACCCCTCATACATGAGCTTTAGTGAATCCTATAGCTGCTTAGCAGTTTTGCACTTCTTGAAGCCCTTGTATATGGAGGTTGGAAGAGAAGTTAGGAGAACAATCATGGCTTTCTGATCTATGCCTATTCTTTTTCTATCTTCTTCAGAATAGTCAGCCACCTCCTTTGGAATCATACCACCTCTAACAACAGTTGAAGCGGTGCTTGGTATGTGTGATCTAGAGACAACAAATTCCACATCCTGGAGTTTTATAACTTGATAAAGCCTTCGATTTTTTTTACACCAAGTATCCAATTATTCAAGAGTGATAAGTGGATATTTTGTTATAGTTTCGGTTTTCATATCAGCCTTTGTGAGACCTGCAATTTGAGTTGTTAAGTGTTTTGTGAGAGTGAGGAATCTAACATAGTGAGATTTTATAATCAAAAGCCTGGAATGCTCTGATACCAATTGCAGGACCAGTGAAGGATGGTCACTTATACCTAGTCTCACATTGAGAAGAGTGTTAAAACACTTAACATATCAAATAGAGAACTAGGACTTTTGGTTATGATACTATGAACACAAGTAACCACTAAAGAGAAACTTAAGAACAATAAAAAGTATTTGGTTTTCAAGATTGCAGTATATTATTTATGAAGTTCTATTACAAGTGATACAAAGCATAAAAAATAAGTTACAAGGACTTGAGATACTTTATACTCATCCTATAGCCGGCCATACTTAGAAAGCCAGCCATAAACATCAAGCTTGACAACATAAGATCAATGTAGAGTCAAAAGGCAAATTGGCTTTTGACTAGTGACTATGACATGCCATAGCTCACAACCTAATATATTAGAAAAACGGTAAAAGTACATAAACTAGACAGTTACAATCATAAGATCTCAATGTACAGTTAACAAAAGCATAAACCTTTTCACAAAACTGTATTACTTTGTGAGTTATCAGAATTGCAACAGAAAGTGCTCTAGCTTTATGGAAAGTACATCAGATAAAGCATGTATTAAAAGTCCCCAGACAAAATCAATCTTCTCTTTATTGGCTTTGGAAGATTTGTCTTTAAAGGTTCGGAAGACTTTACTTTTGTCTTCGGTAGATGTCAGTCTTGGCTTTGGAAGATTTCATACTTATAATATTTTCTAGTGTAGAGTATGAAACTTACAAAGCAACTTTTATTTTGCATAATGTGCATGCATACAGGAACGACATGGGTTGTTTGAGCACATGAGCCTTTATTAAACCTTACAAAATGGCTTTAATTAGGCCGAAGAAGATGATTCAGACAAATGGGATGAATAACATATTGTATCAATGGGTTACGTTTGTTATAGAATACCTATGTTTAACTTTTAATTATGAATATATTACTTATATTTGTACTTCATGTAGTATGATTGTATAATATTATGAAATCCAGATTTATTTTGAATGAAATGTGAATGTTATTGGGTAATCTAGTTTATTTGAATGTTATTAGAAAATCTAGGTCATCTGAAAAAACTAGAAATATAACAAAATAAAAAATATTTAAAAAAGAATTTGATCATTAGCGGCGACAAGTCGCTGCTACTAATCAACCAAATATTTAAAAAATTATCGGCAAATTATTAGCAGCAACTCCTTTAGCAGCGACCCATTAGCGGTTATTTATTTGTCATTAGTAACGAATTATTATCGACGACACGTTTCCCAGTAAATGTTATAACTGCGACATTAATGATAAAAATTCTTTAGTGATATTCCAATCGTGGGAATCAAATATGTAATCCAATTAAACCACAAAAACAAATTTTGAATATTTCTCTGTATTTTATTTTCTTCGTCTTTAGCTTTCATTTTTTTCCCTATTTTGCTTTTGGATTCTTTAATTGCAAGTGTGCTATCATTTTAATCTTTATGATAAATTTTGTTTTAGACGTATAGAATATGCCGTTCTCATTTGTTTTCACAATGGCTGTTGTTTTCATGAATGCTTATTTTCACTCTAGCATAATGTTCTTTTTAATTCCAAACACTCTTGCTTCGTTTTTATTCACATATATTTCTATATAATTTTATTAAATTTCTCCACAAGTATGTACATGCTAATTTTGATCTATACTAAATATATTCATAATCGTTATATTTACTATTATATACTTTTACATATATCTACATTTCTGTTATTGTATAAAAATAAAATAATAGTCTAGAGAAACTTCATTCATGACATTCATTAATGATTTTGAGATAATTCACATATCGTATGCTACTGTATATTTTGAACATATATGCTAAAGGTATTAATGGTAAATATTCGATAATGAGTTTATATTATATAGCTTGTTTCTATTTTAATATGTATCAGTTGAATGTACGTCACTACAACTTCAAATAGTTAGATGTTTCAAAATAATTTGTTAGTTCTTAACTTCTTATGTAATAAGTAGGGTGACATTATATTAAACTGGTTATAAAATATAAATATACACTTGGTCATTATTTTTTTTGGAGAGCACATGAAAATCGGAGAATACTTGAATAATCTGAGAGTCATGAAAGATCACTTTCATATCGAAATTATTCGGTGGTTCTTCCAAATAAATCAATCAGATACAAGTCAGATGAGATCAAGATTTTTGTATGATGGTGAATTTTCATGAACCAGAAGAAGAACAATTCAAGAGAAAAGTGATCAACTTTTTCATCAAACTCGATATTTGGAGGGAAACAAAACCGGAATAACTGACATTTAGTGGTTTGAATATTTTATTTTTTTATTTTTAAATCCTCATTAAAAATATGTATTTTTCCACTCGAGTTTCACATGTGAAATTCTAGAAAATCAACTCGACCCCAGCCAGAAGCTTTGCTCCTTGGAACCTGACAGGGGCTGCCACCCCTTGGACCCGCTAACAGGGGTGCTGCCCCCGGACCCCCGCCAAGGGGGAATTACCCCCTTGAAATCCCCATTGCTTAGGGGTTTTGCCTCTAAGAAAGTTTTTAATATCGAAGATCATAATACAATCAACACAAACGTGCACTCCGCATCTTTTAACTTGTTTAATAGGTATTATGATCATATTGTTCATTAATCAATCCAATTACACTAAAATATCTAACAAAAATAACATCAAGTAGAATCTCCCAAAATGTTAACTGTAAAACAAGTACATAAGTTAAAGAAAATTTTAAATATAAAGCAAATAGCTTTCGATCTTGTATAAATTACGCGATTACGTTTCTGTTAAAACGAAGTGGTATTATTTGACCGACATATAATATATACTATAAAAACAAACAATACGTTTTGTTTCAATTTAATCATATTTATATTATGTACGTAAAGACAATGAAAAATGTGTCAGCATGTAATTAATTAATAACAGCAATAAAAATACGTGAATTAATGAAAATTATTTATGTTCCATGTATGTATTAATGTGTGTACATTACTTGCACAAATACAAATCATCATGCATTATTGTGTTTTATATTTACACAATTAAATACATGTTATAAGATACACTTAACCTATGGTGCTATAAATTGGTGGAAAGATTGGTTCGAACTCCCATCAATTTCGGTTCACGGATAACAAATTGTTACATAAAATGGTTTCGCCTCCTTTACTTCCCGTTTTCATTCTTTTATTGAATGCCTTCTCTTGTTTATGTGTTGTCCTGGTTAACAATAGCACTTTTGGAAGTAAAGGTTTCTCGTCGGCTTTGGCAACATGGTATGGGGAAGAAACAGGAGCGGGAAGTGGTAATGAACAACTAAGATTGTCGTATTCATTCATGCTATTTTATCTGTGACTCGTTTTCATTTGTCTTCATAGTTTGTTGATTTTGGTTTTGTGATTACAAGCAGGAGGAGCATGCGGATGGGAGGACGATGTGAGATATCCTCCATCGTCATCGATGATAGCAGCAGGAAATGCGAATATATTTTTGAAAGGCAAAGGATGTGGACATTGTTTCCAGGCATGTACATGCCATACACTAGTCGTGTTAAGATTTATTTTGTAAAAACATAATAAAACATGTAGTAAAAAAGTTTACATATGCAGATATACTGTAGCCAACCGCCATACTGCTTAGGTAAACCAATTACAGTGACGATTAGTGATGAGTGTCCTGGGGCATGTAAGGATGTACCATTTCACTTTGATCTAAGTGGCTTTGCTTTTGATTCCATGGCGAAACCTGGCCAAGATCACAATCTACGACAACTTGGCCAAGTAACAGTCAACTACAAAAGGTGAGTCTATATGTGCTCAAATGACTTGTGGTAGAAAATATAATATTTTGATCGATGAACTAACAAGCTGTGTGTAGGGTATCATGCGACTAAGGAGGTCAGAAGATTGCATTTAGAGTTAGGGACAGATGTAACCCGTATTGGTTTGCTGTAGCACTAGAGTATGCAGATGGGGATGGCGGTTTTCGATCTTTGGAGATAGCAGCAGGTGGTACTGAAGATTTTGTTGCCATGGATAATATATGGGGTGCTGTTTGGAAAAGAGACGTTGATCCATCTTTTCAACCTCCATTTTCTTTCAGGCTCACCTCTGTTGATGGGATGATCATTGTACCAAATAATGTGATTCCACAAGATTTTGCAGTTGGGCAAAAATACTCATCACTTGTAAATTTTAATAAATAGTTATATAAGGTTTAAACCTTTTTGAGATATGAAGTTGTTATAAAAAAAATAAAGAGATGAATGGATATACAAGGACAAAATCTACTAAAGAAACTATATATCATCCGTAGCAATTAGTCAAAGAAAAATCAAAACGAAAATTTGGTTACAAATAACATTTGCAAAACGCTGCAACAACTACATATACGACATATATAGAGGAAAGACTAGTTTTATTACGAAGTATAGGAAAGTAGTAGGACGCGACACATGTCCAAGCCGCAAATTGTAAACGCCTAAAAAATGCCATCTACAAATTGACACCTAGGTAGTAGAACATAACCAAACAAGAAGACAAGCTTAAAAAGCTGAAGCTTCATGTTAAAATTAATGCTTACGCATAAAATAATATAACCAAACTAAAACGACATATTAAAAACATGTAACGAACCATGATTGTTCTAAACACTCTGACTCAACAAAAAGCTAAAACGTTATGTATAATTGACACCCAGATGGTAAAAGAACGTTATCAAAAATCCATAACATCATGTTAAAATTGGTGCCAAGATCTAAAACATCATGCTTAAAACACCTAGTTTCAATGAAATTTAAATAAAAGGTATTGTTTTACAAATGAACGTATAAAAAGTTTTGACAATTTTATAAGTTACATAAGTTTATTAAATTTCGAAATTGGTTAGGATTCCTATTCTATCCCTCCACCCTACTACATCCTTGTAATGTGGGTATTCTACGATTTAAACATGTCGTTTTATTTGCTTTTTTCATTATGTGTTAAATTTTTTAAGACGAGTGTCACACCGTGATGTCTTCAGAGCCTGCTAAGAAAATGATAGCTTCAAATGATTGATCTATGTTAATGATGTAATGCAATTGAAAATTATATTAACAAAGTAATCAAACAATGCAATATATGAAAAATTCATAGAAAGTTTTATTGATTTTAGCAAAGGATTACAAAATATAATAAGAAAAAGTTCTTAACATCTACCTGCACAAAATACATATAATCCTATTTATACTAATCAAATAAACAAAAGAAACATATATTTACAATATAAGTCCCTAGACTATGACAAAAACAAAACTAAAAACTAAATGCTAATCTTCTAGTACTTCAACAATACTCCCCCTATGATTTGCATTAGTCTTCAGTCAATAAAATCTTTAGGCTCTTCTTTAATCTTGAACATTGGTATCTCCTTGTATAACTCCACCTCTCTTAATGCTCTCTTTATCAATGACTTGAATTTTTCTACTAAAACCCCTTGCTCGGGTTTGGATTCATTTGTCTTTATATCCAAAGCATCCATCCTCAGAAGAGTATCATTAATAGACTAGCTATATCAATATTTGCATAAAACTCCAATGGATTAGATTGATCTTTTAAATGTACTTCTACCACGCCTTTGCTAGAAATTCTCATGAACTCTATATTTGGAATGTCCTTGAAAATGTTTGTATAAGCCATATGTTTCCTTAAGTTAATGCGCTCCATGGTTGCATTCATCACTTTGATTATTGTCATGAAGTATTTTCGATCATTTTCAGCTTCTACAGACTTAACCTGTTCAAACTATTGGTTAGATAAAAATGAGATATAACTCGGATGGAGAAGTTTCTGCTCAAATACTCCAAACAAGCTTATCATATCTATCTCTTAATCATTCTCATTTCTTAAAAGCTTAATATGAAAATATGTTGAGTCATAAAACCATCTTAGAATTGGGTTGGAATTTTGAGTACCATTAATCACTTTCAACCTTGGATTTGTTATCTTTTCAAAATATCTATCACCAAACGCTTTCAAATAATCTACATCCATATATGTGCACGACTCTCCTTTGTCTTTCCTTTTTAACTTTTGAAAATACATTTTGTCTTCTTGATTACATCTTTTTTAGAAAAACTGGCATTCTAGTAATTCCTCTATCAAGAAGTTTGACAAAAATTTCACCTCGAGCAACTTTGGATGGATTAATAATAGACAACTTATTCAATTCTTTCAAGATCCTGCACGGGTAGATTAATGATACTAGAGTAGAAATGATATACATCACAAAT